>OZ023285.1:22506235-23706235 GCA_964007245.1 Hypomecis atomaria | reverse complement strand
TTCGGAGCCTATTCAATGCAAACAAACAAAAAATCAAATCTTTCCTCTTTATTATGTTGGTATAGATTACCTCTAGACCCTATTTATCAAGTTCTCTTCTTCAAATCAAACAAATATACAATTTAATAGTGTAAAATGTCGAATTACTGTACCCTATAACACAGGCTCTTAGGAGACCTAGTGCAGAGTGCAGCGTACAGCAACTTATCGAACAAATGAAAATATATTTGTTCCATAAGTTTAGTTATTTAATTTATCATCATAAGACAGCAGTCAAGTGTATTTCACCTTTTCTTGTAAATCTGCTTCGGATATTGCGATTTGTTCAGAACGCGCACTCCGCCAAGCCGCGTGCATTTTATTTGTGAAACAAAACAACTTGGGATTATCGAGATTAGAATGTCTGATTTGCAACTGTTTCTGTCTGTTTGCTTTTTGTTTTTCTTTGTTTGAAAATAGCGGCGAAGATCTCCTGACAAATAGTCGCAGCATAAAGTTGTAGTGCTAGACTACCTACGTAGCCACTTAGCCAGGTGACTTTCTCTTAACCACGTTAGCTGTAATTATACATTTAGTAAATATTCACCAACCCACCAACCCGCATTAGGCCATCGTGGTGGATATGGCCCAATCACCACTGCAGTGGACTATTAAAATGGCTGGTACAGGTACAGTAAATATTGTAAATATTTTCCTTGGTTTCCTTGCAGGTTGTATTCAACACTTAGGTGTCGTTTTCCGTATAATGGAAGCAGTGTTATTCATTTTTGTACGTTAATTTCTGTAAGTTTACATTGGTTATAACGGCTTAGGTGCATTCCGTTTGTTTATTATTATTTTGTTCATCTCCCCCAAACTCTTCTGAATTATATTATTTTGTAAATTTATTCACAGCAAAGCGGCGCAATTAATTATTCTTACAAATGTTTTACGTCCGTTTGCTCCATAATTCTCCATTTTGTGCAAAGAATGAGCCAAGTCCGGTTATAACTGGTTATATTCAGTTTGATCCGGTTACAGTACGACACGGTTTTCGATGAATTTGAGTGAAAATCTAAGAGCGCTACTGTTGCGTTTGCTTTTAAAAGGTTTAAAATTAATTATTATAGTTGTTGATAAATTAAAACGAAGAAGTTTATAACGATTTGCTACAGTCACGTATTAAAGCACCAGCGACCCGCCCCGGCTTCGCACAGGTGTATTATACATATGTATAAACCTTCCTCTTGAATCACTCTATCTATTAAAAAAAAGCATCAAAATCCGTTGCGTAGTTTTAAAGATTTCAGCATACATAGGGATATAGGGACAGAGAAAGCGACTTTGTTTTATACTATGTAGTGATAGTGATTGCTAAAAGTACCTATTGTTGTTTGCCTTAAAATAGCATTTTTATACTTTACATTGATTTGATTTGCAATTTTGTTGTAAATTTTGTATATAGAGTAGTAGAGGCTGTCGGAAAACTAGCGTGCCACAAATTAAAAAAAAAAGAATAAAAAACAATTTATCTTCTGCGGAGTGGATTATACCTATGATGCATTCTTGAAATCATCGACTTGGCATTGTTTGATACTTGAACTAGAAATGTATGAATATTGTAAATAGCGACGTTTATAGCTGAGGCTTCTCTCTTATTTCTGACATAGGATACATGACTTTTTAAATTAAATTTTGAATGTCGTCACTTACCCTTTGAGCAGTGTCACAATGTACACCCAGCTACGAGCGGTTTCCCGGTCAGGCGGTCATCCGGACCCCCTTCATGGCGTTCTTTATTTGCATAAAATTATTAGCCGCATAATTTTTAGGGTCCGGTTTCTTCAGCCTAATTACCCGGGTTTGATGGGACCGGGTGAATGTTTTATCCTTATTGTTTTCGAGTGCGGGCAAGGATAATATTATTTGTGAGATTAAATGAGTATACCTACATATAATATTACGTATACGTCGGTACATGGAATGTTTATTTAGCAGATCGGTGTGGTTTTATCCGTTTTATAATTTTGTTTAAATTTTATAGACTTTAAGTTTAATGCTGATGTGTTGAGCCAAATTAAATAGGTAACGTATTGCGTTTATTGGTTATGTAGTAGGATAATATGCACCGGTTGTGACCACTGCCTCGGTTTTGGCCATTGTATGCCAAAATTATTACACAAATAAGTCGATTATAAACAATGTAACACCATAAATACTTAAATGACTTATTTTTTCTTTCATGATCGAATAACGTAACTGAGAAAAGTTATTAATTTTATTTATTACTAAGCACTTTATATTATTGGGTGCCTTTTAATGTTTAAAATTGAAAGTGAAGTATTGTAATTAACCTGTTACTTATGGTTATAAATAAAAAAAGTATGAGTATACGTATAAATATTGTTTGTATGAATGTAAAAATTTAAAATCGTCTATAAAAATATATTTTTTACATTAAAATCATCTACACAATCATTAAAATCCAAAATGGTCAAAAATAGCAAGGAGATGGCCACAACCGGTGCATCTATCCTATTTTAGTTCGTTATGGAATATCCATACTTAATTATGTTTTATTCTCGTATAGGTTACTTCATTGAAACCTCGTATAGGTTATCAAAAAGGCACATGTTTATTTGTAGAACAAGTCAAAATAGAGCCGAAAAACAAGACACATACCAGCTGGTAGAGTTTTCTCCACAAAAATACAGTTGAAAAATCTAGAAAACAACAATAGGCCACAAATCTTGGCCCGTGTGCGAAACTTGCTGAATTAGAAGAACCGCGAAGAAGCGGGATGTGGGAAACAAAAGTAATTCCAAACTAAAGCAATAACACGAGGCATAACGGTCAATGAAACAATTACGGGGAACAGATGACTCCCTGCTGAGCTGTGGCGGCTGAAGTACCCGGGGAGCTGGCTACTCGGATTTGTGAGGTCTTCTGAAGAATGAAAAAAAAACGTGTTGCACTCCGGGAGTGCCAGCAGACGTGAAGACTTGAGCCTATAAAGTACTATTATCTCTGTGGTAAAATAACATAATTTTTACGCATAAGTTTTTACGTAGTCGTCCGATTTCGATAGTTATTTTTTATTGGAAAGAGTATACTTCAAAATTTGGCCATTTAAATGTTATCGAAATCGGCTGAGCTATTCTTGATAAATCAACATTAATGTGAAAAATGCTACATCGATCCGTGCGAAATATTTGCGAATACTGTACACGGTTGAAGTCGGTCATGCTATTTTTGCAAAAAAATATTACTTAATGTAATCTCAAATTTTGTTGTATTTTAAATCATTATCTACCTACAAATCTGGTAAAGAATCCAAACCTAGGCTTCTAATTAACAGGTAGTGTTCATCTAATATTACAAAGGTATTACGTAAGCTCTTCGACTAGAATCAAACGACGGATGTTGTATTTTTCTGTTCGATAGAACAAAGCGCTATATTGGACAAGTGGTTGTAAGTGGGGCAACTGCTCCTGGGAGATTCACTCCAGATATCTCCGGTTTACTGGCTAGTAGGTTAGTGTTTATTCTTATCTCTACCAATATATCTATATTGTCTATATATTATAGGCCCCATTCACCATCAGTCCAAATAGATGACATCCAAATAAATGTGGCCAATGTTGCCAATTTAGTGTATTTAAATTTAGACTTTTTAGATTTTTTACAGATACATTGTTTGAAGATATAGGTAGCCAGAAATACTATGTACATAAAGATAAATCCACAGATGATTTAGTTTGAAGGTAATCAGACAAGTTGCTAAACTATTTTTGACGCTAAAGCGCTCGTTATACCAATGAAAAGTCGCCATTTCTAACGACGAAGTCGCAAACTCGTAACATCGAATGGATGTCATCTATTTGGACTGACGGTGAATGGGGCCCATTAGAATCTTACCAATAGTCAAATTACTTATCTACTAGTACTTATATTTTACAATGAACGGTAAAAAAAAATATTACAAGGACACAGTTCTTTATGATTTGCAGTGCTGATACATAGTTTAACTAGGTGTTTCTTAGCGATCACCGACGTTAAAAAACGTTCGATATTTACAACTTAACGCTGCCGTGATTTGGATGACACGTTAAATTATGAGCGCCGGTGTCAAATACGTGATTAGGTGCAGCTTGCGGGTCTCCGGTTTGCTCGCGGCATTCACGCAATGCACTAGAACTATTAGTATTTAGGCTGAGATAAAATATAACTCTCTTGTTCTTCTGTTTTCAATTAACAATTGTAAAACTAGATGCACGTTATTTATTTATGCAATTCTTTATTTATTTATATTAAGACCCGTAAAAAGAGGTTTGAATCTTGCATTGTCTGTCCATGTTTTTACATTGACAATAGTTACGATGAAGATGATGAACACAAGCTACGTAAGCTTGCCACAATGCTGGGCTACAATTTTTAGTATAAAGCCTTAGCTTTCTTTCAAAACTTCTGTAACTTTTCGATTTTTCTCTCTTAATTTTATAACTAAGCCCAGATAAGAACCTGATCAAAGTTGGTCCATCAAAAGCTGCAAACAATCGCCTTTATTACAACAATCGGAAGTAATTAGCGACCCCTAACCCCTCCCTGACTGACGCCGACAGATTTTTACAAACTTTAGCCCCTTTGTCTAATTGAATTTGAAGTTTTTTGAACAGAACTTTGTAAGACAGACGACTTTTTGTTTAACATTCCAATGTTTAGTTTGTAATAATTATAATCAATAAAATTATGGTTATAAAATTAAAAAGTTGTCAATTACGTGTCGAGACACGCGTATGGTATGCGGTATAAGTTAGACCATAATAAATATCAATTCGGTTCATAAATGTGGTAGTTATAAGGCTTTGTAACAATAGGACGAACGGACGGACACAACGAAGTTATAAGGGTTCCTCGTTTTACTACGGAACCCTAAAAACATTTTATTTCCTACGCGAATAACAAAATCTTCATATCCGGTGATTTTGCTGTACTAAGTTAGTTTTCTTGGCCAGACGTCTTCTACAATTTGATAACATATTAGTGCGTGTAACTTTTTCTATGTAGATAGATATTTCTGTTAATAACTAAACATTATATAACAAGAAATAAACAGGTCAAATGCGTGCCGAATTCACGCAATGACGAATTCACGATGAAATAGTTCATATAGGAAGGGTGACTAGCCCAAGAGATTTTTAGCCACCTGAAGGCTTCTGACATGGCTCAACGATTTAAACAACCATGGCAATTTAACGTGTCATCCGAGCCACGGTAGCTCTCAGTTATAAATGCCACCTGCGGTCACCCATCCGAAGACTGACCGTGCTGAACGTTGCTTAACTTCGATGATCGCAAACGAAAACCTTGTCTAACTACGCTATGAGCGCTACATTACAAAATAAATCCATAGCAACAAATCCAGACCAAATACGCACCGCTACTCGCAGCACTTCATTCACGCATTAGAAGAGGAAGCGCCCAATAAACCCAATCGGGCTGATATAACAAATCCTTTCAAGCAATTTAAAGGGACATTTCCCATATCCGGCCGAGGTCAATATCCCTCACGAATAACCTGGCTCGGCTGAAAGGACTATTCAATACATTTCGCCATTTTATCTAACAAAATTATTGGACATTACAACGTGTTAAGAGAATTTGAGGCGTTTTTAAACGATAGGTAACTCAACTGTTTTTTTTTTTAATTTTATTCAGGTTCAATAAAATTAATAGCTTGTTTTCTGCCGTAATGGTGGCGTTATGACTAAAATTACGAGCGTATATATTTTTGGCAATAAATTGATATAAAATTGGAAATAATCAGATTTACGTGTGGAACAAATAATTTATACTCTACGATCAAAGTTAAAATACTCTTATACAAACATAATTCAGATTCTGTTGAATCGTTTAGCCTTTTTAACTAAAAATATAATGCAGCTTACAGAAGTAATATGCTCAACTACACAAAATTCCTATGCTTACTAGTGCCCCGTACTCGGTCCTCGAACGAATTTAAACCCTTCAATGGATACAGATTTCAAAGATTGATTGAATTTCTCAGAAAGCTTTCCGATTCTATACGCGCTATCAGGGTAGAGAAATCTAGCTCGCAAACGTTTATATTTAGTTCTAAGCAGAATCCTCATTAAAGCTCCGATTCTATCGCAGAATCGACGAGAGGCGTTGAGTTTCAATGGGTAGTCAAATTTCAATTACGAAAAACGCGGCTCCTTCGACGAAATGGTTTCTCATCGCAAATTTTGTCGAGGAAAATGTTTATTGATACCAAATCGTCGCAGAAAGATTACGACTTCGAGACACTTTATTTTGCTAAAAGCATTCGCGGAAATAAATTACGGACGTGGAATAAATTGATCTCTCCAAAAACGACGTCAACTTCCTCTTTCTGATTCCCCATAAAATTCAAAATCATTTCTATTGGATCAAAAGCTTTACTGAAATCATGCGACTTACCTGGTGGACAGATGCACTCGTTGGCATCTCTGGGTTCTCTCTTCAGCACCAACTCTTCCTTGCCCGCTGCCGGCTGATCACTGTTCACCATCGCCACTGTTCTCTTGAACTCCTTGAACTCTTTTTCAAGCACTAACACTCTCTCCTCCAACACATGCTGTCTGTACAATCCGTAGCCGCAGATTATGAAGAAGAATCCACAACAACAGTATAAAACCACATTGTTCAGAACGTTTTTGTTTTCACTTTCCTTCGGGTTTGCCATGATCACTGATTGACTTAAAGACTTAGCATGATCACTTTGGGAAGCAAAAGCAACTGCTAAGCGGTCATGATCTTGGTAGAAGGATACTGTCGCTACGAGGGTGATATTGGATCCTGGATCAGGCTGCTGTATGCCTTGAAGTGGTTCCAATGTGAAGTTCAAAGGTCATGCGAGACCTGTGTCCTCGGTAGCGGTCCTGGCTCCACTGGGCCCCAGTTAGCGCGCTCCCGCGGGAAAGGAAGTTGCTTATCCACACTAAATGCCCTTAGTTGTGTCGATTACGTTCGAGTACCCTTCCAAAGTTTGATGGACGTGTAACATTGTTGGCGACGGATGCGCCGGTTCTTCTTATTTGGATCAATTGGTGGGTGAAAGGAGGTGGAGAGTTTTTGTTAGTGGTTATTGTTGTAGCTGTCTTCTTAGAGGGCTTACAAAACAAGTAGCTGTCATGCAATCATTGTAGGTACGACTGTACTTGCAGAGGGGAATGTGTGAAACTTTATTGCCTCTAATCTTGAGATTTTTAAAATAAATTAGACAACATATGAATTTACATGACAACAATAGTATAGGTATAGTGTATGGGTGGGTTGTTTGCTTTTACGAATTGGTCAGGCGTTGTTTGACGTAGTAAAATATATCATAAAGCGAATGATGAATTAAAAAAATGGTACTGATACGTAACCCAGCAATTTGCATCCACTATAATTACTGCAATACTTATGCTCATGCTCTATATTGCCATTCTAATTTCAAGTATTAAATGAAACATTTGGAAAAATGTAAATAGGTTGTCTAAATATTGCAACGCATGCGTTTGAATGAGTCATTTGACCCTAATTTCGTTTAACTTCAATTCAAAAAATTGCCATTAAAATGACAATACTCCCTACAAATTCATTAGCATTTATATTGCATATAAATCGCTCTCTGATCTTTGTACGAACAATTAGGGCACAGTTTAAATAACAGTTTCTACGATTTAGGACCTGAGTTGAGGGGAGGGGGTGTCTTGTTTTACATTCAGAGACTAATATCAGAGGGTGGGGCAGATAAAAATGTTAATGCGAGTTAACTGGGGATACCAGAATAAAACGGAGAATTTCCCAAAACTTCCTATTATTGGGACTACTAGGAGTGTCAATGTAATACGGATGAGAAACAAAACAGAACCGTTTTAATGCCTCTTCAATGAATAATATTGCTGCATCCATTTTCATCCAAATCCGTAAGTGCGTAAATTGTTATAGAAATTAAGGAAGCGAAATCAGTACATAATTTGTGTTTGTGTTTGTTTTTTCTAGTCTCTGTAGAGTTATTGAAAATATTTCTAAAATATATAATAAATCGAAGCTTTTTTCAGCTGGTTCTAATACAATTTATAAATAAAAACAAGAATGTTATTGCAAAGTTGATTGTAATACCTAGATGATTTAGTACCTAATGTATTTATCATACATCACCTTTTAAAAGAGAAATCCTCAACACCCTCTATTTAAAGGTTGAACTAGCTTTTGTTCGCGACTGCGCCCGCGTAATATTTTGATTGTTGTGCTGTCCCATGAGAACATTTTATTTACCGGAAAACATAGCCTATGTTACTTTTGCTCTTTCAAACTATTTCCAATGTCCATGCCAATTAATATCAAGTCAATCCGTTGTGCTGCGTGAAAGAGTAACAAATGAACAAACATACATAAACATAAACAAACATATTTATTATCCATATAACACATGAGCAGAACATTGTTACAATAATCATTTTAACAAAACAGGTAATGTATTTCAATGTAAATTTTATGCACCTTGGATGTCGCACTAGGCTAGCCTGTGTCGCAAAATCCAGTGTCTTTCGTTTTTTTAAATTTAGATCTGTACTTTATCCAAAGTAGGTACACATATACAATACTTACATAGAAAATAAGGAAATTAACACCGAACAACCGGTGGCAGCTGGCATGTATTATATAGGTATGTAGTGAATGTTGTTGTGTGTGTGTGTGTGAGGGTGTGTGTGTGTGTGTGTGTGTGTGTGTAAGTGACGCATCTGCGTAGCGTCAGCCTCATGAGAGTTGGGCTCGCAAATACACCACCGTTAGTATTTGTGTGGGTGTGTGAGATTCTATAGTGTGAGCGAGATCGTGTTCTTGTTTGCTTTTATTGAAACTCTTCTTCTTACTTACTTACTGATTTATAATATTTGTGAGGATTATCAATTTCAGAATCTTCAAGCTAAAAGTCAGTTAGCAAGGAAACAGTCTCAGTTTCATTTCTTCGCTTAGCATTATTTTCGGTTGGTATGAATTGTCAAGGGGTCCCGAAATTTTTGTATATTTTTTGAAGCTGGCAATCCCGAGTTAACCTCCGAGGCGCATTAGTCGCGAGATGTCGCGGGAATTTTTCATCTCCCCTTCCTGGGGATAAATCTCGTAGATCTAAAGGCGCAGACGAATAGAGCATGGGATATGTAAGGGGTCGAGAACTGCTAACTTCCGTTTATAACCTATGAACTCAACCTATGCAGTCCCACTTTTTGGCAAAGGTCTCTTTCATTTCCTTACATATCAAACCAAACAAAAAAAAAATTAAGTCAGTCTTTCAAGGTGGTTTCTTTTAAATTTTATCGAAATTAGCTAAGCCATTTTTGGAAAATCAATAAAATAAGAAAAATTGTATACAATACATCAATTCGAGCAAGGTATTTGAATTTTGTACACGATGGAAGTCGGTTTTGCCATATTCAGCGAAAAAAAAATATTGAACCACATCAACTACCCCTGTGATGGAACGCAGTGTTATGTTTCAGACTCTGTCTACAACACAGTCTTGTTGAAAATCTCGCTACGACCCGACTAGCAAACTGAATTCTTATTGAGAGTTTTAGAAAGCCCAGCAGTGGACGTCTCGCCGCTGATATCATGATGGTGACGAAATTACTGACTTGTACTTACCTGGTACTAATATGTAAACTGCAAGGTATATTTTAATTTTGTATCAAGCCATTATGTAGGCAACTGTAATCGTCATCATATCAGCCGTAAGCCTTCTCATTCTGCATCTAAGATACCCGTTTATATTTACAATAAGTCAACTCAACGGCACAGAAACGTGGTCTCTTACTATGGGCCTTATTAGTAAGCTTCAAGTAGCCCAAAGACCCATGAAGAGGGCTATGCTCGGAGTTTCTCTGCGAGATCGAATCAGGTATGAGGAGATCCGTAGAAGAACCAAGGTTACCGACATAGCCCAGCGGATTGGCAGCTTGAAGTGGCAATGGGCAGGGCACATAGCGCGGAGGACTGATGACCGATGGGGTCGAAAAGTCCTCGAGTGGAGACCACGTACCGGCAAGCGCAGCGTAGGACGTCCACCCACAAGGTGGACGGACGACCTTATTAAGACCGCAGGATCGCGCCGGATGCAAGTCGCCACCAACCGATCTTATTGGAGATCTTTAGGGGAGGCCTATGTTCAGCAGTGGACGTCCTATGACTGAAAGGAAGGAAGGACTCAACTTCTAGGTTGGTCCCGTAGTAAAAAGTTTGCTCGTTGATATTCTGCTCATGGAATACTGCTTTTACCTTTGGGATGGCAACTGGATTCTCTGAAGTCGATTGAAAGGCGAGCCAGGAGGCTGATAGACAACGACACCTTAACTAAGTCGCAGCTGCAAAGTCTCGAGCGACGTAAGGTAACGTGTTTATCAGCCTTTTATCGGATACACTTCGGAGAGTGCGCCCAGGAGTTGCACAATCTGGTCCCACCTGCCCCTTTCTTCTATCGTACGACAGACACGACCAAAGCGCCACCCTTTTATGGTGGACATTTCACGCGGTCGAACCAAGCGTTTCGAATCCTCATACGAACAGCCAGAATGTGGATCGCTTTGCCTGGGTCGATCTTCCCGCTAAAGTACAACGTGGGTGTCTTCAAATCCCGTTGAAATAGGTATCTTCTGGGTAAGCGTGCTACATCCTAGACCGCATATCTGTTAACATCAGGCAGTATGTAGTCATACAAAAAAAAAATGTACCAAAATCACACTTAAAAAAGTTTAGCCGTAAGTACCTGTTACTCTGAAAATAGTTGCTACCGATTTTAAATAGGCGACTGTTTCCATCTCATGTCCCTCTATGATTTTATCCACGGGCGAGGAGTGGGACTGCCGCGTCCCACGTGTGGGCGTGATAAATGATCGCGACAGTAGCCGTACGCAAATCTCGCTACGACGCGACGCGACCGGCGAACTGATTACTTTTTCAGAGATTAAGTGTAAGTACTGTGTCATTTTCTGTAAGCTGTGGCGGAGTGCTGCTTACTTTTAACCGACTTGGAATAAAGAAGAGCTTGCTTTTTTATTTTTTTGCTTTATCTTGTTGTCAAATTGAATTTGTTGAAGTGAAACTTCTATTGCGACTTCCAACAAGGTAGCGTTAAACGAACCATGTTAACCATGGAGGGGGTATGAAAGCACTGTTGCGTCTAAGTTTCACTTCTTCCGCACGGAGGGACTCCACTTGCATTTTTATTGAAGCTACATATCCAATTTTTTTTTTTTTTATTTGGAAGCCTTTCAAACAACAACAGCTGAATTGAACCAGTCCTAAGGGTGGGTGTGTGAAGGAGAAAGAAAAGAATTGTTTTCTTTTTCCCCAGTGCAGGCTCAATTGAAATGAATTTAAGTATTAAAATGTCACAAAATAGATGCAGAGCCAGTGCCGACATCTAGTTAGCGTCGGGTGTAACTAATTTGTACAACAGCTAAACTAAATCTATTCAGGACTTACTATAACATAAACATCCACACAAAACATGCAATACAGGGTGATGGGGAGAGGGGTGCAAAGCTGAAAGGCGACGCTAGCATAGATCATTTAGACCCTTTTGAGCCATGGTTGTCTAAGACGAAGTGGGACTATTTTTTTGTAATCAATTTTTTATGATTTTTGGCTAAAATCCCCGAAATTTTACCGTTAATTGCTAATGGTGGCCATGTTGAATAATAAGTGATTTTTTTACATGTTATTTAATTAAAACAATCTGTAAGCAATCTAACAAAACATGTACTGAGCTTGTGTGTCATCAGATATTTTTTTTACAGTCACTTGAAGTTCCCAAAAATTTTCAAAGATTAAGAAAACTGTTTTATGACGGCGTTTAAAAAAATAATTAATAAAGCTTTTTTAGTTCAAACCTTTTTGAAAACATGCTTAGTTATTGTTCTTTCTTTTGAGATATCATTTACGCCGATATCTCAAAAATTACTAAAATTAAAACGTAAAAACCAAATTGAGGAAGAAAATTTAAATTTTAATGTGGACTAATTAAAACAACATTTGATTTGAAATAATTTATTTTTCATGTTCAAAATGACTACCGCGATTTCTAACACAAGCACGAGCCCGTCTTCTCACTTCTGTTGTTGTGGTTTTTAACATCATCTCCAGTTTCATGGTTTCAAAAGCTGAATTGATCCTCTCTATCAGTTCGTCTTTTGTATTGATTTCTACGCTCGTATACACTAGCTCCTTGGCACGACCCCACACGTAGAAATCCAACGGGGTCAGGTCTGGTGAACGAGCGGGCCAAGGGATGGGCCCACCTCTTCCGATCCAGCTATCAAGGAAGCAATGATCTAAGCATTCCCGTACATTTAATGTCCAATGCGCTGGACAGCCGTCTTGCTGAAAGATAATTTCGCGCTCCGATTCGAATATCGGGGCACCGGATTCCTCTAAAAGCACAGGTAGATCGTCAAGTAGAAATTCCAAATAATTATCGCCATTTAAAGTGTCTGGTAAGAAGTGGGGGCCAATCAACGTACTGCCAATTACTCCGGCCCACACATTGACAGAGAATTTCCTCTGGAACGACACCTGCTTTTTCCAGTGGGGGTTGTTGCCCTTGTCGGCCCATTGATGGAGGTTGTGAAAGTTAGTTATGCCTTCCCTAGAAAATTTGCTTTCATCCGTCCACAAGATTGACTTCAGGAAACCACTCATCTTCAATGTCTCTGTTGAGGAGGTAACGGCAAAATTGAATCCTTCTGATGGGATCTTGCTCTTCCAGACCTTGCACACCCGTGCCATGGAACGGATATTTATCATTCTGGTGCATTGTACTCCACACCTTCCATTGTGAAATATTAAGATTTCGAGCTACTGCTCTGGTGCTGGTATGGGGATCCGCTTCAAATGCTGCTATGATGTCTTCCTCGACGTTAGGAGTGTGTCTGCCTGGGTTGACTCCAGGTTCCACGCGGTGTATCCCAACTTCAGCAAGCCGACGAAATGTGTTGTAAAACACTCGAACATTCGGTACCCTGCGATTCGGATAGCGCTCTTGGTACATTCGCCGCGCCAAAGATCCATTGCCGTCTGCTCTACCATACATGAAGACGATATCCGCATATTCCGCATTGGAAAAAGTAGCCATAGTCACTACACAATTTAAAAATGCCGTAGGAGCGCACTAAATGTCAACTCTTCAAACAACTACAAAATCAACACGTGCAGGAGCGCAAAGCTAGGGCTAAGGCTACGACTGGACACGGTAAAACAAAAATAACCAATACTAATTCAACACGTGCAGGAGCGCTTAGGGCTACAACTGGATACGGTGAATTATGAATGAACGCGATGAAAATTACGTCTAGTCACAAGGGCAGTTGTTACTTGACTAAAAGATGTGACGATGACGAGTCCTTTGAAGTAGTTACTGATCCTAAATAGAGATACACTATTTTATTGCCATAAAGTCAATTTTGCTGTAAAATAAACCCTAATTTATGGCCCATTCTTTTACTGGGCGCAATACCTGGAAAGGGCAAGTTTATTGCCGCCGCGCGCGGTGGCCTTTGTTTAGAATCCTCCTGGTTCCTGCACGTGCAATGAATCATTCTTAGAATTGAACTCGGTTATCAATTCGAACACAAAACAGTTTTTTTGAAGCAAAATGTTGTTTCTTTGATCTGCCTAAAAATTTAAATTTTCTGCCTCAATTTGGTTTTTACGTTTTAATTTTAGTAATTTTTGAGATATCGGCGTAAATGATATCTCAAAAGAAAGAACAATAACTAAGCATGTTTTCAAAAAGGTTTGAACTAAAAAAGCTTTATTAATTATTTTTTTAAACGCCGTCATAAAACAGTTTTCTTAATCTTTGAAAATTTTTGGGAACTTCAAGTGACTGTAAAAATAATATCTGATGACACACAAGCTCAGTACATGTTTTGTTAGATTGCTTACAGATTGTTTTAATTAAATAACATGTAAAAAAATCACTTATTATTCAAACTGGCCACCATTAGCAATTAACGGTAAAATTTCGGGGATTTTAGCCAAAAATCATAAAAAATTGTTTAAAAAAAAAATAGTCCCACTTCGTCTTAGACAACCATGGCTCAAAGGGGTCTAAATGATCTATGCTAGCGTCGCCTTTCAGCTTTGCACCCCTCTCCCCATCACCCTAATTAATTATATTGCTTAAAAAATATGTACATTAATTAAAACAATAATTTAAGACCACGTATAGTCCATATGCAATATGTATAGTTGTATAGTATACAGGGTTATTTCTAATCAATTAGCATCCTTTTAGAGGCTTATTTTGTACATCAAAACTAACAACTTTTGTTCTACGACTTTTATTAATTCTCAAAAAAAAAGTTGTTAGTTTTGATGCACAGAATCAGCCCCTAAAATGATGCTAATTGATTAGAAATAACGTATATGTATATGTATATGCAATACTTTTCTTATTTTAGTGCCAAAATAAAGAACATTGAGTTCTCAAAAAAAGTACAACAAGAATAAAGGATTTTCTAGTTACAAAAACAACGTACATTGAATAAAAAGGTATATTTTTACCACATACGGTATGTTTTTACAGGCCAGGTACGTTGACAAAGCAGAGCAAATTTACACAATACGACAGATGGTAAAATGAAAGTGGCGTTATTAAATCATTTTAACATAAAGTAAATATTTATTCTATTGTATTGTCTCCTAAAATTTTATTAGTTTCAAAATTATTGTGTTGGATAAAAATTAATACTGAAATTAACTATGATCTACAACAAAATAAAAAAAACTACTTTATTAGCTAAAACTACGTACACTACATAAAAAGCAATTGGATCATCCACAGACCCTTGAAGGTCTGAATATAATCCAAATGATCAAGCCCACTGCCAGTTGGCATTGGCAGCGTGCCCAGCATGCTGGCAGCATTGCCGCGCTGAATGGCAATGCTTATACGTTGAGCCAAATAAACACCAGCATTTTGGTCACGCGTCGCGTCATTCATTATTTAATCACTCTGAAGGCCCTGATCCTATTAATTATAAATGTTATAGTTAAAGAAGTTATATTTCTCTGTACCTACTAAGTCGGCAAATGTCCTACATTCCACACCTAAGCTAAAATTAACATATTATTACCTCTCTTCTTTGCTCTCTTTGACGGTGGTCACAGGGTGGTGCACGGCTTATGTGTCAAGACTTAAGGACAAGCTGTGTCGCTCTGTATTTCTTAACAGGTAAATTCCCGCGTTTCTTTCAGTTTTGCTTGCCAGATGACATCGAAGGTAGAAAGTAACGCAGCCGTAGATAACGGGGACCAGATAATCATGTTCAATGAGCGTAGTAGAGTGCGTCGTGTTGTTTTCCTTGCCTGATACCTACGTTCCCAGCACAGTTACAATATGATACGTTACTTTATCGTAGTACGATATAGTGTACACCCACCTAGGACAAGCTGAGTCGCTCTGTAGCTCCAAGTTGTTAAATTCCCCACATTCCTTCCAGTTTTGGTTGCCAGGAACAGTTGACATCGGAGGTAGAAAGTAAAGCCCGTAGATAACGTGGGCTTGACTCTAACGAGGGTAAATTAAAATTCTTGCCGTTTTATACGGTCACCCTTGTCTCTGGCAAATATTATCACTTAGGAATTGCAGGGGAAAGTAATTTAGTGCTTTATTGCATTCTTTTGTCAGTAAAGCAGAAAAATAAAGGTGAAATAGCAACGGTAAACTTTCCATACCAGGTTCATATTATGGAATATTATTATTTAAAACTAGCTGCGCCCCGCGGTGTTACCCGCGTTAGCCCGAGATAAAAAGATTTTTTCCAAAATAAACTTGGCCTAAGTTACTCCTTATTACATCAGCTACCTGCCAATAAAAGTCCCGGCAAAATCAGTACAACCATTTCAGAGATTAGCCGGAACAAACAGACAGACAGACAGACAAAAATTGTAAAAAATGTTTTTTGGTGTATGTACCGTATATATATTCATATATATGTAGTAAAAAACGGTTTTTTCAATATTACAAACAGATACTCCAATTTTATTTGTATGTACAGATTAAATGAAGGTATATACAACATACCTAATACGATGTTAAAAAAACGGAGTATTAATAATCATAATCAATTTATTGATAACAAAAGTTACAAGTCGGTTCATATCGTAGGTACATAGGTAATATTAACAATGTAAATCTACATAAATATACATTGTACTTAAGTCTATTAATATATTCTAACGAACGTCTATTATACGTCATTTAGGTATGGTCATATGAATACTGATACTATTCAAACCCTGTGTATTAAATTTATGAAGAAGTAGACTGAACAGGGTCCTTATTGTTTGCACGTTCCGATGTTCGGCTTCGCTTTTTCTCTTACTTGCGCTAGTTATTCGCGCCATGCGAGCGAGCGGGAGGAAAGGCGAACCCAAACGTCATACCGGGTACAAAATTAACACGGGGGCACAAATCATCAAAATTGGTCCACTTATTTTACTACATTGCCACGTACAGACATACACAGACCTAGACGTAAACAATACACAGACACCAACACGCACTGGGCTAGCGTGGTAGATATGGCTCGATCACCCTTCGTGTGTAGGTCTACGTCCTACACTGGCCTATTATAAAGGCTAGAACAGGTAATATGCCAACCAGTAAACAAAACTGCGTACATCAACCCTAAAAACGTAAAAAAAGTAAATTCATTTTAGATAAAACACTGCCAAATTATTCAAATAAAACCTCACCTCAGTCCTGGCAACCCAATCCCCAATACACGCAAAAATAAAACGAGGCCAAAATCAAACAGCATCCAATTAAAACACAATCGTTCTAAACGGCCTCGCCCCGTCACCTCCGACCTTTAAAATCAAATAAAGAACCCTTAAAAAAATCAATTACCATGCTAAAACTCGGGACCAACCGGGATACAGGTTTGAATTATAGGTATAGCTCTAGTTTTTTTAAGAGCTAAGTATAAGGAATAGCTTGGAACTGCCACGTGCTTTAGTGCGGTGTAGCTATAAGTATGAGCAAGCTTTAGAATAAATCAAAATGCTAATTTGAAATCATTTTTAAACAAGTTATTAAAATCAATTACGATGCTAAAACTCGGAATCTATCGAGACAGGTTTGAATTATATGTAGGTATGGGTCTAGTTTTTAAGAGCAAAGTACCTAGTAGGATAGTTTTGGAATAGCCACGTGCTTCAATGTGGTGTTGATACAAGTATGAGCAATCTTCAGGGATATTATTTTAAACTATACATACCTACTAGCCTAAAAAGTTATCAAAATCAATTGCGAAACAAAAACTCAAAGTCTAGATTTTATCAACTAAGTAACAAACGTAAACCCACTAAGTAAAGTTGGAATAGCAGCGTGTCTTAATATAAAGTTGCTATATGTATGAGCAGAGTTCAAGGTACATACTCGTATTTTTATATATACCTTGAAGTCTGCTCATGGTTACACGCATACTCATATATGGGTATAGCATTTATATTTATATACTATTTGTTTATAAACCCATCACAAAATCTCTGATCAAAATTCCCATTTACAAAATTCCCCTACTTGCGGCTCTTCTCAATACTCAATAATTTCTTGCAGCACATTTAATTTAAAATTACCAACTTCTCACGCAGCTTCCCACAGAATCCTTTTTTTTTCTGGATAAAATGTAGCCTTAGACATTTCTTCAACCATTAAACTAAATATATCCGTAACAAAAATCAAGTCGATACGTTGCTCTGAACAAACAAACAAACACACTTTTGAATTTATACAATTGATTAGGATGACCTTTCCATCAAATTATGACATCCTATTATCTCCGGCCTGTAGACACAGACTTGGGACAAACAGAGTCAGTCTCGGGACGGGTACAAAGTCGGGACACGAGTAAATGAGTATCAAACATACAGCTCAAATGGTAATCCGATTTCAGGACACGAACATTTTACAGAAAACGTAGAGACGAAAGGGGGGTTCTGTAGATTTTCTTAAATTATTTTCAAATTTTACAATTGTACTGTAATTTAACATTTGAGAAGAGTTATTATAAAACCTGGTTCTAACTAAGACACACATAGTACAGATTTGGGGGAGAGAGAAAAAGAGTGAGAGAGACATAATCTGAAACTTATCAAGGTCAGAGTGAATAAAGCTGTTCTCAAAAAAATGTGTGAAAGTTTCAAATTTGATCACTATCTATCTATCAGCCGTAGGACGTCCACTGCTGGACATAGGCCTCCCCCATGGATTTCCCATAAGGCCGGTTGGAAGCGGCCTGCATCCAACGCGTTCCTGCGATTTTTATTATATCGTCAGTCCACCTAGTTGGTTGACGTCCTACGCTGCGCTTGCTGGTCCGTGGTCTCCATTCGAGAACTTTACGGCCCTATCAACCATCCGTTCTTCGAACTATGTGTCCTGCTCATTGCCACTTTTAAAATTTGATCACAACGTTGTTATTATCAGGTATGTCACTGGTCAAACGAGCACTTATTCGCAATAAAATATGAGCACGTAAAAGACCTATTCTCAGCAGTGGACGATTGTCCACTGAAACTGAAGAGCTGTAAAATAATGATAATTGTAAAAAAATAACATCTTTTACTATTTTCATTAGTTTTGTACCATTCTGAGACAAGCCTTTTTTCGATTTTCTATTCACCACATCTCTTACTAATTCCATCCATTAACAGCTCACTGCTTGTTTGAACTCACATCATCCAGGTTTTAATCAGTTGGTTTCGTTTTTAACTCTTGGATCCCTAAAAAAGAGATCAGAGCTTAATCGGCATTACTCGGTCTGGTGGGTCCGTCGGGCTCGAGCAGACACCTACTCGCAGCTTCATATCAAGCCTGCCCAACCGGGGCCGTAGCCATTAATGTGGGCCGCAGGCTGTATTTTGGCCCGCAGGCAGTAATGTAAGACAATACCGTAGCGTTTTTAAATTAACTCACCGATTCGATTATACAAATTTAAGGATTAGGGTTACCAGGTAGTAGAGGAACTAAAGACCTAATGACTTTTAGACCTAAGAGGTCTGAAAACAGTAATGTGCTACACCGGCGTTTTTCAACAAGACTATCATCGGTAAAAAAGGTAGTGAGTAGCGTAAAACTAGGTTTGTAGTAATATAAGTAAAGTCCTAATGACTTTCTCAGCTGGCGAATCCCACGTGTGCTTGCAAGACCTTTCTTAATGTTTTCTAATTGCTAAGAGATGATAAGAATGTTGAACTTTCTACCTTAGTTTGTTTTTTTTTCTTAAAGCACAGGTAGCTTCAATTCTAGAGTAAAATAGCGCTATATGTGCACTGTACAGTGAATTTTTAGTTGGTTTGCATTAAGGATATTAGAACTTTTACTTCTTCAGGGTATTACTATAATAATAACTTCTTTTATACACAGTCGAGTAAAAGAAAAGCACAAAAATTGAAACCTATAAATATGAATTTTTCAGCATAAAATGATACAACATTATCTAAAAGGCCCGTGTTTAACGTTAGTTGGCTACCTGTGTTTCAAAAAGTTTTTGCATGATAGAGGATAGCATTGGCTGCTTCAGTTTTTACGGATCGGGACGGGTTTTAGATTAAAAATGGCTGTTCTGGATCCAAATGTAATTAATGAAATTTTGTAGATTTAAATTTGAAATTTTATTAAAAATCTATCTGACAAAAAAGAGGAAGGACTTAATCAAATTTTTTGGATATTGTTTGAACTAGATATTAAAAACTGTATACCGTAAATTGGTGAGAGGTTTGTATGGAATTTTGAACACTTGTGGTAATTTTGCAGCAAAAATTGATATTTATCAGCCTTTAGTAGTCCACTGTTGATCATAGACTTACCCTCATAAAGGATTGGGATGTATCTATTACTGATTGCTAGCCTAGCTGCGGCTGCGGCTTGGTTGGTGAGTTCACGTGTGCGATTGTTTTCTTTCACTAAAAGACCTGTGGTACAAAAATCGGTAAATGAAATCTATAGCTCCTTAATAACAACGAAATCATTGAAGTCACAGATTACAAAATCAACCAAAGCGTAGCTTACTTACTTCTCTGGGCAGCGACCCAAAATGTGTGTTGGCTTATGACAGCAGAGAACGCAATTGATCCTAGCGAAGCGCTGTCTGCTAAAGATTGTAGGTCACGATTTAAGTCCGCCATAAAGTTTGATTTGGCTTATGTCTGCTGAAGACGGGCAGCTCGCGATATTCACTTGCTATATACTCTTACTTTGAATTTGCTCATGAAATTAGGTTCAGCTGATTTTTAAATCAATCATAAGCCATGGTGGTCTAGAGGTAGTGACACCCGCCTTACAATCGTGAGGTCGTGGGTTCAATTCCAGTCCCGTACCAATGAGTTCTTTGGAATTTATGTACTGAATTTCACACCACTGGCTTTTCGGTGAAGCAAAACATCGTGAGGCAACCTGCATACGTCCGTAGAAGAAATTCGATGGCGTACGTATGTGGATCCACCAACCCGCACTGGGCCAGCGTGGTGGATATGGCCCAATCACCCTTCGTGGGTAGGCCTACGTCCTGCAGTGGACTATTAAAAAGGCTGGTACAGTACAGTACAGTGCTGTAAAAGATCCTCACAACATGATGGAATAGTTGAATATTAATACAATATCGTCGTTGTCGTGTCAGCCATAGGACGTCCACTGCTGGACATACGCCTATTAATCTCCAATAAGACCGGTGTAGCGGGCGCGGCTTACATCCAGCGTGATCCCGTGTTCTTGATGAGGTCATTCGCCTACCAAATGCAATGTTAAATAGTTCAATGTAACACTAATTTTACTAAATTTACACTAGTATCAACAACACAGTACACAGTAGACTGGTACAATAACTCACAATCGCAGCAGATTACGCTAGTGCACTCGCTGCGAGCATTACAAGGCCCATTAGCATGCCATAAATTTATATTAAAAGTGCGAGCCGCGTGTGCAATGCACCGAGTTTACACAGAGCCCGAGAGAAATACAATGTCTTTTCTGCGGGATCGGTTCAAAGATCATAATCTAACCATTAGACAGGCTGAACGTAACGAACGAGCAGGAACAAACGATGAAAATCTATGCTTGTGCGAATGGGAGAGTATACCATGCAATACTCTGCGAACATTAGAAATGATTTTGATGTTTCAAATATTGTGCTTCAGGAATGCAAACGAATCGAATAGTTACTAACATAGCCCAGCGGCCTATCTAGTAAAAAACGTAGTGGGTAGTGTACATATCACGTAAAACTGATGGCCCAAAGATCATGAAGTAATAATCTCAGTGACTAGTTTACTATACACCTGTGATTATAAAGATCATAAAATTATCAAAAGAAGACTTGCCAAAATGTGCAACTTAAGAAGAGTCTGAATCGATCACTGTTTTCGCGTTTTCGGTAAAACATCGAGAGAATTTTCGGCACAGTTTTGATAAAATTTAGGTACGTTCCGAGAGAAAACTCTTTTCACCCCTCAAAATGTAACAATATTTTACGTTTTAGGTGTCCATTGCTTGAGTAAGCGATAAAGCGAGTAAATCCGCAGCTTATAGCTGACATCACAGCTACCAAGTTGTATCCGGCCTATAAAATCACAACTTCGTGTAAACGCCAACATGACATGATTTCATCACTCACAATCAACTCGGTCGAAACATCGGGATAGTGAGGTATTTATTTAACTCATACGTATTTTCAGTGCGCGATTAGTCCCAGAACACAACTTTGCTATTTTGTATCGTTAAAACAAGTTTAATACGGCGTATGTACCATCAAGGGCATGTAGTTGCCTCGTAAGTATATATGGTTAGAAAAACCTTCTCTAGGTTCGATAGAGCGAAAGTGTTAGCAAGGGAAAAGTTTTTCGTTCCCCGAAAAGTTAGAGAGGCTATTGAAATTAGTAGACGCTCTAACTTCAATAGAGACGGGGGATGGAATCTACCACCGACTTGGAAGCCGTGTTTGCCAGTAACCAAGGAACTTGACCGCTGGGCTGGTGGTGACGTAGTGAGTTCGGGGTGCTGGAGTATTCCCGAGGGATGCCAGGATACCGACGATGAAGATCTTCAGTGCGCGTCGACGCTACAACATACTCTGCCCGCTGCCGCCCCTGCCCCCGCACCGCAACTGCTGTCATCGCGAGCGCTGCGCGCCGCGGCTCGCAGTGCTATTCGAGACGAGCCCGCGTGCTAGTACTCCGACCTTGAGAAAGATCGCCAAATGCGATCGAAACTATAGTAGTATCCTACTAAAAATCAAACGTGAGTAACACCTGTGTTTTACTTAATTAAAATGTACGAAAACCACGTTAGTTTCCATAGTGAAAAACCTTGTCTATTGATCTCTGTGGGCACTCTGTGTACACTGCAATAGACAGACCGAGTGCTTATGTCGGACATTGTAGTGTCCATTCACACCTATTGGCGTGGATGGACGTTTTAGCGATATGCTTGTTAATGTTGACAGAGAGTAATAGTACCTTGAGCTTCAGTCATTGGTTGCTACTGGATTCTACACATATGTAAATTTTACTTCGTACGACGAAATCTTTTAGTAAAAAGAGGTGAATAGTAACTTGAATGCCTAAGATTTACTTTTAGATCTTCGTATTTCTAATCTAAACTTATCGTGTATTGTGAAACCCCATAGCACACTTTAATGCACAGTACAAATAGTGTAAATAAGTAGGTAGGTGGTATAGTGATTTTTTTAACGCAAATAAGTCCGCGCTTGACCACCAACTCGCCTGATGGTAAGCGACGTTGTGGTCGAAGATGAAGCACGTAGACCTAGAAGATACCTCTTCGCTCTGACCTTGAAAAGCTTTAGATTATATCTCTTAGGAAAGAGGAAAGCAGGAAGACTATTCCATTCCCTAGCGGTACGAATCAGAAATGTTGAGTCAAACCGCTTCGTACGTATCGAAGGAAAATCGACAGTGCAGTCCTGTAGTAAAAAGGGGATGGTAGGATCCTTATCCACGACCTTTCGTGCAACTCAGATGCACATTCTCCGAAATGAATCCTATAAAAAATGGACAGACTCGCAACCCTACGGGGATGCTCCAGGGGATGCTATGAAGTTATGTCCATTATGGCCAGGATATGTTTATGGATTCCTAAACCTTAATTTACTAGACACTTTTGGTGCAAATATATCTTGCCTAATTTTAAGCTAATATGCAATAAAGAATATATAAGTGTATAGCCTATGTCGTACTTATTCATAGGATGCTCTTTCCTCTGAATTCGAACATGCCTACATCACCGCTTAATTTCATTTACGCTCTAGAGTCAAAATGAAGTTAAGAAAATGCGCTTACTATTAGCTTTGAGATCTTCTCGATTGCGTAATAAGCTGTTAATAGCTGTGGTGATGAAGAGGGGGGAATGTGGTGGGAGCTATTAAAAGTGGCAAGTGTATATTGTGCGTAGCGCTCTTAAGGCACAGGGGTTTGAAGTAAAAGTGGTTTGGTAAGGACATTTACTAAAGTCATTGTAACACCGGAGACTAAATTAATGCGAACTAGTGGCTGTTTTAGAGGACGTTTTATAATTATACTCGTAATATTTAAAAATACATTATATTTTGCCTGTATTTTACTTATTTTCTAATAAGTTCTATACTTAAATATAACATTAATTAAGAGACTGTAGGTGATTTCACCTGAAGACATTCAGAGTTTCTATAAGCATCGCTTTTACAAATAGAACAAATTTGTATACAAATTCCTTAAAAAAATCATTAAAATATTTATGTAAGTAGCGCTTTTTAATTAAATACTCCTTTATTACTGCCCGCTTGACAAAAGTATTACGAAGCTATCAATTAAGAAGCATCTTTAGGTAGATATAAAATTGCATGAAGCAAGCTTAGTGCGGTACTTCGTCTGAAAAATAAATATTGTATTTACAAAGTACCGCATTAGGTACCTATGTACTCGTATAATGCCTACGGGTATTTTTATTGCCTATACAAATTATTTAATTAGATGAAATTATTCTAATTAATATAAAATTACAAGTATATCCTACATCCATCTTAACTGGTATTTAAATCCTCCCCATCTCGCTCATTCGTCAAATTAGAGCAAAGTTGAAGGCAAAATAAAAACAAAATTAGCGTAAAATTAGAATTTTATGAGTGAATTTCCTTCTCGGATGGAAATCTCCAGAACCTTCCGGTCTTTAAATAATAACGTCGGGTAATGATACAAAAAATGCGGGATTTTGATGGAAATACTTTAAATATTCAGCGAAGATGCTGAGGTCTCCAGGGGGAAACTTGAAAACTAAGTAGGCTGTACGATTTGAATACCTTGGATTTTTTTTTACTTATTTTAGTAGCTCATTTAGCTATTCTTTGAAAATATTTTTTTTGTCAATAATAGTATAACAAAATTCAATGGTGTACAGAATCCGGATAGTTCGCATAAATTCACTTATCATCAACGTTGTCATTCTTACATTATTGTTGATTTTTAACCGACTTCCAAAAAAGAGGAGGCTCCTATGTTCGTGTGTATGTTTTTTTTTTGTGTATGTTCATCGATAAAATAATTTTACAGAAATCGGCTGAGCCAGCAATTCGAGCGAAATATCCGAATTTTGTACAGGATGAACATCGATAATTTCGCCTATTGTGAACCGAATCGAAAAAATCTTTTTTAGTTCGAAAGGGTATACTCCGGTGGTCCCATTTAAATTTTACAGAAATCTGCTAAGCCGTTTTTGAAAAATCAACAATAATGTAAACAATTCGAGCGAAATATTCAAATTTCGTACACGATAGAAGGCGGTTTTGCCATTTTTTGCGAAAAATAATTTTTCAAAAACGACTCAACCAGACTCAGCTCACTTTAAACTTTAATAAAATTTACATAAGATCACTTCTAAAGTATGATCTATCCATTTTTGTGTGGTTCAATTTTTAGGGTACCGTACCCGGAGGGTAAAAACGGGACCCTATTACTAAGACTCCGCTGTCCGTCTCTCTCCAGGCTGTAGGTATCCCATAAACCGTTATAGTTAAAAAGCTGAAATTTTCACTGATGATGTATTTCTGTTGCCGCCCGCTATAACAACAAATACATCAAACCTGAATTTATGGTAACTGGTAGATGCTTGAAATTTTCACAGAATGTTTAGTTGTATATACAATTCAATAGAAAATAATTGAATTGAAACAAAATAAATATTTAAGAGGGGCTTCTGTATAGTACGGAACCCTGCGTGCATGAGTCCTACTCGTACTTGACCGATTATTGTTTTTCTTTTTGTTTGTATACCACGTGATAGGTGATTACGTGTTTGTTTACAAACAAAAAAACATCAAATTTGGCTCATATTTGGCGGAGTTATCACATAACATACAAACAAAAAGAAAAATAAAACGAAATCGAGAACCTCTGTTTTGAAGTCAGTTAAAAATATAGATACTTATTTGTGTCAAAACAATAATATCATAACGTGTCTGTCGTTTGCTCCAAAAATTCAGATTCAACGTAATGTGAGCATAAAAGCTTTATCATAGCGTAACGCTACAATTGAAACAATAAAAACTACTAACAACCAGTCTCTATAAAAGTGCAAAAATTCTAAAATAGAGCAAAAATATCAAAAGTTAGACGCGCTGCTGTTCATCCGCCATTTTACAGTGAGGTGCTTCTGCCTTAGACTTATTATCACTGGACGTGACGGTTTTAGTCTTCACTGTAGGAAAAAAATGTTTGTCTGGAAAGTTGATTTACGGTCGATAACTTTACGTGAAAACGTCATAAGAAAACATTGTTGAATCAACAACTGAAACAAGCCGAACGTTTAGGTCGATCGCGCCTCTCCATCGCTTGTTCCGCGCTCTCGCTTGTTCGGCTCAGGTAGAACGTGATACTTTTTCGTGCATGCAGCCGGCGTTCATCGATTTATAAGACGTCACAACGTCAAAAAACTTTAATATGTACAAAGTTATAACAAGATGGATAAGCTGATAAAATCTTTCTGAATTTCGTCGAAACAAAATAATTTTACTACCTACTATTTTGAGTTCTGTTCGGATCACCAAAAATGCTTTCTGTGTTAATGCACAAGCAATACGAGTACGTATAAAATCTTACTCAAAAATAATTTTGAATTCAAGCTGACACAACTACTCTTACTCCTGCTTAGTTCTTAGAGTTCCGTACCACAAAATAAAATAAAAATCACTAGAGATAATAATATATAATTTAATGTAAATATATTTCAAGTTCAAGTTAATCAATTAAATACAATTACAAGTCAAGTCAAGTCAAAGTATTTATTTGCATGATAGTAGGTACAAAAGATCTTAAAATTATACAAATATACATATCCATCCACTAACAACCATAATGAGGTGTGCAAAAACGTAAATTAAAATGTAAATCCAACAAAATTAAAAAAATGAAAATCATCGCCGAGAAGAACCAATTATAAAATATATTATTCTAGAAGGTACATTAATTATTACAATTGTAAGAAAAAGTCCATATCCTTGAAATCATTGGTTTATTGTTTCACTTCGTACTTCCTTTAAACGTCACTTATAAACCATATCTCACTTATATATAACTTATATGAATTTGGGCAGAGTAACAGTGTAAACACTGGAGGTGCACATCGCACCGCTTCACCGAACAGACTGCCGACTTTCTTTCGCTCCTCTACGGCCATGCTTTTTCCCCTTCCAATTTTAAGTCGGGTAGTCCTTCAACCGACTAGGTAGTCAAATCAAAGTCTCCAAATCAAAATAAATAATCGATTAATATCAGAGTCAAATTAAATACTTATTTTTAAAAAACAAATACCATTAAAATACTTAAAACCTAACACTCGTCCGTCCTGACCCCGTGCATGTCCTCATGCACGTTGCCAGGAGAACCTAACACATGGCCAGTCAAAAGCGAAAGAAAGATGCAACTGATGAAAACAAAACCATGACAATGAGTTTAGTCTACTTTAAATGGTGAAAAACATCAAACTTATATACAGAAACTGTCAAATCATATTGAAAAACACATCCATACAGTGTTTTTAGTTACTTTTACATTGCAAATCGAATATCTTTGAAAATAATTTATAGGTAAAATCAATTATGTTGCTGCGTTTTCCATTCCTTTATCGCGGCAAACATTTCTTTTTCTTACTCGCCGTATTTAAATTTCATTCATTTGTTAGAAATCGATTTGCAATACAAAGTAATTCCATTCTTATAATATAGATTTCATAATTAATCGATCGATGTAACGGTGAAAATATAACATTTTAATACAAGTTAAATTTGAAAAACTTATATTTTATCAATACACTGTATTTTGTTACTTCTACATTGCGAATCAATCAAATTATTTATAAATAAATCAATTGTGTTGCTCCGTATTCCATTCTTTTATCGCAACAAACATATATATTTTTCTTACTAGCCATATTCCAATTCCATTCATATGGCTGAAATCAATTCGCAATGCAAAGCAATTTCGTTCTTATAAAATATAGATCTTTAAGTATGTATTTTTAAATGTTTTTAGTAAAATTGCTTTCGCTAATTTCATCACTTTTGTATCACTCTTTTTATCACGTTTTGTATCACTTTTTGGTAGCACTTTTGGTATCACTTTTGGTATTACTTTTGGTATCACTTTTGGTATCACTTTTGGAATCAATTTTTGTATGTTTCGGCGCGTGATTTACTGGTCGAGACCAAATGCCGTCTACGGTGAGGTGAGTCACCGTGCGACATTCGGATGTTGTTTGGAGCGCTGTGGCGCTTTGGCGCCCCGATGACCACCGGCCATCGACGCACAGCTGCCTCAGGCGCCAGCTGCCACAGGCGCCAGCTGCCACAGGCGCCAGCTGCCACAGGCGCCAGCTGCCACAGGCGCCAGCTGCCACAGACGCCAGCTGCCACAGGCGCCAGCTGCCACAGGCGCCAGCTGCCACAGGCGCCAGCTGCCACAGGCGCCAGCTGCCACAGGCGCCAGCTGCCACAGGCGCCAACTGCCACAGGCGCCAGCTGCCACAGGCGCCAGCTGCCACAGGCGCCAGCTGCCACAGGCGCCAGCTGTCACAGGCGCCAGCTGTCACAGGCGCCAGCTGTCACAGGCGTCCAGTTGCTACAGGCACCCAGCTGCTAGATCTTGTTGGTGCCCAGCTTATTGTAGGCGCCCAGCTTGTTGGAGGCACCCATCTTGTTGGAGGCGCCCAGCTTGTTGGAGGCACCCAGCTTGTTGGAGGCACCCAGCTTGTTGGAGGCACCCATCTTGTTGTAGGCGCCCAGCTTGTTGGAGGCGCTCCGCTGCTCGAGGCGCCCAGCTGCTCCAGGCACCACTCAGCTGCTCCAGGCACCATCCAGCTGCTCCAAGCACCATCCAGCTGCTCCAGGCACCACCCAGCTGCTCCAGGTACCCAGCCGCTTTAGGCGCCCAGCCTGCTCCAGGCGCCCAGTCTGCTCGAGGCACCAAGCTTGATTCAGGCGTCCAGCTTGCTCCAGGCGCCAACTGCTCCAGATGCCCAACCGCGTCGTGTCCCTTAGTCACACGCTATCGCCTGGCGGCACTATTGTTTCAGCCGCGCCCAAAACCGTTTTACCCGTTTCAGCTGCCCGCACAGAAGAACTATATCGCCCGGCCGCGCCGTGTCACCCAGCCGCTATTGTCGCTGATAACATGTTTTTTTTAAATGTTGAGTCTGATACTTGAATAAAATTATTATTTATTTATTTATCCATTGCTGCGTAATCCATTCCGTTTCCGCAGACCCATTTTTGTTTTTTTTTTATAAACTGTATGCCCATTCCATTCATACGGTAGAAAACTATTCATATTGCAAGCCTATTCCATTCTTGAATTACCAATATGAAACTATTTGTGTGATACGAGCCTGTTCCATTCTCGTATCAGGAATATCTGTGAACAAAATTAACATACCATTAAAACTGCATTTTGTTCCATGAGATACTGTAATGCCATTACAACATGAAATTCAAAATGATATTCAAATTATGACGCTAATCATAGTTGTAAATTACAACCGAAATGCAAACCAGTTCTATTTTTGCATTTCATATAATTAAGTCACTGCTCTAAATTTTCTTTGATTACCTATTTACTCAATTAATGCGCTTTATAAATTCACTGCAACATTATAAAGTGCCAACTTTAGTATGGATTACTGTTAGGTACTCAATTTTACGTTGCAAAACATGAAGATATCTATCCAGTCACTGTGGAAGTTTAAATCTTTGTGTAGCTACCATAATTTACACATTGATTAGGTGTGTATGTTTTGAAGAACAAAGACTATTTATTTTGTTGCACTGACACCGTAAGCAGCATAAATTTGCTTTCCTTTAATATTATGTGAAGTTCACATTAATATTCAAATCATGGCAACATCAATAATTACCATGAAAATAATTTACACGATGTTATTATATACAGACAAAACAATGTTTTGCAAATTCATCGATTTTATTTGATGAATTAAATTTTGTTTATTCAACTGAAAACATAATCACAAATTTTTCGTGAATCCATTGACACCAACTAGTATAAGAATGTCTAGTTATTTCTTGTAACTTGTTTGTTACTTATATTCTATAAATATTTCATAAAATACTGGCAATATTCCAATAAAGTTACTGGAATATTTGAAACTGCCCTAAAATATTGGTACGAGTATCTTTATCTATAGTTAAGTTATTATGTGTAGGCTGTGAAGCAATTCTCACAGAATACTCATCTGTAGCCTGAAGTATCGACGTGCAGTCAATTCAAGTATTGCATCCCTTCCTTTTTTTTTAATTTAGAGGACTATTACTTATTTGAACATTCAAATCATCACATTAATGGTTCATTTAACTGTTTAATTTAATTTAAATATCCATTGTATTCCCCTGAATCAAATATTTACCTTTTTTTTTTTTAATATTAAACCTGCAGAGACACTTTAGGTAGGTAAAGTTATCTTTCAAGCAAGTGCAAGTGCTATATTTGTTAATTGTATCACTCATCAAATAACAACGCCGTGAGGGACAACGTCGTACTGAACATTATGATCAATACTAATCAATAGGGTGACACTGCTCCAACGTTATTACAACAATTTCACCCAGATTAGATACGTTTAGTTATAGTTATAAACATGATTAATTTCTTTTATAAATTTTGTACTTATTTTCATAACTAAACGGTGTTTTTTTAAATCTGATCCATATTATATAGCTTCTATACACATAATATGAATATATTGATATTTTATATTAAAAGAATTGCCTTGAACCAAATGAAACGACCCGATAATCATAGTTTGCGATTTTCCATGCCAATTAAACATAACTAGTCAAAATCTGTACGAACAAGTGTGAATGCTAGTATATTCTTGCAATGTTTGGAATCAAACTCATTAAATATGAATTGTGACCCTTAAATGTATGTGTATCAATTTAATATAATGTTTTTCCATAATCAAGTGAGAAAATAACAGTAACGAATATGAACAAAGTTAAACATTACTGTGATAATGTCAGTTATCGAATGTTAATTTCATAAAACTTGCATAGCCTTCCTAACGTAGGTACGCATTGAATTTCCCTTTTTTTTTTGGTTTCACGGCATAGGTGTGTATCATTCATTAATTTAGACTTGTAATCATTGCTATTATGCAATAAATAAAATTATCTATCATAACTCGCGGCAAAGTTGCTGAAGCATTTGCTGCCTATGATCTTTTCTATCTTGTGAATCTTGTAATATTTGTATTATCCAATTTATAGCTATATGAGCTTAAAGCAAAACAATCTTGTCCAATTATAGTTTTGTATCTGGTGTACATGGACCTTAAATCGACTCACTAGTGTGTATAATGTTACATTATGTTTACTTTCACAAATGTAGGTAGGTGATCAAATTTTCTTCAGTTTGACAACATTATTCAAGGCTTCACACTCATTAGGTACCCCAGAAGCCACAAATCAAGAATTGATTGATTGATTAGGTACCCGTTTATTTTGACGAAGATTTAGATTTTCCTCTTATCTTATAAATTGATCCCTGATACTTATTAGAATTTCACAACTAGGTATAGTTAGAAGAGTTCCCTTTGACTACTACTCATGGTATATGTCACGTCATGATTTACATTGAATATGGTGCTATCTATAAAATATATATTTTTCCCAACATAATGTATTTTGTCGTTATTGTAATAAAATACACTAATTTATCCCAATGCTAATGATTCTGCTTACAGTTATTTGTTTTATGTTTCTGTAATACAATTATAGGTACTTATTTATTTCAAACTTATAAATTTTTAAACCACTAAATTATTCATTACTATTATTTTTCGAATTTGAATTATCCGAGTAGCTACCTACTCGTACCATGAATATCAGTTAATACATTTTGGCATACTGTTGTGAATGAAAGCTCTTTTTTTGCTGTTGTCAAACACACATTTCTTTTCTCAATGATTTCTCAAGAAAACTCACCCTGTTTTGGAGGCCAAAATGAATAAGACATAATTATGCGAAGTCATTTTATAAGTCTGCTGAGGTTGTATAACACTGGACGGTGGATACCAAGATGATTGCAAAATCAAGTATTTGCAACTTGTTTTTGCAGTGAGTAAACTCAATTAACGGTAAAATAGATTCAAGTTTGTACGATCAAAGGTTTGGTCTTAACCATTAGAATGTTGAGGTAAACAAAACTGAATGCAAGTCCACTTTTTTCATTGTAATTAAACGGTTCCATGAATACAAATTTACATTATCAAAGCCTTATGACGTCCACTGCAATTAGTCAACCTATAGAGCCATATTTGGTAGCTTTATCTCTTCCACGGATCTTGTCTTTTCTTATTCGATTTTGATATAATCAATATTTATATATTATTTTAATCACTTTTCGTCTCAAAGCCCGTCGTTCAGCATAGGACTATTAAAAAGCTGAACAGTACACTCCAACTACAATAAATTATCAATAGCAATTATTTATCTGATAAGGATATGATTATGTATAAGCGTTATTTCCCCATTCTTTCATCAATATCAATAAAAACACATTTTCAATTTTAAGTTATCAAGTCTACTAAAATTAAAATGGAATATGCATCTTTAATACGTAAATTACTATTTTTATTACGAATTTGTAGGTAACTAGAAATAATTATTTTCCCTCATATACCACTGTGAGCAATGTCGGTTACGATTGTATGCTATCATACGCTGTTTGTCAATGTAGGTACCCATATAATTTGTATGAAATAAAATTATTCAAATAAAATCTTAGATCTATAATAAGAAAATTGGAACGCATATATTCATCTTATACTGTCAATCTAAATTACGCGAACTCTCAAAAGGGACAAAGAATCAATATTAATTGGCAAATATGAACACTCTGAAGAAGTCTGCTGAACAACTACAATTATGAGACGATTTTTCCTTACCCGATGTTCCATTTCGGAAATAAAAGGTTGAATTAGTTCCAGCACAGTAAAGTAGTTGTATTATTATTTAATCTATCAATTTTGCACTAAAATTCACTATAATACAATCTTAGTTGATTTTGTCACATATCTAATACTTGCAGGTAGATTGGAACTTTAACGCTCTTTGTTATTTTTTGTTTAATTATAATGATACCCATGAATCAAATTTGTACAAACATAAAATACTGCAATAGATTACTGCGTACATTTTTTTTACAGGTTATAGATCTTGTTATTTTAAAAACTTGTTCCGAGTGAGTATTTATAAATTACATTTACATTTATTTAACCATCTGCAAAAATTGCAAGAGCCAGCTAAAGGGTCCAAGATGTATTTTTTGAAGGTGCACTTAACATTTTAAAGTACCCGCTACTTAATACTGTAATTGTATGAATTTATTTCTGAAAGTTATGTCAAATACGCTATTATATAATGCTATTATGCCTTCACTTTTATTAAGCGCCGATAGACAAAGGTATGGGACCTTTGCCTATAGCCAGCTGTCCATGATTATGTAGTTTGTTAGGCATAAAAGAGCTCTTGACTTCGTAGATATCATAAAGGAACAAACTCACAGTTAGCTCTGCAGACGGAGTATACTCAGGCTCGGTTACTCCGCGTTGACCATGATCCGCATGAGGCACGTTGGTCTTGGCACTTCTGATTGTAAGAAAAAGTCCATATCCTTGAAATCATTGGTTTATTGTTTCACTTCGTACTTCCTTTAAACGTCACTTATAAACCATATCTCACTTATATATAACTTATATGAATTTGGGCAGAGTAACAGTGTAAACACTGGAGGTGCACATCGCACCGCTTCACCGAACAGACTGCCGACTTTCTTTCGCTCCTCTACGGCCATGCTTTTTCCCCTTCCAATTTTAAGTCGGGTAGTCCTTCAACCGACTAGGTAGTCAAATCAAAGTCTCCAAATCAAAATAAATAATCGATTAATATCAGAGTCAAATTAAATACTTATTTTTAAAAAACAAATACCATTAAAATACTTAAAACCTAACACAATCTCTATTGTACGTATGTAATCGACATGAACTTTTGTTAAGGAAATCGTCCACTTTATAAAAGCACTCTGCCACCAATGAGAAATTTCAATGAGCATAAATGGCAAAGAATAACGGTTTTAAAAATTGTCATCTCACATTTTATTTATTTTAAACTATACTATGAAAGCTTTATATCGTTATTTCATCATCTATAACTATACAGATTACATTTACAATACGTTAAGTTTTATTGTTATTTCTGTCGATTCACATCCCCAGTTATTTGTCGCAGGCTCGCCTATTCCGTCGTGTAGAACATTTTGCTCTCTATTTCATGTAGGCACAAGGCAGTCTATTCACGATTCGTATACAAAAGTGCTTCAATGGCTCGGTCGAGTCGATACTCTGTCCTACAAACGCAATGTATAGTTAGTTTAGCAAGCCTTTTTGGTTTTTGTTTTCTTTTGTGATTTTTTTTTTAAGGGACGTGTGGTATATATGTCAAATGTAGGTAATCCTATGTACTATTTGTTATGTAGGGTAGTTAGAGAAATATGCAACGGGACTAGCGTCTTGGATAATATGATCTTGCCTTTTGGGGATATATTATGTAATTATGTAATATCAAACATTGAATCGGGTATTGGAATCAGTGGACCGGCGTGTTGTTCGGCTTATAGGTGCTGAAAAGTTTAGTTGTAGAAAAACTTCATAGCCTGGAGCATCGCCGTAGGGTTGCGAGTCTGTCCATTTTTTATAGGATTAATTTCTGAGAGTGTGCATCTGAGCTGCACGACCTTATTCTACCATCCCCTTTTTACTACAGGACAAGTAGGAAGACGCCACATTACCACCCATACACTACTGTCGATTTTCCTGCGATACGTACGAAGCTGTTTTACTCAACATTTCTGATTCGTACCGCCAGGGAATGGAACAGTCTTCCTGCTTTCTTGTTTCCTAAGAGATATAATCTAAAGCTTTTCAAGGTCAGAGTGAACAGGTATCTTCTAGGTCTGCGTGTTTCATCTTCGACCACAACGTCGCTTACCATGAGGCGAGTTGGTGGTCAAACGCGGAATTATATGCGTTAAAAAAATCTTATTTTAATTTAACATATCAAGAAAACACCGTTTCTTAAATTTAATCCACTAGGTCCTATTGGGAAACATATTTCGTCTACCGATCCTTTTGTTTCTGACTTAGTCTCTTACATAAACTCCAAGCATACCGGATCTTTTTGAATGAAAATCAAGTTACGTGGCATCGATTCCTTCCCAGTAGTAAAGTAAAGCTAAGTATAAACGATTCATCAGGCTCATTAAAGTCGGCAAACCAAGTTCCCGCAAATAAAAGAAAGAAATCTCAAGTTCTCACATCGAGCGGGGTAGGCAGTAAGTTTTCACTTGGAGTACAAGTGATAAACTCTAGACTTAATCAAGTTTTTTTTTTTTTTATTACTTTGTGTGAGGTTCCGTCAGCTATAAGTCGTCCACTGCTGGACATAGGCCTCTATGAATCTCCAATAAGACTGATTGGAAGTGATTCGCATCCAGCGGGATCCTGTGGTCTTGATGAGATCATCTGTAAATCTCGTAGGTCCTACGCTGCGCTTGCCGGTACGTGGTCTCCACTATAGCTCATCATTGAGCAGCGGATGAAGCAAAAGCTGCTTGGTCCATTGAAAAGTAGGTGTTTAAGTATCTGGATCAGTACAAGTGTAAAGAGTATAGTTTTGATCACTTTCAGTTCAAATTTCCTCCATTGTTTTAGTTACGAGTACGAGTAAGAACAATCAAATTATGCATCCTTAGCTGCGCGACAGTTGCAAGCAAAGTTGTAGTACAAAGTTGCAATTGCTGTCAGTTTATGGATCAACGAGAACGAGAGAGAACAACGTGGCAAGTACAATAAGCTCCTGATCGACGTGCAAGATAAAACCGCGGTTTAAAAATTTCGTCTGTGATTATACTGTGCTGCGACGGAATGACGGTATAACGGTATAACCACAGAGAAAACTGTTTTGTTTTGTACATCGATCAGGGGCATGCGCCCTGTGCGATCACGCGGTCTTAGTAAGTCAATTTATCTAATCCACCACACCACAAAATATCCGTTTATCCCCAGTGGCTCTACCGTTTGGCTCAACTAGTAGTGCTAAAGAAAATTTCTTTCTCTCGTGGCACGACCAATATTCTATAGTTGCTTAGTCTATACAATCTAATTACCCGTGAACTTGGTCAATACCCGTGGCACTACTGAATTTAGGAAGACGAACAATTTGTAATTTAAATTATTCTTAGGGTGCGCATACTATGACGGCAACTTTCCTTCTACAGATCATCTCATTTCTGGCTCTTTTACGCAGAGTAACTCTAGGGACTTTCCTGTAGCATTTTTGATTTTTGAGTTTATTGTTTCATTCGCTCTTAGTTTATACCTCGTCCAAATGCCAGTAACAAAGTACGAGCGAGCCGCGCGGCTTGTGGCTTGGTTCTATCAGAGCTCGTTGTGCTGCGGAAGCTTTCGTTAATGAATAAACCCATGCGAACGTTTACAATGTCGAGCGTTTTGATTATGAGGTAAAGGCTGAATCAAACTTTTTGCCGGCCATGAAGTTAGCTATAAGCTGCGGGAAGCCTAATCTTCGCGCAACTGTGAGCTTAGTTAGGATTGGGTCATACGCAACTTGTAGCTAATATCATAGCCGAATTTCGATTATTTCATGGCGTATGCAATAGTGGCGTCAGAATCATAAGGTCGTGAGTTCATATGCTTGTCTCAAACCAATGAGTGTTATGGAATATATTTTGTAACTACAACCCGGTCAGAATATCTGTGCACCTCGCTGGAATGCGGTGCCTCTCCCGCTTCCCCTGTCACCTCTCCGCGCACTCGCCGGTGCGACAGTACGGTTAGCATCTTCGTTGCCGATACACGTCCCGATAATAATTTACGTCCGGACGGTATACTAGACGTCCGGTAATGTATATACGTCCCGATAATTCGATATGACGTCACGAAGTCAGGTGCACAGATATTGTGACCGGGTTGTACTTACGGATTTCCATACCAATGGATTTTTTATTTTATTAGTAACACGGTTTTTAGGTCTAGTTTTACGTGGGCAGCTATATTTTATATTTCTGGTCTAATAATGAAAACACGTTTAACATTTTCCATGAAGATCAATTCTAGTTTTCACCCACCCACATGAATCAATTTTAGAACGCTTCTGACCCACCGTACCCCTGGCCATACCACTGGTGGAGCGGTGGGACTTTTGAAGTCAAACGGTACCATCGAAAGAGTGACCCTGATGTGCTTTACCTACTTAAGCACTTACGACTTCCTCTTCTTCGCATTAACTCCTACTAAAATTGTACTAGCAATAGTTACTAACTGTACTTTTGCTGCACATTAACTGTATTTGAGACACAAATTTAAAAAATATACTATCTAAAGCCAGATCTAGCAACGTTGAAGCAACTTATTTGCTTCTAAAACATGTTTTCAATTATCTCCAAATGGTAGACAATTTTGTACGGTACCTATCTGGAAAATTTTGCTACAATAAGAGTTTTTATAACTAAACTAAATGCAAGATACGTACTGAAATCAATCCATACATCCATCCTTCAGCCTTAAGACGTCCACTGCTGGATATAGGCCTCCCCTATGGATCTTTAATAAGACCGGGTTGGTGGCGTCTTGCATCCAGCGTGGTCCTGCGATCTTAATGAGGTCATCCGTCCACCTTGTGGGTGGACGTCCTACGCTGCACTTGCCGGTATGTCGTCTCCACTCGAGAAATGTTCGACTCCATCGGTCACCAGTTCTTCTTGCTATGTGCCCTGCCCACTGCCTTTTCAACTTGATAATCCGCTGGGTCCGGACAGTTTTTAAGTAATCTCAGATTTGCAGACGACATCGTACTCTTCTCGGAAAACGCTCTACAACTGGAAACAATGGTAAATGAATAAGAAGCTGTAAGCCGTGGGGTAGGTCTGAAATTAAACATATCCAAAACAAAAGTAATGACGAATAATGTAGAGACCCCTGTAAACATTGGCCAAATCACGCTGGATTATGTTCAAGAATATACATATTTGGGCAAACAAATATCATTTAAAAAGACCAGACAACGCGATGAGCTAAGTAGACGTGTGAACCTTACCTGGAACAAATTTTGGAGTTATAAAGAAGCTCTTAAGTCTAATCTTCCAATACATTTAAAGAAAAAAATTCTTGACTCGTGCATCCTACCATGTCTCTCATATGCTTCACAAACATGGATTTTTAATAATTATACAAAAAACAAAATAGCAACCACGCAAAGAGCAATGGAACGGAGTATTCTAAAAATAAAACTAAAACACCGAAAAAGGAACAAAGACATAAGAATCACCACTAAAGTCATCGACGCTCTACAACACTGCAAAAGGCTAAAATGGAAATGGGCCGGCCACATAGCACGCATGAATGATGATAAATGGGCAAAGAAGTTAACATTGTGGAACGGTCCCACAGGCAAGAAAAGCAGAGGCAGACCAGCGGAGCGATGGCTTGACGAAATCGTAAGACTAACAGGAAGAGACTGGATAGGAAAGGCAAACAACAGAAAAATGTGGAGAAAAACGGAGGAGGCCTTTACTCGTTGAGAGGTCCTTAATATTTGCCACTTGTACTTAATTAAGTTTTTATAGTTTAGTGAAATTTGCATGCTAGAGTTAGATTAATTAAGTAGGTTAAGAACAACTCATTGTTTAAATTTTTATTAAGGAAAATATAAGGCTTTTTATTATTATATTTTATATAATCCGCTGGGTTATGTCGGTAACTTTGGTTCTTCTACGGATCTCCTCATTTCTGATTCGATCTCGCAGAGAGACTCTAAGCATAGCCCTCTCCATAGCTCGTTGTGCTACTTGGAGTTCATTAATAAGGCCCAAAATAAAGAGACTATCTTATGCACGTTTCAGTGCATAAGTGAATAAGTCATCACTGGCAAACTGGCAACACCTTTTTCAGGGTTCCGAACCCAAAGGGAAAAACGGGACCCTATTACTAACGATGTCCGTCTGTCCGTCTGTCTGTGTGTCTGTCACCGGGCTGTATCTCATGAACCATAACAGCAAGGCAGCTGAAATATTCACAGATGATGTATTTCTGTTGCCGCTATTACAACAAATAAAAAAAGGAAAATAAAATAAATATTTAAGGGGGGCTCCCATACAACAAACCTGATTTTTTAGACGTTTTTCGCTCTATATTAATAATGGTAACAGGTAGATGCTTGAAATTTTCACAGAATATTTAGTTTTATATTTACTTCAATAACAATTAATAAAAATAAAATAAATATTTAAGAGGGGCTCCCATACAGTACGTGCACGAGTCCGACTCGTACTTGGCCGATTTTTATTTATTTTTATTTTTATCGCGAATAATTCCGCGCTTGACCACCAACTCGCCTGATGGTAAGTGATGTTGTAGTCGAAGATGAAGCACGCAGACCTAGAAGATACCTATTCACTCTGACCTTGATAATACTTAGATTATATCTCTTAGGAAACAAGAAAGCAGGAAGAATGCTCCATTTCCTGGCGGTACGAATCAGAAATGTTGAATCAAATCGCTTCGTACGTATCGTACATCATTGGCAAACTGGCAACACACACTCAAATCAATATCGCGTCAAAAAACGAATAAAAGTGTACATTCGGCATCGCCCCGCCGCACGCAACAATGTAACTACGTTCCTTTCCACGCAACGTCAGATTCCCTCACAATTTTCCTGGAGGAAATGAGTTTCATTTCCTACTTTTATACGCGGTCGCGGGCGGAAAAACTAAGGATTTTCCGGTCACTCCGGTGGATGGGAAACTTGTGGGGGCGGACATTTTGGTGCGAAGTTGGGATGTTTATTGTTCGATTGCGAACGCTTTGTATTTAGGCGTTTAGATGTTTACTAAGCCCGATTACAGAGGCGCCAGCGTAAAGGAGATAATGCAAAATGGGCTCAGACTAGGTACAGTAGCTCAAAAAATCCGTTAAACTATGATAAATAAATGCGCAGAGTAAAACAACCGCATCAAATGCTTATTTTTTGAGTACAGTGAAACCTGGATAAGAGAGAGTTGAAGGGACCGCCATCTAATTCTCTCTTATAGAGGTTTTTCACTTATCCAGGTTTCTCACTTATCCAGTTTCAGAAGTGGCTTCTCTCTCTTATAGAGGTTAAAATATACGTCTAATTTGTATGTAGGTATCTACATGCGTGAAGAATGATAAATATGTTTATAAATAGTATTTAGGTACTAATTGTTCGGGTTGTGTTGATTAGAATTGAACATGGATCATTATTTATTCATGCTAAAAGGCACTTATTAAAATTGGGAAAATTAAAAAAGTCGAATCTTTTTAATATTTCCATGTCCTAAGACCACAGAGACCATATAGGGTCTTTTGATATTTTTTATAAAATTTGGATTCTGATAAATCAAATTCATTGCGTATTTTATTTCGAGATTTTCCACTTTTGAACGCATTCAATACCAATCTTAAGCTTATCACTTAACGATTTATTTATTTATTCCTAAAGATGTATTTACTAACTCCGAACCTTTCTCCTCAATTAATACTCAACTGTAGTAAGTTTGACCAATAAGATAGTGTAAACGCACATGTGGCTATTCCAAAAGAATGTGATACAAAAATAATGTTAGGTAGATGAAAGAAAAACATTAAATAATTTTGAATAGAGCACTATTTCAATAAACAAGATAGTATAGACGCACGTGTGGACATTCCAAAAAAATGCGGTACAAAAACAATGTTACTTATTACAATATACAAAAAAAAAGAATTGAACACGTTCCGAAATCAACGGTAGTTATGTAGTTCCACGAAATTTAAGAATGGGTCATAAAGTGCAGATGTTTCATTACCCTCAACTGTCGCTTATAGAGGTTTAGACAAATAGTACTCTCAGTTATAGAGGTCCATGAGGGAAAAACGACTCTCTCTTATAGAGGTTTTGGTCTCTCACTTATAGAGGTAATTGAGGGGTAAAATGACGGGACCTGGCAATTACTCTCACTTATAGAGGTTTCTCACTTATCCAGTTCTCAGTTAGCCAGGTTTGACTGTAATTTCACATTTTCCAATTTGATTTTTGTTCAGTCATTGAATTACTGTCATTTTGGTCACATGTAACCTTAATACCCGAATACACGAAATTACTTTTAATGGACACTGTTATTGTAAAAAATAACGGGAAAATCATTTTCCGAAAGACACAAAGCAAATTATGAAATACTGTACCCTTTAGTGGCCCAATTTCTATGCCTATTTGCAATATCTCCTTTAATAGCAAAAAAGCTTTCGAGGGAAAGCTTTTACAGAGGCGCCATCGTTCACTTTAGGCATTAGATAGAGGTATCTAATGCCTAAAGTGAACGATGGCGCCTCTGTAATCGGGCTTACTGCATAGTTATAGAGAGTAAGTGCAGCGGTGGGCTAACCTGAATTTGAGAAAAAAAAAGCAATTGTTCTTCGAGCAAATAACTATAGAGTCACAATGGTGCAAAAAAGTGTCCGAGCTAAAACCCTGCCCAAGCTACGTAGTGAGCAGGCTTGTTAGTTAGTCGTAAGGCGATTGCAAGCCGACTACAACGCCGCGCTATGCCAAAGTGCTCGGTTACAAGCACTAATTAGGTGACATTACGTCGAGATTCGAGTAACCGAGTCATTGTGAATTATTTAATGTAAACATATCTAAGTCGATATGACTGTATGAAGGCACTCGGACATTTTTTACTACTTTCATTTAGAGACTGCGGCTCTGTACATATTTGCTCGAACCAACTGTTTCATACATTTTGTCGATTCTGTGTTGCAATTATGGAATAGCTGATTTTTTCCTGGAATTCATGCTTGGCTCCATAGTAAAAGTTGTTTATAATGATGGTCTCAATCAACTTTTTTCGGCTTAGTAAGTACATAAGGCAAGTAGATATCCCTGTAGACGTAGACTGGACTTTTGGATTGCACTGTATGATTATGAAAGGAAAAACATACTGATGTGTCCGGCGCTTGCATTACTCTTACTTAGATTTATAGCCTGCCTACTATGTATAATAAAATAATTACCTATTTACTTAAGATTACCTTGTGTTTCTCAGTTAAGTGAATTTTTTGTTAATTCTTTTGAGAAATAAATGTCTTAAACCAGATTTTAAAAATATGTACTTATTTACTAAAATCAATGGTGTTTTTTACTAGCGTTGACGTTCCTAGCGCCATAACAGAAAATAATGCGTTTATTTTCGAACCCAATTTACAGCTATCCATTACTTTTGACAGTCACAGTTTCATTAACAAACTTTTTATAGTTTTTAGTGCTGCCATTTTCAGCAATATTTGAAAAGCTTTATCATACGAAATACTCAATAATGTACCACGTTTTTATTCGAAATTGGTAACATTTGCATAAAAAACATAAAATTTTACGATGAAACTGCCTTTGTTCCAAAATATTCGTAAATATACGGGCAGCAATAACGAGTGGACTGTATATTGTATAATTCAGCTTATGCCAAAACTGCACTGTATATGGAGTTAGTTCGGTACGTGGACAAATAAAGCCTTCTACAGGTAAAACAGTAAGTAAACTACAGAAAAAAAATAACCTTATCGCCTATTTATATGAGGTATATTATATAGTTAACTTTCATATGATTCATTCAACCAAATTAAAAAAATAATACTAGCAAAGTTTTACTTTATTTGTCATCAATATTTTCAGGCATGACTGCCGGACCGTTATAGTGCGTGCCACCACGAGCGTCAGTGGTGGGGGATTTTGCGCAGGTACAGTCGTGTACAAACTAATTATCCAGAATTTGTATTTCTATTAAACTTTTTAGAAACGTTTTTAAATGTTTGTATATCTATTATCCAGAATTTGTATATTTATTACAAACCAAAGTGGTTTCTTAAGTCTCATCTTTGGTGGCATGTACCTACTGCATATTTGAGTGAAATATCTCCAACACAATTCAATGCTGCCTAGCCAGGGGGCAGCAGGTTAATGTACCTATACATACTTGTGATAAGTTTACTATCCGTGATTTATGTTCACTGTATCCCTAACTAGTTTGACTGGAATGTGTCCTGTAATGTACTGTATCAGCCTTGTTAATAGTCCACTGCAGGTACCTACCCACGAAGGGTGAAGGGTGAAGAATGTGTAGGTACTGACTTGGAATAAGTTTACTCTCTGTGATTTCTGTTCACTGTGACCCTAACTAGTGTGACTGGATTGTGTCCAAGACAATAAAGTGCTGTCCAGTGCTCCCGGCGCTTGGCTCACGCCTGTGACACGCTCTATTTGGGCTAGCCAGTAGCAGAAAGCATAGGTACTGACTTGGAATAAGTTTACTCTCTGTGATTTCTGTTCACTGTGACCCTAACTAGTGTGACTGGATTGTGTCCAAGACAATAAAGTGCTGTCCAGTGCTCCCGGCGCTTGGCTCACGCCTGTGTCACGCTCTATTTGGGCTAGCCAGTAGCAGAAAGCATAGGTACTGACTTGGAATAAGTTTACTCTCTGTGATTTCTGTTCACTGTGACCCTAACTAGGGTGACTGGAATATGTCCAAGACAATAAAAAGCTGTCCAGTGCTCCCGGCGCTTGGCTCACGCCTGTGACACGCACTCTTTGGGCTAGCTTGGGGCTGTTGGTATAAGTACTTACCTAGTTACCTACGGACTTGTGTTATGTAGACTGTGTGTCCAACTGTAATGTGTCCAAGACAGTAAAATGGTGACTTTGCTCCGTGCCTGTGGCACGCACTGTTTGAGCCAGCTAGAGGCCAACAGGCCTAGTGGCTAGCTCTGGTGTCAGAGTTATCATGCCTCCTGAAGGCCTCTGACATGGCTCAACAGTTAAAACAACCGGGACCTATAATTAAACGAGTCATCCGAGCCACGGTAGCGCTCAGTTGGAAAATGCCACTCGCGGTCACCCATCCAAGTACGGACCGTGCGGAACGTTGCTTTTATTTGGTCTGAGATACAAACATAATCAGCTCGATTACAGAGGCGCCAGCGTAAATTAAATAGCAACGTAAGAAGTGTTCTCTCTATCGAATGCCTAAAGTGAAAAAGAAACAGAACTATGCTATTTAGCTAATATAATTACGCTGTCGCCTCTGTAATTGGGCTTAATATCTACCTTTTCTCAAAAGAGCAGACTTTTTGCGTAATTCTCGGCTGTTCTATAAAATCATACTGGTTAAAAATCCGAAAATGCAGGCTACTTTTCAAGACCTATGAAACTGTCACGCTGCGGTCCTTTTGGACGCCGTCCAATGCACCTAACATTCTGCGATCTTTTATTTGTTCTACTCAAAAGAATTTAAACTCTACATTCCGGGCAATAGAGTTGTTTACTTGTTGCCAGTATGAGGCAGTTTTCAGCTGTGGTTTTTGAAAGGTTCAGATTCAAAACGGTCAGCAATGGAACCATTGGATATTATTCTTTTTCTCATCTATAGAACATCCACTGGAGATAGGCTTTTTAGTAAGATCTATTGGATTATTGCTTGTTTTAGAATTTTTTTTATTTCGGATAGGTTTGCGTTTGACTACACTCTGCCTGATGTTATGCAGATATGCGGTCTATAATGTAACACGCTTACCTAGAAGATACCTATTTACTCTTTGATTTGAAGACACCTACATTGTTATAAATAAAAAAATATTAGGGGACATCTTACACACGGTCTGTGACCCCAAACTAAGCAAAGCTTGTGTTATGGCTGCCAGAGACTGATATACTACATTTACTTATTTTTAAATAAATACTTATATAGATAGTAACTAAATACACCCAGACACAGAGCAAAAACCTATGTTCATCACATAAATATTTGCCCTGGGTGGGAATCGAACCCAAGCCTCTTTGACCCAGAAGCTAGAGTCACTAACCACCGAGCCACCGAGGCAGTGAAACTGACATACTTAATTGTACTTATTGTTTATGTTTTGCAAAGAGAGATTCCGTTTAGTGTGTTACCGTCACCTATAAAGCAAATAAAGGATTATAATCCCTGATGTATATTACTATTTACTTTCATATTAAATATGCTAATGAATAAATACATTTCTTAATATGCTTAATTTGTTTGTAATAATAAAATGTATAAAAATGTTATAGACGTTAAAAATTTGGTTTCTCCAATTTAATAATTATTTTTCACAAAAAATGGTAAAACCGCCTTCCATCGTGTACAAAATTCGAATATGTATTTCGCTCGAATTGTTTACATTATTCTTGATTTATCAAAAACAGCTCAACCGATTTCTGTATAATTTAAATGAGACCATCTCGGGAGTATACCCTTTCGAACTAAAAAATGTTTTTTCGATTCGATTCACAGTTGGCGATTTATCGATGAACATACACAAAAAAATTCATACACACGAACATAGAACCTCCTCCTTTTTGGAAGTCGGTGAAAAATAAAATATACTGGCCATTAATCTAATGTAACGGAATTTTGACGAGGAATTAGACATGTGACAATGACGGCAATAATTAATTCAAATGAACCCATATCTAATTTTCTAATAATAATTTTTCGCAAAACCCGTACCTTTACTCGTACCTTTCATCGTGTACAAAATTTGAATATTTCGCTCGAACTGTTTAGTTACATTATTGTTGATTTTTCAAAAGCGGCTCAGCCGAGTAAGCTGCTCACCATAGATATACAGCGGATCATTTAAATACGTCCCTTATTATAAAAAGGCCGGAAAAAGTCCTTTGGATTTAACGGGTCTCACATAAACACCAAGCTCTTTGAAAAATTTGCGGCGCTCACAAAAACAGGAAAAATATTAAAACAGGGCTTCGCTTGTAAATTTTAGCTTTGATACTCAGTTTTCTTTTTGTAATAATCGACTTTTTTCAATAGATATCGATATTATTGAAAATAAACACGATCAGGATATTTCGAGACATTTATTTATTCTACCTTACTCAGAATTGTGTTTATATTTTACTAGTTTTTAACCCCCGACGCAAAGAGGGGTGTTATAAGTTTGACGTGTCTGTTTGTCTGTCTGTCTGTCTGTCTCTCTGTGGCATCATAGCGCCCGAACCACTGAACCGATTTCAGTTTAGTTTTTTTTGGATGAAAGGAGACTTAATCGAGAGTGTTCTTAGCTATGTTTTATAAAAATCGATTGAGCTGTTTAAGAGTTATGGTGGGTTAAAGTGGGGATGGAAGAACCAAAATTCTACAAATGTGCCCAAAATGGTGGTCGGGGTTTTTTTAAATTTTTAATTTATATTAGTTATAGACCGCGGCTTCGCCCGCATTATATTTTGATTTTTGTGCTATCCCATGGGAACCCTTTATTTATCCGGGAAATAAAGTAGACTGTATCACTTTTCGTCTTTCAAACCCGAGGCTATTACCATCCTTTAATAAAGGAGGTGGAAAATTAAAAACGATTTGACGGTGTTCGATTCGACAGTTGTTTTTTTTTGACATTTCTTGAAGCGCACTCTAGAATAGCTTACAGATGGCATATTTTTTCCTACTTACGTAACACTTAATGTTATATTGTAGAAAATTTACGCAATATCATTATAATTATCCTATGTGTTATTCTGATATATAAGCTATATTACTGCAAAGTTTCATCTCAATCCGTTCAGTAGTTTTTGCGTGAAAGAGTAACAAACATCCATTCATCCATCCATCCTTACAAACTTTCACGTTTATAATATTAGTAGGTTAGTACAACTTTGTTTAATATTGTTGTCCGTCCATGGTTGCCTGGAAAAAATGCTTTAGGCGATAAGGCCGCCATTAAGTAACCCTTTTTTATTGTTTATCTTTATAACTTGTTCTATTTTCACCGACTTTCAAAAATGAGGAGGTACTACTATGTTCGTCTGTGTGCATTTTTTTGTGTAGGTAGGTATGTTCATAGATATTTTCGCTAATTATGATTTTATGCGATGAAACTGGAAAAGGATTAGCAAAGCACATTACCCAAAAGTCAAATAAAATTCAATATAGTCTATATGCAAGCCAATTGTATAAATATTTAATTTTTATTTTTTATTTTAATCCCCGAGGTGGTTTCATTTCAATTTTATTGAAATTAGCTGAGTTGTTTTTAATAAATCATCAATAATGTATATGAATCGATTTATGCAAACTATTCGAATTCTGTCCATGGTGGAAATTGGTGGTGCCATTTTTTGCAAAAAAAATATTATGTAACGTAGTTGTCAACTAAATTGGTATTGATTGACTAATATCTTTTATGAAAAATTGTCACACTTCTTGTAAACTTTACTAATAATAATTACTACATAAAAACACTTGTAAAAAAATAGAAGGTAAAATTTTCTGGCTTTCAAAATTTGTACGTACATTTTTAGGGTTCCGTACACAAAGGATAAAAACGGGACCCTATTACTAATACTCCGCTGTTCGTCTGTCCGTCGGTCTGTCTCCAAGCTGTATCTCATGAACCGTTATAGCTAGAAAGCTGAAATTTTCACAGATGATGTATTTCTGTTGCTGCTATAACAACAAATACGAAATACAGAATAAAATTAATAATTAAGGGGGCTCCCATACAACAAACCTTATTTTTTTAGCCGTTTTTTGCTCTATATTAATAATGGTAACAGGTAGATAGTTAACTTTCGGAAGCGCGAGAGAATGTTTCTTAAAAACTAGAAATAAAACTAAGATGTTGCCGATGCGAAGGCACTATAATTAATGAATAAAATACACTGATACATCTTACAAGATAACTTAGGCATCTAGGTGGTCTTATTCGCAGACGCATAGTCAGCTCTACTGATAAGACCAGTGCTCGGTTTGTTTCTGCGAACCGGCCGCTTATCTCTAGTATTAAGTTACGTGGGAACATACATCGAAATACATCGCTTAGAGTACTAGAGGTGGTGCTGTTCGATGAGAGAACATAACGTCTCCCTCCCTAAGCGAAAAATTATCGGAGCGCTCGATTTTAGAGGGATTCCGATAATTTTGAATGAAAGGATTAATTTTGGTACGAAACATGAAAATAATCAAAACGATACTTAATACTACTAATCCTAATGCTATGAGACTAATTGTAGAGTCTTTTCCTCTGTTATCACCGAAAACTTCACTGTTCTTCAAAGCAAAGGCCATGTATTTAACTTCGTCCAGTGCAATCTCTCGCATGTTGAGTGCATGTGCACTGGATAGGTTCTCGGTTGCGCGTAATTTCGGAAGGTTGACGATGGGTAGTGGGGTCCCTGGGTCCGCTTCGGTGTGAAGGCAATGGTGCCGGATGGTCGTCCCGTTGACAGTGACATCACAAAGTCTGTTCAGCGTCACGACGTGCGTTCCGCATATCTGCTGCTTCGAAGCCTCTTCGCGGTCTCTGTGAGGGTTGTTTCCGATCTAGTGAATAAGTATCCAGTTGTTTCTATCTATTTTCTGCAGCTTCACGTCCTCGAAGTGAATGGGGTGCTGCTTGCAGATGCCAGTGACGTCCTCGTATCTCATTAGTTTTTCCTCGCAGGAGGGTCCGCTGTATGGGGCGCGGTTGTCATCGTCTCCAGCAGCGAGTGAGCGGCACGGCTGTGCGATCGGCTGATACTTCAGCCCTTTCGCCAATAGGAATGGGTACTTAGGAAATATGGCAACCGTTAGGTTTTCAGGTTTGAGGAGGATGGGTAAAGTGTACAATTTAAAATAGTTATACGTAACATTATCGGTCAGAGGGATTTCTAATATGAAGGTAATTTGGTATTTTTGATAAAAGATTTAACGTTAATAGTTTCCTAAATCTTAATTAAATTAAATTCATTGAAGACATATACCAGGTTTCTAGATTCTGCTATCAAGTTCAAATGGTATAGCAGTTCGGTGGAATTAATTATAGACTGGTATAGTATGGAGCTCTTGCTTAGAGCTAGAGCGGTTTCGATTTCGCTAAATCTAATGAATATAGTCCTAAAACGACTTGTGAATATACACTATATAGTTCTAACGCATAAGATGATATCCCTAAATTATTTTCTCGGATAACAGTCTCTTTAAGGGTCCCGTTAAGCAAGCAAAAGTTGCAATAACATTTCTGAAAGTAACATTAACGAGCCTGTAACTTACAAAGATATGGTTGCAACGTTCATGCAAACTTACAGCGAGCTTGAAACGAAGCCCTAACGGCCACGCTGTAGATAAACTTGTTCAGAGCTGATCTCCTAAACTTTTTAAAACTTTAAAACGTGAAGTTCCAGTAACATTACACATGAAATATATCTGAAAGTTGTAAAGTTAACTTTCCGCAAGTATAACGTTAAATATTTCCACAACTTTAAATTTGAAAGGTAATAGTAACTTGTTTCATCTATCTTACTAAAAGGTTACAAAATATTACAAATGAAACTTGCACTTGGCTTGCATTTATTTAGTTTTGAATTGCTAGCATTTTTTTAGTTGTCGCAAAGTTACATTTCTAGATTTTCAGTTTCCAAAAAATAACTTGTTTTTCTAAATTTTGTTGAGGCTATAGTTTTAAGTACATGTCCTAGAGGCAGGTGTGTGTGAGACTTTTCCTCTTTCCGCTGTAAGGAATGTTATAATCAAATTTACAAATGGGAATACCAATTTCTGGAAACACAACGCCATCGCGATGCAGAATTTCAATGTGCGATGCCAACGCCATCTAGTTTTTCAATGTTAAGTAAGAAACTCTACAGTAACATTTGATAACTTTCGAAAATTAAGTTCCAGCAACATTACTTACATATGTTAGGTAAATAAAAAAAACAATTCGTTATGTTGTAGGAAAGTTGATAAAAATATAACAATAGACCTATTGTCACAAATCACAATGTTATACAATAACATTTCAGAAACTTTCATTTTTAAAGTACAGGCAATGCCAGACAGTGAAGTTAGTAAAATTACATTGCAGCAACGTTTTATTTTGTAACGTCCCAATCACATTTTTGCAACAATGTTAATTACTTACATTTAGGTATGTTTGGGAGGCTATATCCCTGCAAAGTTGAAACGTAATCTTTCATGCGAAATATAACAGTAACATAATAAAATATTTTTTAATAAGTTTCAACATAACAATAAGATCTAAGTATTTAAGTGACATGTTCCTGCAAGATGATGTTTGAAATTCACAAATGTGCCATATACAAACTTACTACAACTTCACTTCATTGATTTACTAAGATTTTTGATTTTATTTAATTTACTACAACTTATTGCAAGTTTCATGCTTAGTGGGGTACTTGTATTCGAAGTCGTTTGAGTGGTCATATTTGTATAGTCCGTACATGTTGTTTTTGTGAGTATAAGGGTAAGTATCATCAGGGTAAAAATTTTGTTCATCGTCGTCACCGGTTATCTCGTTAAGCTTAAATCCAATAGAACGGGCGGTTAAGGATACGTCGCCGGATTGCAAGTATGGCGGGTTAACTTGTTGAGGTTGTTTATAGGGTGGCTTGTACCCAAATTGGGGTGGCTTGTACCCGAATTGGGGTGGTTTGTACCCAAATTGGGGTGGCCTATAACCTAGCTGAGGGGACGTCCCTGATCGGGGTCTGAACCCTTGCTGCGGTCTTGATTGTGGGCCTAATTTACCAAACTGAGGTGCGGAGCCTAGCTGCGGGCGGTAGTCAAATTGAAGCTGTACGAACCTTGGAACCGGTGGTCTATTTAAATGTTGGTTCCCAGGTATACCGAACTGGAATTGAGGCGCGGAAATCGCGGATCTCATGGTATTCTGGCTACTAGGCATTGAAAACTGAGATCTTTGTAAATTTGTTCCTTGTTCCTTGAAGTTTACTTCTTCCAGCAGACGTTTTAGAGCATCCTTTTTTAGGATTCCCGTTTGTGCAAGAGTAGCAGCTCTATGTTCTTGCGCCATTTCTAATTAATTTTATTTTAATATAACTAAAACAAAATAATTCAAACCTAATTTAGAGTCTTGGTAGAGTTTATACCGACACTATTACTTAATATTAAATGTTATATCCAAAATTAGCAAAATTTTATCGATTTGAGACAAAATTATCTAATAATATTACTATTATTAAATACCTATCCTTAACTAACACAATTTAATCGATTTGAGACTAAATGTTCCGATACTATTACTTACTTTTATTAAATATCCTTAACTAAAACTATTCAATCGATTTGAGATTAAATGTTCCTATACTATTACTTACTTTTATTAAATGTCCTTAATTAAAACAATTCAATCGATTTGAGATTAAATGTTCCGATACTATTACTTACTTTTATTAAATGTCCTTAATTAAAACAATTCAATCGATTTGAGATTAAATGTTCCGATATTATTACTATTATTAAATAATATATCTTAATTAACACAATTCGATCGATTTGAGACCAAATTTTCCGATACTACTACTATTCTTAAATAACACATCTTAACTAACACAATTCAATCGATTTGAGACCAAATTGCCTAATTATACAATTAACACAAGCAAATCTGACCGATGACTAAGGTCTAAATTTACAATATTCGAGGAAAATGGGGGTGGAAGGTTAAGGAAGGCGAAAAAGGCTTACTCACCAACCGACCTGCATTTTCTGCGCCCGTAGATAACTTATTTGTTTGGTTCGTGTGGATAGCCGGAACGGTTACAACTGAATTCAGTATTAACACCGTTTACTTAATACTGCACAACGCGGGGGAAATTCACCGAATTTAAGAGCGAACTTTTCGCGCTGGCAGCAGCCGACTATCCTACCGGCTGCGCCAGTTAACTTTCGGAAGCGCGAGAGAATGTTTCTTAAAAACTAGAAATAAAACTAAGATGTTGCCGATGCGAAGGCACTATAATTAATGAATAAAATACACTGATACATCTTACAAGATAACTTAGGCATCTAGGTGGTCTTATTCGCAGACGCATAGTCAGCTCTACTGATAAGACCAGTGCTCGGTTTGTTTCTGCGAACCAGCCGCTTATCTCTAGTATTAAGTTACGTGGGAACATACATCGAAATACATCGCTTAGAGTACTAGAGGTGGTGCTGTTCGATGAGAGAACATAACGAGATGCTTAAAATTTTCACAGAATATTTAGTTTTATATTTACTTCAATAATAAAATTAAAGTAAAATAAATATTTAAGGGGGGCTCCCATACAGTACGGAAACCTCCGTGCGCGAGTCCGACTCGTACTTGGCAGATAATTATAAATATTCATCATCACAATAAATTACACATCTACTTAATGGGATGAATCCGTATCAGAATATATTTTATAAACTCCAAATGGTCGATTATTGTGAATATTATTTGAAGCCAAGTATCCATAGAGATTGTTGTAACGATTTTGTACCCCATACATTCCTTGCAAATAATGACCATAATTTGACAAAAAAACGGCCAACAGTGGGTCTACTGGTAAATGATTCAAATTGTTATATCTATGAAAGTTTTGGTGTTGTGGTTTCTCTACTTCAACTAGTCTTGATGGGTTATGTGCTTTATGCCTACGAGATATGACATAGTTTGGCAAATCATCATCCTGATTTATTTTATACTTTGACAGAATTTCAAATAGACCTTTAGTTTGATTATTTTCCTTTGGTGGTTCATATTTATATCCTTCTTTGTTTGTTTTAATATCTTCCAGCTCTAAAGTATCTTCAGTGACTTCGTAAGTTCTTTCTTTGATTTTAGGTGTTGAGGTTTCTGGTATAAATAGCTCTTGTATATAATTTCTATGGTTTATATTAGCAATTTTCTTAGATCGTCTAAGATGTTCGTTGTCAGAACCATTTTGTTTTGTTGCATGTTGAACATGGTTTGCAATAAATTCGTAGTGTAAGTCTTGAGTTGGCTGGTTGATGGGCTTAGAAGGATTGCAGTTTGCATTATCTGAAAAATATTTACAAAAATTTTACTAAACAATTGAATTATGTGGTAATGAAAATATTGGGTCAAAAATAAATAACATATAGCTAGTTTTGATGATTTACAGGATATCTTGGATATACATTTTATACTTGTGCAACATGTTTTTAGGGTTCCGTACCCGAAGGGTAAAAACGGGACCCTATTACTAAGACTTCGATGTCCGTCTGTCTGTCTGTCACCGGGCTGTATCTCATGAACCGTGATAGCTAGGCAGATGATATTTTCACAGATGATGTATTTCTGTTGCCGCTATAACAACAAATAAAAACAGAATAAAATAAACATTTAAGGCGGGCTCCCATACAACAAACGTGATTTTTAGGAGTTTTTTCTCGCTATTAATAATGGCAAGAGGAATGGGGGCTCCATACGGTACGGAACCATTCGTGCGCGAGTCCGACTCGCACTTGGCTAATTTTTTATTTCTTATTAGCTGTTATTGTACTTTAGCAGGTTTGTTGTCTTTTTAGTAGGTGAGAAAAGGCACTGAAACACTTGATGAAAATAATTGGCTTAAACATTGTGCATTAATTGTGTTCTTGCTAAATTCTATACAATACATGTAACTTTCAATTTACTTAAGTACATAGTCTGAATTGTTTTGGTAGAAAATTTAAATAATCGGCCCAGTACGAGTCCGACTCGCGCACGGAAGGTTCCGTACTGTATAGGAGCTCCCCTTAAATATTTATTTTATTTTAAAATCATTATTTATTATTAAAGTGAACAAATAAATATTCTGTGAATATTTCAAACATGTTACCATTATTAATATAGAGCGAAAAACGGCTAAAAAATCAGGTTTGTTGTATGGGAGCCCCCCTTAATTATTAATTTTATTCTGTTTTTAGTATTTTTTGTTATAGCAGCAACAGAAATACATCATTTGCGAAAATTTCAGCTTTCTAGCAATAATGGTTCATGAGATACAGTCTGGAGACGGACAGACAGACAGACGGACCGAAGGACAGCGGAGTCTTAGTAATAGGGTCCCGTTTTTACCCTTTGGGTACGGAACCCTAAAAAGTGGCGATGAAGAGTAATAAGAAAGAAATAAATTAGATTACATTTTCACTTTAAAAGTACAGTAAGTGTAAATGAAAAACCACTTACCTTTGTAAGCACATTTGTCATCAAATTTTTGCGCCTTCGTTTTAGTATCTTCTCTATTTTTGTCTGGCCTTGCGAGATTCGGCGGTAGAGCATTATTTATATTGGTATATAATAATTGTTCGTAATTATCAGCAATTTTAGTGGCTACTGGGATAGTTTCATGTCTTATTTGATCGTTTACAACTTCTCTGCTTACTGGGAGCCATCCATTTATGTTCTCGTAGACTAAGTTGCTTTCTGCTTCTACAAGTATTGGCCAAAACTGGAAAAAGAAATTAAATTATTTTTAACCGACTTCCAAAAAGGAGGTTCTATGTTCGTGTGTATGTATTTTTTTTTTGTGTATGTTCATCGTTAATTTCGCCAATTGTAAACCGAATCTAAGAATTCTTTTTTAGTTTGAAACGGTAAATTCCCGAGGTGGTCACATTTAAATTTTACAGAAATTGGCTGAGCCGTTTTTGAAAAAACTAACAATAATGTAAGCAATTCGAGCGAAATATCCGAATTTTGTACACGATGAACATCGATAATTTCGCAAATTTTAAACCGAATCAAAAAATTCTTTTTTAATTCGAAAGGGTAAATTTCCAAGATGGTCCCATTTATATTTTACAGAAATCGGCTTAGCCGTTTTTGATCAATCAACAATAATGTAAACAATTCGAGCGAAATATTCAAATTTTATACACAATGGAAGCCGGTTTTGCCATTTTTTGCCAAAAAATATTATTTAGATCAGAAAAGCGTATATAACACATTAATAGAGTATATAGAATTGGATATTCAAAATAAGAGTGACAGGCTATGTAAATATTTGTTTTCTTTTAAAATACAGCTTTTTGGGAATCTCAATATGTACAAGACCTTAAACCATATTGATACAAACATACAACATAATATCAAAATATAAGTACCTAACAGAAATTTTAAAATTACGTATCATCTCGTATTCTGAATTCGCATGGCTTCTTTGGCGCATGATTGTTTAAAAGTATTGATATACTCAAAACTTTTAAACAATAAAATTAACTAGTTTACATAAGTTTGTTATTCTGCACAATTGGATTGAATTGATTAAGTAGAAAAAGCTATAAAAATATTCAGTAAATTGTCAAATAATTTAAAAATATCAAAAGAAATAATTGTTTCATAAAACAACTAAAAATTATCCTATTATCGAAATGCTATTATACATTAAACTAATTTTAACGATAATCTAGAAATCATAATAATAAATCGTTCCAGTAAAATAATAAAATGCCATACGTTATAGGTTTATTATGTATAACTATACAAAACTCATGTTAACTAAGAACCGCATGTAAATTTCATACCTACTCGTATGTTGCTTTAAAAGATTTGAGTTTGAGTTTGAACACGGTGAACGTTTATTTACATATAATTTTAGTCGCAATTTAACCACTCAATTTTTATTTATGAGCGTTTTTTGAGACCCCAATTTTTATTATTTCGTTACAATTATTAGTCAGTCGATATTTTCATCGCTTTTCACGAAGTTAATTAGGTAAATAATCGCTATCTGTTGCGGTGAAATTAATAACAGGGAAAAAACTTAGTCTCAGCTGTTGTATTTAGCCCACAGTGAGGATTTTTCGGAAGTAATTAGAGGATAAAAGTAATACATACAGCAAGAAGCGCACTGAAGTAAACCCACATTTCGAGGCGTCCACTCACGGGCCGCACATCAAGTGACACTACAATACTACGGGTCACTGGGCATTGGGCATTACGCTTACACACGTAGGGTGCAATCACATTGTATCTACACAAACTGCGACATTAGCGACATCTGTCTTACCACAAAAGTTTTACGCACGCTTTAGACAATGTTTACCAGTACAAACTGCACGGTTAAAAATATTTAAAGCGTGTTTAAATATTTTGTGGTAAGTCGGTAAATGGTCATGTAGAAGTATTTTTATGTTACAAGCACATCTTACTTACGTTTAAAGGTGGCTATTTATGTTACAAATACAGGGGTACTTAGGTACTTATTTACGGTTAAGTCGGGGGGCTAACCATGGCCTCAAGGTTTTTAAGCCACGAAATATTAGCCTCTGAAGTATCTAGATGGTTAAAATAACCAGGGCTCACCATTTAACGTGTCTTCCGAGCAATGGAAGCGCTCAGTTGTATTACAGGGTTATTTCTAATCAATTAGCATCCTTTTTGGGGCTTATTCTGTACATGAAAACTAACCACTTTTGTTCTACGACTTTATTATTTCTTAAAAAAAATCGATCACCCTCGACAAAATGTGTGGAACAGCTGTTTTTTTTTATTTTAACATAAGGAAAAAACTTGCCCAAGCATGAACTTTGGCATTTTAGAAGACAACTTTAAAATGAAAATTATACGTAGGGTGAAATCACAATGTACACTGTACGTCATCATGCGACAAACTACTTGCGTCAAAAGTATAGCCAGAATCATAAAACTTTAAGGGTGTTAACTCTTTAATTAAGATTGAACCCATAGGGTAGGCCCGCTATAGATCCAATGAAACCGATTGGAAGCGGCTTGCATCCAGCGCGATCCTGCAGTCCTGATAAGGTCTTCTGTCCACCTCGTGGGTGGACGTCTTACGTTTTGCTTGCCGGTACGTGGTCTCCATTTGAGTGCTTTTCGACCCCATTGGTTATCAGTCGGTAACTACGAGTGTTGCAGTGTAATCACACCTTTATGTCCGTGCATTTCTGGCGAGAGAGCCTGCGCTGCGGCTTGTTTAGTGCCAGGTTAATGGGCGCTGTTTGGTTAAGGGCCGGGTGTCGACAAATGGACGGGCCAATAGCTTCTACTCGTATATACCTTAATTGTCAGCTTTACTAATTATTCAATGTTTGTTTAACCATCCATCAGCCATAAGACGTCTACTTTTGGACATAGGGGTCCCATTTGGATCCAATAAAACCGATCGGAAGTGATTTGCATCTGGCGCAATCCTGCAGTTTTGATAAGTTCACGTCTTACGCTGCGCTTGCTGATATGTAATCTCCACTTGAAAACTTTTCAGTCTTATTTGTCATCAACCAGTAACTACAAAACTTCAAGAATTCAAATCTCTTATGTTTTTTTAATTTTAATTTTTTAAGGTTCCGTACCCAAAGGGTAAAAACGGGACCCTATTACTATGACTCCGTTGTCCGTCTGTCACCGGGCAGTATCTCATTAACCGTGATAGCTAGAAAGCTAAAAATTTTCACATATGGTGTATTTCTGTTGCCGCTATACCATCAAATACTAAAAATAGAATAAAATAAATATTTAAAGGGGACTCCCATACAACAAACCTGTTTTTTTGCTCGATATTAATATTGGCAACAAGTAGATGAAATGCGGCTAAAGGGCTCCCATACTTAACGAAACCCTTTGTGCGCAAACCCAACTCGCACTTGGCCGATTTTTTTTCAATATTTTTCCTGGGCTTAGCAAGTGCACGCATTGATTGCGCGCTCCATAATACCTACTCTGAAATGCGAAAATAGCGATTAATTTACTTGAAATCTCATACTATTTGCAGTATAATCATACCTTTTATTTATCGAATATTGTCAGCTCTACTAAACGTTCAAAGTTTACATAAGTGTTATATCCGGATCTAGTAACCGCGAAATCACGCCGAAGATAGAAAAGTAGAGCATTAATTCAGTTTCAGAGTTTGTCAAACATTACAAGTTATTTATTAATGAATAATTCTCAGACCAAATACAAACATCGGTTTTTTTCCAGTCTTAGTCTTGATGTACTTAAGTCGCTTTCAAGTTCAAGCCCTCCAGAGTGGCAGAGAGAGCGGAGTGATTATTGACCAGTGCTGCAAGGATTTTTATTAAACCCTGTATTATTTACCAATTTAATGTTGCTCCTCGGAAAGTAATGCTTGTCAACTAGGTATTTTTAAATATTTATTTGGAACGTTTTGGTTTTCTGAACAAAAAATGTTACAACACCGGGTTCTTAGCGTATGGGTTCTAAATTACACATCGAAACCATTTTGGTATTTGTCATTGACATATGGCGACTGCTAATTGAAAGGAAAACTAAACATGCGAAACGAATCTTTTCACTAACCTCCGACATAAAAAGCATGTTATCAAAATGACCCATAGATTAGTTACTTTGCCGAACATAGGAGATCGTTAAAATATTACGGGTTCATAAACTCGTAAACACTTGATAAAAACTTCATTCACTGTCGATAAAAATATAGAATAACTATGTTTAAGTTATTGCATTTTAAAAATAGCACCTTTTTTTATTCCATATAGGTTTGCGTTTGACTACATACTGCCTGATGTTGAGCAGATATGCGGTCTAGAATGTAGCACGCTTACCTAGAAGATACCTATTTACTCGGGATTTGAAGACACCCACGTCGTACTTTAGCAGGAAGACAGACCCAGGCAAAGCGTTCCACATTCTGGCTGTTCGTATGAGGAATGAGGACTCGAAACGTAAGTAATAGGGTATTAAGATAGGGTGGTGTCACACACATTTAAAAATATTGTTTTGTAGGTACTTTATAAGACTTACAAGACATAAAATCGGCCAAGTGCTTTTCGGACTCACGCACAAAGGGTCGTTCCGTACCGTATGGGAGACCCTTAAATTATTTTTATTTCAATCTAACTTTTTATTTTTTTAGTACCTAAGTTAATCTACAACGAAATATTATGTGAATATTTCAAGCGTCTACCTAGCCTTTATTAATATTGAGCAATAAACGGCAAAAAAATGACGTTTGTTGTATGAGAGTCCCCCTATATTTTATTCTGTTTTCGTAATTGTTAGCAGCAACAGAAATACATACCTAATCTGTGAAAATTTCAGATGTCTAGCTATCGCGGGTCATGAGATACAGCCTGCCTCCCATACAACAAACCTGAGTTTTTTAGCATTTTTCGCTCAATATTAATAACAGTAACAGGTAGACGCTTGAAATATATACAGAATATTTAATTGTATATTTACTTCAATAACTAATTATTAAATTAAACTAAAATAAGTATTTAAGGGGGGCTCCAATACTGTACGGAACCCTTAGTGCGCAAGTTTGACTCGCACTTAGCCGATTATTACCCTTTGGGTACAGAACCTTAAAAAGCAATAAATTTAGTACATTTTCTTATTGCAGTCACATTGTAAACAACACGCCAGTAGGTGAAGGTTGCTGTAATCGTTTTACTCCCTGCTATGTACACGGATATGCTTTCAACACTACACCGCAACACTATTCGCTTATTGCATTTGTTTAATGGATTCTCTGCCACTTTTACCTCTTGGTTTTACTATTCAGTAATGGGCTTTAAAGAGTAGTTTTAAATGAGCTTTAGAGAGAGTTGTGCTCGCAAACTCTATGAGATCGAATTAGGTGTGAGTAGTTTTGTAGATGAAATAAATAATAAAGTTACCGACTAGCTCAGCGGATTGGCAAAGTGAAATGGCAGTGTGTAGGGTACATATCGTAGATAATTGATTACCGAGTGGGTGGATAGGTTTTAAAGAAGAGTTCTGTAATCCGTTTCGTGACACCTGATTTCCATATTTTTTTAATCGGTTGCACAAAGGAGATACAATAAATAAGTACCTACAGCACTTTTCGGCTTCTTATTTCCTTACTGGTTTCTTTTTTATTTTTCCTTGTTTATTTACTTTCTTGTTTCATTTGACTGTGATCGATTGCAAACTGTATAGTTGAATTGCAAGTTTATATACTGTACCAGCCTTTTTAATAGTCCGCTGCAGGACGTAGGCCTACCCGTGAAGGGTGACTGGACCATATCCACCACGCTGGCCCGGTGCGGGTTGGTGGATTCACATACGCCATCGAATTTCTTCTACGGACGTATGCAGGTTGCCTCACGTTGTTTTCCTTTACCGACAAGCCAGTGTGAAATTTCGACCATAAATTCCGAAAAATTAATTGGTACGGGACCGGGATTTGAACCCACGACCTCACGTTTGTAAGGCGACTGTCACTACTAGACCACCACGGCTTATACCAAACCCAAAAAGTTTATATTGTGCATAAGTATTTGTAGAGCACCTGCTCTTCGTTGGCTGAGTGGTTAGGAACCACGACTCTGGGCTAAAGAGACGTTGGTTCGATTCTCACCCAGAACAAGCGTTTATGTGAAGAACATGGATGTTTGCTCCGTGCTTGGATGTTATTACTTATCTAAGTTATTCAATAATATAATTGTTTATCGCAAAAAAATTCACAACCGACTTCAATATTATACAAAATTCGAATAAGTTGCTCGAATTGATGTATGTATACAGTTTTTACGCTTTGAAGCTCATAGTAGCATGTTCATTATCAATGTTAATGAACATGCTACTGTAAACTTCAAATCGCCTTGTTCATTATTCCGTCGGCTTTTATTAGCTGCCCGAGGGCATCATTACGTTACTTCATGTCTTGGCTGAACTACCCTATAAACTTACCAAAATATGAATTGATAGCATAGATAAGTATGTCTAGAATCCTCGATTGCGTATAGGGTGTGACAAAAAAGATGTGCTGTTCATACTTAGATAGCTATATATACGTTGTTATGATTTTATCATATTTTTAGACTCTATATAAGCAAAAACCTGCAAAACACTAATAGAAGTGATAGAAAATAGATAATAGTTCATAAACGTGTTGATTTACTTAAGCATCTTATCAAAAATTCAACAGTAGTTTTTGGCGCGAAATGTTGTCTGACTATTACGCCTAGGCCGTGCGTAATAGTCAGGCAAAAAAAACGTATACGCAAATAGAGACAAGAGATATTAGTTTCGTCCTGTTCACACTTTAATACTTGCACATCTCGCTCTCTCTTACTTTTGTAATTATTATTATTGAACGCCCTGTCTAGTTAATACTTGACTATGATTGATAGAGAAACGCCAGTAACATCGTATAAAACACAACCAAAAACTGACAATTTCACTACTTATAAAGTCCCTGATTGACGTACAAAATAAATCGCGGTTTTAAAGTTTTATCTGTGGTTGTACCGTTATACCGTCATACGGTCACAATATAATCAATACCACGATTTTATTTTGTACGTTTATCAGGAGCTTAAAATTACCTGCACTCATTTCGGCGAATCACTTCACTATACAAAGGTCATGATTTATTTACCTAGGATCTTGTGAATTCTAGACTATAGAAACTCAACAGGATCAAATTCTAAATCGTTGAGAATCAAAAAAACATATCAGCGGGGCAATTCTGTTAGCCGATCTCTTTACGGAAGTGAACCTCTCTCGTTTTTCTAACAGTTCCGACAGCTCAAAACTGTCAGAAAAACGAGACAGGTTCAAGAACGTGTCACTTTAGTAACGAGATCGGTTGAGAGAATTGTCCCGCTGTAAATTTTGGCAGCAATTACTGCAAAACTTTTGAAACAATTTAATTCTTGTTCTAATTCTAATGTTAAATTACAAAAATAATTTATTTGTTTAGAAAACATGTTAAATTGATTGTCCTGAAGCTAATGTAATTCTGCCAACAGGCAGTGGGCTTGAGCATTTGGATTATCTTTTGACCTTCAAGGTCTGTGGATGATCCAATGCTTTTTAAGTAGTAGTATTGTAGTTTTGTTGTAGTTAATAAAGGCACTTTTTTATAACTGTAATTTACATTAATATAAATTCACATTGAATGTAGGACAAATCGTTGTGATTTTAATTCACACGAAACAAGGTATGAGTACGAATTCAGAGTCATCAACGCTATCTCCAAGCGCCTACAAGTACATCCAAAACACTTTCCTCTTAATTTGCGCTCTCATTAGCTTACTAATTGCGATAATTACTTCATTTAAATTCAAAGGCTAGTACAAATCGAATTCAAAAGAGGAGATTCTCAATTCGTCTGTATGTATGTCTTTATATGTATGTTACTCGATAACTCCGCCAATTATATTATTATTAAGCTATTTCCATGATACTTTATTTTTGGTAGATCATGTTTTAGAGGTGGTTCAATTAATTTTTAATCGGATACAGCTGAGTCGTTTTTGGAAAATCGACAAAATAATTTGAAAATTACTACATCGATACGTGCGTACTAATTATTAGGATTCTGTACACGAGTGAATTCGACTGTGCCATTTTTGTCGTAAAATAATTACTTGTGTTACCTTAAAGACATGTTATTTTTGTTATAAACATATCAAAAATTTGCAGCGATTACAGGATAAAACAAAGAACATTTCTTTGAGATAAACCCTAGTGTGCAAAGCACTATAAAATTAAATCGTTACTTTCGCAATCTACAGTTTTTTTGTTTAAAATTATTCTTGTTTTGAATAAATATTTAGTGTATTTCCGCTCTGTCGTAGTCATATATAAGTTAAGGGTAGGTACCATTCAAAAACCAAATTAAATCAAACAAAATTAGTAATTAAGAGCCCCGGTGGTCTGTAATTTTCCATACAAACGTATTACGCTGTTTTCTTCCTGGAAAATACTTATAGAGCTTCAATTTTTTGTCATAAAATTAAATTTAGCTGTTTAGACTACTCTGTCTTTTCTATTTCTTGATATGTTAATTATCAGGCAAAATATGACCCTTCAAAATCACAAAAAAAATCACCATTATTACTGAGGTCTTTAGAGACCTACCAGAAGAAACTAAATAATATCTAACAAAATATAAAATGATAGAATCATGAACACATATTTTTTTTAAATTTTGACATAAAAAAATACTTGATAGATCTAGTTTTCGAAGAAGAAAACAGCGTAATACGAAACTGTATCATGGTTCGACTATGGTTAGGTTAAGTTAGGTTAGGTCAGGAAAAAAAAAGTGTTAGGTTAGGCTTAGGTACTCGTGTGTTTACAAAATATTAATGAACCTGAAACAAAATTAGAATTAATTCGTTAAAAATAATAAAAAATAATTAAACCTGTAACAGTAATAGTGATTAGTGATCTTTTTAAAAAAATGTGGCAAACCTGAAAGTAATGTTAGTATAATTATTTTTAACGATTTTTTTTTCCTGACATAACCTTTTTTTTTTACCAGGGGAAATCTTTTATAGATACCACCACACCTCGTGGGCAGGCGGGTGGTTATGTGGGAGTCCTGCCGACTGGACAGTATACCCACCAAAACCCCTGGGTGTTCCACCACTGCGCCTGGTGTCGGGGCTACGGGCACGCTTGCGCACTCCTCCGCGGCGCCCGACAGCGCTGGCCCAACTTGGGCCCCAACACGGAGCTTCTGCTCCCGCCAGAATGACGATGTGCCGAACACCAGACACATCGTCATCTACCACCTGGGACCAACCAGCACTGGGCGTCAAACAGCACCCGTATCCGACAGCCCTGGTCCCGATGCAACGGGTCAATTAAAGTGGCCCCGCGCCTGCCACTACGGCTGCAGAGGATAGGGAGAACGGCCGTCGCGATACCGACACTCCTCTTCCCCTGCAGCCCCACCGCCTCCGCCAACACGTTGGCGGCACCCGTTAGGGCCGCTGGCAGGACGGATAGGCAGCGGCCTTCTCGCCGCCCGTCCATCCCGTCGCCGCCCCCGCCTCGATGGGCTCGGCCGCGGCATCGCGACAAGCGCGACACCGTAGTCCACCTCAGTCGGCAAGCCGACCTACTGGCCAGCCTCCGCACGGGCTTGTCTGGGCCCAAGACCCGGAGAGGCCGGCCCCACCTCGGGTTCCTCTTCGTTCACCAGGCTGGGAAGACCTGGCTACTAAGCCCCCCCCGCCACGACAAGGCGGGAACCCACTCGGGGGGGTTCCTGACATAACCTAACCTAACCTTAACCTAACTATAGTCGAACCATGATACAGTTTGATGATTAATTACTAATTTTGTTTGTGATTTAATTTGGTTTTTGAATGATACCCTTAACTTATATGACTACGACAGAGCGGAAATACACTAAATATTTATTCAAAACAAGAATTTGAAGATGAACTTCCGCAAAGTAACGCCTGATTCAATAAACTATCTTAAAAATAATTGTCAATTAATTCTCCTAACACTCTCATAATTATTAATTCGATCTAAAGACAGTTTTATATTATTTTAAAATTTATTCATATTTTTACTTAGATCACAGGTATTTTATTCCACGTTCCCTTCGCTCCTACAAGTACATCCAAAACACTTCCTCTTAATTCGAGCTCTCATCTCATTAGCCCACTTATTGCGATAATTATTACACTTCAAAGGCGAGTGCAAATCATGAGAGATTTCGCCCATTTCGCTCATTCTGCTCGTTTCGCTCAGATCGCTCCAGTAGTAATTGAAGTCGGGCGGAGTTATAATGGGGGTAATTGGACAAATTGTCTGATGGCACGGTGCCCGGGATGCGAGGACCTGTGTTTTTTAGGCTAGATGAAGTGGCTTGAGGCTTTTTTTACCCACGACAGAACGGAGCAGGTAAATGCGTTTAGGGTGAGACATGTTTGTTTGTGTGTGCGTTTGTGCAAAGTAATGTTCCCACCTATCTTCTAAAACAATGATCCGATTTTGATGCGGTTTTCAATAACGGGTTTGTGTTTGATGAGTTTATGTTCTTAGACAGGTGTCATGGCTGTAACTCACTAGGGGGCGCCACAATATTAGTGCAAAACAATGTTGCAATATAATCAAAACGAAATGTCCGATTACAATTCTGTTTTCAGCAATGTGTTCGTGGTAGCTTAATGCATGTTCCCAAATAATAAAAATTACGTCTTTTATTCTTTTTCGATGAAAGTTTTACCGTCGTGGGTTTTTTTCAAAATTTTTAATTTTGCTTAATCTTGTTTGTGCAATCACTACATAGTATAAAATAAAGTCGCTTTTTGTCTGTTTGTTTGTCTGTATGCTTAAATCTTTAAAACTACGCAACGGATTTTGATGCGGTTTTTTTTAATGGATAGAGTGATTCAAGAGGAAGGTTTATATGTAAAATACACCTGTGCGAAGCCGGGGCGGGTCGCTAGTGGAGTAATAAAAAGAAGAATTCGCTCGCCTTACGTTAGATGATTTGCATGTGTAATGTCCATTATAAGTCAGCGCTAAATAGATTTTTATTTTGCAAATTCAATTCTTAAGACTACAATAGTACAGTTTTATATGATTGTACAGTGTATCTTAAGCCTTATGACATCCTAATTAAGCCCGATTACAGAGGCGCCCATCGTAATTATATTAGCTAAATAGCATAGTTCTGTTTCTTTTTCACTTTAGGCATTCGATAGAGAGAACACTTTTTACGTTGCTATTAATATTACGGTGGCGCCTCTGTAATCGGGCTTATAGTGAACTTAGAGGATTCTGAATCGACCAGTATTTTCGCGTTTTCTGTAGAACATCTAAAAAAATAGCGGTACATTTTTGAAAACATTTATATACGTTCCGGGTAAACTACTCTTTTCACCCCTTAAATTGTAACAAAATGTTATTTTTGGTTGAGTAAGAAATATTGCACGCTCGGACGTCTTACTTTTTTCGGAAAAGTTTTTAGTTTCTGTATACTTTTCAGCTTTATGTAAAAATATTAAAAATATTACTTTTTAGAGGTTTATAACCTTAAGGTCATTTAAAAAACTGTAAAAACTTAGACGTGTAAACCTAGCTATTGAAGTGCTGAATAGATGAAAAATAAATGATTCTAATCGGATAAAATTTAGAGGTAGATAGGTTTATTGTTTTTGTATGGCCAAGTTCGCACTTCACAATTGCTATAAATGACAATAAGCCCGATTACAGAGGCGCCAGCGTATTTTTAATAGCAACGTAAAAAGCGTTCTCTCTATCGAATGCCTAAAATGAAAAAGAAACAGAACTGTGCTATTTAGCTAATATAATTACGATGGCGCCTCTGTAATCGGGCAAAAAAATTGCGAATTGAATGAAATAAGAACAACTTACCAATGCATATTGTCTCCGTGTTTATAATTCATAATTCATTTATTCTGCTTCCATAAAGAGAATGATGGTAAAAATATAAAGAGTAGGTACAAAGTAGCATATGGACCCCGTCGGGCGCAGCAAAAACAGAACAGAGGAAGGCACCATAAATAGGTCATATTAATTAATATTTCATGAAACAAAAATACGATATGGTAAGTAAATAAATGTCCACTAAAAGTTACAAATGAAAATGTCAACAACATGTTTAATGCATAGTTTGTATTAAATTTTAAATTCTTGGTAATGAAATTGGTTTGGTTGTCTTGATATGTTGTTTTTACTGATAAGTTCCAGTTGCCTAACAATCTTAGCGCTAATAGTTATCAGATTTTTCCTCATAGCTCTAACTGAACTGACTATTTTAATGGAGGTTTTTTTTGGTTTGACCATCGAGAAAGTTCTTTAACAATAATTTAAATGACACATATTTTTTTATCCTCAAAACCAAACAGAAGACTTGTGTCCAGCAGTAAAGTTTGTGAGAGAAACTTCGTAGGTACTCGTAAGGTCACCCGTGTGTCATTTTACTAAATTTGTTACGTTGACAACACTGCTCTGTCATTGCTTCTACAAGTACTACAACTAAAAGTGTTTGATACTTGGTCTACGTACTTGGTAGACACCAATTCGGTTTTCTCAATCAGTACTCGCGTCTACGAAGTATAGTCGGTACCTTTGCTGCTGATTAAAATCTTATTGTTAGTTCACCGTAACGCTACGACGATTCATTTTTGCACATACTCTATTTTATAATTCTACAGATACTATTCAATAACGATGGTGATTTAACTATCTCTGATCAGTTTACCAGTAAACCGTAGGGCCGCGCTGAAAGGAGGCCATGTTAGCAATTAATCCACACCCTTCTGTGTACCCTACGCGCTGAGTCACAAGGTGATAATCACCTGTTTTCCACCCGGTCATTATCATTCATCTTCCCGACTTAGATTGATGTTTTTATCAAAATATTTACCGAGTTTTTAGGGTTCCGTACCCAAAGGGTAAAAACGGGACCCTATTACTAAGACTTCGATGTCCGTCTGTCCGTCTGTCACCGGACTGTATCTCATGAACCATAATAGCTAGGCAGCTGAAATTTTCACAGATGATGTATTTATGTTGCCGCTATAACAACAAATACTAAAAACGGAATAAAGTAAATATTTGTGGGGGGCTCCCATGCAACAAACGTGATTTTTAGGAGTTTTTGCTCGCTATTAATAACGGCAAGAGGAATGGGGCTATACGGTACGGAACCCTTCGTGCGCGAGTCCGACTCGCACTTGGCTGATTTTATTCATCTTTGCTGTGCGGCGACATTTTGTAATCTTATCTCAGAGGGTTCAGCCACGGGTTTCGTTTTAGTAAGATTTTATGAATGGTGGCAAAATGTCACATATTTGTGAGAAGTGAGAGATTTTCATATTTCAGCTGACTCACAAAAAGGAGGAGGTTCTTGTTCGTCTGTTTTTTTTTCTGTGCATTTTCATATGATTTTGATGATTATTATTTTGTTTAATAGATCATAATTACCTATTTCAGAAATGATTTTCTAAGCAAAATCGGCTGAGTCGTATTTGAAAATCAAGAATCATGAAAATTACTACGTGCATCGATCCATGCGAATTATTCGAATTATGTACAAGTCGGCCATTTTCGGCGAAAAATAAATCTTACTTAACCATTTTGCTATCTTCTGTCTGAATGTTGATTCTCATGTACAGGATAAATTTTTCAACGAATTTTGCCCTTAATTGGTACACGGGTTTTAATTTAATTTTAACATTTTTTTTAGTTTTGACAAAAGTCGCAGAACAAAAGTTGTTAGTGTCGAATGTTGATGGACAGAATAAACCCCTATAAAAGGATGCTAATTGTTTAGGAATAACATAACTAATAATATTATGTGATGAACATAGGTGCTTGCTCTGTGTCTGGGTGTTATTTAGGTGCTATCTATATATATAAGTATGTCAGTATTTAAAAATATGTATATCAGTCTCTGGCAGCCATATCACAAGCTTTGCTTAGTTTGGTGTCAGAGACCGTGTGTAAGATGTTCCATAATATTTATTTATTTAATTACTAGTTCGTTTTTTTTAGGATTCCGTATCCAAAGGGTAAAAACGGGACCCTATTACTAAGACTCCGCTGTCCGTCTGTCACCAAGCTGTATCTCTTGAACCGTTATAGCTAGAAAACTGAAATTTTACAGATGATGTATTTCTGTTCTCGCTATAACAATAAATACTAAAAACAGAATAAAATTTATATTTAAGGGGGGCTCCCATACAACAAACTTGATTTTTAGCAGTTTTTCGCTCGAAATTAATAATGGTAAGGTAACAGGTAGATGGTTGAAAAGTTCACAGTTTATTTAGTTTTGTATTCACTTCAAAAATAACTAATTAAAATAAAATAAGTATTTAAAGGGGGCTCCCATACAGTACGGAATCCTTCGTGCACGAGTCCGACTCGTACTTGGCCGATTATCACAGCGGGACTGCATAGTGCGTACGTGGTCTTATTTTTCTCATACATAATAAAAAAATGTAAAAATGCTACTTTTATTTAATCTGTTGTTAAATCTATTGTAATCGTATTTTCTTTCTTCTTCCTTATTATTGCTAAAGATTTAAATGTTAATACTTTTGGTTTTGCTTCTGCTACTTCTGCCTTGTATTTAAGATGGTGCTCATCTTCATTGTCTTTTGACTCGTTCGTTTCCATTCGAACGTAAGTTTGGGTTCTGAAATTTGAAGTTATAATTTAAATAATGTGAATTATAAATAATACGTAGGCATTAATTTTATATTCAAAGATTCATACCTTCCGTTTGACTTATCAATTAATTTTCCTAATTCTCTCATGTTCATTCTATCCGAAGACGGTTTTATGTTCTCTTGAAATTCATTCATATTTATTTTTATTTAAATTTAAATAATATTATACAATACCTTTCTCTAAGTTTAAGTTTACATCTAAATTCTAAACTCTCAAGTTCTAATCTAAACATAGCAGTTTCTTAATTCTTAGTTTTGAATTTGATACTTTTGATAATCATTAATTATCTTCCATGATAAACAGTATTCATTCGTTCAGAAATCTCAATAAAAAATAAACTACAATGTTTGTGCGTTTTAACACTGAACAACGCCATCTAGCTTTAACTTAAAGTACTATTTTCTACTACGTGAGAAAATGAAAACCTTAATAAAAGATAATTATCGTTTATTGCTCTGAACTGTGTACACTAAGGTATTGCAGGATTTTTTAGACACAACAGCTTATCCTAACGGACATGCAATAGGTATTTGTTTTAGAATCTATCATCACCATCGAGATCTATCACCTTAGAACCATCGACACGAAGAAGAAGAAGAATCTATGAGTTACAGACATTAAGTTTAACCAAAACGTTTTATTTCTTATCAATAAGTTCAATGTCAATAGTTCAGAATATGGACGTTGACGGCGTTGCCACAGGAATGCGCAGGAATGAGAAAAATAACTAGGTAGCTACCTATTACTTTGGCACCAAAAGTGCCACGCATCACAATATTATATTATTTGTAAATTGCTGTTAATTACTGGTATTAGCCATCACACCTACTCGATTAAATTCACAAAAAAAAATGCAAGTGAAACTTCATCTCTCCGCGCGGAAAAAGTGAAACTTCGACGCAACAGTGCTTTCATACGCCTCCATGGTAGCGTTAAACGTGTAATGCAGCCTTGTTGGAAGTCGCATTAGAAGTTTCACTTCAATAAAAGCCTATAATAATAATATCCAATAAAATTTTGCTTTAAAATCGTCAGCGCCATCTGTAGTGTATTGCTAAAACCTTTTCACATTGCTCCATGAAACGGTTAGCTAGGTACGACTATTAGTGGTTCACAAAGTTTTTGGAGATGTCGCTACTGGTGACGTCTTTCTTCACATTTCCATACATTTGACTAAAACTTGATTTTGACTCAATTTTCCTGATCCGTACAGCCAGGAATGGATCAAACTACCGGTTTTCCTATCAACTTCGCTCTTACCATCAGGCAGTTGGTGCCCAAGCGTGAACTAGTTCACGATAAAAAAATAATCAGCCAAGTACGAGTAGGACTCGCGCACGAAGGGTTCCGTACTGTATGGGAGCCCCCCTTAAATATTTATTTTATTTTAATTTTATGATTGAAGTGTAATATAGATTAAAACTAAATATTCTGTGAAAATTTCAAGCATCTATCTATTACCATTATTAAGTATAATAAGTGTTATGGAAGTAGGAAAAATCCTGCCATCTGCGAGCTATTCTAGCGTGCGCTCCGAAAAATGTCAAAAAAGAACTGTCGAATCGAACCAACGTTAAATCGAATTTTATTGTTTTTTTTATTTTCTACCTCCTTTATTAAGGGTGGTAAGGTAGAGCCTCGAAATGTCATGCGGGCTAAGCCGCGGGCTAAAATATAATTGACTTTCAGTGATCTAAATGTACAACAACCTACCATTAAATATAAACAACTTTGGCTATGTATAGTAAGTACATACAGAGCTACAGGTTTATCTGCTTATCCTGTACTAGGCCAAAACAGGGTTAATAAGACCACCGTTATGAACAACTTTTACTATGGGGCTAATCCAAAATCAGAGAAAATAATCGGCCAAGTGCAAGTCGGACTCGCGCACGAAGGGTTCCGTACCGTATGGAAGCCCAGCTTAATATATTTTATTTTAATTAAATTATTTATATCTGAAGTGAATATTTATAACTATAATTTTGTTAACATTTCAAGCATCTACCAGTCACCGTTATTAATATCGAGCGAAAAACGGCAAAAAAATCATGTTTGTTGTATTACTTTACTTTAGAGGTGACACGTGACCAGAGTGCTGGGATCTATTTCGCCCAAAAGCTGAGTATTGCTATTCAGCGAGGCAATGCTGACAGCATTCTGGCCACGTTACCCTCTGCCGAGGGGCTTTTAGATTAGGTTTTATTTGTTTTGTGTTTTTTTGTTTTAATATTAGTTTATTCATAGCGGAAAGTGTTATTTAATTTTTTTTTTTGTTTTTCTTTGTAAATAAAACCTTTTTTTCTTTGCTCCCCTTAATTTTTTTTTTCTGTTTTAAGTAGGTATTTGTTGTTATAGCGCAGCGGTAACAAAAATACGTCATCTGTGAATTTCAAAATTCTAGTTATCACAGGTTATCACCGTTCATGAACTTACCTTCAAGTTTGTTTTGGGTCGAAACCCTAAAAATCAGCTGTTCCATACGAAATTGCTACTCGAATTCGAAAATTGGTTTTAAACAGGTGTTTTTTTTTTCTCGAATTCTGCGTTTGTGCCATTTGTAAACGTTGTCCATAATGATGGTCTGTATCACCTCCTTTCAGTTTAGGGTCGCGCCACACAAGTTGGCGGAAATGAAGTTAGCTACAAGCTGCGCAATATCCAATCAACGCGCGGCTTTGTGTGAGCTACAGTCAGGATTGGATATTGCGCAGCTTCACTACAAGCTTGTAGCTTACTTAATTTCCGCCAACTTGTGTGGCGCGGCCTATACTTGTTGTGTGTGTAATTTAATTGTAATGATCTTATTTTAATTTTATCGTAATGCAAAGTGACTACCTGCCAATAATGTGTGATTTTTATGTATGAGTCTTAGTTACTTGAAATAAACGTTTTATTATTGTACACATATTCATTTATTTTCTTAAATTTAAGTTTTTTTACAATATTTATAGAAAAGAACAAGAACAATACTATAAAAAAACCTAAACCTGGAGTGCCGCCGGCAGTGGGGCGGGGCTCAAGCTACCGGTGGTTGGGTCTACAGAGAGAGGAACCTCCTGACAATGCGCGCCGTGTCCAGGACGACCGCCCTCTGTATCTGACCCTTGACCCAACCGTCTAGCGAGAGTCTCTTATTATTATTATTATTCACATATGCATTTATTTTCTTAAATTTAAGTTTTTTTATTATTATTATTATTATTTATAGTTTTTCTATCGAAAATCTCTCGTTTCCGAGGAAAACCTAAAATTCGCGGGCTTTTGGCCAAACGAAAATTAGCTTTTTTGTTTATTGTTCGTCCAGTGACAAAAATTTTCGCACAATCCTGCATGTGTTCAAAATAACGGCCTTTTGAAGTAGATTGAAGGTTAGTCGGTGAATATTGAGGCTTTCTAGGCTATTGCGGAGGGTATGTGGTATTACGCCAGTAGAAGAGATGATTATTGGGATAGTTTTTACGGTTTGAACTTTCCACTGTGTTTTAATCTCAATGGATAAGTCCGTATATTTAGTGAGTTTTTCTGTGTACGTAGATGTAATGTTACGAGTGTTTGGGATAGCAACATCAATAAGAAACACTATTTTCTTCTTTTTATCGTGGACTGTAATATCTGGTCTATTGTGATGGATTGTTTTATCGGTGATTATTGTCCTATCCCAGTACATTTTATAATCAGCTGACCCTAGCACTACTTCAGGTGTATACTTGTAGTAAGAGGTCTTTTCTGTAATCAGTTTATGTTTGTAGGCTAGGTATTGGTGGATGATAGCTGCCACTTGGTCGTGACGGTGTTTGTAGTCTGATTGTGTGATTGATCTGCATGCACCGGTTATGTGTTGTATAGTCTCAGATGCACTATGGCAATGCCGACAAAGGTCAGATGTAGTGTCTTTTATGATGTGTTTTCTGTAATTTCTAGTATCTATTACTTGGTCTTGTATTGCAAGCATGAATCCTTCAGTTTCGGGAAACAGCTCACCGCGCTTTAGCCACATATTTGATGATATTTTATCGACATTAGGTTTCAGTAAGTCGCGTCGGTGTCTGCCGTGTAGTGATTTTTGAAGCCACCGCTGTTGTTTTTGTTGAACGGATGTTATAGTCTCATTATTTTGCACGGTGTCGTTTTGTAGATTGAGTGGTGTGTATTTACGGTCGGCGTTTACTACTGCATAGTGCATTGGTGATGTGTTTGCTTTTTCATGAAAGAATAATCGGAGCCTAGTTATTTGAGTATTGTGTAGGTTCTTGATGTCGATAAGTGCTCTTCCTCCTTCCATATGGGGTAACGTTAGCCTCTCGACACACGACCTCGGGTGGTGCTTCCTATATTTTGTCATGAGTGTGTGTATTATGCGTTGAAGTCTGAGCAGCTGTGACTGTGGCCAATTGATTATTCCAAAAGAGTAGGTGAGTATGGGGATGGCAAATGAGTTAATAGCTTTAATTGTATTTTTGGCGTTTCGTTGGGTATTTAAGATTTTATGAAGCCTGCTTTTGAATTTTTGTTCTATGGTGTCTTTAGATTGTTTTTGGTGAATTTGTTGTGTTTGGAAGTAGCCTAAATATTTGTAACCTGCTATTTCGTCAACTGGGTCAATATGTGTTCCGTCTGTAAGTTTATAAATATTTTGTTCTATTTCCCCTTTATTTACTGATAATATTTTGCATTTGTCAATTCCAAATTCCATTGCGATATCATTTGAGAAGGATTGTGTAATGTCAGCTAAATCGTGAATTTCTTGTAGGCTGCTGCCAAACAGTTTGATGTCATCCATATATAACAGGTGTGATAGTGTAAGAGATGTGTTGTTGTATGTAAGGTTGTAGCCGGCATTACTGTTGTTTAAGAGGTTCGAAAGAGGGTTTAATGACAAGCAGAACCAGAGAGGGCTAAATACGTCGCCCTGGAATATTCCCCGGCGGATTGGTATCGGCTCAGTTTCAATCGGAGCACCTCCTGTGTTAAGTTTGAGAACGGTTTTCCAGGTTGACATTGCAGCTTTAAGGAAAAATACTATTGTAGGGTGAACTTTATAGTGTTCCAGGATGTAAATTAACCAAGTGTGTGGAACAGAATCAAAGGCTTTTTTATAATCTATATACATTGTATATATATCTCTCTTTTTGGTAACTGCTTGTTTTGAAACTACTGTATCTATTGTCAACTGTTCCTTGCATCCTTGGCTGTGTTTGCGACATCCTTTTTGTTGTTCAGCTAGTAATTCGTTTGATATTGTGTGTTTGTATATTAATTCACTAATGCAAGACGTAATAATTTTATAGATGTTTTGCAAGCATGTTATGGGCCTGTATTTTGATGGGTTTTGTAGGTCTGTCTTGTCTTTTGGTAGCATATATGTGATTCCCTGCGTAAGGTATGGGGGCATAGTATCGGGTGATTGAATGAAAGAGTTTATATGGGTGAGGAGGTATGGATGTGTATATCTAAAATGTTTGTACCAATAGTTGTGTATTTTGTCGGAACCAGTGGCCTTCCAGTTGTGTGTTTTCTTTAAAACCTTTTGAAATATGTCCATATGGATGTTGTCAAATGATTTGCATTGTGGGAATGTCTTGCATCGATAGGGCATCTTGTTTAATCCAGTCGCTATCTCTATTATGATCCTGAGGGATCGACCAAATTTCATACCAAAATTTGTGAAGCTCTTCAGGATGTGGGAAGTTTGATGACGATCTTGTGTTATTATTAGTCTGTCCGTCAGTAAGTGTTCTGTAAAACTGTTTTTCATTCGCGACGAACAGCTTATTCTGAGATTTCCTTTTTGTGGTTGCAATGTACCGGCGTAGTCGACTAGAGAGCGCATTTAATTTTTGTTTCAGGGTGTCCAGGAAGTGTACCAGTTCTGTGTTTTCAGTTTCGTGTTGAGAGTGAATTTTGTGGTGTTGTTTTATTGCATCAATATGTTTTTTTAGTCGGTGACTTGTATTTCCATTTATGTATTCGGTTAATCGACCAATTTTCACTCTAAGTTCCTGTATTCTATTCTCGAGTCGTTTTTGCCATTTCGGTTTTTGGTTCCTGTTCGTTTGAATGTTCGGCAAATCTTTGATTTTCCCCCCATTTGCTAAAACTGTTGTATAGGCTGCGCAGTAAATTACTGTTTGGACTGTTTGAAAATCATCGTCTGGGTGAATGTATTTCTGAAGTAACTGTGTATCTATGTAGTGTGTTATCATTGAGAGATTTTTCGATTGTTTTTGTTTAGGAATTGTCGGTCTTGTGGTTGGATCGGTACCTTTATATTTTGTTATTGTTTCTTCTAAAGTCTTTTCAATATGTATTTGCATGTTTGGCAGCATCTGAGAGCTGGTTGGTTGGTTTGTTTCATTTAGATTATTATTTTCAGTAATGGGTATATTTGACTCTGTTATGGTACTATTTTGTTCATTTACTAGTATGTTAGAAGCATTTTCGATCAAAATTTGGCTTTCAAGGGAATCGTTTTGCTGAGGATAGCTAGATTGCGTTTGTAAAGAGCATGAGTAATTTGTACTTGCGAGTTGTGTTTTGTTTGGAGGTATTGGTTGGGATTCTGATGGTGAGCCTAATTCTATGGAAATTTCGTCTTGAATTTGTTGTAGTCTGTCGGCGTTGATTAATTTGTTGTTTACAATTACTCTGCGTTGATCTGCAATTCGTTGCTCAGATACATGAGCTATTTCAGGGTACTGTTCAATAACTGCTTTGTGAAGAGACTGTCTGTATGCTGATTTGTTGGTTTCTAAGTGTGTGATGCGGTAATAATTTCGCATGATGGTCTCATTTATTTCGTTCTTCCATCTTATTCTTTGTGTTCCATCGGTGTTTTGAGAAGGGGTAACATTTTGGCTTGAAGTGGGATTTTTTAGCTCTGCTTTTACTTCTGTTCGGATTTTTTCTACTTTGTCAGGTGTTAATAGCTTACTGCGGATGATTGCCCTACGTTGGTCTCCTACTCGTTGCTTGCTAACATCCATGTCTGGGAATTGTGCGGAAAATTTTGCATGTAAATCTGTCAAGTATGATCTTGTATCTGATTCTAATGATGTTAAAATTAAGTACGTGCGCAAAATAAATATGTTCATTTCTTGAGTCCATTTCTTGCGTGCACGTATCACAACCTCAGTGGGTACAGGATTATTGACCTTGGTCTCCTGTACAACATCCTCGGTTGGAGATAAGTTACTAGAAGTTTCAGCATTAATGCCGACAGCGTTAATTACATCGGAGTCCGTTAAACGTGCCTGGTCGTCGTCATAATCTTTCTCGTTTCCATTATACAAAGCCTTATCGTCATTAGTCGTCGCGCAGTTTAAGACCCTCGCCCGGAGATTATCGCCCCTGGCTCTTAGAGGTCTCCGCCTACTGCCATCGGCATCACCCCCAGAACCGCCGAGCACTTGGGGACAATTCTTTGGTGTATTGTTCATTTTGTTTTTGTTTGGACGTTTTTAAGCCCACATCGTTTGTCCATAACGATTGAGCGCGCAGTAAGCTATCTAGCTAAGCCTATGGATGCCGCCGTTGATGTCCTTGCCACTCTTCCGCCGCAAATCCAGAACCACCACCCTACGCTGGCGTTGGTTGTTCCACTTAGACCTCGGTGCAGGCAATGCCTGGGAGCTCTAAGTAGCTTTATTTTGTTTTCAGTTTCTTACTTAATCCTATTACCACTTACTTCCTTTACTATTGCCTACTTACTTACTTACTTACTATCTTAATGATTCTACTGTTTACTAATTTTCTCTCATTATATACTTACTTACTCTGTTACGTACTTACTTACTCTTTTACGTACTTCCTTACTCTGTTACTTACTTACTTACTCTTTTACGTACTTCCTTACTCTGTTACTTACTTACTTACTTACTCTGTTACTTCCTTACTTACTTACTATAATACTTACTTACTCTATTACAGAGCCACGTTAGCCGCACTAGTAATTACTTATTGCGTTGCCCGCCCCCCACGTGATCAGATGGTCGGATCAGGACGTGTGGTTGAATCGAGGGGCTTATTATTATTATACAGTTGTAGATAACCCTGTCCATAAAGGCCATCACTACATAATAATTATTTTTCGCAAAATATAGCATGACCGACTTTACCCGTGTACATAATTCGCGAATATTTTGTACGGATCGATGTAGCATTTTTCACATTATTGTTGATTTATCAAAAATGGCTCAGCCGATTTTGATAAAATTTAAATGGGACCAATTTCGAATTATACTCTTTCCAATAAAAAAAGAATTATTGAATTCGGACTGCAAAGAAAAAAGTAATGCGTTGTTTTACACAAAAAAAAATATACGCCTCGAATTAAGTACTTACCTCCTGCGGTTCTTCGGTCAAGAAACAAAGTCGCTTCCCTGTCTGTCTGTCCCTATGAATGCTTATATCTTCAAAACAACGCAACGGATTTTGATGCGGTTTTCTTTAATAGATAGAGTGATTCAAGAGGAAGGTTTACAATGTCTATTACACCTGTGCGAAGCCGGGGCAGGTCGCTAGTATCCAATAGTTTTACGGCTGATACGATAATGATCCTTCACAAAAGTATCCAAAAATAACAAGCGGCAGAAGCATTATTATCCAATTACAAAAAACAATTTGCTGCCAAACCTGTTATTAAGTCATCGTCATACACATATTACTGGGCTGTCCATACTTTCACTGATTGATCGAGGATGTATACCGATATGGATGTGGTATCTTGTCAGCTGTTGCAGTAACTTTTTAACCGACTACTAAAAAGAAAGGAAATTTCTTCGACATTTGTGGACTGGTTCGCGTTTCTATTTTTGAATCTGGAGATTTTTTTACAAATTCTACGTCTAGATTTGATTTACTTATTTTAGTTCAGTTGTTTTGAAGCTAACTCACAATTAAGTTACAAAATAGCTTGTTTTAGTTAGCTTATTTTAATTCTATTTTTTCCGGATAAAATCACGTTCCGCATGAGCCGAGCGTGCAAGCAAGAGCGCGGGACAAGCGATAGAGAGGAGGGTACGATCGGCCTAAACTCAGAATAGTGACAAGTAATGGAAGTATTGCTAAATTTTACTCAAATAAAAACTACGTTACAGCTGTCTTATTCATATCTGGTTATACAGCATACGCGAGAGTGAGTGGAACAAAAAATACAATCTCTGTCGCATACCAAATCACCAGTTGGAATGTCAAGATAGTTAAAATTTGGTTCCACTTGGTCTTTTGTCTTTTTCGGAAATTTGAACCCTCAAGTTCCAGTAATCAAATCTCTGATCATTTTACCTTCCTACTTTTTACCCTTTTGAATTTGGACACCCGAGATAGCTCAACTAGTTTGTGAAACTCTTCGAAATTACGTAAGTTCGGCAGTAGGTATGTGCAACTTATTCTAACACCTTTTAAATTTCATATTTAAATGGGACAAAGTGATGTACTCTATCTCTTGCTATTTTAGTACGGTTTCTATAACTTTATTTCTTATTCTATGGGCCTAAACGTACGGCTTGTTTCAGTTGTTGAATCATCAATGTTTTCCATCGACTTGGCATTTTTTCTGTTTTAAATTATTGATTATGTTTTTTTATGAGGTTATCACGTAAAATTATCTTCCGTAAACTGACTGTACAGACAACCAATTTTTTAGATCTTTTATAGTCTAAACACATGGTATATCCGAAAAACAGCCTCCTTCCTACATCCGGCCAAGCAACTCATGTTTCTCCGGCTAGTAAACTAGTCGATTCAATAATTTATATGCAAATCCCGGTCCATTATCATTTTATACTATTCACATTTATTTCAATCACTTTCCCCATATTGTTACATACATTCCGCGCGTCTATTATTCTAATTCTTAGAGAAGTGAAACTTGTAAGCTTTTACGAGATTGAGGTGTGTGTATTTTTTAAATAATTGTAGGCAGATAGATTTTAGTTCTTAAGTCGACTATGTGCGGCTATTTTTAATTGATTTTCAAAAAGGAGAAGGTTCTATGTTCACCTTCATGTACATATTCTTTTTAGGGTTCCGTACCCAAAGGGTAAAATCGGGACTCTATTACTAAGACTCCGCTGTCGGTCCGTCTGTATGTCTGTCTGTCTGTCACCAGGCTGTCATCTCATGAACCGTGATAGCTAGACAGCAGAAATTTTCACATATGATGTATTTCTGTTGCCGCTATAACAAAAAATACTAAAAATAGAATAGAACAAATATTTAAGGGGGGCTCCCATACAACAAACGTGATTTTTAGGTGGCGTTAAGGGGGCTACAACACGGCACGGAACCCGTTGTGCGCGAGTCCGACTCGCACTTGGCCGATTATTTTGTTAATTATGTGTATGTTCATCGATATTTTCGCCAATATGGAACTGATTAAAAAAACAAGTTTTTAAATCAAAAGCATATATAAATATAATACTCCCGAAAGCCCGCTTAAATTTTAATAAAATCGGCTGCGTCATTTAAAAAAAAAACATAAATGATTTAAAACTGTACAGCTACATCGATTCCAGCAAACTATTCAACGAAGATGTTGTACAGAATTGAAGTCGGTTGTAAAACTAAATTATTGAGTATTTTATTTTCACATAGGAATATGGTATCAGGCTTGCTGGATGGCTTTTGTCCATCAGCCATAGGACGTCCACTGCCTCCCCTATTGATCTCCAATAAGACCGGTTCGTAGCGGCTTGCATCCTACGCGATCCTCAGGTCAACGTCCTACGCTACACTTGCGGGTACCTAGTCTCTACTCGAGAACTTTTCGACCCGACCGGTCATCAGTCTTCCGAGCTATGTGCCATACCCACTGCCATTTCAACTTGCCATTCCAATAACTTCATAATAAACCAATTTTGTAATTATTGTGTCAATTGGCTATTACAATCACGTAGCCTAGTAGGTTGCAAATTAAAGTGGCAATGAGCAGAACACATAGTTCGAAGAACGGATGGCCGATGGGGCCGTAAAGTTCTCGAATGGAGACCACTGACCAGCAAGCGCAGCATAGGACGTCCACCGACTAGGTGGATTGACGATATAATAAAAATCGCAGGAACGCGCTGGATGCAGGCCGCTTCCAACCGACCTTATTGGAAATCCATGGGGGAGGCCTATGTCCAGCAGTGGACGTTCTACGGCTGATAGATAGATAGCCTAGTAGGTAATTACTACTGCTTTCACACATTAGTTATTCAAAATACTCAACCGGAAGAGGTTAAAGTTCAATAGAGGAAATTGATGCAAACTGACCTTCCTCACACGGCTTTCTTTCATTTAAGGTTAAATGCCCTCGCACATGATGGAGGTGATATAATGTTGCTGTTTTCAACCGACTCCAAAAAGAAGGTTCTCAATTCGACTGAACGTTTTTTTAATTTTTACACCGACTTCCAAATAGGAGGAGTTTCTATGTGTATGTTTGTAAATTTTTTTTGTGTAAATTCATCGATAATTTCGCCAATTGTGAACCGAATCGAAAAATTATTTTTTTAGTTCAACAGAGTATACTCTCGAGGTGGTCCCATTTAAATTTTACAGAAATCAGCTGAGCTGTTTTTGAAAAAACCAGCAATAATGTAAGCAATTCGAGCGAAATATCTGAATTTTGTACACGATGAACATCGATAATTTCGCCAATTGTGAACCGAATCGAAAAATTCCTTTTTTAGTTCGAAAGGGTATTACTACTCTCAAGGTAGTCCCACTAAAATTTTACAGAAATCGGCTCAGCCGTTATTGATAAATCAACAATAATGTAAACAATTCGAGCGACATATTCGAATTTTGTACAGGATGGAAGGCGGTTTTGCCATTTTTTGCGAAAAATTATTATTTTGTAGTAAGAATAAGAATATATTTATTTACCAAAAGAAACCTTAACAAAATTCGCGCAAATGATACATAAAAGTTACTTAAAATTAAATTCAAAATGTTGCCTCTGAAGGTAGCTAGGTACATTGATGACAATACATATTTTGGGTTGTAACACATATTAAAAGTAGTAAAACGAAATAATTAGGTACAACAGGGAAAATAAGTCATTTTGTTGAGTAGATACATGATTAATAATTAAATTTAGTTCGTCTACCCTTCTTTGGCGAGCAAATTCAAGATAACTAGGTAGGTAAATATTTTGCAAAAAGATTGGTACTACTGATAAAATATATCGTAAACATTTGCCGATGTTGCGCAGTGCCGGTGGGCCCCAAACTAGGCGATGCCTGTATCTTGGTGGCCCGGTGAAATACAATTACTATAGAAGAATTTGCGCGGCTTCGTCATTGAGACAATTTAAATTGCTTGTTCTCGTAATAACATGCCAGTTTTGTAAGAACGAGAGATCAAGAGTAAGAAAATAAGTTCGTCTAGAGCAGGTGGGCCGGCCGTGCAAGCCCTGGATTCTGAATTTTTAAGCCGCCTGAAGGCCCTGACATGGTTAAACGGTTAAAACTGGGACCTGGGAAAGTTAGCGTATCAAAAATGAGCGTCCAGTGCAGTGTATGAAGTGCCTAGCACGCTGGATACCAGAAATCCCCTGTATCAATATATATGTATATGATTACAATAGTAATGAGTAGTTACCTACAGACTGAGAAGGATGTTGCCGTCGGCAAAGGAACTGTGGAAACGCATGACGTATCCGTTGAAGCATGGTTAGTTCCTAAAGAGAAATAATGTAGTTTTGCTTCTGTTCTCATCATCATCATGTCAGCTATTTGTCCGACATACTGTTGGGTAAACGCTTACCCAAAAGGTTTACAATTAGGAGCAACACAAATGTTGCGTGACCATTTCTGATCAAATTAGATCACCAAGAATAGAATAAATAATCGGCCAAGTAAGAGTCGGACTCGCGCACGGAGGGTTTCGGTACTGTATGGGAGCCCCTCTTAAATATTTATTGTATTTCAATTTTATTATTTATTATTCAAGTGACTTTACAACTAAATATTCTGTGAAAATTTCAAGCATCTACCTGTTACCATTATTAATATAGAGCGTAAAACAGTTAAAAAATCAGGCTTGTTGTATGGGAGCCCCCCTTAATTATTAATTTTATTCTGTTTTTAGTATTTTGTTATAGTGGCAACAGAAATACATCATCTGTGAAAATTTCAGCTTTAGCTCTAGCTATAACGGTTCATGAGATACAGCCTGGAGACAGACGGACAACGGAGTCTTAGTGATAGGGTCCCGTTTTTACCCTTTGGGTACGGAACCCTAAAAAACAAGAGGCCAAAAGTGTGAAGTATGCAAATGTATGTATGTGAAGCTTAAAATTTGACACAGTTTTACGCCCTAACACAGATAATAAGCCCGATTACAGAGGCGCCAGCGTAAATTAAATAGCAACGTAAAAAGCGTTCTCTCTATCGAATGCCTAAAGTGAAAAAGAAACAGAACTATGCTATTTAGCTAATATAATTACGATGGCGCCTCTGTAATCGGGCTTACTGTCTAGGTGCAAATGCTCTATTTATAGCCTGAATAAATCATGATGTGGTTATTTTAAGCATGTAATAATTATATCAACTCATTAATAGGTTTAGTCTTTACGGCCTCTCCTCTTTTTAACCCCCGACGCAAAAGAGGGGTGTTATAAGTTTGATGTGTCTGTTTGTCTGTGTGTCTGTCTGTCTGTCTGTCTGTGGCATCATAGCGCCCGAACCACGGAACCAATTTCAGTTTAGTTTTTTTTGGATGAAAGGAGACTTAATCGAGAGTGTTCTCAGCTATGTTTTATAAAAATCGATTGAGCCGTTTAAGAGTTATGGTGGGTTAAAGTGGGGATGGAAGAACCAAAATTCTACAAATTCTACAAATATTTCGTACTTTTTTTAGGTAGGTTTTAGTGTTGGGGGTTTTTTAAATTTTTAATTTAATTAATATGTTATTGACCGACGAACCAAACCGGAGGAGGTACTTAATTCGACGCGGATAGGTATATATTTTTTTTATGTATAACCACGCATAACTTTTTTCATAGTAGTCCGATTTCAATAATTCTTTTTTTATTGGAAAGAGTATACTTCGGAATTAGTCCCATTAAAATTTTATTGAAATCGGCTGAGAAATTTTTGATAAATCAAAAATCATGTGAAAAATGTAACATCGATTCGTGCGAAATATTCGCGTTTCCTGTACACGGGTGAAGTCGGTCATGCTATTTTTTTGCGGAAAATAATTATCTACCGATAGGTACTATGTTTCGAGTTAAACGTATCTACATATGACCTGAAATAAATCTGTAGCCTAAGTTATGAAAGTTTATAGTAATTTTAAACGTTCTTTAGCAAAGAATAGCTTGCTATGGTGCTCTTCCGTTCTCACAAGCGTGGATTTTCAATGCTGGCTCCTGCTCTTATTCGATCTCGTGATTATTTGCGAATACGTTCTAATTATTTAATAATACATATTATACAGTCCATGAGAGACACTCCACCTGCCGTCCCTACGCCTACATCTAGCCAAGTCATTAAATTGGACATACTTAGTTATTTTATTATTTTACAAATTCTTTCCAAATCAGTTGGTTATCAATGATATTGAAGCCTCAGACCAAATCAAAAATCAAGACATAAAGTCGTGAATAGACAAGTGAAGCCGTTTTTTTTATACATGTGGTGAGTGCACCGGTGTTTCGCCGCCATAGTTCGACTGAAAAACCAAGGCGTAGTTTCGTTGTACATGTATGTGTGTCTGTACACGGCGAGGCGTAGTTTTGCCGGCGTCACTTGCTTGTTCACAACATTCTGTCTTTATTTTTTTATTTGTTCTGTATTGAAACTACGAAATAAATGAAATGTCTTACTAATACAACATACCTAGGTATTTTGAGTAAAAAGTTCAAATCTAATCTATAATCTATCAGCTAAAAACCTTCAGCTCCGAAGGTCATTTCTATAAATCCACTTTCACATAATGACAGTTACCAAACATCCTCTTAAATATTATTTACCAATCTCAACCGCAGTTGCACTGTTATTATCTATCTATACTTACTATTGGCTTATTATTATGCGTCTTTTGGATAACAACTTTGTCTAAGAATGTGTGTTTGTCCCTGTTGATATTACTTAACAAATTATTGAGTAAGAAGTGTTTTACTAACTCAGTCAATTAAACAGATAACAGATAAACATATTTATTGGTAATTTAGATGAAGTAATTACATGTTATAACATATAATAAAATCCATCAATACAATTTCAATACAACAGTATCACATTCAACGTTGCAACGTTACATTAAATTAAACAATGTTGAGTGAAATTAAAATGAAATGATTAAGAAAATAAATATTAATATACTTATTTATAATAAACTAGGGACCCGCCCCGGCTTCGCACAGGTTTATTATTTATATAAACCTTCCTCTTGAATCACTCTATCTATTAAAAAAACCGCATCAAAATCCGATGCGCAGATTAAAGATTTAAGCATACATAGGGATATAGGGATATAGGGACAGAGAAAGCGACTTTGTTTTATACTCTGTAGTGATAGTGATTAAATTAAAAATGAATGAATTACAATGTCGTCATGTGTCACTACATCGCAAGATTTCTGCCGTTTTTCTGTTCTGCTGTTTTGTTTAGTTCTGTCCTTAAGTTCGCGAACGTCAGTAGAATAATGAAATTTCATTAAATTCCGTTTAAATTCCATTTAAATTCCATTTCATTATTCTTCTTCGCTTCGCAGTCTAATGACATTTGCCAACTGTAATGGAAAATCATGGTCAAGTTAACGGAGAAATCAGTGAAGTTTCATTTTTAGGGTTCCGTACCCAAAGGGTAAAAACGTCCCGTCCCGTCCCGTCCCGTCCCGTTCCGTCCCGTCCCGTCCCGTCCCGTCCCGTCCCGTCCCGTCCCGTCCCGTCCCGTCCCGTCCCGTCTCGTCCCGTCCCGTCCCGTCCCGTCCCCGTTTACTACTCGCTGCGCTTTACTACTAAACTCGCTGCGCTCGTTTCATAAACTCACACTCGTGTTTTAATACCCTTCATTATATGACAGTTGCATAAACTACTATTATACCAGGCCTTTATACCAGGGAAATATGAACTTACACCGTAACAAAGAGATTTGTTTTACTCCAAAAGTAGGTGTGAGATAATATCACCAGGTCCATCCATCATCCATCCATCAGCCATAGGACGTCCACTGCTGGACATAGGCCTCCCCTATAGATCTCCAATAAGACCAGTTGGTAGCGGCTTGGTCTTACGCTGCGCTTGCCGGTACGTGGTCTCCACTCGAGAACTTTTCGACCCCATCGGTCATCAGTCCTCCGCGCTATGTGCCCTGCCCACTGCCATTTCAACTTGCCAATCCGCTGGGCTATGTCGGTAACTTTGGTTCTTCTGCGAATCTCCTCATTCCTGATATCACCTGGTAACTTTGTATAACCTCAACTTTGCCCTGATTATTAGGCATTGTGCACATGATTCGTCACGACGTAACATAAGTTGCGCCACCTGTCGGCCTAATCAGCCAGCAAATTAGGAATCGATGGAGCTCGAGGTGCCGCGTGAAATTCCTCATTTGTTGACATGGCCTTTGTAAAGGGGAGTTCTCACTTGATTTATGATTTTTTCTTAAAGTTGTATTTAATTGTAACTAACAGGCGTACAACGACACAAGCAGTAGTAAATAAACATAGTTACTATGCAGCTGAAACTGAATAAATAATCGGCCAAGTACGAGTCGGACTCGCGCACGGAGGGTTCCGTACTGTACGGGAGCCCCACTTAAATATTTATTTAATTTTATTATTCATTATTGAAGGGAATATAAAACTAAATATTCTGTGAAAATTCCAAGCATCTGCCAGGTACCATTATTAATATAGAGCAAAAAACGTCTAAAAATTCAGGTTTGTTGTATGGGAGCCCCCCTTAAATATTTATTTTATTTTGTTTTTAGTATTTGTTGTTATAGCGGCAACCGAAATACATCATCTGTGAAAATTTCAGCTGCCTAGCTATTATGGTTCATGAGATACAGCCCGGTGACAGACAGACATACTGACAGACAGACAGACAGACAGACAGACGGACACATGGACATCGAAGTCTTAGTAATAGGGTCCCGTTTTTCCCTTTGGGTACGGGACCCTAAAAAGGAACTGAATCTAGTAAATAGCCGTTAGATTTTCGCCGGAAAACGCTGTCGTAGACCATTGACAGGGTGGAAATATAACAGACAGCGACAATATTTCTTTCGACGTGTCCGAACGAGACAGCGTTATAGCAAAGTATAATTGTGTCACTTTATCATACGTCGTAAAGAGTTAATTTTGTGGTCGCATGCTGGACTAGCACGACTAACTGAAGAAAGACTTACTAAAGCTTTATTTTACTAAAGTACCTGCATAGTGACTGAATGTAAAAAAAAAAAAACTTTATTTTTAAAACATAAGTGTGTCTAAACTTGGGTAAAAAATATGTTTAGTGGTTCCATATGTACATTCATGTTAATAGTGTAGTGAAAAATTGTGTCGACACTATCACTATGTATATGTATAAAACTGTATAAATATTAGCCTAATTAGTGTCTCCTAAAATGTTATAGCTTTTCAAAATTTTAAAATTAGTCAAGTCTCTAGTTAACAAATTGCATGTCTGTTAGGACAAACTGTTGTGACTAAAATTTTATTGTACCACCTCTATGTACACAGTTCGAAGCAGTAAACGTATTTTATCTTTATAACCGCTTCCAACAGATTTTATTGGAAAGCAATTAGAGCGCCTTGTACGAGTATAGGTAACAAAGCTAGATGGTACGAGCAACAACGAGTAGACAAGTGTACAAGCTCTCTTAGTCTCCTCAGTGTGAACTCCTATAGAAAGCTTTACTAATTGTTACGCAAATCAGAACACTGATGATTTGCCTTAGATTAGTACGCTTTGTCCGTACTTCCGTGCTACTTCTGTTAGCTATGCTGACGTAATGTTAATTTAAAAACTATGGTCATACCTTTTCTATATAATTTCAATACAAATTCAGTGTAAATAAGTTGTCAAGTGCGTGTCGAGACACGCTTATGATAGGATTCGGAAGATGGTGACGATGATTATGATGATGATAAAAATTACCAATTATTACGATGTCATTAGATGGTTGACTACTAGAAAAACGAAATCAAGAAGTAAATATGTTTGAGAGGTCAATGACCTCTGAGCTATTTGCATTTTTAGAAATTTAAAATTTCCTTTATAACTCAAAAAGTTATGATCACACAGTGCTCAAAATAATTTTGAAGAAAAGTTTTTGATGTAGTCTTTAAACTTTAGAAAGTTTGAACATTCTATCCTTACTACTATAAACGCGAAAGTTTGTAAGGATGGATGGAAGTTTGTTACTCTTTCACGCAAAAACACTGAACGGATTGAGATGAAACTTTGCAATAAAATAGCTTATATATCAGAATAGCACATAGGCTATAAATTATAACGATATTGCGAAAATTTTCTATAATCTAACGATAAGTGTTAAGTGAGTAGGAAAAATTCTGCTATCTGCGAGCTATTCTAGAGTGCGCTTCAAGAAATGTCAAAAAAAAACAACTGTAGAATCGAACAACCGTCAAATCATTTTTTTATTTTCCACCTCCTTTATTAAGGGTGGTAAGGTAGGGCCTCGGGTTTGAAAGACGGAAAGTGACATAGTCTTCTTTTTATCCAGGACTAGACGACCCGCCCGGCTTCGCACAGGTGTATTATACATATAAACCTTCCTCTTAAATCACTCTATCCATTAAAGAAAACCGCATCAAAATCCGTTGCGTAGTTTTAAAGATTTAAGCATACAGACAAACAGACAAAAATAGCGACTTTATTTTATACTATGTAAGGACCAATAAAGGGTTCCCATGGGATTGCACAAAAATCAAAATATCATGCGGGCGAAGCCGTGGGTAAAAACTAGTCTCGCATACTTTAGAAATTAAGGGGGCACACACACACACTTCAAGTTTGTCGACATATATCTCACCAATGGTACATGTGACAAAAAAATCGTTTAGGAAAGCTTACATTCATTTTAGAAACCCTATTCAACGATACCAAACACAAGGAAGTGCGGATGAAAAAAAAACATCCCCACATTACATTTATGGAAGCTACCCCTTAAATTCGCAGTCTTGATTTCTTTAAGTATTTAAAATTGAGATAAACTATTAAAATATTAAATTTCATGCAATTTGGTTGATTACAGTGGAAGTTACAAGGCTTTGTATTAATGGGACGGACGGACGGACGGACACAACGAAGTTATAAGGGTTCCTTGTTTTACTACGGAACCCTTAAAACACTATACATATAAGGTTGCCTGGAAGAAATCACTTTCAGTGATAAGGCCGCCGGTTGCTTCACATATTGTATCATCTATTTTTTACTATTTTTCTGTTTTATGTGTGTGTGAATCAATAAAGAGTTTATCTATCTATCTATCTATACATCCATCCATCTGCCGTAGTAAGATTACTTTTGGACTTTCAATAATAATCGGCCCAGTACGAGTCCGACTCGCGCACGGAGGGTTCCGTACGGTATAGGAGCCCCTCTTAAATAATTATTTTATTTTAATTTTATTATTTATTATAAAAGTAAATAACTAAATATTCTGTGAATATTTCAAGCATATACATGTTACCATTATCAATATAGAGTGAAAAACGTCTAAAAAATCAGGTTTGTTGTATGGGAGCCCCCCTCAAATATTATTATTATTCTATTTTTGGTATCTGTTCATCATCTGTGAAAATTTCAACTTTCTAGCTATAACGGTTCATGAGATACAGCCTGGAGACGGACAGACAGACAGACAGACTGACAGCGGAGTCTTAGTAATAGGGTCCCGTTTTTACCCTTTGGGTACGGAACCCCAAAAACGGTTTGGTTTACTTCCAGTGAGTTCCATTCTATGGCGTACGTGAATCCACCGACCTGCACTGGGCCAGCATGATGAATGGAGGATAGCCCAACCGCCTTTCACGGGTAAGCCTGTTTGTTAACTACTACTGATTAAGAAGTATTGCAACTGATCCTCAGATCAAATAAAAAAAGTCAAGACAGAATGTTGTGAACAAAGCAAGTGAGGCCGCCAAAACTAAGTCTCGCCGCGTACAGACACAATTACATACACGTACAAAGAAACTACGCATTGGCTCGTCAGACGAATTACGGCGGCGCAACACCGACGCACTCACCACATGTATAAATAATCGGCCAAGTACGAGTCGCGCACGGAGGGTTCCGTACTGTATGGGAGCCCCCCTTAAATATTTATTTTAATTTTATTATTTATTATTGAAGTGAATATAAAACTAAATATTCTGTGAAAATTTCAAGCATCTACCTGTTACCATTATTAATATAGAGCGAAAAACGTCTAAAAATGCAGGTTTGTTGTATGCGAGCTCCCTTAAATATTTATTTTATTTTGTTTTTAGTATTTGTTGTTATAGCGGCAACCGAAATACATCATCTGTGAAAATTTCAGCTGCCTAGCTATTATGGTTTATGAGATATAGCCCGGTGACAGACAGACAGTCAGACAGACGGACAGACAGACAGACAGACAGACAGACAGACAGACGGACAGACGGACATCGAAGTCTTAGTAATAGGGTCCCGTTTTTCCCTTTGGGTACGGAACCCTAAAAACAAGATAGAACGTACAAGTAACGATACATGTATAACATTCAAGATAACTGCGGTATAAGAAATTATAAATTAAATAATTTCCTAAATAAATAAACAGTAAAACTTCCCGTTAGGGAGTAGCTTGCGGGCCCGGCCTATGCGCCGGGATAGATTAAGTAAAATAATCGGCCAAGTACGAGTCGAACTCGCGCACGAAGGGTTCCGTACCGTATGGGAGCCCCATTCCTCTTGCCGTTATTAATAGCAAGCAAAAACTCCTAAAAATCACGTTTGTTGCATGGGAGCCCCCCTCAAATATTATTATTATTCTATTTTTAGTATTTGTTGTTTCTGTTACTGCTATGGCAACAGAAATATATCATCTGTGAAAATTTCAGCTGCCTAGCTATCATGGTTCATGAGATACAGCCCGTTGACAGACAGACAGACGGACATCGAAGTCAAAGTAATAGGGTCCCGTTTTTCCCTTTGGGTACGGAACCCTAAAAAAGCATCACAGTCGCCAAGATATTTGTGATATTACCCATGCAACGTTTTTAAAGGCAGGCTACATATCGTCTATAGTTTCGATCAATTCTTATTTATAAGTACTAGAGTGCAGACTTGATCTAAAGTCGATACGTACGTACATATCTGATTCGTGCCGCTCCGCAATGGAACAGTTTATCTGCTTTCCTGTTTCCTAAGAGATATAATCTATAGCTTTTCATAATCAAAGTGCACAGAGGTCTAAGTCTGCGTGCTTCATCTTCGACCATAACATTGCTTACCATCAGGCGAGTTGGTGGTCAAGCGCGGACTTATCTATATCTATACCAATATTATAAAGAGGAAAGATTTGATTGTTTGTTTGTTTGCATTGAATAGGCTCCGAAACTAGTGGACCGATTTGAAAAATTCTTTTACTATTGGAAAGCTACATTATCTCCGGATGACATAGGCTATATATTATATTTTCAAAAAATATAGGAATCTTTACAAAAACTCCCGTACCGGCATTACGTGGTAGGTATAGGTATATAGGCACAATACTTTTAAAATATGTCTTCTTTAGCTAATCTTACCCGGGCAAAGCCGGGGTGGGCAGCTAGCTCGCGATAAAAAAGAATTGCTTTGCAAGTCACAACTATAGATAAATAGATAAATTCTTAATTGCCACAACAAAACTTAAATAAACTAGGAAAACTTAAACTAAAAACTTCAAACAAGTGTTACAATCGGCGGCCTTATCGCTAAAAAGCACATGTAAAGCATAAAAAGCATAAATTTCTACCTAAGTAACACATGTGTTGTGTCATCAATAAAATGTGTGAAAATAAAAAATCACGAACCGCCTTACCACAAATGATTTAAACACGCTTTAAACACTGTTTAACCGTACAATTTGTACTGTGAAACATTGTCTAAGCCATGCGTAAAACTGTTGTGGTAAGACGGGTAGATTCCATAGTGAAACATACCATCCAATGATGATGATACTTGTAGGCTAATTGTGGTTCTAGTGCTATAATGCAAATCTAGGATTTCACATTGAATCACAAGGAAGCTAAAATACCGAATGGTACCAATTTCACGGTCCCTGCGTCGCCAGTAAAGTGGTGTTACAACATATTCTTATTTGCTTGCGTTTTGTTGTCTCTACGTGGATATATAGAGAGGTGTTTAAGTGTGACAGGTATTTGTAGAAGTGTGATAGATTATTATTTCTATTTAATGTTTATCTACGTTTAAAACATTAAATTTTTAGAGGACGATCTAATATGCGAGAACTGCTGAAAGATGTTAGCTAACTCGTATATCAGTAGCTTTAAGTAGATTTAGACCCTCAGCCATAGTCTCAAAAGCTTACTGTCCGTTCCAAAAAGAGGAGTTATGAGTTTAGCATGTGTGCTTCTAAAATTGTTTTTATGTAACTATTAACTCCTTATCCCTAAACAAAAACTTCGATGTGTTGCGTTTTTTTTAATTGACATCAAATGTTATCGAGGTTGCTTTTAACTATCTAAATCGGTAAGACGTCCATGTAGCAGCACTAATAACAGTAAATGGATTGCATCTAGAGCGATCCTGCTGTTTTAAATCCCTACTAAATAGGTATTACATGTATATGTGAAAGTAAGTTTGTTTGTTACGCTTTCACGCAGCAACACAGCAAAGACTTGATTTATGACATGAATATAGTTAAAAGGCTGTAAAGTGACATAGGCTACTTTTCATCCCGGAAAAGTGACAGGTTCCCGTGGGATAGCACAAAAATCAAAATATTCACGGACGGAGCCTCGGGCAAAAGATAGTAAATCATAAAATAATTAAATAATAAATAAAATTTGTACAAGGACAATATTAAAAGGCTTCAAAAATATCTTACACTAAACTTGTTAACGTGTCAATATTTGGAAAGGTTGTAACCACTCTGTAGATTTTACCCAGAAGCACACGTGCATTGTTCACGCACGCAACTCTTCCATCGACGCATTGTCGTCACATCGAGATTGCATCGCGCCTTCCTTTTCCTTGCTTTTGGAGCAAGGCTTTCTAATGCTCACTTTGTAGCGAACAGGCTTATAATGTACTTGACTGCTCTGTGTGTTTTATCTAGAAACCTAATTTAATTATACCTTATTATCATACCACCTATGCTTAGATTCCGTGATCGGCACTAAGCTCTAACATTTGGCTCATGGTTAACTGTCTGTAGGACGTGTACATTACTGATGATTTATCAAAAACTGTTTAGCCGATTTAGATGAAATTTAGACCACCTTGAAATTATATCCATTCGAACCAAAGTAGAATCATCAACATTTACTAACTCCAAAACATGTAACTTATTGAGCAAAATAAACGTTATCTTATCTAATATGGAAAGAATGCTAATCATATTGAAACATATTCCTATTACAACATAATATGATCTGTGTTATACAACTCCGAAATAACTATCATCATCAAAGTCTACATTAGAATAATAATGACGGTTCAATTTTGATCTGAAACCGCTACAATACAACGTGTTACCATTAAAACTTACGCAACGAAATTCTGCCGCATTTTTACATTACAATGGCGACGGCAGTCATTCAATAGAAAGTAAATTATTCAATCGTACCTTCATAAAACTAAATAAAGTCTGGAAGCACCGTTGGTGGACGATGGACGGTACACCACAAGCTGTCGACCGCAGAGTGGGGGCGGTGTACTGAGTGGTGGCAGTTACTGAGCTTTCATATTTTTTACATAAGTCTACACCCTTCATGGGTAGGCCTACGTCCTGCAGTGGAGAATTAAAAGGCTGATACAATACAGTACAAATGGCTACAACTATTATTCGTGTAGCGCTCGTAGCGTAGTTTGACTAGGTGTTGTCAGCGATCACCGAAATTAAGCAACGTTCCGCACGGTCAGTATTTGGATGGGTGACCGCGGGTGGCATTTTCCACGGAGCGCTACCGTGGCTCGGATGACACGTTAAATTGTAGGTTCCGGTTGTTTTAACCGCTTAGCCAAGTCAGAGGCCTTCAGGCGGCCTAAAAACTCTGACACCAGGGCTAGCCACCCGGCCTATACGAACTTACTTTTTTATGTGGGTACATATTGCATGTTTGAGTACATAGGCATTGAATTTTTAAATACACTACTATACCTACTTGTAGGTACGTTATAATTACACGTGCAATTTTCTCACTATTCTAGAGCTTTTTAGCCGTCTTCACAAAAAGAGTTATTTTTGTATGTATTGTACGAGTATGTGACGCCGCCAATTATTTATTAATAAACCGATTTTGATGATTCTTTTTTTGTTCTGAATTTTATCAAGACGACTGGTTCGTTTTTGAAAAATCAACAATAATGTACCTAAATATAATTTCATTGATATGTTCTACGAATAAGATTAATTCGCATCCATCAGACGTAAGACGTTCACAGCTGGACTTAGGCCTCCCTTATAGATTTCTATTGGTAGCAACTTGCATATGCTTGTATCGTTAGTCCTACGCTGCGCTTGCGGGTATGAAGTCTCCATTCGAGTACTTTATGACCCCATCGGTCTTTAGGTTTTTGAACGATGTGTTTTGCCTACTGCCATTTTAACTTGCTTATGTCTCTGTAACCGTGGTCAGTCTGCAGATCTCATTCCTGATTAAATCTCGCAAGAAACTCCGAGAATAGCCTTCATAGCACAGATCTGATTTAGCTTAAATGAATTAAAACATTATGTACTGCGAAATTAATTATATTTTCAGATATTCCCGGAGTAAGTCACAGACTACGTGCCAGCCTGAGTAACGGAGCTACAGATTAGAGCCTAGGTGTTGAGGATGGCCGATCTAAACGCTAGTCTGTGGTCTGACTTGCGCAAGCGCCAATTTCGTGGCATTTCCTCGAAGGCTTATGATTTTATCGAAGTGTTAAATTGTAGTTTGGTTAAGGTAGTTGCTATATTTTAACTGTATCTATTTCGTTTTTCGTTGTTCATATTGTTTGGAAGATAACGTATCAGTAGTTGTATACTGTACTGTATTGTACCAGCAACTTTTGTACTCCACTGCTGAATGTAGGACAACAAAAGAAGGATGGTTGGGCCATATCCACCACGCTGGCCCAGTGCGGGTTGTTTGATACTACGCTGGCCCGATGCGGGTGGTCCGCAAAAATATTTTTTACTAATTTAGTGATGAGTTGTTGGTTTGTGTCTAATATTTAAAAAAAAAAAGATCGTATCTAAAGCAATATACTAAGTTATCCTGGCCATTTATTTAGTAACAAGCGAACTAAAATTAATTGCATCATACGTTTTTAAATTTCCAATGAAAAAAATGGTTACTTTTTAGCAAAATAATAATTATTGATTGTCTAATACCTCTAAAGAAGCTAGCTATTCTAGTATATTCGTTTGTAAGTGTTGGGTTTTGGGCAAAAATTGCATAGGTATTTTAAATAATGTGCGGTTTTTGAACGGACACGGTAGTTCGAGCATAACTAAGCTACTCAAAATACTACAAGCTATTTGAGGACGTTAGTCTATGGTTCGAGGGTGCCATTCTTCGGCTGAGCCATTTTTGATAAATCAATAATAATGTGAAAAATGTAACATCGATCCGTGCGAAATATTCGCGAATTCTATACATGGGTGAAGTCGGTTTTTTTTTTAACGCATATAAGTCCGCGTTTGACCACCAACTCGCCTGATGGTAAGCGACGTTGTGGTCGTAGATGAAGCACGCAGACCTAGAAGATACCTATTCACTCTGACCTTGAAAAGCTTTAGATTATATCTCTTAGGAAACAAGAAAGCAGGAAGACTGTTTTTTGCGAAAAATTATGTCTTATATTTTCTTCAAGCAAAGCTCGGTCGCTCTCTTATTTAGTCTGTCAGTTGTTGCGTAGTCGACAAAAAAACCTAACTTGAGAAAAAGAAATATCTTTAGCATCTAGAATAAAACTATGAACAAATGTGTTTGATGCTGCCGCAATCTGAAAGGCCATCAACAGCCTCTAGCAAACAATATTCCAATACAATTAATACAAAGTCAATTTTGTAAGTGTGAAATATTTTTTCAACATCAACAATTAAAGTCATTTAGCAAAATAACAAGTCAAATTACTTTATCTCTTCTGCAATCATTTTAAAATTATAGATATGCTTAGATGTTAAAGTTTATGAATTTGCTTGTTTATTTAGGTACTAGGAATGTGATTTTTCTGGATTTTTAGATGATCAAAAACGGTTTTAACATTATTTCGCGCGATGTGGAACTATAACCTTTCGAAGATGGAGAAATAGTAGTTTATGCAACTGTCATATAATGAAGGGTGTTTAAACACGAGTGTGAGTTTATGAAACGAGCGCAGCGAGTTTCATAATAGTAACGAGTGTTTTAATACCCGTGTTATATGCAGTTGCATAGGGGAGAGTGGGTAGGATACGTACACTTTTTACTTTAAGCCACATAAAACAAAAACTATCCATTATTTAAAAATAAATTTAATGCTGTAACATACTGCACTTATTAGCCTTTAAGATGAATGATGTGTTGTTTCGATATAAGAAAGCATGGCGATGCTACGACAACTTTACTAATATGAGAAAAACGTACGAACCTACCCCACACGTGGGGTAGGTTCGTACATAGCGTAGGGAGCTTTCGTACATAGTGGGGTACCTTCGTACAATGAGAGAAATAACCACTATTCAATGTAATATTATCATTTATTGAGATCACAATTAACACAGAATCAGCCTTTTTTTAGGGACAATTATCAATTATTATTTTGTGTACCTCAGTAGGTACTACAAATAACTACTTAGTTACTGTTACTCTTAGTAACAAAAAATGTACCTCAGTACTAAAAATGACTACTTAGTCTTGGTAACAAAAACGTATCATAACTTTTCTCTTATTAATATAATAAGTAGGTACCTAATGAATCAACATAATAAACTCTACCATTACAGCAACAAGCCTTAGTCTTAAGTATTAATACACGTACTATCCGACAGCATACACAGATAAGTCTTTCTCGAAGCTATAAATGTGGGACGTTCTCGCTGTCAAAGCAGATTTTGATGGTGTCAGTATATGTACCACATCTGTTATATTGACACTCCCCTCATCCTTGGTGGTGGGAAAAACAAATTTCCAGGAACCAGGCTTCTTCCTCATAAATGAAACTATGTATTCAATAGGACTGTATTTTATAAGCACTTGCCCAACATAATATAAAACAGTATTTTTTTTAGCAAATTTGACTAGCACGACACATCCTTGGTTAATGTTCATAGACATAACTGGAGTTTCATCTTGAACATCCAATTGCTCGGACGCTTCTTCGATGGGAGAACAAGAACTGTCTCTTAAACTGATATTAGTTTCATCCTCAGAATCAGACTCGTCCTCACTGACAGGCTTGAAAGTTTTCTTTTGCCTCTTTGATTTAGTTGTCCTTACAGTTTTCTTCTGTCTTTTTGGATTGGTGTAGGCGGATACTAAATTGAAAGCTCGCTTCATCTCCTTAGCCTTTTGTTTTATCTCTTGCTCTTGCTTCTTCAACTTTCCTGATAGATAGATATGGTTTTATTCAAAACTTCGTCTATCGCAGATTTCATGCTATCTTCGTCTACTTGTCCCGTTCTCGTCCCCTTTTTCACATACTTTCGCGGCATTTTGATTCTGTAATAATAATATATTCGGTAAAAAAATTTTTTAATGCTATGCAAGTTAGTGTGGGGAGGATTCGTACAATACGAATCTACCCCACTGCTAACTGCACGAAGGTACCCCAAACCAAAAATACAACGATTTAATTTAAAATAAAAATACCCGTTATAGTTATCAGACAACAACTGCGTGCATTAAGGACCTCAATACCGTTCCACCAATTAAATTGAATCACTTTTATAACTAGAGTAAAAGTAGTAACATTTAAACACGTTTCAAAGTGAATCCAAAAATTACTTACGTGGAGCGAAAACATGAACGGGCCTGTTGTGTCGAAGCCGGGAGCCGCACTGCCCCGCCGCTCCGCGCGTAGCCTATGCGTCCGAATGGGAGTTACGCACACAAACATGAACACGCCAGTGTGCTGTATAGCTTAGATATCACTACTGTACGAATGCTCCCGTTGTACGAATGCACCCCACACTAATTTATCTTCACTAATAAAAATAAAAATAAAAAACATATTGCGAAACATTAAATTCACGCGTACGTGTATTGTCACAGTGAACTTGGCGCCATTAAAATCTAACCAATGAGAGCGCAGCTGCGCGCGCAGGGCCAATCAGGAGCGAGCGCGCGATGTTATAATGAGATTTTACGATATCGATGTGGATATTATAACATCATGTGAAATTGCTTAGATTGAGTGTTTTGTTGTCTGCGCTATAACAGTAGTCATTATAAGTCAAGTAATGGAAACATAAGTAGAATGTTACAACATTAGTGTAGATAAAAATAATTATAATCCTACCACTTAACTCAGTCCTCCCCCGCACCTGTCTCAGTCCCCCTTTGTCGTCTACCCCCGCGCCCCTGAACCCGCGCAGGCGAGGACTGAGTTAAGTGGTAGGATTATAACTTCATCAAAGCTCATAGGTCATTATTTTCGAAATTGATTTCTTCAAAAATTATGTTTCTCTGGTAGTCAACTATTGAATGACAAATCATAAATTAAGTTTTATCATCATAATAATCATCGTCACTCTACGGCAGCCTATCATACGCCTCAAGACGCCATAGTTTTATTTTTACCGACTTCCAAAAAGCAGGAGGTATTACGTTCGTCTGTCCTTTTTATGTAGATTCATCGATATTTTCTCCGAATGTGAACCGATTTTTTTTTTTCATTCCAAAAGAGTATACTTCCGAAGTGGTCCCATTTAAATTATATCGAAATCGGCTGAGCCGTTTTTGATAAATCAACAATAAAGTACATGCATGTCACATCGATTCGTGAAAACTGTTCGAATTTTGTACATGGTGGAAGTCGATGTTGCGATTTTTTGCGAAAAATAATTATGACATCTAATATTTGAACTGAAAATAAATCTTCTCGCAATGCACCAAAACTACTTACTTGGGCTAAGATTTAAACTAATCCATCTCTATTGTACAGTCGTATTCAATCAAATGCAAACTTACTTAACTAAGAGCATAGACCCTGGATCTGTCTGTGGAAGCCAGTAATACAAATATATATAAATCCTCTAGAAATTCAAGTAAAACCAGTAGGCGCGTCTAGTAATGTAATATTACATCTTCACATGTTGCTAAACCTCACACAAACTATATTTCAATAGTTATGAAACCGAAGATGTCTCGCAAGTAGAGCATGTCATTTGGATGAGCATGTTAATTTTGCTATTTATAGTGGACTTTGACTTGGAATTCACACCTTGTTTTTTTCGTGAGAAAATTGAGTTACAAAATATCAAGCGTAAAATTGTAAACATATGTTTAGCGTAGAATGTTCACCTACAAGGTATATTACAGAGTTATTATAAAGCCCGATTACAGAGGCGCCAGCGTAAATTTAATAGCAACGTAAAAAGCGTTCTCTCTATCGAATGCCTAAAGTGAAAAAGAAACAGAACTACCCTATTTAGCTAATATAATTAAGATGTCACCTTTGTAATCGTACTTATTGTAAGCGTAGCGCAAAATATACCGATAAATACATATATACGAGTATTATAGGCGTTCATAGAAGTGACTACCTACTAGTATAGGTAGCAATTGTTACATGAACATTTCTGAACCTTGAATTACGATAAATTTAAGTTACATAATACTCGTCTTCCTAAATTCAGTAGTGTCACGGGTAATGACCTAGTTCACGGGTAATTAGATTGTAGGTATAGACTAAGCAGCTATAGACTAAGCAGCTATAGATAATTGGTCGTGCCACGGGAGAGAGAAATTTCCTTTAGCACTACTAGTTGAACCAAGCAGTAGAGCCACGGGGGATAAACGGATACAAGCTGTTTAATTCGCAAACTTTCAGAAATAATATTGAAAGAAGCATTTAAAAACCATAAATGGTAGTTTTCTAAAATTAATTTCTATTGTTTCAAAGCGCAAGCTTTTCAACTTTATACCCGAATAGATGTGCTTGCTCTAGGCCGAACCAAGCTCTGGCGACTACCACCTAAGAAAATAATCGGCCAAGTGCAAGTCAGACTCGCGCACGAAGGGTCTCGTTTTTACCCTTTGGGTACGGAACCCTAAAAAGACCGATGATTAATTGGATTTACTCGAGCATTATAGAGACCGATTGGGTTGCAAAGCTTAGACGATAAAAAGAAAAAAAAGTATGTAACGTAAGCTTTTCATCGGTGGGGGGAGCGGCTATAGAATTTTTAAAATTAAAAAAAAAATACTTTTGCGTGGTTATACTCCACGTCAGATATTGATAGCGTTCATGTCCTACGTATTTTAAATACTGTACGTATGTTAAAATGGAATAAAAATAGCCATGCTCTAGAATTATGAGATAAAAGTTTGTACCCTTCCTTAATCTGACGTGTTAATCAGGTGCAAGGTCCTGTATGTTAATCTACCGTGCTTAAGTATGTCCCAAAATCCCCTCTTCGGCTCCCCCACTATAACCGGTTGACGGTTGTCTGCTTATTATATTTGCAGACATTTGATCCGCACGCCATTATAGTGTGGACGTCTTCAGTTATCTGCTTAGAGTAGCTTGCGGTGTTAATTATGGTCTGAAAAGTTTGCCAACCATCATTGCAATTCAGAATACAGTAAAATATCTAGTGACAGCAGACAATATTACCTAATTGGAGTTGTGTCTAGACTAATTAATTTGTGGCCATTTTAAATACATGCTTCTTAATTCGTCTTGTATCGGTGAACAACATTATGGTACATAAACATTATGAAATTAAATTGAATGCCTTTGTTTTGTTTAGTTCAATTTCAGATACAAAAATAAAATGGCCACAACTTAATTAGTCTAGACACAACTCTAATTAGTTATATCGTCTAGATCATCAATTTCTGATATTTATCATCAAATTATTCAATAACCACAGGACATTATCATAACGTAATATTATTTAACTTTGATAGTGAAAGCTAAAAAAACGGTAAGGTGTCATAACTTGCACTGTGACATCTTGCGTCACTTAAGTTATTAATTATCTTTAGGATTTTACGATCTTACGGCGTGGTCAGTAAATAGATGCATTATGAATGTTAGAATATAGAATCTTTTCCTGTTTTAATATGGACGGCGAAAGTAAATTCTAATAGCCTGGGTGACTAGCCCTTCTTTTTTTTGCCAGGGAAAATCTTTAATAGATACCACCACACCTCGTGGACAGGCGGGTGGTTATGTGAGTCCCCAACAACTGTGGTATACCCACCAAAAGCCCTGGGTGTTCCTCCACTGCGCCTGGTGTCGGGGCGACGCGGCGACGGGCACGCTAGCGCACTCCTCCGCGGCACCCGACAGCGCTGGCCCAACTCGCGCCCCACCTCGGAGCTTGCGCTCCCGCCAGAATGACGATGTGTCGAACACCAGAAACATCGCCACCCACCACCTGGGACCAACCAGCACTGGGCGTCGGACAGCACCCGTATCCAACAGCCCTGGTCCCGATGCAACGGGTCAATTAAAGTGGCCCCGCGCCTGCCACTACGGCTGCAGAGGATAGGGAGAGCGGCCGACGAGATACCGACACTCCTCTTCCCCTGCAGCCCCACTGCCTCCGCAAACACGTTGACGGCACCCGTTAGGACCGCTGGCCCGTCCCGTCGTGACTAGCCCTGGTGTTGGAGTTTTAAGCCGCTCGAAAACGAAGAACTTTTTTTCAGGCTGTCTTTTTCCAGTGCTGGGTATAAACCTGCAAATGATCTAAATGGTTGAAGCAACCGGATACGTATATAATTTAACGTATCATCTAAGCCACGGTAGTGCTCAACAATATGCTTACACCCGATCATGGATAAAATATAATCATCATCATCATAATTGAAGAGCAAGGCTCTTGTCGGTGGAGTAACTTCCATGTCTCGCGGTCTTTTGTTAGTGTTTTCACCTCCATGTACGACATGACGTCTGCTTTTTGTTTAATTTGGTCTAGAAATGCTCTGCGTGGTCTAGCTATTCCTCTCGTTCCTTCTATCTTTCCTTCTATTATGGTTTTCATCAGATTGTCATGTCGTACAAGATGACCAAACATCTTTACTCTTCTGTTTTCGATTAATGATTTAAGCTTCCTTTTTTCTTTGACAATGTCTAGCACTTCTTGGTTTGTTTTCTTTTCTGTCAGCCTGATATTTTTTATCCTTCTCCAACACCATATCTCGAATGCCTCAAGTTTTTGTCTTAAATATAAAATGCAATTCTACAAAATATATTATATTTTGTAGAATTGCATTTTATATTGCAGATGAAAAGAAATGATCTTATATTGCAGATGAAAAGAAATGATCTAAGCGTAGTCAAGTTTGCGAGGCTTTCATGTGGCTTAAAAACTCTGACAATAGGGTCTAGATCAATCTCGCCTTAAGTTCTTTAACGTACACAGTTCTTTAAAAAATATTTCTTTGTCAAGTAATATAAGCAAAGATTTATCAAGTAATTTTGTGGTTGAAAAATGGTTGAGCAAGTACAAACATGTAATAAAAACGTTATAACGATCATTTTAAATGTAGAGCAAAATGGCTTCCTTACAAGCATCGTTTGAAATACTAGGACACCCAATGTTCAAAAGCATAATAATCATATCTAGTCTCTATTTTCTGCAATTATATAACTCTGCAGTGCAGTTGTCTGTTAAAAAGGTTTGACATACCCGCCTACATATTTCACTGGTCTATTTTATCAGTAGATGTTCTACGCTAAGGTCTCCATATGAGAGATTTAGGGTATTATGTAGTCCTAAATGACAAATGCAAGGTTATTTCTAATCAATTAGCATCCTTTTAATGTCATTTTTTGTACATAAAACCAAACCACTTTTGTTCTATAACTGTTCCCAAATCTAAACAATTTTCCAAAACAATAATATTTTTAATTATTTTTTGCAAAAAATAGCATGACCTACTTCACCCGTGTACAGAATTCGCGAATATTTCGCACGGATCGATCTAGCATTTTTCACATTATTGTTGATTTATCAAAAAAAGCTCAGCCGATTTCTATAAAATTTAAATGGGACCAATTTTAAAGTATATTCTTTCTAATAAAAAAAGAATTACTGAAATCGGACTACTATGAAAAACGTTATGAGTATACATAAAACAAAAAAAAAAACGCGTCGAATTGAGTACCTCCTCCGGTGGTTCGTTGGTCAAAAAGTGTAATTTGCATAGTACATTTTTTTTCATTTCTAATTAATATTTACACTTGTCTGTTTATTTACACAGTATCTCCTCTAAGTTCCAAGACCTTTGGGTGCTTTTACATAGAATTAATTATGTTTAGACCGGTCAAATTAATATTTAAAATTTTGTATGGAAGAAAATATATACGAATTTTTAAAAGTCGTAGAACATACGATCTTAGTATTGATGTACAGAATATATACCCTTAGAATATTAACAGGGCTTATTGATGAACAGTAACCCTGTATACGTTTGCTATATCATGAATTCATGACATAATCATGTCTATCCAAAGTACATACCTAAATTCACAAAACGAAACATACAAAGATACGGATTTCGCGACACAGGCTAACCTAGTACGAAAACCAAGGTGCAAAAAATTACATTGAAATACATGAACACGAACTGTTTTGTTAAAATTATTACTATAACAATGTGATCATTTGTTATTTGGAAATAAATATGTTTATGTTTAAATTAAATTTATTGCTTGTAGAACATAAAAAAATGCGAGTGACATGCATTTACAAAAGAGCAACAGAGCATGTTAGAGTCAATGACTCACTTTCTAATGCTCATGCATTTTGCTCTATATCATTTTCGGAAAGGGTAGAGTCAAGTACTGCTAGAGACGTAGAGAAAGTGCGTGCTTTACTGTTGATTGAAGGCGTTATTAAAATCGTAATCGTGATAGAGCTATTAGATAAATTAACTGAATAATGAAAGTGGAAGTGTTGCTAATACCACGTTACTTAATTTTGTGAAAATTAAAGTAAAAAATAATAATACATCAAATGATGATTACGTGTTTCGGACCTCTGTACCTTAATGTGAGAGTTTTTGATCACAGTCTGTTTTTAACCCCCGACGCAAAAAAAGGGGTGTTATAAGTTTGACGTGTCTGTTTGTCTGTGTGTCTGTCTGTCTGTCTGTGGCATCATAGCGCCCGAACCACTGAACCGATTTCAGTTTAGTTTTTTTGGATGAAAGGAGACTTAATCGAGAGTGTTCTTAGCTATGTTTTATAAAAATCGATTGAGCCGTTTAAGAGTTATGGTGGGTTAAAGTGGGGATGGAAGAACCAAAACTCTACAAATGTGCCCAAAATGGTTGTCAAACTTTTTTTAGATAGGTTTTTGTGTCGGGGGTTTTTTAAATTTTTATTTACATTGATTATTCCAGTGACGGTGTATGGAGATGATTATAACTTACTTTTGTTTATAACTATGGACTAAAGTACGCTAAAAAAAAATTTAGCGAGTTATAATAGATGTATACTTTATGTTAAAAGTCTTTCTTCTCTCTCTTTCTTTATTTACGAGATCGAATTAAAAATGAGAATATTTGTAGACGAACTACGAACAGAAGTTGCCGTACTTGGTATGGCACTGCCGCTTTAACGTGCTAGTTCTATGGGCTGCATTGGTATGGTACCGACCATACTAATGCAGCCCATAGACCTAGCAAGTTACAGCGGCAGTTATAGTCAAACCGCTACGGGGCTGGTCAGACGGCACCGGGGACCCGCTGCCCGCGCCTGTCTCAGTCCCCTGTGTCGTCTCCCCCGGCGCCCCTGTACCGCGCAGGCGATGTCTGAGTTTAGCGGTTTGACTATAACTGCCGCTGTAACTTGCTAGTTCTATGGGCTGCTAGTTCGTAATAGCAGCAAGTTTCATTTAGACGTAGTTATAAAGCACGGAGTATGTAACAGGAGGAAGAGTTTCACGGCGGTGGACCCCGAAGCAATAAAAAAAAACAATCCAATTTCGACCAACTATGTCAATAAGAAAAATTAGAAATACAAACTGTACAAGTCTCAGATTTTTAATAAAAATGTAAGGGAGGTGTTTATCGAAAACGTAGGAAAAGGTTAGTTTTCCTACAAAGTTAAGGGCGAATCAAATTTAATGGCACCTGTGAAATTAGCTGCGTAAATCCCACAAATCCTTACGCCACTTACATAACATAATTAAACTACTGTGACACAACTTGCCTCGTATCCAGTGAAGCCATTTTTTCAAGTATTTTTTTAAATCTAAATTGTACATTATTATACTTGTTTCAGTCCACGGATAATCACAAAACAATCGAATTGTAGATTTCTGCCAACAACATTCACCCTTATATTTTAAGGGTTAAGTTTGTTTCCGCCTATTTAAGTCAACATTTCCGGTACTGACAGTCCCATCGAAAACATTTTCCTGTGAAATGTTGCCTAGACGAAATGACTATGACTCGCATTATCAAAAAGTTATCGTCTCTCATGTATTAACTCTACACGCCCTTACTCTACACGTCGTTACTTTACACGGCATAATTTTACACTCTACCTGCCCTATTTCTATACATTTTATCTCTACGCACTCTAACCCATCACGGCCATTTTCCACATGGCCTGATTCTACACGCCTTAACTCTACACAACCTAACTCTACATGCCCCAACTCTACACGCTCTAACTCTACACGCCCTAACTCTACTCTTCCTAATTCTACAAGCCCTAACTCATAAAGCTTTGCACTTCAGTCAAAATATATGAATTATTTTACTCGTAAAGAATGTATTTGTCAAGTAAAAGTGAGTGCTCACCACACATTTCAAAGACTAGGTTATCTACATCAAGCATCATAACCTCTGGTAAGTAGTTAAAGATAATAAAAACAAAAGCAAAGATCGCGACATTTCTCACAGAACTATCACGGCATCTAATATATATTTCCTATTTTCTCTAAAGTTCAAGAACCGGCAAGGTTGTTCCTATTCCTACTCGTATCGTATATGGTTATGTAAAAACTAAGTTCAGTTCGCGATCCGTCATTAGTAGTTAATGTGTTACATCAGTGATTGGTAGGGTGACTGCTCTTTGTAATTTCGGAAGACACGTCAAATTGTATATAAAAGTTGATACTTGTAATAAAAAATATAAATCGGCCAACTACGAGTCGGACTCGCGCACGGAGTGTTCCGTACTGTATGGGAGCCCCCTTAACTATTTATTTTATTTTAATTTTATTATTTATTATTGAAGTGAATATACAACTTAATAATCTGTGAAAATTTCAAGCATCTTCCTGTTACCATTATTGATATAGAGCGAAAAACGGCTAAAAACCAGGTTTGTTGTATGGGAGCCCCCCTTAACTATTTATTCTATTTTAAATTTATTTTTTATTATTGAAGAGAACATACAACTTAATATTCTGTGAAAATTTCAAGCATCTTTCTGTTACCATTATTGAAATAGAGCGAAAAACGGCTAAAAATATGGGAGCTCCCCTTAAATATTTATTTTATTTTATTTTTAGTATTTGTTGTTATAGCGGCAACAGAAATACATCATGTGTGAAAATTTCAGCTTTCTAGCTATAACGGTTACAGATACAGCCTGGAGACAGACAGACAGACGGACAAGACCAAGACTCCGTTCTTGGTAATAGGGTCTCGTTTTTATCCTTTGGATACGGAACCATAAAAACAACGGGTTGCATTCCGGGAGTGCCGGCAGAAGTGAAAACTTGCTCCCTCCGTCTTTCGAATTATCGACCAGGTTACGTCATGTCCTGACGCGAGTTTAACATTTTTCACCCGTCCCAAAAAGTGCACAGCGCCACTAAAGAAGTATTCACTTCAAAATCTAACTTGCCCCGTGCAAGTTAATTTTGTATAATAACTATGAAAAATGTAGGTATTTATTAGTAAAAATGTGTTAAAGTAGAAACAATGTATTACAATTAGCGGTATTATATTTATTTTAACGAAGTAGATTTCGTTCTATCCAATTTAATAATGCAATTAGCTGTAACCTTCATCATACGTATTTTACATGCACCTTCACGCTTATCGCGCAATAAAACTTGAGATATGAGCTAATTAAGTACCTCTTTTTCTCCCGACGTTTCGACCAATATCTCAAGTTTTATTGCGCGATAAGTCCCGTATAGTAGTATGATTGTTCAAATTGCGAAAGTTTAAAAATAACAATAACTGTTACCTATTATAAACACGAGCCGAATGATATGGTAGTGGAGTAAGACACAAATGTACGCACTTGTGCAGCTTGTAGCTAACTTCACAGGTTTAATTCAGCATATACATCTCAGTCGTAATGGTAAATATTCGGCCAAAAAATCTGTTTCAACTTTCATTATAAAATTTACACTATACATGGTTACTTCTAGTTAATTAGCATCCTTTTAGGGGCTTATTCTGTAACTAATGTAGTAAAACTCCATATCTTTGAAATCATTGGTTTATTGTTTTACTTCGTACAGTATCAATACTTCCTTTTAATGTCACTTATAAACCAAATCACACTAATATAAAACTTATATGAATTTGGGCAGAGTAACAGTGTAAACTCTGGAGGTGCACATCGCACCGCTTCACCGAACAGACTGCCGACTTTCTTTCGCTCCTCCACGGCCATGCTTTTTCCCCTTCCAATTTTAAGTCGGGTACTTCAACCGACTAGGTAGTCAAATCAAAGTCTCCAAATCAAAATAAATAATCGATTAATATCAGAGTCAAATTAAATACTTATTATTAAAAAACAAATACCATTAAAATACTTAAAACCTAACACTAACAACTTTTGTTCTACGAATTTTATTAATTCTTAAAAAAAAGTTGTTGTTCTATAGAAAAATATCATTCACCCTCTAAAATGTATGGAATAGCTGATTTTTTGAGTTCTGTCAAAAGTCGCAGAACAAAAGTTGTTAGTTTTGATGTACAGAATAAGCTCCTGAAAGGATGCTTATTGATTAGAAATAATCCTGTATACAGGTACCGGAAAATGTATCCACATTCAAGAAATTTAAAACAAAAAACATTTAAAGTCACGTAATCCTGGGTTTAGTCCCAAAAGCCTAGGCAAAGGCAAAAGCTTGAACTTAAAGCTCTGAAAGTTCTGAGTTATTAGAAAAGAAACAAATGTGTAAATATTTCTTTCGAAAAATTACATGTCTTATTTCTTCAGTTATTCTAAATTTTGACTGCCTCGGTGGCTCAGTGGTTAGTGACCCTAACTTCTGGGTCAAAGAGGAGTGAGTTCGATCCCCACCCAAGGCAAGTATTTATGTGATGAACATAGGTGTTTGCTCTGTATCTGGGTGTTATTTATTTACTATCAATTTTTTTTTCTATTCGGAATAGGTTTGCGTTTGACCACATACTGCCTGATGTTAAGCAGATAAGCGGTCTAGGTTGTAGCACGCTTACCTAGAATATACCTATTTACTCGGGATTTGAAGACGCCCACAATGTACTTTTGCGGGAAGACAGACCCAGGCAAAGCGTTCCACATTCTGGCTGTTCGTACGAGGAATGAGGAATCTATATAAATATATATTTAAAAAAAAGTATAATATGTAGTTTATCAGTCTCTGGCAGCCATATATCACAAGCTTTGCTTAGTTTGGGGTCAATGGCCGTGTGTAAGATGTCCTCTAATATTTATTAATTTTAATTTACTTAATAGTTCACTTCAAAGTTTACTGCAAAATCATAGACACTCACGAGCACAGCATAATGATCAAATCTGCGCTTGCCGCTATCCGAGCCTCGGCCAGTTCCGTTCCGACGCACGCGGCTCTCAGACGCGAGCCCCGCCGCCAATATTCCCGACGTCGTTGTTTTCCCACCGCGGAAACCGAACCGTCAAATTATAGTGCAGTGACTGTTTTTCGTTATATTGGATGATTTTTGTTTTGTTTTGTGGTAAGTTTTGTATTTTTTTGGTGTCAATAATGTAACAGTAAAAGTATTTGTATGCATGTTTATAATAATTTGTATGTTGTTTGTATGGAACGAATATGACGGTATCGAACAAGAATAATTCTATCAGAATAAAATTCACAATGCGTATCAATAAAACATAGTTGTGTAAAAAAATAGTTTCATCTATTATTGCCTGTCAATCCGTAGAACGTTTGCAGTTGAGCATAAAATCTCCAGTTTTGCAAAAATTACAGTTACAACATTAGATTATTTTTTTCACTACGGAACATTGTACAATGGTAATTTTAGTGCGCGGTTAGTCCCGTAGTATATAATAATAGAAAACAGAGTTCCAAAAAAATATATTTAATTAAAGTTGACTTTACCTTATAAGTAAGTGAACAATTGTATTGATAAGTTAATTTACCTATCTATCGATTCATTCTTCACTTCTTTCCTAAAAATTTGTAATTTCCTGTTTTTTTTATTTCTCAAGAGAGTCCCTCTAGAAGGTGAGTAGAAACCATAAATAAGGTGCAATTATAGCAGAAAAGAGCAATAACTATAAAATAATATTATTATATTTGAAAGTTTGCATAATGCAGGCATAAATACCTAGTAGAGTTTATAAAAATTAGCCAAAAGCAACGTGGATAGACGTTACGTAAAACCACTTAAAATTAATTAAAGCGTTTTAGCTAAACTTTCCAATGAATCCTGGCATTTAGCATATTATCTACATTTTAGCGGTTTGCGATTTTTGTGTAGAAAGCATAAAGTTAATTTTGCACTGTTGTTGTGAAATAATAGATTAATTTACTTTTGTTTTTGTTATATCCAGTTTTATTATTACTCCGGGACACACTATGTCATATCCAACAATGTTCTACACTGTAGAGTATTTTTTTTAAAATAATTTATTTAGAATAGTCGTCGTCGCTTCAGCCATAGGACGTCCACTGCTAGACATAAGTGTCCCCTAAAGATCCCCAATAAGACCAGTTGGTAGTGGCTTGCGTCCAACGCGATGCTGTGGTCGTAATAAGGTCATTCGTCTACCTTGTGGATGGACGTCCTACGCTTGCCGGTACTCGAGAACTTTTTGACCCCATCGGTCGTCAGTCTTCCGTGCTATGCGCCCTGCTCACTACTATTTCAGCTTGCCAATCCGTTGGGATATGCCGGTAACTTTGGTTTTTCTATTTCTAATTTCTCGCAGGGAGACGCCGAGCATAGCCCTCTCCATAGCTCGTTGGACTACTTGGAGCTTACTAATAAGGCCCATAGTAAAAGAACATTTAAGAAGTTTGTAATAGCATCATTGTAGTACTTTTTCCGATCTTTTCAGTTTTCTGTATCTGTGGTAAAATGTGTTTTACCAAGTTCACATAAAATCAGTCATCTTCATGACATTTTTTTGTGAATGCAAATTGTCACAAAATTACACAAATCTATCAAACCGTCTTTCACTTTAGAGGTACAGCAGGTTTTACACACTTACTATTCCAAAAAATACAATGAAATCTCCATTGTATGGGTTGTATATTGTATTTTTTGTACAAATTTCTGTGAAATAAAACCAAAAAATGGGTTTTTGCCCTTTATAGGCTTTACATTTTTTGCATTTTGGAGCATTTTGTACAAATTGACAACCCTGCTGCTTGAGCATAAACCTAAAAGACAATACAAGAACGAGAGATGATTCAATAACGGTTCTAACTAAAAAATTAAGTCTTTCCTTTTTTTCTCAGTAATAGTAATGACAAAATAACACGTACATACGTTAAGCAATCATAGCTAGAATCCAAAGTAATTCATGTCATTTGCAGATCGCGACTTTTTGTGCGGATTCCATCTTGGACCTTACACTACTGATGACATAATAATGACTCTATTATGTTAATTTATGCAATATTTTCTACTAATGCATATAAGATTATAGAAATTTTCTCATAAAATCAAATAAATCAAATAAATTATACGAGTTACTCGTATAATTTATTTGATTTTAACTGGTCTATTATATCTGTTACGGTTATACAACTTAGCTAGTAAAAACGTTAATTTAAACCAATTTAGATGAAAATGTGACCATAAACAACGCTACATAAATGTTACAAAATTATATTCCATTTTCTTATTATTATTTCAATTTTAGTCAATTATTGCTTAATTTAAATTTATCGCAGGTTTTACATATTTTTTCCACAATAGTATATTATAAGAAATATTTTTTTTATTAAAATTAATGGATATATGATGAATTTTAACTGACAATAAAATCCCTCTGATTTTTCCATAAAACAATGTAAGGAAGTCGCAATAAAGTATAAAAAGACCGACCTGAAACAGCAGTTACCTAATTCAAAATTATGGCAAATAGTTTTTAAATCACTTACTGAGATGTACACACTATCTTGCTTTCAAACGCAGAATGAAAACTTATATTAGATAAAATAAACAACTACATAACATCACAGTATTTTGAAAATATACAATATACAGTAGCATACTGTACGTACCAGTACCGTATTATTTCAAATCGATTCACAATTGGCGAGAATATCGATAAACATACACAAAAATACATACAAACAAACATAGAATCTTCCTCCTCCAACCTCCTCCTTTTTGAAGTCGGTTAATAAGGCCGGTACAGTACAGTTTCTTGTAATAGAGAAGGGCGGTACTCAAATTTCTATCTGAATGTGTTAATAAACAAGGAAGTTTGTTCCAAGTTGCAATGTTCTCAAGTTATTATTGCATCCCGCGTGTGAGATCAACCGGAGCGAATAACGGCAAACTTAACGTTACCTCCCTCGGGCTAGACTAAAGATATTCATGGAAACGGGGCAAATTGTAATGTAGCTTATAACCAATAATGTTATTTATGAGGTTCGCAAAGCAGGTAATGAACGCAGAACCTTTCCCACATTAATATATCGAAATTAATTTATCGTCAATAATTTTTTTTCGCAAAAAATGGCAAAACCGCCATCCATCGTGTATAAAATTCGTATATTTCGCTAGAATTCTATACATTATTGTTGATTTTTCAAAAACGTCGCAGCCGATTTCTGTATAATTTAAATGAGAACTGAAACTAATTTTTCGATTCAGTTCACAATTAGTGAAATTATCGATGTTCATCGTGTACAAAATTCGGATGTTTCGCTCGAATTGCTTACATGTTTGTTGGCTTTTTCAAAAACGGCTTAGCCGATTTCTGTAAAATTTAAATGGGACCACTTCGGGAGTATACCCTTTCGAACTAAAAAAGATTTTTTCGATTCGGTACACAATTGGCGCAATCATCGATGAACATACACAAAAAAATACATAGAGACGAACATAAAACCTCCTCCTTTTTGGAAGTCGGTTTAAAACATGGATGGAAACATGGAAACAAGTCTATTCAAAAGTTAGATTTGAGACGTGAGGTTATACTTATTTATTTATCCATCCATCAGCCATTGAACGTTCACTGCTGAACATAGGCCTCTTTTATGGATTTTCAGTAAGAATGGAAGCGAATTCTATCCAGCGCAATTCTACAGTCTTAATGAGCTCCTTATCCACCTTGTACGACTGTACGTGGATGTCCTCCGTTACGCTTGCTGAGACGTGTTCTTTATTTGAAAACTTGTTGGACCTCCGGTCATCAAGCCTTTATGCTATGTGCCCTGCCCACTGCCATTTCAACTTGCCGATCTAATTAACTTTATCGGTAACTTTTGTTCTTCTACGGAGCTCGTAATTTCTGGTTCCATCGACTCCAAGCAAAGCCCTCTAGCATAGGCCCATAGCTTGGATATTTTATTGATTATTTCATCCAAATTCCTAACTTCAACAATTATATTTTGCAACTCATAACCACTTAGTGCTGTTTTCCGCCATTGCAGCCCGGGTGCATAATTACTGCTTTTCCTCACCGCAGGACATAGCGCACTGCACTGCTAATAATGATGCAATTTCATTAGTTACATGCGAAATAAACTATTACAAAACATGAGCTAGTTATGTGTTATAAGATAATAACATAACTTCTACGACTGGGTAGACTGAGGATGTAATATAAACTGCTAGAATAATCTGGATGCCACTCGCTTCCTAGTCTCATTGGCATCAAAAAAATGCCAAATTAATGTTCATTGGAAATTAGTTCGAAAAGCCTATGATCACCAGTGGACGCAAATAGATGATGGATAGAATAATTAAGTGCAAATGATGTAGTAAACTATACTATTCTCAACAATTTTACAAAAAAATATTTAATAATAGTAAGTTTCTAATTATTTTCACAATCAAGTGACTAAATAAGCTGTAAACCACTAAGCTTTAAACTACACACAATTTCGAGTACTTACTACCAAATCAGAGCCTTACGAGGCACAGTATTATCTACTCTTGATACTCTATTATGTACATCATTTTATCTTAAAATGCCGCTTAAAATATTGCTTTTCATTTCACAAACTTGGTGCACACGATGTTCTAAATTTAATTTTACTTTATCCTCTAGAGTATGGCTGGCCAATAGATTTTCCTGGAGGGCAAAATTTAATAGACTGCGGCGGCGCCGGGCAAAAAACTATGTTCATTCATACATAATATATATTACACACATACAAACAGTAGGTATAATAAACATCAATATGCTTTAATATTTTTTATTCGTGAATTAAATTAAGTAAAATAGTAACAAAATTAGTATTTTTAGTTAATGTGAGCTGTAAAGAGGTTTTTCTGAAAGTGATTTGTCGATATTTGGTTTTAGATCTGATGAAGAAAGAAGAATCAAGTCTGAAATGAGTTTAGCAGTGAGAGATGTTCGATATTTATGCTTGATGTAGGATAGCGTTGAAAATGTTTTTTCACAAACATAAGTGGAACCAAACCTGCTTAAAATTTGGCATAGCAATGTCGCGCAATGTTGGAAAATCTTCCCTGGAAACGTTTTTCCAAAAACTTGCGACATTCTCTGTAAGATGCATTTTCGTAGAAAATTTGTTTCAGAGCAGTGTGGTTCTGTCACTTTTAATTGAATGTTTGCTGGATATTCAAGCAGATCAGTGGAACTGATGGCAAATGGATTTATAATGTCTGCTTCAAAATCCTTGAATCTGTTATCAAAAGAGTCTTTTAAAGACCTAATTTCAAACAGGTACTTTTGGATATCAAGGACAGTGATTTTTAATTCTTCTTTCACACTTGCAAGTGTAGGAAAGTGGTCGATTTTATTTTCGCTAAGTTTGCTGCAAATCGTCAACGACCCACCTCTAGGTATTATCGATCGTAGATCGAAGACGTTTTGGCGGGCAAATTCAAATGTCTTGGCGGTCACTCCGTGGCCCGCGGGCCTGGGTTTGGCCAGCCTTTAGAAGAATAAAAACGGCTTTTGCACTCAGATTTCAAAGAGCAAAAATACTCTTTCCGAGATGAAAGGGTCAAAAACTAATTTTATTACCCCATGTCAATGACTTCAACATCTTTTTAAATTCCAGGTATTAGCTTTAGCCTGCGATTTCATCCACGTGATATTTAGTTTTGTGCCCTAACATAAGTTTTTTTTTTATAAAAAGTAGCCTTTGTCATTTTTCAACCATTGAATTAAGCCAAAAATCAAGTTTATCTGTTGTTCGTTGTTGCATGAAAGAGTAACAAACCAACAAACACAGTTTCGGATTTATAATATTAGTACAGAGGATACATGTCTAATTTAAATTGAGCCGACAAACAGGTGTGGTGTGAAGTTAATGCAATGTAGTAACCGTAATTCCTATTTGGCCATCGTTGGTCGAAGAGCGCCGTTCCGTAATACTTGGCGGAAATGATTGCTTACTGGTTCTAAAAACTTGATAGTAAAGCGGTTTCTATACTACGTTACTGAACATTTTTGTGCCAAAAAAATTTTACATTACTTTTTATTTGCCTCTTTTACGTGTTTCCGTAATGAATAGAAAATAACGCCCACATTATTTTCCGCTACGTAAGAATTTGTAAAATTTAAGTTATTTTACATTTTATGATGTCGCCCATTATGAAGCTATGTTTTACCTATACATATACCTACTTATGCATTAACTGAAAATAGCTTAAAAAGTTTAAAAATATAAGCATAAATTGTCGCACAATATGCGAGTCTTACACATTCTATACATCATGGCGCATACACGTGTATACTCTTAAAGGCCAATGCAAAAGATTTCAACGAGCTCCATGTTCAGTGTTCTCTCAAGGAAAGGGTTTTTTAAAATTTTTGTTACTTGTTATTTGTTTGATAATAAATAAATAAAAATTAGGGAACATCTTACTCACGGTCTCTGACCCCAAACTAAGCATAGCTTGTGATATGGTTGCCAGAGACTGATATACTACATATACATATTTTAAATACATACTTATATAGATAGTACCTAAATAACACCCACACAGAGCAAACACCTATGCTCATCACACAGATGTTTGCCCTGGGTGGGGATCGAACCCACGCCTCTTTGACCCAGAAGTCAGGGTCACTAACCACTGAGCCACCGAGGCAGTCAAGTACAATTGAAATAAAAATATATTTTTATTCAAATAATGTACAAGTTACATTATGCTTGCATATTCTAATTGTTGATTAATTAGTTGAATAAAAAATGATTGACCAAATAATTTTCATAAAAATTATCTCATTAGATCCTTGTCACAGATTACGCTTTTGTCGATTATTAACTTATTATAATATTTCATAAATATTGCTTGTATAGTAAGTAGTTAATCAAATGTCGTACAATTTTTAATTAATCAAATTGCAAAATTAAATCACCTTCATTGTTGATGTAATAACGTTAATATTACGTTAATATCTGAAATGACATAATCGATGACAAAATTATTAGGTGCTTTATTATACCACTTGCATAAAAGCTTAGCTTAGAATAACTTAGATAAGAATAAACGTAAACCTAGTTTTAAGCTGTTTTGAATACTGGAACTTGTTTTCAACAAATAAATTAATTTAAATTATGTTCATCTCTATTTTTTGTGAAATATTTGCAACTGTTATTTTAACATCGATCTGTTAGTAATATTTTATGCAATCGATATGGATCGACATTCACTTTAATATTAATAGTTTGGCAAATAAAATTGGCTCTTCATTTGAAGGTTTAGGATTAGAAATCTTAGGATACAATGTTTTATACTCATTATTATGTTTCAAATATTTAAGAAGGGCAAAATTATCACCCCGTAATTTTTAAGGTTCCGTACCAAAAGGGTAAAAACAGGACCCTATTACTAAGCCCCCGCTGTCTGTCCGTCTGTCTGTCTCCAGGCTGTATCTAATGAACCGTAATAACTAGAAAGTTGAAATTTTTACAGATGTATTTCGATTGCTGCTATAACAACAAATACTAAAATCAGAATAATATAAATATTTAAATATTCCCATACAACAAACGTGATTTTTTTGCCGTGGGGCTCCCATACGGTACGGAACCCTTCATGCGCGAGTCCAACTCGTACTTAGCAGATTATTAAACTTTAAATTTGGACTTAAATAATTTCGAATTTTTTTCTTTTCAGATAACTACTTCAAAACATGACAAGAAATCGAAACGACCGTGTGTGACAAGAATCATCAAATTTAGTTTAGTGTCAAAATGCAACTTGTAAAGTATGTGCCAGTGAACTGACAGAAACACTATCAAAATGAGTCCAGCAAAACTTGTGCTTGTACTAGTTGTCTGCGCGTTGGCGAAGCAGACGTTAGGTAAGTTACACTGAAATACTTATCATCATCATTATCATCACCATGTCATCGTGTAAAACATCCTCTGTTGGACTGGTGATAAACGTAGTGTTGTTTTACGCTTCTCTATTTGAGAACTATACGGCCTCGTTGGCCCTGTCAATTCGGTTTTCGTCTGAAGGGATGATTTATATTAGGACGGGGCGTGCACAAGACGGGCCCGGACGGGGCACGTACGACGCCCTTACGATGCACGTAGGACGCACGATTCATACATTTTCTAGTGGCCTGTACGTACATTGCCCGAACGCGGCCCGGAGACGGCGGACGGGGACAGTTCATGCGTCGTATGGGCCCCGTCCAGGTCCGTCCTGTGCCCGCCCTTTCTAAAACAAATCATCAAATAGGTCCAGTTTACCATCACAGTGACACTACCCTAGTTCCACTATTGCAATAATGTCACCTATAAAATTGCATGGAAGATTCACCAGGCGTCTACTAATTGAAATCCTGATTTTTTTATTTTAATAAGTAGTCGTCTTCTAGCGAGATAGGGCTCTAAAATAACCCTATTACGTCTAACATGACCATTTATTTTAAATGTTTTTTTTTTTTAAAAACACAATGAGACTAATTTAACACTTAGGTATTTAGTCACGAAATCAGTCGGCTTTTTAACAATTTTTAGGGTTCCGTACCCTAAAGGTAAAAAACGGGACCCTATCACTAAGACACCGCTGTCCGTCTGTCTCCAGGCTGTATCTCATGAACCGCTATAGCTAGAAAGCTAAAATTTTCACAGATTATTTATTTCTGTTGTCTCTATAACAGCAAATACTAAAAAATAGAATTAAAATAAAATTAAAGGGGGGCTCCCATACTACAAAACTAAATTTTTAGCCGTTTATTGCCTGATATCAATAATGGTAAAATAAAATTAAAATGAAATATTCACAGAATATTTAGCTACATGCTTACATTAATAATAAATATTTAAAATAAAATAAATATTTAAGGGGGGCTTCCATACAGTACGGAACCCTCCGTGCGCGAGTCTGACTCGTACTTGGTAGATTTTTGAACCTACTCTTGCAACTTTTAAATAAATCTAGACGAAAACCAAAAACAACATAAATAATGTCTTACACCTGCATTACAAATTCAAAAGAAAGTTCAACAAACTCGCCAATTAAAATAAATGTATTCGAGTACATCCAGTTATTTCTCGAGCCATAACTTATGACTCATCTCAACCCAAATTATGTTAAAGTTATGACAAAATGACCGCTTAAGCGTTTTATGACTCCGCATGTTACCTTAAAAACAAACATTACGTATTACCACATATTACTCGGTATTACGAAGTTTGTACATTACTAACTACATTTACAGACGGTCAGACATTTTATTACGGTTTTATTAGCGTAATTATTCGTATAATTGGAATAATTGCGGTTCAAAGATCATAGTGCTTTACCGCTTTCGCCACTTTCCCTTTGAGATATGATTTGGCGTGTTGATAAGGCTTGGAATCTTTTGTTTTTGTAAAGTTTTGTTTGAATAGATGCTTTATTGGGATGGGAATAGATACAGTGTTTGTTTAGGCTTGAGATAAGCTTCTGTAATTTTTTTGTCGCTTTTTCGTAATTTTTTAGGATTCGAGTGATTTACAGACAACAAAAACATTTTATTGTTACAGCTTATCAGAATTTTTTGTAAAACGTAAATAACGATTAATATAATATTAGCGAGATAATTGTACGAATATAATTCTATATTAGTGTAACTTAACATTCTATAATGGAATATTATGACATTATTGACAATTTTTGATTTATAAATTTGAATATTGTGACATTATTTAACATTTTTTATTTGCATTCGTTTTCTTTTTTTTTAATTTTACATTATTGGACACTTGATTTGTATTTTTCATTATTAAGACATTATTGTATATTTCACATGCCAAGGAATGGCAAAATAGATTGGACAAATCCTACAAATAACACCTTGATTGTACTCTATTTTTTGTGAAATAAATATCATTTGTTTACTTTTAATTGCTGTTTCCTTTTTAGGGTTCCGTAACCAAAAGGTAAAAACGGGACCCTATTACTAAGACCCCGCTGTCCATCCGTCTTTCCGTCTGTCTGTCACCAGACTGTATCTCACGAAAAGTGATAGCTAGGCAGCTGAAATTTTCACAGATGATGTATTTCTGTTGCCATAAATACTAAAAACAGAATAAAATAAATATTTATGGGGGCTCCCATACAACGAAAGTAATTTTTTGCCGTTATTGCTCCATATTAATAACGGCAACAGGTAGACGCTTGAAATGGGGTTAAAGGGGTTCCCATAGGGTACGGAACCCTTCGTGCGCCAGTCCAACTCGCACTTGGCCAATTATCTATTATCATCACCATCAGCTTATTTCGGCTCACTGCAGAGCACGCCACCACCACGTCGCTTACCATCAGGCGTTTATGGTCAAGCGCGGACTTTTTCGCGATAAAAAAACAAACCGTTTCATTTTGGTAATATTTTAAATTAATACGAGTTAATTTTTAACGTAAAGTTAAATAATTTTCAGGACAAATTGATACATCTTCTTTGTGATTTTAGTTCAATAAGCGTAAATGTTATTAATTTTTAAGCGTTGCTCACGTCCGGAAAAGTTTGATGATTTTCAACAGCCAAAATACGACATTTTGTGCTTTTTTTTTATTGATACTGCTACATGGAAATCAATTAAATTAGATTATTGTCTCTAAATAATAATAAGATATAGCGCGTAGCGCTCGTAGCGTAGTTTGACTAGGTGATTGTCAGCGATCACCGAAATTAAGCAACGTTCCGCACGGTCAGTACTTAGATGGGTGACCGCGGGTGGAATTTTCCAACTGAGCGCTACCGTGGCTCAGATGACACGTTAAATTGTAGGCCCAGGTTGTTTTAACCGTTTAGCCCTGTCAGAGGCCTTCAGGCGGCCTAAAAACTCTGACACCAGGGCTAGCTACCCGGCCTATACGAACTTACTTACTAATAAGATATCTGTTTTAGATTTAGATTCATTTTAGTGTCCTCTTGTAAAGCCTTTAGTTATAAGCAATATTGTGCAAATCATTTAAAAAAAATGTAAATCTTAAAAAGCACAGACCCTGAAGTCTGTAGAGTGTAACATTCAAATAAAAAAAAAAGATATCTGTTTTGTATTTATATTCTAATATTGTACCTAATAGCTATTTTTCCAACAAAGAGTACACGGTATAGTGTTCTAATATTCTTACATCTCATATTAAGTTTTAGTTCTTAGGTTTAATAATAACAAAGAATTTTGCGGTCGCGAGTACAATTGTTTCAATTCAATTGTCACGTTTTGTCAAAAAATAATTATGCATATTTTTCTCAACAATACGAGAAAGTGAAGTAAAAACTTTTGTGTACATTTTAGTGGCAAAAGCTTTGTCATGTTATGTTTCAAATTAGGCCAATTTCTCCAAAAGACTGTAATATTACAGACTAGCTATGCTCGTGGTTCCGACTGCATTTCTTATTATTGTTGAAATATTTTATTACTTTGTTATACATAAATGAATATCATATATAGGGAAATTTATGAAAAATATGTGAGTACTTGTATCACCTAATTCGTTTAGTTAGTGGTACGCTGGTTACCGGCCTAACTATTTGTAGCTAAAATCATCTCGATTATATCAGTTATCAACAGTAAAAATTTCTATGTCTATTTATTCTTTGAGACAATAATATATAAATAGATACTTAGGCTGTTTAGCTTTACACGATTGAGGCAAATATAATCGATCAAAGCGATCTCTTCCAGACCTTGGAATGAAAAGCATTTTAAAAATAAAACATTATGACAAACGTTCCGGAACTAAATTTAGCACGACCCGTATTCGTATACATATTATGTGGTGTTATTTAGATACTATCTATATAAGTTTGTATTTAAAATATGTATATGTAGTATATCAGTCTCTGGCAGCCATATCACAAGCTGTGCTTAGTTTGGGGTCAGAGACCGTGTGTAAGATGTCCTCTAATATTTATTTATTTATTTATTATTTTATTCTGGAACGGAAGTTAAAATAATCGTGCGAATATTATAAGTAGCTTTCGCGTGAAAATTACATAGACAAACGCGAAAATAACATAAACAGACAGACAACGAGACGGCAAGCTTTGTAATATAAAAGGAAGTTGGACAAGTCCATAAAGTCGACGTTTTCTTGTAAAGTGAAACGAGTGTAGAGACACAATTTGGAGAGATGTAGAGCGAAACTCGATGGTATCAGCGCTAAGGCCGCGGCAAACTGGATTATAACCATAGAAATTACTGTTGACTCTGTGATAAGTACAGATTACAGTTTTGAATGGATGTTTGACAAACCTTAGTTTGTGCTATTTTGAAACATCCGCGATTTGATCACATTATTTTTATAACACGAGTCTACCCCTGACCATAGAATAAGAACAGTAATAGTGTTTTTCAAAAACCGCTCAGCCGATTTTTAAATGGGACCACCTCGAGATTATACCCTTTCGAACTAAAAAAGAATCTTTCGATTCGGTTCAAAATTGGCGAAATTATCGATGAACATACACAAAAAAAAATACATGTACACGAACATAGAACCTCCTCCTTTTTGAAAGTCGGTTAAAATGGATACATAAAAATGTACAGTGTGTTCGGTAAACCGTAACAAAGACGCATTATTGCTTTCAAACATGCAATGTTTTGTATGTCACGAACTTGAACTTTACGAAAATCATTATGACTGTATTAAATATTTATTACAGCTGCAAATTATAATAAAATATTACCTCAATTATTTAATCCGAGCGAAAAAAAGGAGAATTTGGAGTTTGACATCTGTTTCTGTATCTATAATAAAGATTTTTTGCAAAAAATAGCATGACCGACTTCACTCGTGTACAGAATTCGCGAATATTTCGCACGGATCGATGTAGCATTTTTCACATTATTGTTGATTTATCAAAAATTGCTCAGCCCATTTCAATAAAATTTCAATGGGACCAATTTCGAAGTATACTCTTTCCAATAAAAAAAGTATTATTGAAATCGGACTACTAAAAAAAAAAATGCGTCGAATTGAGTACCTCCTCCGGTTCGGTTCGTTGGTCAAAAAATTACACATTTCATATCGAGTTCATTAGTGTACATTATTGAATTAATTAAATTCCTCTTTTCTCGCTCAGGTTAAAACCTAAGACGTGATATTTTACTAAGACTTATAACAATAATTATTTAACATAAATAGACAATAATGTAAATTTATACAACAAAAACAACACAAAATATATATGCCTCTCAGTGACATCATAGCTTTTCAATGTTTTGATTAAATTTAAAAAAGATTAATTTGATTAATACTCGTAGGTACATACTCATAGTATAAAACAGTCGCTTACCGCTGTCTCCATGTCCCCATGTAATAAAGTATGCTTATATCTTTAAAACAACGCAACGGATTTTGATGCAGTTTTTTTCATTAGATAGATTGATCCAAGAGGAAGGTTTATAGGAACAATACACCTATGCGAAGCCGGGGCGGGTCGCTAGTTATTCAATAAAATCTATACTTGAGAGCTTTTGCCTTAGTCTAACATAAATATCGATAGTATCCAGGTATGTTTTAACAATACAATTTGCAATCATAAAATGATGCATTATGCATCAGAGCTTTTACCAATAATGGTAACGTAAGCAAATTAGAATATAATGATATCTCTGCCCCAAATTAACATAACAAGGGAAGCCTACTGTTTGTACTATGTAAATTAAATTGAAATTTAAATTGCTGTATCTAATTGGGAATGACTAAGCTACAGAACTTTATTTTCGCATTTACAAAATTTAATAAAAGATTATGCAAAAATATACAGGGTTATTTCTAATCAATTAGCATCCTTTTAGGGGCTTATTCTGTACATCAAAACTAACAACTTTTGTTGTACGACTTTTATTTATTCTCAAAAAAAAGTTCTTCTATAGAAATACATATATCGTTCACCCTCGACAAAATGAATGGAACAGCTTATTTTTTAACCCCCGACGAAAAAGAGGGGTGTTATAAGTTTGACGTGTCTGTTTGTGTGTCTGTCTGTATGTGGCATCATAGCGCCCGAACCACTGAACCGATTTCAGTTTAGTTTTTTTTTGGATGAAAGGAGACTTAATCGAGAGTGTTCTTAGCTATGTTTTATAAAAATCGATTGAGCCGTTTAAGAGTTATGGTGGGTTAAAGTGGGGATGGAAGAACCAAAATTCTACAAATGTGCCCAAAATGGTTGTCAATTGAAATTTGTTGTCAAATATTTTTGTGTCGGGGGTTTTTTAATTAGGTATATTATTTTTAGTTTTGACAAAAGTCGCAGTACAAAACTTGTTAATTTTTATGTAATATAGAATAAACCCCTAACAAGGTGCTAATTGATTAGAAGTAACCCTGTATAAACTAGAGTGAAAAGGAAATTTCATATTTCAACTAATATATAACAGTGCATCATGACTTTCAATTTTTTGTTAAAAGTAAATTTTAATAGTCAACTGCTGAATATCGCCCTACCCAAAAGTTGCTACTACCCTAGCAATTGGACTGTATAACAAAGTAACGCTGCACCACACTGTGTCAGACAATGCTAACTCGGAGTGGGTTAGTGATTCAACATGTCAACCAAGTCACGGTAGTATCCAGTTGTAAATACTAGCCGCGATCACCCATCCGAAGACTGATCGTGCCAACCGTTGCGCGTTGCTTAACTTCATTGTTTACTTACTGTTTTTTGGCGAAAACGTGCCCTCATATTGTTAACTCAAAATAATTCGTGTAATATGATTGCCCAACGTGTTTTTTTGTGTGAATGTCACGAGAATTCAGTGCTCATCCGTCACAAGACCGTAACGTTGATGTAAGTCGTGGATCACGCTGTCACGCGTGGCATTGTTTTATCAAATAAACTTCTTTTACTTTAGTCTTTCCCAAATTGTGTGGGGTCATGTCAGGCTAAAAACTAAATAGAACTAGGTAAGTTATAATCCTAAAATTTGCAAAGAATAGTATAAGTCGATATAGTATAAGTTGAACAAATGTAAACAACCCGAATTCACCAGTCTGCTACTGGATCGGTATGGATATGGCCGAATTGTTTTTCAAAGTTAGTCTTATAGTCAGCTGTAGACTATAAAATGCTGTTCTGATGACGACAAATAAAAACGGTTCAATTAACAACGTCAAATTTGATTTTAAAATCATGTTAAAATTTTAGAATTCAACATTTTTAATCGAGCCATAATTTAATACTTATCTTTCTTAAGTCTTAGTTCAAAGATACAGGATTCGATTTATGTTTTTCTTGCGTAAGATATTGACTATAATATTTGTAAATTGACGCAAAAAGACAATCATAAACAGCCTGCAAACTTACACAAAAACACTTTTCACATAATACAATTACTGCCTCTATGTCGCTATTAAATAATTTAAAGAAAAAGTGACCCAGAATTAAAAATATTTAGCTGAGAAAAAAGCCATTCATTACTTCCCGAGGAAGTGACAATACTCATATGTCTGGAAAGAAAACTTCACAACAATGGTCCCAGATAAAACTAGACGCATTTCTTTATTGTTCATCTTGCAGCTAACGTATCTCACGCTTTGGAAACCATAATATTTGCCGTCAGATCTCTCATAAGTCTTACGCGGTAGAGTTTAAGTTATAAGTTATAGCCAGCGTCTTAAGTTGGTAAAGTATAGCCCACTTTTGCTAAGTTTGTGTAATAGCGATGACACGCCGGCTTTTTTCTTTGACTAATTAATTTGCTTGGCTTAGTGAAATCTATGGGAGTTTTGTAATTTTTCATGACTTTGGTCGGACTTGACTGTTGGACAATGATGGGGTCAGTGGTTTCGTTACAATGGAAACGTATGTGGAACTATAGCTCAGTTATGCTTCGATTTCGTACCTCTTCGCTACTTATCTAAACTTTAAGGACAGAGATGATATTGATGTAATATAATAAATTGCGTTTATAGAAAAAATATAGGATATTAATTATTTTTCGCAAAAATGGTAAAACCGCCTTCCATCGTGTACGAAGTTCGAATATTTCGCACGAATTGTTTACATTATCATTGGTTTCTCAAAAACGGCTCAGCCGATTTCGGTAAAATAAATGAGACTACCTCTGGAGTATAACCTTTCGAATTCGGAAATTCGGATATTTCGCTCGAATTGCTTGCATTATTGTTGGTTTTTTCAAAAACGGCTCAGCCGATTTCTGTAAAATTTAAATCGGACCACCTCGGAAGTATACACCCTTTCGAACTAAAAAAGAAATTTTCGATTCGGTTCGCAATTAGCGAAATTATCGATGAACATACACAAAAAAAATACATACACACGAACATAGAACCTCCTCCTTTTTGGAAGTCGGTTAAAAATGAGTTTAACAATTACAAATGACAACTCCAAATTATTTTTCTGTCATTTTCCTTGTTTGTTTTGGTGACCTGTTATTGATGGTTTTTTAGAACTTTAATGCCATTTATTTTGCTTTTCTATATTTAAAGAGGTAATATAAAAAAATCGAAACGTAGAGCTAGTCATCAATCATCATTTTTATTACCTTCAAAATTTAAGTGTTTTCAATGACGTAATAACAACAAATTATCGAGTAGGTATTTTTACAATTACACATAACACTTTGTCAGAATAAGGTTACTTTATTCAAAAACACAAGTAATTCAAATTTAATTGTCCCTTTTACAAAGACCATGCTAAAGACGAGTTTCACAATTTCACCACAAACGGCTCAGCCTTTTTGCAATTGAATTCAGTGCGTTTTGTAATCGCATTTTAATGGCAAATTAAGATGTGAAATAACAATTAATTAAGAGGCAGTACGTTAAAAATATGCAAGATAAGAGATACCTAAGATTACTTATTTGTAGTTTGTAATAGTTCATTGTAATTACCTACTATTGTATGCCTTATTGAATAATAAAATTAACGAAAAAAATTTTAAGAATAGTAATGAATACAGTTTATTTGAATACAAGCAAAAAAGCAAAATCAAAATCGGTTCATTCACTCAGGAGCTACGATGACACAGACAGACACGTCAAACTTATACTCGTAATCGTAACACCCGTCGTTATTGTGTCGGGCGGGAGTTAATTGTAAATTGCTGTTCTATTTTAGTATCCTCTATTATCAAATTAACAGTCTAAATGCAAAGTTACAGTAACATTGCAAAACAAAATATTTTATAACTCGGCTTAATAGACATTGATAAATAGACACTGACTATCATTCTGATCGAGTTTTGAAACTATACCTAGATTGTGCTTAAACTGTACTTGTTGTTTTCTTTGTTGTACTAGTTATAATATCCAAAAATAAAAGAAATGTTGATCTATTATATAAAAGGCTTCCCTGAGTGACTGACTGACAGACAGCCTACAGCCCAAACCGCTAAAGATAGGAACATGAAATTTGGAACAAAGATACATTGGACCACGTAATGGAGCACTAAGGACGGAATTTTGAAAAATCGACCTCTAAAGGGGTAAAACGGGCCCTTTTCGTTTGTATGTAACTTTTTATTCCCTTTACCGATTGACTTGAAACTTTGTATACATGCTACTCAAACAAAATAAAAGTTACGTTTGTTCCTGTTTTTCGAATATTCCTTATCTAAGGGGTCAAATTGGGTCCCAAAGTTGGTGAAAAAAGATAAAAAGATAAAAAGATAAAATACGTTTATTGCTTCGAACTGTGTACATAGAGGTGGTACAATAAAATTTTAGACACAACAAAGCGTCTATTACATCCAACGAGCTGAACGGTTATGGGTGAAATCTGGTATGGAGGAAGCACACAACATGTTTCAACACAGGAACTATTATAATCCCGGAAATTCTATGGGGATCCTTAGGGATAGCCAAAATTAATCAGTTTAGGCTACAACCCAATCCGCTAAAGATAGAGACTTTAAATTTCGAACATAGGTACAATGTACAACGTAATGAAGCACAAAGGACGAACATTTCGAAAAATCGACCTCTAACGGGGTAAAACGGGCCCTTTTTGTTTGCATTATATTTTTTTTACCTTTACCGATTGACTTAAAACTTTGTATATATGCTTTACAAATAAAATAAAAGTTACGTTTCTTCCTGTTTTTCCGAATTTTCCTTATCTAACGGGTCTGATAAGTTCCCAAAGTTGGTGAAAAAAGCATCAATAATTACATCAGACGAGCTGAACGGTTATAAATGAAATCTGGTAGGTATATAGGAAGCACACAGGTTTCAATACAGTAACTATTTTATCCCGGAAAATCTATAGGGTAAAATCTTAGCAATAGCCAAAATAATCAATTATAAAGCTAAGATAAAAGGGGTAAATGAATTCTAACGAAATTTGGTACGACGCTAGACAATAACACAAATCACCACTTGGGGTACTGCTATCCCGGAAAATTTCAATGGGTCCTTCAGGATATCAATTTCCTAAAAAAAGTACTAAATGACTGTTCGAAAACCGATGCAATATTGTTTGAAAATAGCCCACCCTTTTAACTAATATATGACTATTAACGTCCTGGTAAAAGTCCCGGATTCCTTGTCTAACGCTAGACTAAACATCCTATATAAGCGTGAAAGATAACTTGATAGCGTTTTTTTTTAAACGTAGTGAAATATCTAGAATTAAATTGAGATAATTTAGATCCTTCAATGGGGGCAAAATGGGCCCCTAATAGTTTATGTACGATTTTATTTTGTGAGCCAATAGACTTGAACTTAGGGTACATACGGATCAATAACTACTTACTTTACTATGGGAACTACCCTGAAAAAGCGAAAATTACCTATTCTTTACATTTTGTCGCGGGTTGATGAATTTTTTGTGTTGAACAGCTAATTTTATTTACGTGATTTCTGGGTTGGTACCATAGTAAAAGTTAGTTAAATTATGAGTATAATGGAATCCTAGAACATGCCTGTCGTCTAGATGTAGGTGCGCTATGTATTTTTCAAATAAAATGTACCTTCTTGTGTGCTACTTTTTCGTCTGTACTTGGTCAGAGAATGTCTGAAAGTCCTACAAGTGTCTCGATCACTTTTGACCGCGTAAACGGTTTTGGGAGAGATTGTCATTGGGTTCAGAATAATCGAAATTAAATTTCTAATGACTTAATGAAACATGATGAATACCTGTACTGGCCTTTTTTAGGGTTCCGTACCCAAAGGGTAAAAACGGGACCCTATTACTAAGACTTCGATTTCCGTCTGCCTGTCTGTCACCGGGCTGTATCTCATAAGCCGTGATAGTTGGGCAGCTGAAATTTTCACAAATGATGTATTTCTGTTGTCACTATAACAAAAAATACTAAAAATAGAATAAAATAAATATTTAAGGGACATACAATAAACGTGATTTTTAGGAGTTTTTTGCTCGCTATTAATAACGGCAAGAGGAATGGGCTCCCATACGGTACGGAACCCTTCGTGCGCGAGTCCGACTCGCACTTGGCCGATTTTTAATAGTCCACCACTGAACGTAGGCCTACCCACTAAGGGTGATTAAGCCATATCCATCACGCTGGCCGAGCGCGGGTTGCTGAGTTCACATACGACATCGATTTTTCTCTAAGGATGTGCCTATGCAGGTTGCTTCAATGTTTTCCATCAATGAAAAGCCAGCAGTATGAAATTCCGTACATAAGTTTCAAAGGGCTCAGTGGTCTGACCAGGATTAGGACTTTACGATTGTAATGTAGACCATGACATGCGAATGGAGTTGGATAAAAATTTTTATACGAGTGGGAAACTACATGGGTCAACTCATGATCGAGCAATATATCGAAAAATATTCTTTTCTCGACATAAAAAATCAGAAGGTATATTAAAATAAAACTTTGTTAAGTATTTATTTTAAGACAAGTTATAAAATAACGCGGTCCAAACCGTAGGCTATTAAAGTCAAAGAACATTTATTGTTGAACTGTGTTACATTGAGATCTTACTACTAATCACAAAAATATTGAATTAATTATTAATTAAAATATACTAAGAAAATGCGGACCAAACCGCGCGCCATTATCATTTTAAGCAAATACTATAACGATGCGGGCCAGACCATGGGCTATTATCATTGCAAGCAATACGACAACGCAAGCCATACGGCAGGCTATTGTAATTTTAAGCAAGTACTTAGACAACGCGAGCCAAGCTACGTACTATAAATTACCATATTAAGCAAGTACTAAGAATGCGCAGGCCAAACCGCGACCTATTATCATTCTAGCTAAAAACTGGGAGAATTAAGGCCAAACCGTAGGCAATGCCTATTACTTGAAAAGAGCTTACTAAGCATTATCTTTTCAAGTAATACGTTATACGACAATGCAGGCGAAACCACGAACTATTAATATTTTAAGCAAGTGCCAAGACAACGCGGGCCAAACTGTGGCTTATTGTCATTTTAAGCAGTTACTCAAACATAGCGGCCAGACCGTGGGCTATTATCATTGCAAGTAATACGACAACGTGTGCCAAACAGTAGGCTATTATAATTTTGAAAAAGTATTAAGACAACGCAGGCTAAGCTGCGTGCTATAAATTACCATCTTAAGCGAGTACTAAGAATACGCAGGCCAAACCGCGACCTATTATCATTTTACCCAAATACTAAGACAATTCAGGCCAAATCATAGGCATTATCCTTGCAAGTAATACGTTATACGATAATGCTTTGCTAAACCACGACCTATTATTATTTTAAACAAGTGCCAAGACAACGCAGGCCAACCGGCAGCCTTTTATAATTTTAGGCAAGTACTAAGACAAACAAGGGTCAAACCACGGGCTATTTTCATAAGCAAGTCTGTGTACTAAGACAACGCGGGCGAAGCCGCGGGTTTTAAGCTAGTCATATGATAGGATATGTTAGGCCGCGGGTTTTAAGCTAGTATACTAGCTTAAAACCCGCGGCTTCGCCCGCGTTGTCTTAGTACACAGACTTGCTTATGAAAATAGCCCGTGGTTTGACCCTTGTTTGTCTTAGTACTTGCCTAAAATTATAAAAGGCTGATGTAATTCTAATGAATTACAATTGCATCATATATCACTATCCCTACATAGTTTGACTGCCTCGGTGGTTCAGTGGTTAGTGACCCTGACTTCTGGATCAAAGAGGCGTGGGTTTGATCCCCACCCAGGGCAAACATTTGTGTGATGAACATAGGTGTTTGCTGGGTTGTCTGGGTGTTATTTAGGTACCATCTATATCAGTATGTATTTAAAATATGTATATGTAGTATATCAGTCTCTGGCAGCCATATCACAAGCTATGCTTAGTTTGGGGTCAGAGACCGTTTGTAAGATGTCCCCTAATATTTATCCTTATCCTTACATAGTCCTTACATAGTATAAAATAAAGTCGCTATTTTCGTTTGTTTGTTTGTTTGTTTGTCTGTATGCTTAAATCTTTAAAACTACGCAACGGATTTTGATGCGGTTTTTTTTAATGGATAGTGATTCAAGACGAAGGTTTATATGTATAAAAATTCCCGAAATTCCCACGGGAACGGACACAACGCGGGTAAAACCGCGGGGCGCTGCTAGTATATAAAATAAAGTCGCTATTTTTGTTTGTTTGTTTGTTTGTCTGAATGCTTAAATCTTTAAAACTACGCAACGGATTTTGATGCGGTTTTTTTAATGGATAGAGTGATTCAAGAGGAAGGTTTACATGTATAATAAACCTGTGCGAAGCCGGGGCAGGTCGTTAGTTGTATATAATTAATTTACTATAAAAGTAAGTTCGTATATAGATAGGATGGCTATATAGCCATAGCCCTAGTGTCAGAGATTTTTTTAGGCCACCTGATGGCTAAAGAACTTTGCTAAACGGTTAAATTCAACCGGGATCTACAATTTAAACTCGAGTCACAGCAGAGCTCAGTTGTAATTGCCACCTGCGGTCACCCATTCAAAAATTGACCGTGATGAACGTTGCTTTATTTTGGGCGAAAAAAATAGTCAAACTGCACCATGAGCATAGTTTATAGAACTGTTGAGACATGAAGATTTCTCTACGATGTTTTTTTATTTTGCGATGTTAAGCCGTGGTGGTCTAGTGGTAATGACACTCGCCTTACAATCGTGAGGTCTTGGGTTCAAATCCCGGTCCCGTATCTTAGAATTCCTTGGAATTTATATACGGAATTTCACACCACTGGCTTTTTGGTGAAGGAAAACATCGTGAGGCAACCTGCATACGTCTGTAGAAGAAACTCGATGGCGTATGTGAATCCACCAACCCGCACTGGGCCAGCGTGGTGGATAACAGCCCAATCACCCTTCGTGGATAGACCTACATCCTTCAGTGGACTATCAAAAAGGCTGGTACAGTACAGTACAGTTTTTTTCACCGTTAATGGCAAAATGTAAGTCGTAGTAAGTATTCGGCCGCTATCGTAGATAAGCTTTGATGATTAGTGGTAGCAACGGTCGTCTCACAGTGACGAGGTCGAGGGTTGAAGTCCCGTACCGATGAGTTCTTCCGGCTGATTTACGTTTTTTCACACCTCTGGCCTTTTGGTGAAGGAAAACATCGTGAGGCAATCTACATAGGTACATCTGAGGAAGAAATTTAATGTCTTATGTAAAACCACTGAAACCAGTAACCTTATCCCATTAAAACGATAAAAATTATTTGATTATTTATCTATCGAGTGGCGTAATTGAATTTTGGATAGTAATTATGGATATGAAGTTGCAACATCAAACTGTATCTCCTGATTTTGATATCATATTTTCGATTCAATTTTTTGTCAAAGATTTATCCGCGTCAATGCGTGATAAGTTAGAGGTACATTACTTTATTTCGAGAGAGAATAAGAGCCCATGATTTCTCTTAATTAATTTCCAGATTTAATAGCCCCATGATAATAAATAAATACACAATTTATTACTCGTTCAAAACTCGCACTAAGTTAACAACTTCACACTCATTCAAAACCGTGGCCATTGAATCGAGAAACCTCATCAATAAATAACTGGCCCGTTTCCTATGCAACTTTGTAGAGATATCAAAGCTCTGTTACATGCAGACTTAGAGTACGCAACCAATAGATAACGCTAATACGTTACAGCACAATGACTACACACGGCCACTTTCAATTATGGATAGGCGATCTTTGTTTTACTCCAGTCTGAATTGTATAAATAACTTCTAATAACTATTTTTTATTGCTTCGTCTAAAGCTAAGCATAGGTACATGGTAATTAGAACTTATCAGTTAAATTCCTCACACACATTCCGACTAGTATAACGCCAATCAGTATAATTATTATATAATAGTAATATAAGGTGGTCCCATTTAAATATTTACAAAAAATATATTAAAATGACTGCCTCGGTGGCTCAGTGGTTAGTGACCCTGACTTCTGGATCAAAGAGGCGTGGGTTCGATCCCCACCCAGGGCAAACATTTGTGTGATGAACATAGGTGTTTGCTCTGTGTCTGGGTGTTATTTAGGTACTATCTATATAAGTATGTATTTAGAATATGTATATTATGTAGTATATCAGTATCTGGCAGCCATATCACAAGCTTTGCTTAGTTTGCGTGTGTAAGATGTCCCCTAATATAAAAAAATAGGTTTGTAATGAATTAATCTTTTGTAGTCTATTGTTATAAAACTTTAAGTCTGGTAGTACGCTAGTGCAGTGGATCGAGCCCGCAACGGTCGTTGGCTCCGCGGCAAAAACGCAGGAAATATTGCCATGCGTAGAGAAATGACGCGAGCCTTCGCGTTCGCGCCGTAAGCGATGTTAGTGCGGGGCCGGCTTAGCCTTTTACCGACTTCAAAAAAGTGGCGGTACTATGTCCGTCCATATTTTTTTTAATATTAATTTATATTTGCAATTTTTTTTTATTATGCATTTTTTTTTTGACAACTCTATTGTTATACTTATCAATAAATGAGTATGAGTATTTTCGTCAATTGTGAACCGAATTATAAAAAAAATATTTCAAAAGGGCATACTTCTGAGATGGTCCCTTTTAAATGTTAACGAAATCGGCTTAGCCGTTTTTAATAAATAACCATAATGTACATTTATGTCACATCAATTCGTGCAAACTACTCGAATTCTATACACGGAGAAAGCTGATGCGATGGTGCGAGTTTTTGTGAAAAAACATTAACCGTCTCACCACAAAAGTTTTAATCACGGCTTATACAATGTTTAATAGTACAAATTGCACGGTTAAACAGTGCTTAAAGCGTGTTTACATCTTTTGTGGTAAGATGGTATGTGTCTAACTATCGATAAACTATTTCTTTTAAATAAATATTTTTACTAACTTAACACGCGACCTTCCATATGAATATTTGATGTTTTAAGGATTAACATCAGCCTTAATAAATCCTAGAACTTCTAGGTCAGTTGCTGCGTGAAATAATAATAAATAATAAACAAACTAACTCACTTTTGGATTTATAATATTAGTAAGAATTGGTATATTTTGAAATTGTATCTTTTATTTTATCTTATACAGATTATTCTTTATATGTTTTGGCCACGCTTTTTTTTGAGCTCTGTATAAAACTGGCAACAAAAAAACTGTTTATGAATTTCAGGTGTCCAGCTAGAACAAAAACTTAAAGGCTTTAGCAGCTAGTAGTTCAAACCAAAATGAAATGTGCCCAAATTATACTTATATTTTAGTTCATTATTATAGACTAGCAGCCTCCCTAATTAAAAAAAAAAATGATATAACCTATGACACCCGGGGATTGATAGCTTCCCAACAGTGAAAGAATTTTTCAAATCGGTTCAGTAGTTTCGGAGCCTATTCAATGCAAACAAACAATCAAATCTTTCCTCTTTATATTATTGGTGTAGAGGTATAGATAGAGTATCTATAGAAATATTAGTAACATTTATGTCAAGGCAGAGCTTTTCCCATCACTAAAGTATCTCGCCATAGTGATGGGAGTACTTAAGTGTACTAAAGTTACGTAGTTTGGGATTCGATCCACCGATTGTTTATAAATGAAAAGAAATTCCTTTTCCGACGTGTTCCGCGTTCTCCAAAAATGGGCACAGTAACTATTATAATACTATGCTTTGTTATTATTTTCAGCTTTCTGTTAGAAAATAATAATTTTTCGCAAAAAATGGCATGACCGACTTCAACCGTGTACAGAATTCGCGAATATATCTCACGGATCGATGTTACATTTTACACATTATTGTTGATTTAACAAAAATAGCTCAGCCGATTGCGATAAAATTTAAATGTGACCAATTTTGAAGTCTATTCTTTACAATAAAAAAAAAAATAATTATTAAAATCGGACTATGTAAAAAGTTATGCGTGGTTATACATTAAAAAAAATACGCGTCGAATTGAGTACCTCCTCCGTTTCGACAGTCAAAAAATTGTATTTTGTTTCTAGTGGCTCAAATGACATGTTTTATTTTAAATTCTCAGTGTTTTTAAAATTGAAGCAAGTTTAAATGACTGACCATAGAGCTAAAAATAGGCTTAAACAAATTTAGTGAAATTCAAAATGAAAATAAAAAAGCCCAAGAAGTCATGATAATTCTGTTACTTCTTACGAGTACTAGAATTCAAATAAGAAGAACTAACTACTCATTAACGACCTAGAGATTGTGGAGATCAGATACAAAGTACCACACAATATAATACTTACTGTGGTTTCAACTACTTGGGCGAAACTTGAAAATATTATTACTTATAGTGACCCAAAGCTTTCCCAATTAAACTCATCTTTATTTGACCTGTAAAACAAGACAAGTTATTAAACACTTTCTAATGGCATTATGAACTTCCTGGGCGGTCGCTTTGACAGTTTTCTCAAATACGAGTAGAGAAATCGAGCAATAAATGTGAGATATCACTGATTAAACCTTATATTAATGTTTATACTAAAACGTCTCATTTCCTAAATCACTCATGTCCTCAGTTACCATAAGCTCCAAGGCCTTAATTCAGCTACCAGACGTAACTGAACTGCAATATTTGTGAACCTTGAATGAATGAATGAATGAACACCTTATTGTTAACACTAAAAAACAATACAGAAAAAACACAGAAAAGAAAACAGCGGCTTAAAAGTAGTGCAACGAAGGGAATCCTTATTGCTTATAGCAATCTCTTCCAGGCAGAACCTTACACGTATTTATTTATCGCTTCCCCGAAAATCAAAAACTTTCCTACTACTTTTTTTTTTCGCGAATAAATCCGCGCTTGACGACCAACTCGCCTGATTGTAACCGACGTTGTGGTCGAAGATGAAGCAAGCAAATTTAGAAGATATCTCTCACCCTGACCTTGAAGATCTCAAACAGGAAAGCCGGCAGACTGTTAAGCCCTGTCCTGAAGGTTCTTACGTTCGTTCGTTTCAGCCATAGGACGTCCACTGCTAGACATAGGCCTCCCCTAAAGATCTCCAATAAGACCGGTTCGTAGCTAGTGAGGAGTCTCTACTTGTCCTGTAGTAAAAAGAAGATAGTAGGACAAGGTGCTTATGGTTAATAACGTAGAAATGTGTCATGATTCACGTTTTCTAAAGCGGATAAATGAATGAAGTTTAGTTCAGATTCGTCTGATCTTTGTGGAATTAGCCCGCAGGAGACTGCATCAGTTTTAATAAGGTTTGCGTGTTAGAGACCTTTAAATTAACATAATGATAAGGTTGAGTTACGAAGCTCACATAGCTTAGAATAAAATTATTTACAGAACTTTTTCTCTGTTCAGGATGTACGATTACAATTTCAATATGTATTTGAACGCATGGACGCCCTTTTACATAACTGGAAAGCAAAAAAAGGTTTTCGAGGATGGTTCCGCCATTAAGTTAGCCGTGAGTACAACGACATCCTAATCATAGTTATTTATTCAAAGAAAATAGTATTACATGTAATAAAAATAATCAAATTATAATAGAATGTATTCGTCTAAAGAAATTCTGAAGGTATTCTCCCTGACTGCAATTATGGTCTTTTACATATTATTATCTTTGACAGACTTTAGACTTAATTTTCCATTTAAGTATCTCAACCCACATATTAAGACATTACTCCGTCTCTCTAATTTAATTTTGCCTTCCTACTAAGCAGAAAATGAGCATTCATTTGTACAAATTGGTTCGTTTGCGTGGGGAAAATTCGCCATTACAGACTACTACAGATAGAATTAGCATCCTTTAATGTTCTAAGTTCGTATAGGTCGGGTAGCCCTGATGTAAGAGTTTTTAAGGCGTCTTGGCATGACTAAGCTGTTAAAAATCACCAGGACCCACAATTTAATGTGTCATCCGAGCCTCGACAATGCTTAGTTTTAAATGGGTTGTAGTTGTGAAACGGTGAAGCGACTAAAATATAGCATGGGTATATAATAGGTATGCCTAGTTTAATAAGGCCCAGGTAATCCTATTACAGTTTTGTGTGATTATAAATTATTTAGAATTTATTATCACACAAAAGAAATTTTTTACAGAAAAATTTTACATTTTAAATTCATTTTTTTTTAGAATTTTTTGAATTTTAAATGCCACCCGTACAGTCATCAGAAAACTGACCGGACTTACCGAAAACTTCGGTGATCACTGGAAAACACCTAGTCAAACAATGCTAGTACCTACTAACATATTTGTATTCCAACTGGATTTGATACATTCATGCACTTGCAATGATTATACAGTAAAGTGGTTCCCGTTTTGCTATGTCGATATATAAAGTACGAAATTTTAATGTTCAGTTGTTTGTAAGCTAAAAAGTGGTTACAGTCGTTACATAAGTACAAAATATTATGGTTGGAGCTGCACTACTATTTCTAATTACGATTCAAATATGAGCTGTTTGTACCTTTCTCTATTAACCCTAGGTACATAACTATTTGATTGGCGTTTAACCAGCTTTTGAAAAAACATGTGGCCATGGCAATCCAAAATTCAGCTAAGTTTCAATTGAGATATTTTAAAGCACGTTGTTTGTCATAGCAAAAGCCATCTGTCGATCAAGGTTTCACGCAGACCTAAAAGGTCCAAGTGGATTTACCACCGCTTCTCTTTCGAATTTAGTTTAGGTTAGAGGCATGCATATCTTGCCCATAAATTTGTTGCAGTTAGAACGTAAAAAAATATGAATAATGATTCAGGGAGTATCACTAGGGGAATTTCTAACGGAATAAGACGATGAAGAGTTTATTTGCCTTCTGGTTGTCTGTCTTTATAATGGTGCGTACAGCTGTTTACAACACGCAACATGATATTCAATGCAATATGCACGGCAAGTAACCGTACTGGCTTATAAGTACTACCTTAAAAGAATTGAACTAACAAAATACTGTTAACGAGGACCTACAGATAGCGCGCGAGTTGAATGCAGTCGGGGTCTGAGGTAAAGAGCGGGAGCATCTCCCCCCGCTATCCGCACGCCCCACCTCACGCGCCTGGGCGGGTTGGGCGTGCGGATAGCGGGGGGAGACATTCGCATTCCTAAGCTCTGCATTCAACTCGCGCGTAAACAGTATGTATAGGTAGTTCATACTGGTCGAACATGTAATAATATTCTTCGGATTTACATAATTTTAACCTGAAGTAAATTCTTTGTACTGTTTGTCACGTAAACTGAGATGCAAAATTTACGCAGCATTCGGTTTCATACTAAAGTCCAGTTCATACTCATTGAGTGAGTTCTACGTGGCTACCTGCTAACGATTATGATTAAAACCATTAGTAAGAACAACTTTCAGTATGGGGCCAACCCAAAATTCGAGAAAAAAATATCAGCTGTTCCATACAAAACTGCAACTAGGATTCGACAAAGTGTATGAAACAAAATATTTAGCTGCATGAAATAAAATAAATATTTAAGGGGGGGCCATACCGTACGGAACCCTTTATGCGCGAGTCTGACTCGTACTTGATAGATTATTTAGTTTGTGTGTCGAAGAAAACCTGTCGCTCAAAAAAGTGATTCCGAACGTCATTATAAACAACTTTTACGATGGAATCAACCCGAAATTCAGCTTAATAAAATATTTATTTTATTTCATGCAGCTAAATATTTTGTGAATATTTCAACCATCTACCTGTTACCAGATTATTGATATCGAGCGAAAAACGGCTAAAAATTTAGATTTTTTGTATGGGGGGCTCCCCATACAAAAAATCTAAATTTATAAAAATAATATGGCATTATAAAAATAATATGGGGGGCTCCCCATATTATTTTTATTCTATTTTTAGTATTTGTTGTTATAGTGGCAATAAAAATAGGTAGGAAAATTTTAGCTTTCTAGCTATAGCTGTTCATAAGATACAGCCTGGATACACAGACAAACGCACAACGGAGTCTTACCCTTTGGGTACGGAACTTCCGTTCCGTTTTTACCCTTTGGGTACGGAACCTTAAAAATTACGCTCGTTTGGCTCGCCCTTAGATAACTATTCTACAAAACGATGTATGTACTTAGTTTTTTATCCGAACTTAAAAACCTGATCACAAACCGATGTGTAATTGGCGTAATATATCCAACACAATCAACATTTCATGCTCAGGTGCGTAATATGCCAACTGGGTCATCAATATTCCTCACATAAACTGTTATTAAAATCGTCAAATTGAATAAACGTAGCCATGGTTTCCAAAGGCCCATAATAAAACTTATTTATTGAGTATAATTATAATTCCCGCTACAAAAACACGGTAATAGTATAGCTTAGTTCTTGTTACTTCATTTTATAGACCTATCATATCATTACCATGTTAAATGCATGGTCAACGACATAACGATAGCCATCTTAGGCGATGCTGTGTGACCACTTTCGTTTTTTTCTACAACTGGTTTTTTTAATTATATCTGGTCTACGGTAGGCTCATCCGCTTTTTTGGTTTTAACTACTTCCGTAACTATTAGTTGTGTAATCTTGTGTACCTTTTCTCAGATTTAATGTTCGGTTATTGATGGCGGGTGACCTTTCCTCGCTTTTACAACGATCTATTGCATCTGTTTGCTGGTCTTTCTTTACAATAATTTGTTGCAGTGTGTTATGCAGTTTTATGATGACGTGACTTTTATTTCCTAGCATAAAATACTGAGTTTTGAGAATCATTATAAGAACTCTGAAAATATTTTATCGAAAATGTTTTCATTTTTCTTATACAAGTATTGTATTTCGGAAAGTTATTTTTATAGCTATGCATCACGTGTTAATTCAAGTAGTATTCATATTGACTTTTTTTAAATTTTTAAGCCACATTAAAAAAAAATAGTAAAAAAATTATTGAGCAAAGTAACAAATTCTGTAAACTATGTAAATAGATGGTAATAATTTATGAGATAGTGTAGAAATTACAAGTAAGCAAATATAATGGCGCATATCATTAATACTTAAAGTAAAATTAAATAAGATTAAATTAAAATTAAATTAGATTAGATTCAAATTAAATTAATTAGAAAAAAAATATAAGTATGAATCTACCACCAATAAATATGATTGGTGGAGGATTCAAATTTTCAAAGAATCAAATTTTTTCTATAATATAAACGTATGCAGGTTGCCTTATGATATTTTCCTTCACCGAAAAGCCAGTGGTGTGAAGGCATCATTTGACGACGATTAAATGTCATTAAAACATTACTGTACAGAAGAGGTAATAGTTCTAACTGAGTCGAAGTAACGGGCGAACAAAGACGGCTAAAATTGCGGTGACAAAAATTATGAACATAATTGGAAATAATCGGCCAAGTACGAGTCGGACTCGCGACTCGCGGAGGGTTCCGTACTGTATGGGAGCCCCCATTCAATATTTATTTTATTTTAATTTTATTATTTATTATTCAAGTGAATGTGCAACCAAATATTATGTAAAAATTTCAAGCATCTTCACAGGAAGATGTTTGAAATTTTTACTAATACCATTTTTACCATTTTATTAAAATAGAGCAAAAAACTGCTAAAAATCAGATTTGTTGTATGGGAGCCCTCCTTAAATATAAATATTATTCTGTTTTTAGTATTTGATGTTATAGCGGCAAAAGAAATACATCATTTGTGAAAATTTCAGCTTTCTAGCTACGGTTCATGAGATACAGCTTGGAGACAGACAGACGGACAGCGGAGTCTTAGTAACAGGGTCCCGTTTTTACCCTTTGGGCACGGAACCTTAAAAATATTAAAGATATCAAGATATGTAAACAAAAATACTAACAAAACAGCAAACTAAAAGCAATGGTATCGAGAAATTAGAAACATTACTGTACAGCAGAGTACTTAATTACTGGTAACAGTTGTAACCGCGCGACGTAACGGGGAACAAGTTTGTGTAGAAATCGAAATTGACGGCGGATCAGGCATCGACCCCGGAGCGGCGAGCGACCTTGTAGGCTTGTTTAAATAAGATTTACGTTGTGTTATTTACGACAATTGAAAGTGCTTTATAGAAAGTTATTGAAATTCCTGTCATATTGGAAGATGTAATGAACAACGTAAGACTGAATACTTTGTAAACATACTTAATAAATTCTGCTAATAGAAAATATTGGTACATAGAAGATTTGGTGTATAGCACTTTTAGTGATCTGTAAATGATTTCAACATTTGGAGTAAAGCTTATCGAAAATTTAATATGATCATTTTGTTTTAATCATCGACTTGGCATTTTTTAGTATTATTATAACATTGATGAAACTTTGTTTCTTAATTGCTGTATTGCTGAACCTGTATTATTAATGCGATAGCTCAGAATTTAATAATTTTGTTTCAATGGTAACGATTAAAGTTTCAAATTAAATGATGCTTAAATAAATTTGCAACAGTATATAGTTAATAGAAACTATCGTGGTGTTTGCACATCTCAATTAAAGTATAGCACAGGTGCCATGCGAGACGAGCCCGCGTGCTAATACTCAAATCTTGGAAAAGATCGCCTAATGCGATCGAAACTATAGGATCAGTTGTCTACTAAAATAAAGCGTGAGTAACACGTGTGCTATACTTACATTAAAAAGTATATTAGATAGGTATCGATATCGTTTATATAAAAGTGTATTTTATCATTATAGAGCACTAAAACTAACGTATGTATAAAATTTATCTACATATAATGAGCATATAATTTGAAATTTAATTTCAGTTTTGCTTATATGAAATCATTCGTAAAACGGTTGTTTTACGAATGATTTCTGGCCGACTTAGCTTAGTTACAAGTAAGCAACTTCTACAAGATCAATGGCTGATGAGATCACAAGGTTTTGTAATAGAAATGACTTATGTATATATCGGAAAGTGCAGCATTTGCAGATAAATGGCATGATTAAGACCGTAGAATAGCACTCAAATCACTATACAATACAACACAAAACACTTTATAAAGACTTTTAAAAGGAACAAAGGTAACAGAAGAAACAAATGGATTTGTTCTGTTAGTTATATATAAACTATAGGGATGGCACATTATTGTCCAGTAGAGGACGCCCTATGGTTTCTTTGATGCTTATGTGCAATGGAGCGATGTATTGAATTTATAAGCCTGATAGCGAATCCAACTTCCCTGTCCAGTGAGTCATATGTGACTCACGAGAACGTATTTGAACAAGTGCATGAGTCACGGGTGACTCATTTCTTAATACAACTTTAAGCACATTTTTCGGCATGAACGTGATGTGATACCTATCTTTTTAAATCATAAGTGGAGTATAGCAAAAAACTTAATGTTTAAACTAATAAAAGAAAATTTCGTAATTTTTTTCGGATTACTGTAGTGGAGATTCAAGTACGTAGTGGACGTGGGCCATAGTCAAAATGAGTTCTATGGGGACCGGGAAGTTGTGGAGTTGGACTAGACACGTGGCAAGACGAAGTAATGGTAAGTGAAGCAAACCGGTAACAAAGTGATGGCCTAGCTAACCACTGCAAGTGGAGCGTGGGTCATTTGGCAGCAAGGTCGGCGATATCGTCAATATTGCGATCGAGTCTGGGCACTATTTGCAAAGTACCGAAGCAGATGACACTGCAAGAGAGAGAGAGAGGCCTGTACCCAACAGTGGGACTAAAAATAGTTATTTATTGACTACTAGACGACCCGCCCCGGCTTCGCACACGTGTATTATACATATAAACCTTCCTCTTGAATCACTCTATCTATTAAAAAAAACCGCATCAAAATCCGTTGCGTAGTTTTAAAGATTTAAGCATACAGACAAACAAACAAACAAACAAACGAAAATAGCGACTTTATTTTATACTATGTAAGGAAGTATTTTTTCAACTATTTTATACCATTTTTATAAAAAATAAATTATATTTGTAATTTTTAACATATTAATTTAATATTATTTTCAGGTTTACTAAATTTTTTAAAGAGATCACTAATCACTATTTTTGTTACAGGTTTAATTATTTATTATTATTTTTAACGGATTAATTACAATTTTGTTTCAGGTTTGTTACGCGATGTTAATGTATGAAGATCGCCGCGTCGACATTTACCTCATTAACAGTTAGCAACCGCGGCTACACGTTCCCACGGCGTCAGCACAACGTGCCACCGCCGTGTTGCGACACCGACCGGACGACCGCCATCGGACTCCGGGAATCGGCATTATTAACTAGAACCCCACATCGTGTGGACCTCTACTTTTAACTTAGAATTAATATTATTTGTAACTCTTATTTTAATTAAAGTATTTTAAAACTAAAAACATTTTTTTTGAGACCTCCATCTGTCGCCTGCAAAAGTGGCGCAGTCGGAGCGGATACTTATAAAAGTAGAATCAGTGCTACTTCGAGGTATCCAGAAGAATCTACGGCAGCGGCAGACTGGGGAGAACCTAGAAATCGGCTCATCGAAAAAAATGTTGTAAGTGCTTTTGAATCGTTCTCAGTCCTTACCCATTCACTTATTGCTATATCCTTTCCTTATTAAATATATTATATTGTGTTAGTCGTATTATAGCCATTAGATTAGGATTAGATTCGTAGAATTTATCTAGTTTATTACCTAGTGATAGTAGTATATATAGTGCCGCTATAGTAGCGAACGTTATATTTTATTTTATAAGGTAGAGTAGTGAAGCCTCCAAGATTTTCCATCCGAGAAACCTAGGGCGTAGCAGTAGTGATAGGATTCGTAGGTTTAGTTTCATTGATAATAGGCGTAATTTAGAAGCGATACCCGAAATGGCAGTCCAGATCCAACATGACGTGGATGTAATTTTTAAAGCACTCCGGTTAGTGCCAGAGTTCGATGGGAACCCACATATACTAACGAGGTTTATTAACCTCTGTGACCAAATTGTACTAACGTACTTTATCACAGAGCCGGGCCACGATTTATCAAACCAGGCCCTTATTAATGGGATCCTTAATAAAGTTACGGGGTCCGCGGCCCGTCTTATAAACGCCAACGGTATCCCAGATACGTGGCAAGGGATTAGAAATGCCCTAATAAATAACTTTGCCGACCACCGCGACGAGACGGCACTCTATAGTGATCTCTCAATGCAGGTTCAGGGAAATAGCACCGCCCAAGAGTTTTATGAGCGAGTGATGAACCTGTTCAGCACAATAATGACTTATATCTCGCTTCACGAGCAACTTCCCACTACCGTCAACGCTAAGCGAGACCTATATAAAAAATTAACGTTACAAGCGTACTTAAGGGGACTAAAGGACCCTCTAGGATCGAGGATCCGCTGCATGCGGCCAGATTCAATGGAAAAAGCCTTAGAGTTTGTACAAGATGAACTCAATACGCTTTATTTACAACAAAGAAATGAAGGTGGAAAAACCCAACACCAAAACCACCCTTCAACTGTGGCTCATAGAGCTACTTCATTTGATATGCCCTTAAGGCAACCGGGTATGTTTAATATGCCTCTTCAAGGCCAACCAAGACAACAGCCATTTCAACCCCCTCAGGGTTGGCGGCCTTATCAACCCCCTCATCATCCCCCACAACAACCACGAGGTATGACTCGCACTCAACAAATTATGCGCGGACAGCCGCAAGGCTTCCAAAATCAAGGGTTCCGCGCACCGGCTCATATGAACGCTCAAGGCAACCCTCGAGCGATGAGCGGCGTTAGCCATTTTGTCCCGCGAGTTTTACCACCAACTCCGCGACCCTCTTTTTCGCCTAACTCACACGATTGGCGTAGGTTTGGAAATCCACCCCCAACCAATTACCTCAAATCGCGTGAAATGAATTTCAACGTAACAAACGATTATGACGAATACGGCTATGCCTACTACGGCAATGACGATTACTACGACATTGACCAAAACTACTATATTTTCGACTACTACTCTCAGTACCAATCCGATCCTTACGCTGAGACTCCGACGATCGTAGAAGAGGTAGATCAATCCACCCCTACGACCGAGGATTTTTGCCAGGAGTCGAATTCAGACAAGCCAAAATAGAGCTTAACTTTCACATACAAAGACAGCTGGGGTACATTCAAATAGCTAACCCCCCTCTAAAATTGCTTATAGACACAGGGGCCAATCAATCATTCATAAGCCCTAGAGCTGTCGAAAAATATTTCAATGACGTTCCATTGAATTTTGATCCCTTCGAAGTGACTAACGTACACGCTACCAGTAAAAATAACTACTCGATCACTTTGCCTTGCTTCCCGGAATTTTCCGAACAAGGTGACGTCACACTATTCGTGTACGAGTTTCACAATTACTTTGACGGACTACTAGGATTTGACTTGTTAGACGTTTGGGGCTCTAACATAGACCTCAGGAATAAGTTACTTGTGACCCGTAACGCCCAAATTCCCATTCAGATGTACGACTCGCGAAATGCCAACCTCTATGAGGAGATCATTCCAGCAAATTCATCTAAGCTGGTTAGGTTGCCAGTTAACACCCGCGACGGTGACGTAGTTGTCGAGACTCAGACCATTTGTAACTGTCACGTAACGGAATGTTTAACTAGGGTTGTTAACAATCGCGGATGGGTTGAAATTACTAACCCTACTAACAACGATGTTATATTCTCTATGGATAGACCAGTCGAAGGCGAACTATTTAACATAGAGTGTAATAGTACCGAGATTTTGTCAGACCGCGCTAACGAAGTAATATCCCGCCTCAGGATGAATCACCTAAACCCTGAAGAGCGAGCTAATTTGATTCGTCTCTGCGGAAATTACGCAGACGTGTTTTACCTTGAGGGTGAGCCCTTGGCATTCACCAACAAAGTAAAACATAAAATCAAAACCACTGACGAAGTCCCTGTACACGGTAAAACATATAGGTACCCCTACGTCCACCGACAGGAAGTTAGAGACCAAATAAACAAGATGCTCGAGCAGGACATCATCAGACCTTCAGATTCTGCATGGAGCTCTCCCATTTGGGTTGTTCCCAAAAAGGCAGACGCTTCAGGTAAGGTCAAGTGGCGTATTGTTGTGGATTTTAGGAAGGTTAATGAAAAAACGATTGACGACAAATATCCAATCCCGAATATTACTGACGTACTTGACAAACTGGGTAAATGTCAATATTTTACTACCCTTGACTTAGCTAGCGGGTTTTATCAGGTCGAAATGGACCCTGAAGACATTCACAAAACCGCATTTAATGTAGAGAACGGGCATTATGAATTTTTGAGAATGCCAATGGGACTTAAGAATGCCCCGTCCACATTCCAACGTGTTATGGACAATCTACTCAAAGACCTGCAGAACGAAGTATGTCTTGTCTATTTGGACGACATCATCGTTTTCAGCACCTCCCTTCAGGAGCACATGCTGAACCTTGAGAAAGTCTTCAGAAAATTAAGAGAGTCCAACTTCAAAATCCAACTGGACAAGTCGGAATTCTTAAAATTAGAAACCGAATTTTTAGGACACATAATTTGCAAAGACGGCGTTAAGCCGAACCCAAATAAAATCCACGCAATCCAAAACTACCCCATTCCGAAAACCACCACCGAAATCAAACGATTTCTCGGACTTTTAGGGTACTACAGAAAATTCATCCCGGACTTCGCAAGAGTAACCAAACCGCTAACACAGTGTCTGAAAAAGGGTTCCAAAATCACCCTAGACCCAAGGTACGTAGAATGCTTTGAGCACTGTAAGACACTTCTGACCAATGACCCTATTTTACAATACCCAGACTTTGACAAAGACTTTATCCTCACCACAGATGCGTCAAATGTTGCTATATCTGGTATACTGTCACAAGGCACCGTAGGCTCGGATAAACCGATCGCCTACGCATCTAGAACTCTCAACTCTAGCGAGTGCAATTATAGTACAATTGAAAAGGAGCTTCTAGCTATTGTATGGGCCACTAAGTACTTTAGGCCTTACTTATTTGGACGCAAATTCAAGATCGTTACCGACCATAAGCCTCTACAGTGGGTCATGAACCTAAAAGAGCCAAATTCGCGTCTTACCCGATGGAAATTAAAGCTCAGCGAATACGACTTTACGGTCGTATACAAACAAGGCAAATGTAATACCAACGCTGATGCCCTCTCGCGAATCGAAATTAATAACGAGGAACTTATGTCTATCGCCGTAAATCCATCCGAAAAGGCTCCTACACTAGACGACTCTAGGACATTGACCGCAGACCTTGACGATGACTCTAGGACCGATACTGTTCACACTGACAGTGAAAACCCCATTTTAGAAGTCCCTATCTCAGACGACCCCTTAAATAGGTTCACTAAACAATTAATTCTCAATGTAGTAGGTGACATAAAGGGAAGGCCGGTAGTCACCAAGCCCTTCGAGACACATACACGAACATCAGTTCAAGTGTCAGAATCCAACTTAGAGGAAGACGTAATTAACGCTATCAAAGAGTACGTCCACCCCAAAATTAGGACCGGTTTATTAATAAATCCTCCCCTAGCTATGTATACCATTATACCTATCATACAGAAAACTTTCAAAAGCTCATCTATGAATCTCACCTTGACTAAACGAGAGTTAGAAAATGTTAGAGAATACCTAAGGCAGCAGGAAATAATTAATAAATATCACGATGGTAAAACCAACCACCGAGGTATTAATGAATGCTATCTGGCCTTGTCTCATAAGTATTTCTGGCCCAAAATGAGAGAAAATATCACCAAATTCATAAACGAATGCACAGTCTGTGGGCAGGCTAAATATGATCGCAACCCAATTAGACAACAATACAAGGTTGTACCACCTGCCAGTAAACCTTTTGAATTAGTCCACCTAGACCTTTTGACTATCGAAAGTGAGAAATTCCTCACTATAGTAGATGCATTCTCCAAATATGCTCAAGCCTATCACTTAAGGGACGGAACAGCAGTTAGCGTAGTACAAGCACTTCTTAACTTCAGCACGCACCACTCCTTGCCAATGATTATTACAACTGATAACGGTACAGAGTTCACTAACCAACTAATGTCAGAATTCGTTCGACTTCATAAAATTCACCACCATAGGGTAGCCCCCCATGCACCTAACGAAAATGGGATAGTTGAGAGGTTCCATTCAACCATTTTGGAACATCTCCGCATACTGAAGGTCACCCAAAAATCGGAATCGGTTATCAACCTCATGCCGTACGCCCTTCTGGCATATAACAGCAGCATTCATAGTTTTACTAAGTGTAAACCGATCGACCTTATTACCGGGCACTTTGACCCTAGAGACCCGTTTGACATTGATATATCTGCCCAATTATTGCAACAGTATAGTATGTCTCATAAAGACAAGATGACTCTCGTGTACAAGACAATACATGACCTCTCCCTAGACTCACGTCAGAACATAACTGACTACCATAATAGAAATAGGGAACAAGAAGCTGAGTACTCCCCTGAACAACAGATTTTTATAAAGAATCCTTTTGCTTCACGCCAGAAGTTAGCCCCGCGGTACACTCATGACGTCGTTATGGCTAACCTCCCTATCCATATTTACACAAAGAAAAAGAAAGGTCCCGTAGCCAAAGGTAGACTGAAAAGAGTCCCTAAATCGAGCCAATTGTTACAGACTGCTCCTGACTCTCCTGACTCTCCTGACTCTCATCCTGCATGCAGCAGTATCTCAAGAGATAAGACTTGAAAGCCTCAATGACGGACCTGGTATCTTGCCCTTTAAATTAGGCTCAGCTAAGATTATAACTCATTATCACTCCTTTTTACAGCAGATTGACCTCCAAGACTTGAATGACAAAATTGACTCGATAACTGACCAACTAGAGACTGTTAGCCCTGGCCTTCACAATAAGACCTTCTCGTTATTTGAACCTCATATGACTTATCTCAGAAATAAGCTTGATAGCGTATCAAAACAACTAGAGACATTTGAAATTAATCGTGTAAAACGAGGACTCGTGGATGGTCTAGGCTCTGTAATTAAAAGCATCACCGGTAACCTTGACTATACCGATGCCGAAAGGTATAACGAAATTTTGAATTCCCTTAAGGATAACGAAGAAAAATTAGTCACAGAATTTAATAGCCACGTTAGCCTATCAAAGGAATGGGCTGACCGTTATTCCCATGTCATAGATAACATAGTAGCGAATCAAAATAAATTAACAGCGCTAACTAATAAGATAAATGAAACCTTAGCCGAGAGAGACTACGAATTAATAAAATATGCGCACCTAGCTCAAGTGTTACTTATACTTGGCGATAATATTGATTCTATCGCCCAAGAGCTATATAACTTGCAAAATGCGTTAGCCTTCATTAGGACTTCCACTTTACATCATTCAGTGTTAAATTTGGATGCTCTACGAGCTATGATTAGTAAGTTGAGCAAACTTTATAGCAGAGAAAGGGTGTTAGACTTAAATTTTAGGGAATACTTTGATATAATTAGGCTAGGATCTTACTACATAGATAATAGGATAGTTATAGTATATAAATTCCCAATAGTTCTTAAATCCATTTATGATATATATAAACTAGCTATAATTCCGAATCGTAATAATGAGATCCTATCCCCTCCTACACCTTACCTGGCCCTCTTTGAGAATGATATCAAGCACATAGAGGCTGAATGCCCGAAGACCAGCAAGTGGTATCTTTGCGAAGAGGATCGGAGCCTGCAAAGCCGAACATCAGACTGCATCGTGCAGCTCATCACCACGCAGCAGAGGAACGCTTCTGCATGTAATCCCGTACAAGTCACGCTCAAGACATCGGCGTACGAAGAACTGGACGAGAAACACTACACCGTCAGCTTCCCTACGCCCACAAAAGTACATCTCGCCTGTGAACAAGATCATTACTCAACTATACAAGGTAGCTACCTAGCCGTAATCCCGCATACGTGCTACCTGGAGACACCGCTCTTCACCATCTCTAATGCCGACGATCGTCTCAAAGGACATGTGTTGAAGCTCATGGACCTAGTCAACGACACAGCTACCACGTCACCTATGGTTCCTGCGTTTCCTGCGTTGGAGCTGAACTCCATCAACCTAGACAACCTACACGACATCAGTAAGAAAATCTCGCAGCAGCCTACAGTGCAATTGAGTAAAGACGACCACTACAGTATATACCACACCACTATACCGATGTACGCGATGCTATTAGGTGCATGCGCACTCGCCTGCGGACTCTACTATCGCGCACTACGTATGAAGAACATAAAGGAATCATCTGGAAACATGAAAGACTGCATACCGGAACTGGAAGAAGTATATACTACCCCAGACACCAGAAGGGTTGGCAACCAACCCCCAGCTCAATTTACGACGAAAGTCGCGCATATTCGCTGTTCTACGGGGGGAGATGTTACGCGATGTTAATGTATGAAGATCGCCGCGTCGACATTTACCTCATTAACAGTTAGCAACCGCGGCTACACGTTCCCACGGCGTCAGCACAACGTGCCACCGCCGTGTTGCGACACCGACCGGACGACCGCCATCGGACTCCGGGAATCGGCATTATTAACTAGAACCCCACATCGTGTGGACCTCTACTTTTAACTTAGAATTAATATTATTTGTAACTCTTATTTTAATTAAAGTATTTTAAAACTAAAAACATTTTTTTTGAGACCTCCATCTGTCGCCTGCAAAAGTGGTTCATTAATATTTTGTAAACATACCTAAGCCTAACCTAACAATTTTTTTTTTTTTTTTCTAGCCTGACCTAACCTTAGCCTAACCATAGTCGAACCATGATACAGGTTGATGATTAATTACTAAGATTGTTTGTGATTTAATTTGGATTTTGAATGGTACCCTTAACTTATATGACTACGACAGAGCGGAAATACACTAAATATTTATTCAAAACAAGAATTTGAAGATGAACTTCCGCAAAGTAACGCCTGATTCAATAAACTAGTGATGATGATGATTGAATGTTTTGGCTTTTGAAGCAATAAATAAAGTTTCTGTTCAATTAACGTAAGAACAATAAAATTCTGATCCGATGCGTGACCAAGGCCAGCGTACGGCACATTTCGGTACAGTTAAAGAAGATAAATTTTATGGAATCTCAAGTATTTCAACGGTTTTAGATAAATTTGTGTAAAAATATTCACAAATACAAGGAAATTAGTAAGTCTTATTTAAAACGATGAAATCTGAAATGTCAAACCGCTAATAGATATTCCGAACCGATTAATATTGCAAACAGTTCTTGTAATACATTAAAATGCAAGCGTTTTAAATTACATACTAAATAGGTAGACGAACACATCATAGGCTAAAAATCCAAATTTGAATAAGCAAATACGCAAGCAAAATAATTAAGTACCGTTATTAAATTAGACCAAAAGAAAACCTTCTTTGTTCTTTCAATTTAATTGATATTACAAAATTTCACATTATTTGTGTAAATCATTAAAAAACATACCAAGTTACCGATATAGCCCAGCAGATTGGCTAGTTTTAGTGGCAGTGTGCAGGGCACAAAGCTCAGAAGACTGATGACCGATGGAGTCGAAAAGTTTTCGAGTGGAGACCACGTACCAGCAAGCGCAGCGTAGGACGTCCACCTACGAGGTAATCTTATCAAGATCACGCTGGATGCAAGCCGCTTCCAACCGGCCTTAGTGGAGATCTTTAAGGGAGGTTTATATCCAGCAATTGTCATATGGTTGATGGATAGCAGGTGTGTCTAATTAAATCAACATGTTCATCAATGCCTTAGAATAAACAGAAAAATGATTGCATAAAGGTAATCTGAACTCCAAACCCGATTCATTTGGATGCGCTCGCTTTCCATCCACGCTTTCTTTGGAAATCGATATTATCGTAGAAAAGTATTAGCATTTGTTTACGTAATAAACTTATTGCGTCATTTAAATTTATTATTGCCGCCATATGTTTAAAAGTAATTTATAGCGAAGAAAGTGTTAAATCAGTAGGCATGGCTATTGAGCTGATTAAATATTTGATAGTTTATATTATACTTTTTAAATAGAGCGTTAAATAGTTTGTTTACGTAAAGTTATGTAAATTGTGTTAAATTATTTAATTAGCTTTGTTACTTTTGGTATTAAGACTGTTAAGAGTTCTTGTGAGTATGTCGACCGTCCGACCGTCTGTCGGTCTAAGATTTTATACAGATTAAAAAAAAAAACTTAATGGGTTAAATAATTTAAGAATCTTAATTAAGAAATATTTTGACAAGGTAAGGAGTATCTAGTGTCTAGAATATCTATAGTACAAAAATTGACTAGTGGTTCATACATATGTTGCACAATTAAAACTAATAAAATAAATTAGAAGCCAGTATAACAAGCTCAGTTAAGTGTAACTTTAAAATCAACAGTTTTGAAGGCTTCGCTTTACACGTAGATACGTAAATATAAGTTTCCAAAAATGAAGGCGTTTTTTACATATTGATTTAATAGACCAAATAACAACACTTTAAAATCATACGTATAGCTTTCAAAGGCTTTCTGAAGCTCAATATTCAATTGCAGTACAAATTGCAAATCCTTTTACTTGATGTCAAATATCAAACTCTCTATAATAAAATAGAGAAAGGCTGAGCCCTCCAGTGTAAGAAAGCGCTATCCGTTAGATCGACCTAAATTGCCAGCTATACCCTTTAGTTTAAATAATTGTACAGATGCTGATAGTGCAGCGGTAAAGTTTTATGAAATTACCAGAGAAATTATAACTGATTGATATTTTAACAGATACATATATACATATATAGACCGAGATACCTATTCACTCTTGACTTGAAGATATCCAGATTGTGATTGTCAGGAAACAATGACGAAGGCAGGGCATTCCAATCCCTGGCGGTCCGCATTACGAAGGAAAAAGCGAATCGCTTAGTACGAGCAAGTGGTACGTCGACTATGTAGTGATGGTATTTATGCGACTTCTGGTTTGTTCTGTTATAAAAAGGAGATAAAGGAATCAGGTTGTGGAGTTCAAGCGCACACTCGCCGAAAATTGGGTACATTTCCTAGATTAATACGTATTTACGCAGTTTTTTAAATATTATCCGCTCTATAATTTTTCGCAATGCTCCAGTACTCGGCCGGTATTGGCCGGATATTCCAGCGTTTATCTGTTAATATTAATGTTATCTCCGATTAGAGCTTCCTTTACATTATTCCAAGTCGTTGCGATATAACATGATTGATTAGATGCATTGTTTTACGAGTAGATTGTTATCTGTATTAGTACCAGCCATTAGTAGAGGATGTAAGGTAATGATGATATTATAAGCTGTTATTAAATTACGCAAAACGTTACAGTATACTGCAATATGCAATTTAAAAAAGTAAAAAAAAAAAGATGATTTTACTGTAGTAAACAAAGTAACTGCTTTTTTATTTTTGAACTACATAGGTACCTATTATAAATTTATTTTAAGGCTTACACACTATAAACTTGTTTCATATATAAAATGAAAACATTTCTGAAATCCTCGATGAATAACTATGTCGATTACGTCAGCTAGATACACAAACATAGAAAAATCATAATGGTTAGTGAGCTGTGATTTCAAAAACAGATTTACATATACGTAGACACAAACATCAAACTTATAACATCCCTTTTTGGCAGGAGAAAAAAACGTAACAAATACATTTTACACTTTCAAAAAGCATTTGAAGCCCAACCCAAATCATATTACGTTGCTATTGCAGCATACAAAATTTCCTCCGACGCCAATGAACCATATTTTCTTATACAACCCCGCATTACCGACATTGTTTTCTGTAACAATGTACCTAAAAACTCCCAGCCAATATTCAATGAACAAGAGCAACACTTTGTTATCATGTAATAAGCAATCGAGTATGGAGGACCGTTATTTGAAACTATAAAGCTTGAAACAATGGATAGGAAGCTTTTAGCGATACAAGGTGATGCTAAAGCTAAGGATCGAGATCAAAATTTAAAATGAATTGGTAGGTTTATGTTTGATGGACGATGAAGTATGTTTTGTGGATATTATGATACGATTCATGATACTTGGGTGGAAGCCATAAAATTTGTAAGCAATACTGTGCTGAAATGATTTTAATTTTATAGTGCATCCCACACTAGCTTCATCTCAAAGAGTAATTTTTTGTGATAAACATTTCTAAAAAACCGTCGCTATTGAAGGACTCGAACCTGCATCTTCGGATCACTAACCCGACACTCTTCTAACTGAGTTAATTCGCAGTCCTGACTTTGTGTCGAATTTGTGAAATTTCACCAAACTTAATACTGTGCTCTTACAAATTATTTTTCATCATTATCTGTAGCCGTAGAGTGTTCTGAATTGGACAGAGGTGTCTTTTACGGATTTTTAGTAAGACCATCGACCAGTTAGAAGCAGGTGGCATCGATCGTTCTTCCAGTTTTGATTAAAACTCAAATTGATCTCATCGACAGCTAGGGCTGTAAATTTCTCAAATTGAGACCACATATCGGCAAGCTCGGTAGCTCGGTACTGTACCAGCCTTTTAAATAGTACACTGCAGGACATACGCCTAACCACGAAGGGTAATTGGACCATATCCACCACGCTGGCCCAGTGCGGGTTGATGGATTCACACACGCCATCGAATTTCTTCTACGGACGTATGCAGGTTGCCTCACGAGGTTTTCCTTCACAAAAAAGCCAGTGGTGTTATATTCCGTACATAAGCTCCAAAGAAGCTCTTTTGTACGGGACCGGGATTTGAACCCAAGATTTCAAGAATGACAGGCCAGCATTACAACCACTAGATCACCACGGTTATAAGCTCGGTAACAATTAATTATTTTTCGATATTTGTAAAATATAGTTATTATTTTCTTTACATATTTCCAAGGTCAAATTAGCCGTACATTTCGAATCAACAATAAAACACAATCACCGCTATTTCTCTGTCGTTTCCACAATCATATACAGTGTGATTACAGTACTATAAAATAAAATGCACGGCAGTAAAATGCTTTAACATCTATTAAGATCCTATTAACTAATTAACCGAGAGAACGAAATAAGAGAGTCTCCGTTTTGAATTTTGCTAATTTTATTTTGATTTCGTTTATATTTTCACAAGCTTTTATTTAACTTGCAATGGCTGTTCATAAGTATGTATATAGGTACCTATGTAAGTTCGGGTGGAATGTTATAAGTAAAATTTGACTAACATCCCGCTTTTCGATTAGGCTGAAATTTTGCATGCATGTTTTTTTTTCTTCTTTTCTGCTATAGGACGTCCACTGCTGGACATAGGCCTCCCCCAACGATCTCCTATAAGACCGCTCAGATTAGCTCCACGGTACCATATAATTGCATTGTCACGCGATACGAATGTGTATATTGCGTGACAATGAATTAATAAGGTACCATGGAGCTGATCTGATGATGGAGTCGGAAGGTAGCCATAGGAACTCTTGAACTAAACAAGATAAACCCGTCGTGTTTGGGCTCGTTTTACTTGTCTTGACTAGCATTCTGCTGCTACATTATATCCAGGATCTAAAAAGCTTGTATTTGAAACATTATATTTTAGTAACCTAATATTTGACAATTGGAACAATGTATTTTCTACCTTTTTGACGTATTGCGAAAATTTGACCGACCAATGGGACAGGTGCCGTCGAATGGACTGCACAATTGAAATTTTAGAAATTGTATGACATATTTGTATTGATATTTTTAATTGGACATTTTTAATCTTGACATATTGTAATATTGTATTGTAATAGTAATAATAACAATTGTATTCTTCATAAGTTAATTTAATTCTTAAATATAATTTTCGATCTGTTTCTGATAATTTTATTATTTCGTGAGGTATATGTAAACGGTATGATTCGTTTATATTTCAATAAACAATTAATCAATTAAACAACATATTTGGAATGTCTTCGTCGTCGACAATTTTCGATTGAGGAACCCTTCTCATGTTTCCCTTGAAAAGAAGAAGAAATCTTCTGTGGTGTTGTTTATCAACCAATTTAGATAATATTTTACAAGATTGTTTAATATTTAAATCCCAACAAGATATGCGAGTAAGAAAAAATCGTTCAAGAGGGAGTCGAGATATATGGGAGGGCTTATGAAGATTCAGGATTCATTTCGGAGAGTGTGCATCTTAGCTGCACGACCTTATTATCATCCTCTTTTTAGGGTTCCGAACCTAAAGGGTAAAAACGGGACCCTATTACTAAGACTTTGATGTCCGTCTGTCAGTCTGTCTGTCTGTCTGTCACCGAGCTGTATCTCATGAACCGTGATAGCTAGGCAGCTGAAATTTTCACAGATGATGTATTTCTGTTGCCGCTATAACGTACGTAAAAATAGAATAAAATAATTATTTAAGGGGGGCTCCCATACCACAAACATGACTTTTAGGAGTTTTTTGCTTGCTATTAATAACGGCAAGAGCAATGGGGCTCCCATACAGTACGGAACCCTTCATGCGCGAGTCCGACTCGCACTTGGCCGATTATTACTATCGATTTTTGTCGATTTTCCTTCGATACGTACGAAGCGGTTTGACTTAACTTTTCTGATTCGTACCGCCAGGGAATGGAACAGTCTTCCTGCTTCCCTGTTTCCTAAGAGATATAATGTAAAGCTTTTCAAGATCAGAGTGAATAGGTATCTTGTGAATAGGTGTCTTCTAATTAGAGAACTACTAGTTTTTATCGTTTCATCAGAACAGACATGTCTCGTTTCTCATTCGTGCTTGTTTCCCTTCATATGAGTAATTAACAATCCGCTACATACTGTGTAGAGGTATGTTGTCAGTTCTTGCGGTATTTTATCAGAGATCAGTGCCCTACTGTAGTGCCTTGAGACACTCCGGCTATCAAAACTGATTTTGTGTCTTAGAATGGGTAATGAAGGTTTTTTTGAATATGATAGGTATGTAAATTACAGTATATTACATAAGATATGTAAATGAATTAAAGCTACTTAGCCCTATAATATTAGTGTACTCGTATATCTAAAAACAAGTACAAATCAAACGAGCCGAAATTCGATGGAGTTGCGTCGTTTCATTATTTATAGTTCCTTTGACCACCTTCCAGCTCCATCATCAGATCAGCACCATGTCATCATAATATTGCATTGTCACGCGATTTTCACGTGTATGCAAAATCCGGGAAATGGGTCAAATTTAACTTGCAAGATTCCACTTGAATTTACAGATATACAAACATACATTATTTAGCCACTTCCATTACAAGTTCAATAATAGCTTGAAAAAAAAAAACATAGTATCGTACATAAAATACAGATAGGTGAATTTTATCTATTGTTCGCACCGTCTAAAGATAACAGCAAGTAATTACTAATTACTTTATTAATAAACGCAGTTTGTTGCATGTAGTTTGTCCGTTTTCTGTCCGTTTTTTGTCCTTTTTGTCAAAGAGAGTAACCCGAATAAAAGATGGACTAACAACTCCATAGTTACTTTTTGTTTATTGTACTGCCTAGTACTCGCTAAGAAGACATACGAGCTTATACCATTCTTATTGGAATTTACAGGAAAAGCATGAAAATAAAGAAATTATTGATCCTATAAACCTAATTATAAAGTGAACTATTGCATAACCCTATTTGCCAATGAAAAGAGATCCGTGTTTAGTTGGAGCAAAGTTCAATATTCTTAGAGCTCGAAAGAATGACGTTTTATAACTAATTAATAACGACGAACTTATAACAGTGTTATTACAAAATTCTAATGAATAGTAAACTGTTATAGACGACATAAAGCTGGTATAAAAGTAAAATGTTAGTGGGATAACCTGCAATTGACATTTGAAATTTACAATTCACGAGTGTCCCAACTGGTTGTTAATGACTGAAGAATGACAGAACTAATATTAATTTTATTCTGTTTTTAGTATTTGTTGTTATAGCGGCAACAGAAATACATCATCTGTGAAAATTTCAGAATTCTAGCTATAACGGTTCATGAGATACAGCCTGGAGACGGACAGACAGACAGACGGACAGCGGAGTCTTAGTAATAGGGTCCCGTTTTAATCCTTTGGGTATGGAACCCTAAAAATTATATTCAAGAGCTCTCAGAGTACCATTGTTTAAGCCCCCCATATCAGTTTTTTTTTTTGCAAAAAAATGTTAAATAGTGCAAATCGTCTTATGTGACGTGAAAGTCAAAGCCAATTATGAAAAAAAAAGCAGTCGACGAAAAGTGCATTACATAAGACAGCCATTAAACTTATAGACAGTGTGACTGAAGCAAATAAGTTAGTAACAAATTAAATAAATTGTATTGGTAAGTACTTACTAATTTAGTTTATACATTACTAGATTTTGCCCGCGGCTTCGCCCGCATGATATTTCGAGTCCTACCTTACCACCCTTAATAAAGGAGGTGGAAAATAAAAAAAACAAAAAATTCGATTTGACATTTGTACGATTTGACAGTTCTTTTTTGACATATCTTGGAGCGCACGCTAGAATAGCTCGCAGATGGCAGTATTTTTCCTACTTACTTAACACGTCTTATTGTAATAATATAGTCCCATTACCTTAGTGTTTAAGTTAATTGCAACACCCTAATACAGGGTCCATGAGTATGTAACTCTAGGTTCATATAAATAATACATTTGTGAATTAGACTAAGAGAATATGTATTTACGGTGCAACAAAAACGATTGAATTGAATATTCTTATGTATAAGCTATACAATTGCAAAGTTTCATCTCAATCCTCGCCTCGGTGGCTCAGTGGTTAGTGACCCTGACTTCTGTGTCAAAGAGGCGTGGGTTCGATCCCCACCTAGGGCAAACATTTGTGTGATGAACATAGGTGGTTGCTCTGTGTCTGGGTGTTATTTAGGTACTATCTGTATAAGTATGTATTTAAAATATGTATGTGTAGTATATCAGTCTCTGGCAGCCATATCACAAGCTATGCTTAGTTTGGGGTCAGAGACCGTGTGTAAGATGTCCCATAATATATATAAATATATATAATATAAAATCCGTTCAGTAGTTTTTGCGTGAAAGAGTAACAAACATCCATACATTCATCCATCCATCCATCCATCCATCCTTACAAACTTTCACGTTTATAATACTAGTAGGATTTTCATTACATCCAGCAGTAATAGCATCTACTACTCAAAATAACAAATCAAATTTGAATGGTAGTGGTAATTTTCTCAAGAGTATGAACAGATTCTTCCCTTCCCTTCCATTTGCTCAAACAACCCTGATTAGATGAAGTTTTGATGATGATTTCGATAATGATGATTATTCGCTATAACTGTAGCTAAGTCCAGAGTTTCCAACAACATTGCAACACCCATGGTCGATGGGAAAACGCGCCATGGCGGCATTTGCAAGCGAATTCGCCGCGGACCTGAGAAATCTGATCATAATATTGTAATGAGGAAGCCAATTGTTAGTCAACAACTGACGAAATTTTGCTAAAAATGTTGCAAAATTGATTATTGATTTATGTTGATAGGCTTCGCCTTAATGTTTGCTGCTTAAAATATTTCACTGTTTAATCGTAATATTAAGTAAATTATGTTGATTGGTTTGGAAACGAGGATGCTTCTTTGAGCACTTGCAAAATTATATTTTCGAGTTTTTGACATCAAACATTTGGAGTAGGTATTCTTCCACATAATCTTGTTGCACTTTCAAGGCGGTTATGTTTGGGTAGTACTCCCAGTTCCAAATGCGTGCAATATCCAAATACATTTTTATAAAGATTAGACCAATCATAGCTCTATTATTTTTAATAATTACTTATGTCCGGCCCGCGGGATAGCAATACTAAAATTTGTAGTATTTTAACAATAGTGTTCCAAATTATCACTTAAAACATTGGATCGAATCAATTAATGGAATCGATGGAAATCGATCTTGGTTTTTACCTAAAGAGAATCAGTTTTAATGCACACAGCAGCCAACTACAGTGTCGTCAGGCGACACATAGACTATTATGGTCTCCTTTTCCCACTTTTGCTATTTACCATCATATTAAGAACTTCTCTTTAGAGCTTAGCTTTCTTTTAGTGTTATTTGTCCTCTTTCATGATCCGCAAAGGAGTATGTTTTTCGAAATTTTCATTGCGGTGAATGGTTTGCAAGGTCTCAATGATAACAACTCTGTCAATAACCCTGTAGGTACGAGTATATAACTTTAAATATCTCATTGTCTTAATATGGGAGAGTATTTCGCTTTGCGCCATTGTCTTTTTGGGTTATTAAAACGACATAATAGATATTGTTTCGTGACTCTTGTGTGTCTTACCCGTTCATTACATACTTTTTAAGTACTTAATCGATTATTACTGATTATGTAACAATCGAATGTTGGGACAATCGGACTTTTTATTAAAATTATTTTGATGTAAGTAATGTTATGGTTTGGTATATTATTTTTATTAAATCAATGTTAATTATAACATAATGGTAATCTCGTTAATCTCGAAAGTGCAGCGACATTTTGATATACACATTCGTAATTGTAAAATTATGGTAGGTACTTACCATTTGACCATCATTTCTTTTATCAATTTTCAAAGCGTTTAGCGTTTAGGTTTTCATTATTGTTCAGATTATTTCAGTTTATTAAAATTTAAGGTAGTTATATACAGTAACTAGCGGATTGGCAGTGGGCAGGGCACATATCTCGGAGAACTGATGACCAATGTGGTCGAAAGTGGAGACCGCGTACCAACAAGCGCAGCGTAGGACGTCTACCCACAAGATGGACGAATGACCTCATTTAGACCGCAGGATAGCGCTGGATGGAAGCCGCTACAAACTGGTCATATTGGAGATCTTTAGCGGAGGTCTATGTCCAGCAGTGGACGTCCTAACTTAACTTACACCCGATATACACCCATCATGAAGATTGCAGTTGATCCCAGCCATTTACAACTATTTTTTCATGATGCCTACGTTCAACAGTGGAAGTGTTGTCAACACATTCTACACATCTCATAACGCATAAAACTGAAAAATATTATCGTTCTGTTTAATGGCGGGAAAATAACTAACATGATGTTAATAAGTCAATCTTATTGGATAAGCATGACCAAAACCTTTTTAACGACTCTGCCTTGCCCTGAAATACCTACCATTATTATTAAATAAGTGGTTGGTCTCGATCTTTTTGTCCGAACTAAAACTACGCAAGCATTAGACCATGTTAGTACACAAAGGTCCTAAACCTTGAGGACTAATCTTGAGCTGATTGAAGTATTAGGATTACCAGCTAAACCTTGAACGATTTAATCCGACATCTTTGACGGCTTGCTATTGTATCGTACTAATATCAAAGGACAAGTGCCTTTATTATCTACCAGCTCATCTCATGACTATTATGTGTGAAACAATCAGTTCACATAGGTACCTATAGAGTTTGCCCTGAAGCCGGGACAATAGAAGACGGCATCGGTATCCCCTGCCTGTAGTAAGAGCTTACTACCTAAAACCTCTATGAGTTCGTGAATGGTCAGAGATGGGGCTCTGGCCATCCATTCAAACCCCTCAAACCTCAAGGCCCGGGGAGGACGACAGAGTGTGTGGCAATGTTGTCGTAGAGGTCCGCACAAGCAGTATAAATTTTAAATTTTCAGTAAGGCCGGCCTGCATCCAGCGTGTTCCTGCGATTTTAATTATATCGTTAGTCCACCTGGTTGGTGGACGTCCTACGTTGCGCATGTCCGTGTTCTCAATTCGAGAATTTTACGGCCCCATCAGACATCAGTTCTTCGAACTATGTGCCCTTCCCACTGCCATTTTAACTTGGTGATGCGCTGGACTATGCCAGTTACTGTATAGGTACATACAATAAGGTGTTACAGAGTATACAGTTTCAACAGCCTGCCCTTTCGAGCGTACAATAACATTATAATAGTTCACACTATTAACAATATTAATAAATAATCAAATGTTTACTATTTACTATTATTTATTATTACCACTGTTACGTACTTCTATTTACTGGTATCACTACATAGTATAAAATAAAGTCGTTTTGTCTGTTTGTTTGTCTGTATGCTTAAATCTTTAAAACTACGCAACGGATTTTGATGCGGTTTTTTTTAATGGATAGAGTGATTCAAGAGGAAGGTTTATATGTATAATACACCTGTGCAAAGCCGGGGCGGGTCGCTAGTTTTATATATTTAATAAGTTATAATGAACTAGTTTGCGGTCTTCAAAATATTATTTGGTAAAATAAAATTATTTTGATAAGAAAGCCAAGAAAGAAACTGCGAGCATAGCACTCTCCATAGCAAGTTGGGCTATCTTGAGCTTATTCATGACGCCCACAGTAAGAAAAACACGTTTCAGTTCCATAATATGTCGTCACTGGCAACACACAACTGTTGAACTGATAGAATTTTTTTATCAATGAAATTTTGTGTTTTTTTCAGGTTGTAACTTCTACCCTGTCGGAGAGTACCTGAAGTTCGTGAGGATACCAGAGAACCTTCAAGTTGGTGATGAAGTGCTCAGAGTAGAAGTACATCCCAGGTAAATATGCTAAAACAAAGCAAGATACCCATCTTTGTAGCGTACCTTGACTTGGTGTTTTTTTTTATTTACATTACTACTCTATAAAGTATCCTTTGTTACATTCATCAAGACTACAGAAGAACATTGTTTTCGAAAAATCAGCAATAATGTAAAAGTCACGAAGTGCATTGATTGATTTTTTTTTAACGCGAATAAGTTCGCACTTGACCACCAGTCTCCTGATGGTAAGCGACGTTGTGGTCGAAGATAAAGCACACTCACTCTGACCTTGAAAAGCTTTAGATTATATCTCTTAGGAAACAGGAAAGCAGGAAGACTGTTCCATTCCCTGGCGGTACGAATCAGAAATGTTGAGTCAAACCGCTTCATACGTATCGCAAGAAAATCGACAGTGTTGGGGTGGCAATGTGGCGTCCTACTTGTACTTGTGCAAACTATTCGAATTCTGTACAAGGTTGGAGTCGGTTGTGCCATTTTTTGGCAAAAAAATAAAACAAATTCAGGTCCACTCCGCGTCCGTTTTCCACCTTTCTGTCTCTCTTTATATGAACCTGAGAAGTTAATTCTCAAATTGCAAAACATGTTTCAGACACTCAAAAACTATTCTCTCTTTTCCACTAATCATTAAAATTCAATTTACGTCTGCAAGGGAAAATGTTTTAGCAAATTATAAGAATTGAATATCAGCGAATGTGTTGATATCCATCAATACCAGTGGAATCATCGTGTTGCATCATGTGATAGTAAAAGTGCGATGACACTGAGACGTGGTCAGATGGCGATGGGTCGGTATGTTGGTCGTGTCTGGGGGCGTGTAGACGAGCGTTTTATTGGCAGAACTGCAGAACTGTTTTTAATTCGAATTGTACAAATGCTGTTTGTGGTACGAGCTTATTAACCACCTAGCTAATAAACTCCAAGTAGCCCAACGAGCTATGAAGAGGGCTATGCACAGAGTCTCTCTGCGAGTTCGAATTTGATATAAGGAGATCCGTGGAAGAACCAAAGTTACCCAATAGTTAGTAAGCCCAACGGATTGGCAAGTTGAAATGACAGTGAGCATAGCGCAAAGGCCTGATGGCCGTTGGGGTCGAAAAGTTCTCGAATGGAGACCACGTACAAGCAAGCTCAGTTGTAGGACGTCCACCCACAAGATTGACGGATGATCTCATTTAGACTGGATTCAAGCCGCTTCCAACCGGGAAATTCATAGGGGGTGGCCTATGTCCAGCAGTGGACGTCCTATGGCTGATGGATGAATGGATGGTTGTGGTGCGAAGGTACTGACTGCAAAATTTAGCGTCATTTACTTAACTAAGCTTTTTGTTACTTATTTCTAGTCAACCTCGTTGATCAAGACAGCTCGCAAAAATCAACAGTTCAGTAGAATAATCGGCCAAGTACGAGTCGGACTCGCGCATGGAGGGTTCCGTACTGTATGGGAGCCCCCCTTAAATATTTATTTTATTTTAATTTTATTATTTAATGTTGAAGTGAAAATGCAACTAAATATTCTGTGAAAATTTCAAGCATCTACCTGTTACCCTTATTATTATAGAGCGAAAAACTGCTAAAAAAATCAGGTTTGTTGTATAGGAGCCTTATTAATTTTATTCTGTTTTTAGTATTTGTTGTTATAGCAGCAACAGAAATAGATCATTTGTGAAAATTTCAGCTTTCTAGCTATGACGGTTCATGAGATACAGCCTGGAGACAGACAGACGGACAGACGGACAGCGGAGTCTTAGTAATAGGGTCCCGTTTTTACCTTTTGGGTACGGAACCCTAAAAAGGTCATTGATTTATTATCGACAAAATGGAAAAGCTGGATCTTTATCGCTCGTCTGCAACCACAAAATCACCGCTATTCTTAAAGATGAGTTGCAAGTTTTGTCTACACGTATCTGTACTTGCTCTAATGTGGGTTAAAATGCTGTCTTACGCAACGCCCGCTGGTCAATAGGTGATGACTTATTTGGTATCGGAATCCGATTAAACACGTAATAGGTCAATTTGCTTGTGATAATATCATTGCAATTTTTGTACTTTTGGATAAAGCTTAATTATGTTATAAAGTTATGTGAGAAAGCCCTAAGGACATTAAAAGGTATAAAATAGTGGTATTTCAATTTTATTGGACGCTACTCTTATCGATAACTTTACAATGAAATTGTAAAATTTTAACTGTGGTATTTTATATTATATCAGGATTTTAACCGGAAGATGTTTGAAATATCAACAAAAATCTAAGTTTTATAATCCTTTCAAAAATAAATACTTAGTTGAAATCCTTACATAGTCCTTACATAGTACAAAATAAAGTCGCTATTTTTGCTGTCTGTTTGTCTGTATGCTTAAATCTTTAAAACTACGCAACGGATTTTGATGCCGTTTTTTTTAATGGATAGAGTGATTCAAGAGGAAGGTTTATATGTATAATACACCTGTGCGAAGCCGGGGCGGGTCGTCTAGTCCTTACATAGTATAAAATAAAGTAACTATTTTCGTTTGTCTATTTGTTTGTTTGTCTGTATGCTTAAATCTTTAAAACTACGCAACGGATTTTGATGCCGTTTTTTTTAATGGATAGAGTGATTCAAGAGGAAGGTTTATATGTATAATACACCTGTGCGAAGCCGGGGCGGGTCGTCTAGTTAAATATATTAAGGGGTTACCTATCGGTTTGGAACCTTTCGTGCGCGAGTCCGACTCACACTTGACCGATTATTTGATAACGGCCTATAGTTTTCAATTATTAAATTATACCTACTTAATCCGATCGTAGTATTAAGCAATGCTCGCAAAAATATTACGGCTCTACAAACAAAATCAATTTGAATTTTTTTTTTATAAAGTAAATACCTAAGTAGTACAGGGGCCTTACTGAGTAAGCGCTCTGACGTTCGGCTTCGATTTTTCTCCCGCTCGCGCCAGTTACTCACGCCACGAGAGCAAGTGGGAGGGAAAGCGAAGCCGATCGTCAGAGCGCTTATACAGTAAGGCCCCAGTAGGATTCGTCACCTAAAAGCCAGTTATGTGTTGAATTTGATACACAGCAGACAATTAATGCAGTAGGTTGTTCGAAGAATACCCAAACTGTAATCCGCTAAAGTTCAACAGGTCTACGTGAAACTGGATTAGAAAAAAAACGTTTTTACAACTGACCTGGCACCCAAATGTAAAGTGTGGATCTGACACGCACGCTAGTTCCGCATTCTTGCATTTTCATCATTATCATCAACTAGATTTTGCCCCCGGGTTCGCCCGCATGATTTTTCAAGGCCCTACCTTACCAACCTAATAAAGGAGGTGGAAAATAAAAACACAAAAAAAAAATTGACATTTGTTCAATTCGACAGTTCTTTTTTGACATTTGCACACACACTGGCACGCTAGAATAGCTCGCAGATAGCAGAATTTTTCCTACATACTTAACACTTATTGTTATAATATGGAAAATTTACGCAATATCATTATAATTTATAGCCTCTGTGTTATTCTGATATTTAAGCTATTTAATTTCAAAGTTTCATCTCAATCCGTTCGGTAGTTTTTGCGTGAAAGAGTAACAAACATCCATACATCCATCCATCCATCCATCCATCCATGAATTTCTTGATGCAAAGGCAAGGGCGGGTTATTTGATTTGTTAGGACATACTTGAGATATTGATTTTGTATTATTTTTGACGTGATGGATAATAGAATAATTATTTTTTCCCAAATATTGGCCGAACCGCCTTCTATCGTGTAAACAATTCGAATATTACGCTCGAATTGTTTACATTATTGTTGATTTTTCTAAAACTGTTTAGCTGATTCCTGTAAAATTTGAATGGGACCACCTCGAGAACCCTTTTGAACTAAAAAAAGATTTCTTCTATTCGGTTCACAATTGGTGAAAAAATCGATGAACATACTTAAAAAAAAATACATACAGACGAACATAGAACCTCCTCCTTTTTGGAAGTCGGTTAAAAATAAATTGATTACCAATAAATAAAAAAAATAATGTATATTGGAGACATCTTACTTACGGTCTCTCACCCTAAACTATACCACACAAACTCTTACTCAAGGTGGGATTTGAACTCACGCCTCTTGGCACAGGAGTCAGGACCACTAACCACTGGGCCACCGAGGCACTGGACTATAAGTGATCCAAAACAAACCAATCACCAATCCAATTTTAAATACGGTTAGTTTTCGGGTGACAGAACGCGGGCAACATTTGCAACTAAGCGCTACCGTGACTCGGATGGCACGTTAAACTGTATGTCCGGTTTTGTTTTATATTAAGCCATGTAAACAAGTTTATTTTATTAAGACTAGTCACAGTACTTATATTTCTCGCTTTGCTTAGAAAGAAAAAACTTATAGAAAGCTTAAAATAATACCTACCTATAGTACGTGCTGTGGAAAGTGGGTTGGAGATACCTAATTGAAGCTAATCACATCTTTGGTTACCTTCTTACTTCTCTTGTGGTAATACCACAGATTATCAAGTACCGTAGTTCGTAGAACGACTTTTTTTTTTTTTTTTTTGTATGTTCGTCAGACTTCTCCTCCAACACAAGTCGGAGACGTTAGCAACAAACACTATTACATCATCTTGCGATTTATGCAAATTTAATATGGGCGTATATCGTAGAACGACTGGTCGATGGGGACAAAGTCTTCGAATGGAGATTATGAACCGGCAAGCACAGCGTAGGTCCTCCGCTGACTGGTAGTCTGATGACCAAATCTAGCAAGCTACAACATACAAGCCCCTTCCAACTGGTCTTATTAAAAGCCCATGGTGAAGGCCTATGTCTATGTAGTAAGTAAGTTCGTATAGGCCGGGTTGCAAGCCCCTTCCAAATGGTCTTATTGGAAGCCCATGGTAAAGGCCTATGTCTATATAGTAAGTAAGTTCGTATAGGCCGGGTTGCAAGCCCCTTACAAATGGTCTTATTAGAAGCCCATGGGGAGGCTTATGTCTATTATAGTAAGTAAGTTCGTATAGGCCGGGTTGCTCAATTCAATTCAATTCATTTATTCTCAAATATAGGTACAGCACTGTACACTTATGAATGTCAACATTTACAAAAAATAGTCAAATAAATTACAAAACACAAAACAATTTAAAATTATACTATAACAAAACAATAAAAATTCAATCAATCGAAAATCACAATAATAATATGGTATATAAGTCAATCAAAAGTCAATTCGCGCAGCGAATCCCTGTCAGAAATATAATCCTTGATACTATAGTATGCTTTTTCCATTAGGATTTTTTTAATTACTTTTTTAAACATTGTGTCGTTCATATTTGTTACTTTATCGGGCAGTAAGTTATAGAAGATAATGCTATTTTTCACAAACGATTTGGCAGTTTTCGTTAATCTAGTCTCAGGCAGAACAAGTTTAGACCTGTTCCTTGTCATATAATTATGAACGTCGCAGTGTTTTTTAAACTTGTGAAGATTTTTACGAGCGTACATGATAGTCAAGAAAATATACAAGCTTGGCAAAGTCAAGATTTTGACTTTTACAAATACCTCTCTGAGCGACTCCCTATAGCCAAGCCTGTAGATTGCCCTTACAGCACGTTTTTGAAGAACAAAAATGCTATTTACCTCAGCAGCATGTCCCCAGAGTAATAATCCGTACGACATAATCGAATGGAAGTAACTAAAATACACCGTTCTAGCAGTTTCTACGTCTGAGAGTTCCCTTATTTTACGTACCGCATATGCCGCCGAACTTAACCTAGCAGATAATTCTTTTATGTGCGCTCCCCACTGAAGTTTACTGTCCAGGGTAAGACCAAGAAATTTCGTGGTGACGGATGACTGGAGTATTTCTTTATTGATCTTTACACTAGACAAGTGTGGTGTGTTTGTTAAGGTAAATTTCACACAGTTTGTCTTCTTGGCGTTTAGCATCAAATTATTGACGCTAAACCACCTCTCAATGCTGCTAAGGGTCGCATTAATCTGGGACACATCATCACCATTTTTCCGACCGATTCTAAATAACAATGAAGTGTCATCCGCAAACAAAGTAATTTCGCAATGCTTGCGCGCTAAAAAAGGCAGGTCATTACCATAAACTTTAAAGAAGAATGGACCAAAAATCGATCCTTGTGGGACTCCTATGGAGACATCAGCTGGATTTGATTGCACTCCATCAATATCCACAGTTTGTGTTCTGAAACTTACGCACGATTTGATAAACTCCAACGCATCATCAGTCAATCCGTAATTCGATAGCTTGTGGAACAAGATTTCGTGGTTAACACAATCAAATGCTTTCGAAAGATCGCAAAAAATTCCCACTGCATCCTGATAAGATTCCCATGCCTCATATATATTCTCTACTAGGTTGCAAGCAGCATCGATCGTTGAACAACCCTTCGAGAAACCAAACTGCTTGTCATAGAATATGTTATTAGTATTAAAGTATGAATTCAGTTGCGTTAACATTATCTTTTCAAATATTTTGGATAGACACGGAACAATTGAGATCGGCCTAAAATTACCCGGGTCGCTTTTACTGCCACTTTTAAAGAGAGGTATTAATTTACTGCATTTCATAAGATTTGGAAATTTATTTTTTTCTACACTGCAATTAAAAATATGAGCCAAATACGGTGCTAAAGTTTCAATTACTTGACCAACAAAATGTACTGACAGGCCCCAAAGATCCTCTGATTTTTTAGGTTTGAGAGTTCTAAAAGTTTTTATAATTATACTGGTCGTCACTTGGTGAAACTTAAACACTTTTGGACGTATTGCTACATTTTCTGCCATTAGTTGCATAGCTTTTGTACAATTTGTATCCAACGATTCAGTTGTTTTATAGGGGATACTGCCAAAGAACTCAACAAACTGATCTGCTATTTCTTTTTTATCAGTAACTAGTTTATTGTCCCTAGCAAGTTTGTACTCAGTATCACGACTACTAACTTTGCCTGTTTCTGTCTTGATTATGGACCATACCGTTTTAGATGTATTTTTTGACTCCTTTATCTTTTTGAGTATGAATAAAGCTTTTGCATATTTACAAACCTTTTTAAAAGTTTTGCTGTAATTACGCACGTACTCTATCAGGTTCACATTATTAGATCCAGATTTTTCATTGTATAGATCATACATCCTGTCACGACTGATTCTTATGCCAGGAGTGGCCCATTGATTAAATACTAGTTTAATATTCGTTTTTTTACAGATCTTAGGAAAAGTAGACTTAAAATTACGTATCAATATTTGAAATAGACTATTATAACATTCATTTGGGTCATTGGTAATATTCAATTCGGAGTCAATGTCACATTCTATATTATTTTTAAATTCCTTAAATCTATGTGTTGTAAATAGCCGTTTACGAATTGTCATTGTGGTATTATCTCTATGCAGTGGTACTGTAATACATTGACCCGTATGATCCGATGGTAAACAGTTAAAAATGCATTTATGAACTACGTCACCTTCGTAAAATATGTTGTCGATACAGGTAGCTGTTGTGTCAGTTAAACGAGTGGGCTCGTTAAATTGGGGAAACAAGTTGTAGCTTTGAAATAAAGCGAGAAGACTACTTTTATTGTTTGAATCTTCTAATAAATTTATGTTAAAATCTCCCAGTACGGCAACTTTTTTATTTTTATGGCATATTTTATTAAGAGCTTCTTCCATTACTTTTTCGAATATATTAAATACGCTCGTTGGTGATCTATATACGCTTAGTATTATGTGTTTACCTATTTCAATACAAGCTATTTCAGCGTGACGTTCAGACGAAAGACGTGTAATATCTTCCCTATTTTTAACTTTTAGAGATTTCTTGGAGATTATCAGAGAGCCACCTTGCGTTGTTGATTTTCTACAAAAACTACTAACAATTTCATAGTTTTCAAAATTTAGAAATAGTTGGTGCTCCTTTAAAAAAGTTTCGGTTAAACATAAGACATCAACACTAAATTTTTCTAAAAACAAATTGATTTCCAATTCTTTATCCATTAAGCCTCCCCGGATATTCTGATGTGCTATGGTGAGTCCAGAATTACTTGCTTGTGATCTAAAAAATTTGATGGTTTCGACCGCAAGCATTGCTCCACCACTTCACTCTCCACCTCTGGTACCTCAACAGAATTGCAGTCTACTAGTATATTAGACCTGCATATAATCTGTACAACTGTTTCATTTTTATTCCTATTATTAGGCGAGTCTATATTCCAATATATCAAGTCACACAGTCGCTTGCATATTTTTTGCCGAAAATTCATTACATTCACCACATTAGTGTTCCAATTATTATTAATGTCGATTACACTAACATTTTTCCTAGACGACGCAAAATTATACAGATCACAATTCAATTTGTAAAGGAATTGATTGTAGTCAATAGAATATATCGAATGATATGGCAGAGAGCAAATGATGATCTTCGATGTTTCACTTAAGGAGTTTAGTATTATCATACATTCCTTGAAATCTTTACGCTGTATGCTATTTTTTTCGCCTAAAGCTATAACATAAGTATGGTTAGGTGCTACATTGACCGAATTTTTTAAAGAGTTAACAATGTTTTTGAAAGTAGCTCCAGGAGTGCAGTGATTGAAAACCTTTTTAGAAGTCATATTATGCAATCGACTCCCCAGTCCGATGCCTAACTTATCTGAAAAGATGTGTACCGTTTCTTCGGTAGCTGTTTTCAGATCTTTGTCTGTTTCTATCTTGTCTCTGGTTGGTGATTCTTCGTTATTATCAATGACATTCTCATTGATATTCTTCTTCGCTTGTTTTGCTATTACCCCGTCCGTACTTTGGTGCAAATTTGAGTCGATAAACGATTGAATAGCGTGAATTTTCCCTTCAATATAATTTAATGTACCAATAGTGTTATCTTGTTTTCGTATATCTGTTCTGAGGTATTCAACAGTTTCCAACAGTTTATTATTCAATTGCTGCTGGGATTCGATAGTGTTATTTCTCTTCTGTAGCTCGTATGTGAGTATTTTATTTTCTTGTGTTAATAGTTCGCTGTTTAATTGACTCAAAATGCTCTGGTTTTCCGTTAATGTGTTATAATCTTCACTTGAGAATTTTATTGTGTCATGTTTATTCAATTCTTCTTTCAGTGTATTGATTTTTCTATTCAGTTTTTTAATAGTTTTTGTCAGTTTTTTATTTTTACGATTGGCATGTATTTTGTGTTTGCAGATTTTATTTTTCCTTCTTCTTTTTTTGGTCAAAGTTTCTGCTGATTCTATCAATAGGCTGCTATATTTATTTTGTAAAATATTGTACTTATTTGTTATTTCAATAATTTCATTTTTCAATGGATTCAAGTTTTTTGTTAGTTCACATTCATATTCTTCGTTCATACCCTGTAATTCTTCTATTTTTCTCTCCAAACTAAGCACGTCCGATATTTGGTCATTTTTGACAGATTCATGCTCAGATATTTTCTTCTTTAGCATATTAATCTGTTTACACATTTTCTCAAATTCGCTCGAATTAGTGTCATGCTCTTCCGTAAGTTTTCCGATTAACTGATCTTTTTCTGTGACATCTAATTTTAAAACATTTATAATTTTTTCATATTCTTTCAGTTTTGACTCTAATTCCTTATTTTCATTTTCTAGATCTCTATTTTCCAGTTCAGATGTAGCTTTTATTTTCTCCTTTGCCGCTATGGCTTTAACTCGTCTACTCATTTTTAATCAGAGTTTAGATCTAAGTAGTGGCTAAAATTTCTGCTAAATTAGCAGAACTCGAAAAGAGGCTGTCAACCCTGTTGACTGGTTTGATTTTTATGTTAATCGATTTTTTTAATAATCGACTATTTAATCGCTTGTTACGTGTAGTGCCTCTTCTATATTGTCTCTGGTCTAGATTTTGTCAAACGTTTTCGAACGAATTAATTGTTTGAAAGTTGGCGGAACTGCCAAATGTCAGAGAAGCAAACAGTTGGCTTATCCAATCAGCTGATACAATGTCAAAACAGATATGTCAAACGTTTTCGAACGAATTAATTGTTTGAAAGTTGGCGGAACTGCCAAATGTCAGAGAAGCAAACAGTTGGCTTATCCAATCAGCTGATACAATGTCAAAACAGACTCACGATTTGAAGTTATTGGTCCTCTTTAAATATTCCAGATCGCCGTTAAAATCCAATATCTTTGTTTAACCCAAGTAGTGTGTTAAATTATTCACAATTTCCTTGTTGATCTTGAGTTCCGTGGTGCAAATTCTTCCACCAAAACACTGGTTACGTTCACAGTTATAATTGTGCTGATTTTGAGGTTATCTTAACACTTATTTATATTATTAATAATTTGTTTCTTGTGAAGTGATAAAAATTACACTTGTTTACAAAGTAACGCCGGAACCGGAAAAAAAAGCTAGCCCTGGTGTCAGATTTTTTAGTCCGCCTGAAGGCCTCTGACATAGCTCAGCGGTTAAAACAACCAGGAACTACACTACACTACACTTAAACGTGTCATCCGAGCCACGGTAGCGCTCAGTTGGAAACTACCCGCGGTCACCCATCCCAATTCTGACCGTGCGGAACGTTGCTATGTCTACGATGCCTGATGATGATGTTTTATATCGTACTTATATTTGTTTTTAATATAATTTATTTTACAATTCTAAGAAGCCTTGTAAAACAGGTTCTCTATTAGACTAGACTGGAAAGTACCGTTTTTCCTGCATTAGCAACGGTATAATAATTTACATGCGATTTTATTAATTTTTAGCGATAATTATCTCTTAAATGAATATGGTAATGCAAGCAGATGAATATACTTAGTAAATTTGGTAATATATTTACAAGGTTGTGCCAGTGTGGTCGAAAACTTTTATAATTTTCAAGATCAGAGTGAATAGGTATCTTCTAGGTCTGCGTGCTTCATCTTCGAACACAACGTCGCTTTACCATCAGGCGAGTAGGTGGTAAAACGAGGCCTTTTCCCGTTAAAAAAATAATTATATAGAGACGTTTCCTCCTGCTCTAACAATTCATCATCATCATTATCATCCGTAGAACGACGTCCATAGCTGGTCAGTAATTTGAAACTAGAAAACATGAAACTATTGCTAGCTAACTTTATGTTCAATTTGGAGTAAATTTTGTGTATTTTGAACACAATTTTTTTTTGACTGCCTCGGTGGCTCAGTGGTTAGTGATCCTGACTTCTGGATCAAAGAGGCGTGGGTTCGATCCCCACCCAGGGCAAACATTTATGTGATGAACATAGGTGTTTGCTCTGTGTCTGGGTGTTATTTAGGTACTATCTATATAAGTATGTATTTAAAAATATGTCTATGTAGTATATCAGTCTCTGGCAGCCATATCACAAGCTTTGCTTAGTTTGGGGTCAGAGACCGTGTGTAAGATGTCCTCTAATATTTATTTATTTATTTAAGTATTTTTTTTTACTAAAAATGGCACAGCCGTACAAAATTCGAATAACTCGCTCGATGTATATTTTTTTACATTATTGTTGATTTTACAAAAAGGCTCAGCCGATTTTGCTATATTTTAAATGGTAGGTAGTATATCTTTCCAACTAAAAACGTATTTTTAAAATCGGTCCACAATTGGCTAAAATACTTATCGGTAAAAATACACAAAAAATACATAGGTACAAACGAACATAAAACATCCTCCTTACATAAGACGAACACAAAACCCGCTGGTTATTGAAAGTCGATTAAAATGCTCAAAAATTCGAATCATTTTAGTTTAAACTTGTGTTGTGCTTTATTTTATGTATGTATTATATATTTATTACTAGCGACCCGCCCCGGCTCCGCACAGGTGTATTCTACACACAAACCTTCCTCTTGAATCACTCTATCTGTAAAAAAAACCGCATCAAAATCCGTTGCGTAGTTTTAAAGATATAAGCATACATGGGGATAGACCGCTGTCTGTCTGGACTACATACTTAGTATAAAACAAAGACGCTCACTTTGTTTTATACTTTGTAGTGATACTTATTAAATATTGCATATTTAATATACTAAATATAATTAAATAATATTGCATATTTAATATTGCGTAAAACTGCGTGTTACAGATTAACTCGATCATCTCCAACAAGTGGCATTTAAAGATTAAGTTTTGTAAGTAATTAATTTTAATTAAGTCGAGCTATCGGATAGCAAAGCCATGCATTATGTCAAGGTTCTACGCTAACCACCTATTCGGCTCCCGGATGCGAAATACTAACTAATATTCAGATTTATGATGATGACTATAAAATTGACGAATTGTTTCCAATAAATAAGTTATTTACAGGCACTTTTGCCCGATAAAAAAAAAAATCATTTACATTTATTTTTTTTGCTTTATAATATTTTAATGTAGTTATTAATTTACATAAATGAGATGAAGTTTATTTTAATTAACTATTACTAGAAATTTGAAAATTTATTTTATTTTAATTTAATTTAATAAGTTTACGAATCAAAACGTGAAGCAGTTTTTTTGAATAAATATTTAGTGTATTTCCGCTCTCTCGTAGGCATATAAGTTAAGGGTACCACTCAACTAACCAAATTAAATCACAAACAAAATAGTAATTAATCAGCAAACTGTATCACGATTCTGCTATGGTTACGTTAAGGTTAGGTTAGGTCAGAAAATAAAAGTTTAATGTTGAATCAGTTTGTGAACAAAAATCTATACTTAAACTATCTTAATATCATGTTTGGTTGATAAATGTGGAAGTTATATGGTTTTGTATTAATGGAACAGATGGACGGACACAGCGAAGTTATAAGGGTTCCTCGTTTTACTACGGAACCCTAAAAATAATATGACAATATAGTAAAAATACTTTAATACCAATATTATAAAGAGGAAAGATTTGATTGTTTGTTTGTTTGCATTGAATAGGCTCCAAAACTACTGAACCGATTTGAAAAAATATTTTACTATTGGAAAGCTACACTATCTTCGGATGACATAAATAAAAAAAAAAATAAAATAAAATAGCCTTTATTTCCTCTAAAAAATTAAAAAAATAAATGTAAGATTTAATAATTTTAGGGCACCCATGTCTGGGTAAAGGCCTCCTCCATGCTGTGCCATTTTTCGCGGTCTTGTGCTGCTCGCGTCCAGGTCGCTCCCGCGACCTCTACGATGTCGTCACACCATCTTCTCCGGGGTCGTCCTCTGTCCCGTGCGCTGTCTTTCGGGTGCCAGTGGATAATACGTTCGCTCCATCTTCCGTCTGTTGTTCGGGCGACATGACCAGCCCATTTCCATTTGAGCCTACAGAGCATCGATACTGCGTCTATGACTCTAGTTTTTCGCCTGATTTCTGCGTTCCTTACTTTGTCTTTAAGTTTGAGACCCAGCATCGAGCGCTCTGCTGCTCTCTGGAAAATGGCCACCTTGTTGACGAGCTTTTTAGTTAGTGACCATGTTTGGCATCCATAGAGCAAAGACGGAAGTATGGTGTTATCCATCAGTCGTTTTTTGAGGCGAATTGGCATCTGGCTCTTAAAAACATCCTTGTTAGCCCAGTATTTTTTCCACGAGATGGCTATTCTCCGATCGATCTCCTTGGCGGTCGCGTCTTCGAAAGATATCAATTGTCCGAGGTACACGTATTCATCGACATACTCTACGTTGGCGGAATCTAGTGTGATAGGTATCTTCGTTCCGTTACTCATAATTTTTGTTTTAGAGAAGTTTATGTAGAGACCTATTTTTCTGCTCGGATGACATAGGCTACATTATATTTTTTAAAAAATTAGAGATCATTACTGAAATCTCTTATACCTACATTACGTGGTAGATATTATACCTATAGGCACAATATTTATAAAATCTGTCTTCTTTAGCAAATCATACCCGGGAAAAGCCGGAGTGGGCAGCTAGTAATTAATAAATGGCACCCTTATTCTTACTGCACTGCACCCTATTCGACGCGTGTTTGTTGGTTTATCGGTTTGGTAATCTTTGACGCAGCACGGCTGGAACGTGAACGAATCAAGCAACGACTTGATTTTTGGCATAGATATGTATAGTTCATAGGTCGGAAAGTGACATAGACTACTTTTCATCTAGGAAAATTAAAAAGTTACTACAGGATAGCACTAAAATAAAAAATATAACGGTGGCGAAGCCGCGGGCAAAAGCTGGTTCATCCATATATTCCTCTTTAACAGTCTACTGTTCAACACATGCCTGCGTACTATCCACGGTACCACACTGACGTACCTATTCGATGAGCTGTTCCATCTTCGAGCAAATATCTACCTACAGAGCCACAATCCCTAAGTAAAAGTAGTAAAAAAATGTCCGAGCGCCGTCATACATATATTTAAGTTTAAAAATTCACAACGACCCGTTTTCTCGATCTCGACGTTATGTCACCTAAATTAGTGCCTGTAACTGAGCACTCACTTTGGCATCGCGCGGCGTTGTAGTTGCTTTGAAATCGCTTTACGACTAACTAAAAAGCCTGTCCACTACGTAGTTTGGGCAGTGTTTTCGCTCGGATACTTTTTTGCACAATTATGACTCTGTAGATATTAAAAGTGTTCCATACAAAAAAAATCAATGGCAAAATGTATGGAACAGCTGATTGCTTTTACGAAATTACACGATTGGTCCCATATTAAAAGCTAGTCAGGATTATAACTATAAATACAATGGATAAGTACTCTACAATATTTTCGTCGTTTATATAAATTCTCTGGCTAAATATCAGTCTTTCTATTATACATATATGTATACCTACTTAAATGTTATTGTAAGAATTTGTAAGCCAGTGCATTAACTTGATGAGTGAGAATGTTCAACCACTACAGCCTCACTATCGCATCCAAAATCTCAACATCTTAATAACCTTTGACACTAATAACTGCTAACAACCTTAAAAGCAGATAATTTGGATACAACCGTAAACAATGGACTGTTTACATAAGGTCTCATTCACACTTACCTTCGGGACGTTTCCGGAATAGTTCCGGACCGTGTGAGCTGAGCATTATCTCATAACTTGACATAATAGGCGTCTGGGCGAGACTCTACCAAATCGGTGCCACGGTAATGGTAATGGCAAAACCGCCTTCCATCGTGTACAAAATTCGGATATTTCGCTCGAATTGCTTACATTATTGTTGGTTTTTTCAAAAACGGCTCAGCCGATTTCTGTAAAATTTAAATGGGACCACTTCGGAAGTATACTCTTTCGAACTAAAAAAAATAATTTTTCGATTCGATTCACAATTGGCGAAATTATCGATGAACATACACAAAAAAAATACATACACACGAACATTAAACTTCCTCCTTTTTGGAAGTCGGTTAAAAAGACGTGGGTTCGATTCCCACCCAGAGCAAGTATATTTTATTTGATAAACATAGGTGTTAGCTCTGTGTCTAGTTGTTGAAATTATATTACCACAGTAATTATCTATCTAAACATGTATTTAAACATATTTTGTATAAATGTAGTACCTATGTCAGGTATGTCCGTCTCTGGCAGCGATAATGTATGTGACAAGCATTGCTTAGTTTTGTCAAAGACCGTGTGCAAGATGTGTCGAAATTGTAGCCGTGTATGGGTGCCTTTATATTGAGTTTGACAATGACAAGTGCTGACTCGATGAATATTTTTCTTTCTGTCACAGTTTTGCGGTTTTGCTTTTGAAGTTTTGAGTGCTTGTTTTGTTTTTGTTGTGTTGTTCTATTTTGTAATTGAGTTATGTATTTGTTTTAAATGATTACACTCTGATTTGTTAAGTTTGTGACAGATGAAATGAGTTTGTGTAGTGGTCATATCCCTATAGTGGTAATTGTGTTGGTCGCATACTGTAAGTTTCAAATTGTTTCTTACATTTAAGACTACATTTGCATGCCGAAAGGTAGAATAATGGAGCTCGATTTATTGTATTAATGCCATCCATATTACCCATATCCGCAAATAAACGAATATGAATAAAAGATAATTATCCTATTAGATATTAATTTATTTGCAAGAACATGTACAAAAAGTTATAACTAGATCTAAACATAAGACTAACTAACTTACAGACGAACATGTCACCCTGTTTCATAGGGCATAGCAAAGTTTTAGTTAAACATTTATGCTAAACAGTGTAATGGAAAGAAAACATTTAAAAGAGTCTAGAAAAAATATTTATTATTGTTTATAATATTCCGCTTCTCTCCGCTTTGGTGGAGAGGTCGCTATTATGTCATAATAAATGCCACCTTTTTTGGTTTAAAACTTTAATTGCGTGTGAATTTTGGAACAGTACTGGATTTTATCTGACACAAATTCGAGGCTGACTTAAATGTTGCAAGTTTATTGTTTTAGATGCCATCTAGCGACCATGTCAAGAACTACGTTGTGAATGACCCTTAGTTTGATTGGTTGAAGGTTACCAACAGTCCGTTCACACCTATTAATTTATATCGGAACTGAAATTTGTGTCAGCTACCTCCGTCTAGTGATTATACATTGTTAGAGGTTATACATAGACACAGCTATAAATACTAGAGGTAAAATAACAGTGAATGGACTGTATTTGTTTTGTTTATTGTCAAAGAAATTTTAGTGCCATCTATCGATTTTAGTAGTAACTATCTTGAGTTCAAGTTTCGTATCCTGGCAGCTTTGGTACCTATACGATTCTACGGGACAAAGTAGTTCGTGTTAAAATTATAAGATGACGCTTTAAACAATTCTTTACACTAACGGCTTAGTTCGAGAGTTTATTTTTCTGCGTTTCCGCGAAAAAGTCAAAAGAAGGATGCAGCGAATGGACCTGTCGTTTTTTTTTTTTTGCAAGTAGGTAGAAAACAAAACATCATTTATAATAATGATATGTGCTTCAAAAATTTAGTGATTTTTTGCTGTTTTCATATCACTAATTAAAATTAATATTAGACCACCAGAAAAATTACAATGATTTTTTATTGTTTTAACATTATAGATTACATACATAAGAAGTGGCGGTATGACCTTAAAGGCTTTAGCCTGTCCAAAAATGGGCACATTATTTAAAAAAAATCACTGTTTTATTACTGTTGCTGTCAAAAAAAAAGGAAATGTCAAATTCAGTCGATCAGATGATGTATTCAGTATTGACAGATTTCGTTTTCGGTATCCCGACTTAGCAATTTTTTGGAGGGGTTGATAAAATTATTTTCCTTTTTAACAGTTGGTACATGCTCCTTCCTTAACTCGTTTTAAGTGTTTCAACTAGTAATTTTACGAACTGAGGTGTCTATTTACATATTTTATAGAAACATACATTTTTGTATACTAAAAGATTATCAAAAAGAAAGAATACTTACGAGTATATTTTTAGGTTTCACTCACTTTACTACTAACAAAAAGCTGCAGTTGAAATTATCGGAGATATTCCTGATTATTTTGATATTACTCGTAATAATCCTTAAAGGTGCTATTCGAATCTCGGCAGCAGGCTACAGCTACAAACAGCACTTGCAGCAGCTGCACGAAGCCGGCTGTGGCTGCACAACTGAGGGGTTAATCCAGGTTTACACGTAAATTGAAACTACAGCTGTTTCGGTATGGCCCTATACATTTTTGTACAGCGCCCCTAGCAGAAACGAGGAAGAACTAACCAAAATCTATGGAGCCACACGCGAACGCGAAAGTTTGAGTAAACTTCGCAAAGCCTGGACTACGAGTAAGGGCTCTGGTTATCTATGTAGTAGTATGAATTTCTGCAAAAAAGATTCCGATTGCGGCTCCGGCAGCACGTGCTACCGAGCCTCAGCTGCGAGTGTTGTTCACCTGTTTAGACAAGTCTGACGTGCTGCCTGTCGCAGCACGTGTAGCCAACCTCGGAATCACTCTCGACTGCGGAAGCAGGCAGTGGCTGCATTTCAGATGTGTGTTACCTGCAATCGCGACCTGCATCCGCAGGCTGCGGCCGAAGTTCGAATAGCAGCTAGTTGTGGTTCTTATACTATTGCTAATGAAGTGGATGAATACCGAAATTCATTATCATTCATTTTTTCGTAGTACCAGTCGTCGTAGTTACCATTTGATTTAGCGCTTCTGGCGCGTTTTTGACGTGCTGATAGCGAATTTTTGCCAAAAGGAGTTGGCAGCACTGCTATGGTCTATAATTCTATAAATCAAAGTAGGTACATATAGCTTGAAAATTGTTTTCAGTTTTTCTTATTTTAACTTCATTTTAAACAGACTTGTACATATCAGAACAGTTTTAGAAGCGTCATAAATTACTCTGGTGAAGATAACATTTTTATAAATGAGCTTGGGAGAAACTGAGTGTATTCGTACACAACAGGTATTCGTATGTATGAGCTGTCGACATCCTTCTTTGACTTTTTGGCGGAAACGCAGAAAAATCATATCGCCGCCGTATTGTTTAAAGTAGAACATGTGTTTCTCTCAGTTATAAATTAAATTACTAGTAGTTCTACGAGCAGGAGATATCGCGACACATTTTTTCGGAATCTTCATAAACCCTTCCGCTGTCCCCATGTCCCCATGTCCCCATGTCCCAATGTATGTATGCTTATATCTTTAAAACTACACAACGGATTTAGATGCGGTTTTTTTAATAGATAGAGTGATTCAAGAGGAGCAACCGGTTTCATACGATCGTGCGGTTATCTGCTCATCCCGCACGAACGTATGAGACCGGTTGTGTTTACAAAATCAATATGGTTTTTGCGCCAATTTTTTTATCGATCCTCACGATTGTATTGAGCCGGTTGTAAAGGGTTATCCCTTTACAACCGGCTCAATACAATCGTGAGGATCGATAAAAAAATTGGCGCAAAAACCATATTGATTTTGTAAACACAACCGGTCTCATACGTTCGTGCGGGATGAGCAGATAACCGCACGATCGTATGAAACCGGTTGCGTTCACAAAATCACCATGGTTTTCCCGTTAATTTTTTTTTGATGATTTCATGCCTATTTTGAGCCGGTTGTAAAGGGATAATAAACTTCTGCGAAGCCGGAGCGGGTCGCTAGTTTACTGAATATTATCGAAACTGGCTGATAAATAGCGCGACAGTAAATTTCTACTTCTTTTAGGGAAATAACCCATCAAAAATCGCCGACGACAAAAAAATATTTTAATATACCTAAGTACTTAAGTAGGTACTAAACCTGTGTACTAAGTTTCGTCGACATTCGTTGAAAAATGCTACTTATAGACGAAAACAACCGCATCTGGACAGACATAATTATTTTTTGGAAAAAATAGCATGACCGACTTCACCCGTGTAAAGAATTCGCGTATATTTCGCACGGATCGATGTAGCATTTTTCACATTATTGTTGATTTATCAAAAATGGCTAGCCTATTTCGATAAAATTAAAATGGGACCAATTTCGAAGTTTACTATTTCTAATAAAAAAAAGATTATTGAAATCGGACCAGTACGTAAAAAGTTATGCGTGGTTATACATAAAAAAAAGTCGCATTGAGTACCTCATCCGGTGGTTCGTCGGTCAAAAAGCAAAATCGAAGAAGCGGGTTGCATCCAGCATATTCCATATACGGATATACCTAACATTTTTCCTCATTGACAGACGTTTTAGGTACCCTTGGCTCGTCAGCACATGGTCTCCATTAGAATAATAATAATTATTTTTCGCAAAATAGTGCAATAGGTACCGACTTTCATCGAATACAAAATTCGAATAGTTTGCACGAATCAACGTGACATGTACATGTACATTATTGTTGATTTACCAAAAACGGCTCAGCCGATTTCGATGAAATTAAATGGGACCACCTCGGGAGGTAGGTATACTTTTTTTTTAACGCAAATAAGTCCGCGTTTGACCACCAACTCGCCTGATGGTAAGCGACGTTGTGGTCGAAGATGAAGCACGCAGACCTAGAAGATACCTATTCACTCTGACCTTGAAAAGCTTTAGATTATATCTCTTAGGAAACAGGAAGACTATTCCATTCCCTGGAATCAGAAATGTACTCTTTCGAACTAAAAAATTTTTTTTTCGATCGATTGGGTAAAATATCGTTGAACATACACAAAATAAAATATATACAGACGAACATAGTACCTCCTCCTTTTTGGAAGCCGGTAAACTATTATTCATCCATTTGCTATAAGACGTCCATTGCTGGACAATAGACATGAATCTATGGGTTGAAACCTATATACAAGGTCTAAAAAGTTGCAATTTCTTTTCCAGAAAGAACCTCAGCCTTCAACCAGTGGACAAGGAAGAAGACGCGCACCTGTTCACGTACCGGGACTTGAACCGCACACACGTGTCCGTGGTGCTGGCTCAGAGTGTCGACTCGCTAGTCGATAGCGACTCTCCGCAAAATGTGGTGAAGTTTAGACTGGGATGTGACTTCGACTCGGGCGATGACTTGGTGAGTTTGGACTTTGACTCTTATGTGCCTAAGTCAAGTTTTAGACAGGTACCCTGTTCAAAAGAAAATCAGTAGACAAGTGAATAATTAAACATTCAGAAAATACCATGCTATAAAAATGTAGTTAGGAATTATCTTAAACATAGAAACTAAATAGGGCTCAGGCGCAGAATGTCCGTTTATCAAAACGTCTGAGCCCTAAGATGTTAGTGGCGTAACTTGTACTCGTAGTACCTAGCATTGAGCCAAACATACATTGCAACCTTGCTTTAAAGACTATCGTGGCATAATTATGTATCGTATATCTATTTAAATAAATTGTATTAATGAATATTCATATTCATTTATTCATACAGTTTTGTACACGTCAATAAAAAAGTAGTTAATTATTGGTCGACTTATCCATTATACATAAATAAATAAAAAAGTCTACGTAATAAAACATAATATAGACTAATTTAAATTGTGCTTATACATAATAATAAATAATAGGGGTCATCTTTGGGTTGAAATCATAGAACTGATTTTTATTTAGAGTGCTTTCCACACTAGATTTTTTCTCAAAGAGTTATCTTTGTGATAAGCATTTCAAAAATCTGAAGCGAACGCAAGATTTGAACCTGCCCCTTTCACAAAGATAACTCTTCGAGGTTTTCCATAGCTCCAAGCCGTGGGGCTCATGAGTAGGTAAGTCTTGAAGTGGGGGTGATGTGATTCTGAGCTGTTAGGTGGTTAGATTTATTACGTTTGATTGTTATTAGCACTCCTTGCCCGCGACACTTAACCGCGTAGCATTGATGGAAATGATCATGTGATTTCATATCGTATAAATCTCTCTTATATATCTAACTAGCGACCCGCCCCGGCTTCGCACAGGCAGGTGTATTATACATATAAACCTTCCTCTTGAATCACTCTATCTATTAAAAAAACCGCATCAAAATCAGTTGCGTAGTTTTAAAGATATAAGCATACATAGGGATATAGGGACAGAGAAAGCGACTTTGTTTTATACTATGTAGTGGTGATGATAGTGATGATGATGGAATAGCAACCTAAGTGTTTACTTATCTAATAGGAAGCACATAAACCTGTCAAGCAGATTTAATGTAAGAACGTGGACCATAAGCCATCAGTACCAGAGAGGAACACTATAAACTAAAATGACCAAGTTTTACGTTTAATTTACAGCCGAGACATAAAACCGGTGTCGATGAACTGTGACACCATGTAGTGAACGTTCCGAGTTATGTCTTACTTTAGTTTTATGGTTTGAGACTACGGAAAACCTACGCAAATATGTAGGTATTAAAAACCTTAAACCTAAAAATTAAGTACCTATGTAAGCAGCGATCATAGCGTCTTTTGCCAGTTTTTTTTAATGCAGTATATGGCTACATTAAGCCCGATTACAGAGGCGCCAGCGTTTTAATAGCAACGTAAAAAGCGTTCTCTCTATCGAATTCCTAAAGTGAAAAAGAAATAGAACTATGCTATTTAGCTAATATAATTACGATGGGGCCTCTGTAATCGGACTTATTATCTTCTTCTTCTTAGGGTTTCTTAGCGATCATCAAAGTTACGCAATGTTCGGCACGGTCAGTCTTCGGATGGGTGACCGAGGGTGGCAATTACAACTGAGTGCATTTACAGCTGTGACTCGGATACAGGGTCTTGGTTGTTTTAACCGTTTAGACATGTCAGAAGCCTTCAGGCGGCAGACACTGACACTAGGGCTAGTCTCTTGCCCTATTCGAACTTAATTACCTTCCATCAATCCATCCATCAGCCATAAGACGTCCACTGCTGGACATAGGCCTCCCCTATGGATCTCCAATAAGACCGGTTGGTAGCGGCTTGCATTCAGCGCGATTCAGCGGTCTTAATGAGGTCATCCGTCTACCTTGTGGGTGGACGTTCTACGCTGCCGGTACGTAGTCTCCACTCGAGAACTTTTCGACCCTATCGGTTATCAGTCCTCCGTGCTATGTGCTTGCTATGTGCCCTGCCCATTGCCATTTTAACTTGCCAATTCACTGGGCTATGTCGGTAACTTTGGTTCTTCTGCGAATTACCTCATTCCTGATTCGATCTCGCAGAGAAACTCCGAGCATAGCCCTCTCCATAGCTCGTTGGGCTACTTAGAAACCACGTTTCCTTAGCTAGCTTTATTACCTTAGCTGGAGAAAAATCATGACGGAAGCCAAAACGATTCAATCCCAGCTATCGCTAAAAACTCAGTACGGGCCCTGACACCTGGACACCTGCCACAAAAAATACTACTTATTGTCTGTCCGACCGTAACAATGCAGTGGGCCCCACGGCCAAAACCTTCACCTATTTCACGAATCTTTCATGAAATTATACCTTCAGAAGGCGAACAGAAATACTTCAGAACTATATCTTCATACAAATACGCTAATATGAATGCACCTATCAAAATCTGAAAACGACATAAAATCCATGTCCAAACAGGCTATTTAATTACGACTGAGCTGCAAGTGGCTGCACATAGATATAACTTACCATCACATACTAGACCCAATTATGAAGACACCATCGTAATTATAATAGCTAATAACTTAGACTATTACTGTTTCTTTTTCAGTTTAGGCATTCGATAGAGAGAACACTTTTTACGTTGCTATTAAATTTACGATGGCTCCTTCATTATTTGGCATACTGTGTACCTATATTCCAGACTAGCTTTTATCCACGGCTTCGCTCGCGTGGTAGGTATTTTAATTTGTGTGCTATCCCATTGGAACATTGTATTTTTTAGGATAAAAAGTAGCTTATAATGTCACTTCCCTTCTTTCGAACTAGGAGTATGTCCATAGCAAAAAATAACGATCAAGGGAAAAACATCGTGTAGTTTTGAAAATCACTTTGTTGTCCGTCTGTTCGTAGGTCCGTCTGTCTGTTTGTCCTTCTATCTATCAGTCTGTCTGTCCGTTTGTTCGTGCGTGTGTCAAGACCTATCTCGGAAACGTATAACTGTACCAATTTTGAAAACTACACGACGTTTTTCCCCTGATTTTGCTAATTATCCCAGACTACTATGCTAAAAGTCAAGTCAATCCGTTTCGCAGTTCTTGCGTGATAGAGAAACAAACTAACAAATACACTTTAGGATTTAGAATATTAGTAAATTCAAATTTTTCGCGCTCGCTAAGCTCACGTTTAATGATGAAAATGTTTATTTTTCCTTAATTTTCATTTATCATACATGTTTAATACGTAGTCAACTTTTTTCATAGCTATTTAAATAACTATAAATATAATATGAGTTAGGATAATATGGCATACGTCTTAAGTAAGGCAAATTCAAGAACGTGCAAGGCGCGAGGACTTTATATCAAACACTTCTTAGTTTCTGAATGTTTAGCCTGCGGTTAGGATTCTACAGTAATTTTATTCGTAGCTTTCAGTATATCATTTTAATAGTTTTCTGAAGGCCTGAATCGAAATTGTATTCAACCTTTTGTGATTTCATTTTAATTTACACTAGACGACCCGCCCCGGCTTCGCACAGGTGCATTATACATATAAACCTTCCTCTTGAATCACTCTATTCATTAAAAAAAACCGCATCAAAATCCGTTGCGTAGTTTTAAAGATTTAAGCATACAGACAAACAGACAAAAAATAGCGACTTTATTTTATACTATGTAAGGATTACTGTTTGTCTTATATTTTTATCGTTATAACAATAAGATGGACCACCTCGGGAGTATTCCTTTTCGACATGAATTTTTTTTTGATTCGGTTCAATTGCAAAACTGGCGGAAATGTCGATAAACATACACAAAAAAAAAACATAATACTATTACGAGTACCTGGTCCTTTCCAAGTTGTTACAGTTTTGGTACATCTGCGATCTGCCAGGCGCGCTACATGCCTGGCCCATTTCCATTTTAATTTTTGGGCGTGGGATAGAGCATCTATTGCTTTCGTTTTGGATTTACACAAAAGATAAGACATTCAAAAAAAAATAAGAGACAAATAAATAAGATCAGAGTAAAAAATAGACAATAATGCGAAATTGCAAAAGCATTTAATTCAAGTTTAAGTTCTGCGGGGCAATTCTGTTAGCCGATCTCTCTACGGAAGTGATACGTTCTTGAACCTCTCTCGTTTTTCTGACAGTTCCGACAGCTCAAAACTGTCAGAAAAACGAGCCAGGTTCAAGAACGTGTCACCTTAGTAACGAGATCGGTTGACAGAATTGCCCGCAGGTGTTGGTTCTTTGAGCCGACAGTTAAAATTTTTGGCAGCCATTATACATTTATTTGATCTTGATTGTGCTCCGCTTCTTTTCTTCTTATTTCTATCTCAGACTCCGTATCTTTTTATCTTGCTATCCCTAGACTATGAGTAATTAGGTGAGCCCCTAAGTAGTACTAGCCCAGGTCCCCCCAAACACACGGGCCGGCCCTGGGTGAGTCCTAGCCGAGTCAACTTTGGGAACCACTGATCTTAACACGGGCTAAGCTCGGAGTCTCTCTGCGAAATCGAATCAGGAATGAGAAGATCCGCAAAAGAACCAATGTTACCGTCATTCATTATTATCAGCCAGCGGATTCATCATTATCAGCCGTAGGACGTCCACTGCTAGACGTAAGCCTCCCCTATGGATTTCCAATAAGCCCGGTACACGTTCCTGCGGATTGGCAAGTTGAAATGGCAGTGGGCAGGGCACATAGCTCGGAGGACGGATGACCGATGGGGTCGTAAAGTTCTTGAGTGGGACCACGCACCGGCAAGCGCAGCGTAGGACGTCCACCCACAAGGTGGACGGATGACCTCATCAAGACCGCAGGGTCGCGCTGGATGCAAGCCGCTACCAACCTGTCCCATTGGAGATCGTTAGGGAGGCCTATGTCCAGCAGTGCACGTCCTATGGCTGAAAAGAAGAAAAGATCATAACACTTGTGTACGTTATGTTCCAGATATCAGCGTATCTGTCGGTGACGGTGTACATCGAGGATGTGAACGACAACGTGCCTCAGTTCCTGGACACGCCATACGAAGTCGTCGTCGACGAGCTGACGCCCACGGGTAAGACTTGGGGCCTTATTGTGTAAGCGCTTTGGATATTCGGCTTCGCTTTTCTCCTGCTCGCGCCAGTTACTTACGCCACGAGAGCGAAAGCTAAGCGAAGGCGAACGTTAGAGCGCTTACACAATAAGGCCTCTGTCTATAGAGAATAGTACGGCACCCCTCTCCTGTGATTCAGCCTGTTAATAAAATATTGTCTATTGTTATTAATCACTTTAAAACACAGGAGAGGGCTGCTGCACTACAAATGAATCCTTGAAATGATTTTTAATTTTATAGTGCTTACTACACTAGGTTATTCTCAAAGAGTTATTTTGGTCACTTGGGAGAGAGAGCGTCGGGGCTAGTGATCCGAGAAAGGCAGGTTCGAGTCCTGCATTCGTGACGAATGTTTGAAATGTTTATCACAAAAATAACTATTTGAAATGAATCCTACTTTAAATAGTATATCTTCAATAGGTTGAAATAAGAAAGAAATGCACCACGCTAACCCACAGCGGGTTAGATCTATCGCTCGCAAATACTTACGTGAATTTAAAAATTAGATAGGTACGAGTGAGATTTTGATTCGTGACTAAATAGCTACGAGTAAAAACGCATAAATTGAAATCTTACTCGACTAAGATAAGGTCTAATCAAACTAAATGGAGGATCTGAAGTTATAAGCTGCCCAAGCCCCCACTCCGCATCCCAGTTGATAATATACCTTGAATTTGCTATTGCGCTTCGTGCTTATAGAATTCGGTCTAACTCAGATGTTCCCATAGACTGACTAGCCGTGAAAAATTGTGAGTGTGAACAAAAATCGGTTAATTTATTCCATACCAACATAGTATAAATCTAAATTTTATACAATTGTACTTATTCAAGTTTCTTTTGAGATTCGTTTAGAAAGAAGATAATAAATAAAATCATCGAGTCAATCAAAAACCAAGGAATCAAAACAAAAATAATTATTTTTCGCAAGCAATGGCAAAACCGCCTTCCATCGTGAACAAAATTCGAATAATTATGTCACTAGAATTGTTTGCATTATTGTTGATTTTTAAAAAATGGCTCAGCCGATTTCTGTAAAACTTAAATGGAACCATCTCGGTAGTATACCTTATCGAACTAAAAAATAATTTTTCAATTCGGTTCACAATTGGCGAAATTATTGATTCTTGTTTTGAATAAATATTTAGTGTATTTCCGCTCTGTCGTAGTCATTTGAATTCGTTACAGAAATCGTCTGAGCCGTTTTTGATAAATCAACAATAATGTAATCAGTTCGAGCGAAATATCTGAATTTTGTACACGATGAACATCAATAATTTCGTTTATTGAATCAGGCGTTACTTTGCGGAAGTTCATCTTCAAATTCTTGTTTTGAATAAATATTTAGTGTATTTCCGCTCTGTCGTAGTCATATAAGTTAAGGGTACTATTCAAAATTCAAATTAAATCACAAACAAAATTAGTAATTAATCATCAAACTGTATCATGGTTCGACTATGGTTAGGCTAAGGTTAGGTCAGGCTAGAAAAGTTAGGCTTAGGTATGTTTACAAAATATGAATGAACCTGAAACAAAATTTTTTAATTAATCCGTTTAAAATAATAAAAAATAATTAAACCTGTAACAAAAATAGTGATTAGTGATAGTAGTGTTTATTATTTTAAACGGATTGATTAAAAAAAATTGTTTCAGGTTCATTCATATTTTGTAAACATACCTAAGCCTAACTTTTCTAGCCTGACCTAACCTTAGCCTAACCATAGTCAACCATAGTCGAACCATGATACAGTTTGATGATTAATTACTAATTTTGTTTGTGATTTAATTTGGATTTTGAATAGTACCCTTAACTTATATGACTACGACAGAGCGGAAATACACTAAATATTTATTCAAAACAAGAATTTGAAGATGAACTTCCGCAAAGTAACGCCTGATTCAATAAACGAAATTATTGATGTTCATCGTGTACAAAATTCAGATATTTCGCTCGAACTGATTACATTATTGTTGATTTATCAAAAACGGCTCAGACGATTTCTGTAACGAATTCAAATGAAACCACCTTGGGAGTACACCCTTTCGAACTAAAAAATAATTTTTTGATTCGGTTCACAATTGGCGCAATTATCGATGAACAAACACAAAAGATAAAAAAAACATACATACAGATGAACATAGAACCTCCTCCTTTTTGGAAGTCGGTTAAAAATAAGTAATACGTCACTTTTGTTCATAAATTCGCTTCACAGGTTTAGTGATTTCTCACAAATGCAGAAAGGCAGTAAACGTTAGGCCGTAGCTCAAAAACTTTGAGCCGCTTTTGAGCAACACGACCGAGTTGCAGTCAGACGTATTTAGGGCTTTAAAATAAATTGTCTGTATTCTTGAGAGACGATCGTTCAGACTTGGATTTATAGTGATCCCTCGTGTAATTGTTGTGTACATATATTGTAAATCTAGTAAAAGCTAGCAGAAAAATCTTTAAAACGTGTGTTTTTCAAAGCCCTATTTTGGTACGAGTTGGTGCTAGCTATCAATCAATCTGAAATGCATTTGGTTTACATTTTTTATTTTATATCTGTTTGGTTTCTTTAAGACTTTGTCTTATGTTGGTTGGTTTTCATACCGACGCAGCAAGCTCTTAATATACAGTGAGTGTAGTCTTAATGTACAGATTGTAATGATATCACAAAACATGGTTAGGTTTAAGTTTTCCACGTCTTTTTAGGGTTCCGCACCCAAAGGGAAAAACGGGACCCTATTACTAAGACTTCGATGTCCGTCTGTCCGTCTGTCTGTCCGTCTGTCACCGGGCTGTATCTCATGAACCATTATAGCTAGGCAGCTGAAATTTTCACAGATGATGTATTTCTGTTGCCACTATAACAACAAATACTAAAAAGATAACAAAATAAATATTTATGGGGGGCTCCCATACAACAAACCTGATTTTTTAGACGTGTTTCGCTCTATATTAATAATGGTAACAGGTAGATGCTTGAAATTTTCACAGAATATTTAGTTTTATATTTACTTCATTAATAAATAATAAAATAAAAATAAATAAGTATTTAAGGGGGTCTCCCATACAGTACGGAACCCACCGTGCGCGAGTCCGACTCGTGCTTGGCCGATTATTATTTTACTTATATCAGTTTGGCTTTTTTAAGACTTCGTCTTATGTTGGTTTGTTTTCATATCGACGCAGCTCTTAATAAACAGTGTGATTGTAATGATTTCACAATAATAGTAAAATTAATAATTTTAAGAAGCCCTCGTAACAAAAAATAAACTCTTAAAACTAACAAATATGTTCTTTCAATATCATTGAAGTAATAGGGCACCAAATTTCGAATCGATAGGACATATGGAAGGTAGTCAGATCCCCTCATCAACTATTAAAGCGCTGATGATCTTCAAACGGCTGATCAGGTCATGGTTACCTTACCATATACTTTCAATATCATTGAAGTAACACGGTACTAAATTTTGAATCGATGGGACATATGGAAGGTAGTCAGATCCCCTCATCAACTATTAAAGAGCTGATGATCTTCAAACGGCTGATCAGGTCATGGTTACCTTACCATATACTTTCAATATCATTGAAGTAACACGGTACTAAATTTTGAATCGATGGGACATATGGAAGGTAGTCAGATCCCCTCATCAACTATTAAAGAGCTGATGATCTTCAAACGGCTGATCAGGTCATGGTAACCTTTCCATATACGTTCAATATCATTGAAGTAACACGGTACTAAATTTTGAATCGATGGGACATATGGAAGGTAGTCAGATCCCCTCATCAACTATTAAAGAGCTGATGATCTTCAAACGGCTGATCAGGTCATGGTAACCTTACCATATACTTTCAATATCATTGAAGTAACACGGTACTAAATTTTGAATCGATAGGACAATTATGGAAGGTAGTCAGATCCCCTCATCAACTATTAAAGCGCTGATGATCTTCTAAGGGCTGAACAGATTTTCATGAAACATGGCTAAGAACACTCGGAAGAAAATTATCTATAATGCAAAAAAAAAACTTAACGAAAATCGGTTCATCCGTTTGGGAGCTACGACACCACATACAGATACACAGACACCGACACGTTAAACTTATAACACCCCTATCTTTTTCGGGGGTTAAAAATGGTTAGGTTTAAGTTTTCCACGTCTTTTGTCAGGCATTATTTTATGAATAAATATTTTTTATTATGAACTTCTCACTAAGGATCCTATGTTTATCAGTAGACGTCTCAAGACAAAATATGTGAAAAAGAGAATTCTAATAAAATACCATCATGTATTTCCAGGGCTGACGATCTTCAAAGGCATCCAAGCGTTTGACCGTGACAAGCCTAACACCCCGAATTCGGACGTGCAGTACACTATCGTGTCCGGAGACCCGAAAGGACACTTTGCTTTGGAGAGCTCGCACAAGCCGGCGCTGGTGTTAGTCCGGGCACTGGACTACGACAAAGGAGACAAAGAGTTCCTCCTTGTGGTCTCTGCTTCGGTAAGTTTAGACATTTTTCCTTGGGAAATTAAACAATCTTAGAGATGGTATCTAGGATTCTGATTAGTAAACCTAACCTACACATATATGTGTCATTTCTCGTGTCTAGAGATCCAAGAGGACACTGTGCTTTGGAGAGCTCTCACAAGCTGGCTCTTGTGTTAGTCCGGGCACTGGACAATGACAAATGAGAAAAGAAATTTCTCCTTGTGATTTCTGCTTCGGTGAGCTCTCCAGAGATATTGAAGCTTGTGACCGTGATCCACATAACCACGTATGCCATGTCCAACGACCCGAAAGAACACTTTGTTTCGGAGAGCTCACACAAACCGGATCTAGTGTTAGTCCGGGCTTTGGACTACGACAAGGGGGATAAATAGTTTCAACTTTAGTAAGGTTAGAAGTGTTACTTAGACAAATAGAACAATATTTAGAGATATTGCATTGTTTGCAATGTCTGTTTTGATAAGTTGCGATAGTATTTGAAATATTTGAAATCATGATTGTGACTGCGACACTCTGCGACTGCGAAAAAAAGTTCCTGCTAATAGTTTTTGAGTCGTTAGGTTCCGATGCTATTGAAGAAAATCTTCACTGAGAAGTTAAATAATCGTCAAATATATCCTATAGGTACGTTTCTGACACCACGTGTGTGCTCTACCATAGCGGATCGGAGCGTAATGTGTGGACTACATAGAGAGTTTTAGTCTGTATGATGCCTTACACTTGAGTTTAGCGAAAAAATAAAGATAACTTCGCTTGGCTCACGATTTTGTTTTACTAAAAAGTAATGAGCATTTATGACGTGTATACAGGCTTATTTCTTAAATAGGTATCTTCTAGGTAAACGTGCTACAACCTAGACCGCTTATCTGCTTAACATCAGGCAGTATGTGGTCAAACGCAAACTTATTCTGAATAAAAAAAATAGATAGTAAATAAATAACACCCAGATACAGAGCAAACACCTATGTTCATCACATAAATACTTGCCTTGGGTGGGGATCGAACCCACTCCTCGATAACACAGAAGTTAGGGTCACTAACCACTGAGCCACCGAGGCAGTCAAAATTTAGAATAACTGAAGAAATAAGATATGTAATTTATCGAAAGAAATATTCACATATTTATCTCTTTTCTAATAACTCAGAAGTTTCAGAGCTTTAAGTTCAAACATTTGCCTTTGCCTAGGCTTTTGGGACTAAAACCAGGATTACGTGACTTTAAATATTTTTTATTTTAAATTTCTTGACTGTGGATACATTTTCCGGTTCCTGTATGCAGGGTTCAAAACTAACAACTTTTGTTCTGTGACTTGACAGAACTAAAAAAAAAATCAGATGTTCCATACATTTTAGAGGGTGAATGATATTTTTCTATAGAACAACAACTTTTTTTTTAAGAATTAATAAAATTCGTAGAACAAAAGTTGTTATTTTCGATGTACAGAATAAGCCCCTAAAAGGATGCTAATTGATTAGAAATAACCCTGTATATCAGACCGTCTTCTAGAGATACACCCCGAATGTTTCAAGTCAAATTCCTTAAATCTTATCAATATTATCATTAATTCGTTAAAAATCTCCTTTCCTACCACTTAACCTAAAAGGAATCTAAAACTAGTCCAATTAATATAATTACGCTCACAGAGCACCGTGCGCAACAAACTTACTAATCAATCCTGAAACTTTGTTTAATCTGCAAAATATGTAGAACACGGTAAGTCTTGGTCAGAGCCCAATTCTGACGCCTTCGGTATTATTCCCGTCCTTTTCTCTTTTATTCCAAACACCAGGAGATTGAAAGTGACAGAGATGAAATCGAATAGGATTACATCAAACAGATAAGCACGAGCCTATCTCGGGTTTAACGCACCCACTCGAAGATAATTGTTTGCGACAATTTTGGGAGAATCTTAAGCCTCTTAGATATCATCGTTAGAGGATCTTTTAATTGAATCAAAAAGTATATTTTCGCCCTGAAATTTAACCTCTTGGCACAGGTTTTGTTTAAAACAGCGATAACGAAATGAAGGAAAGTGGCACTTGATACCGAAAGTCCTAAAGTTATGATTAATTTTGTAGGGTGTGGGTGTTCGATCAGATTGTTGACATCTTTGATATAACAATATCGTATTTATAGCGTCAAAGAGTAACATTACGAATTGGTTATTAATGACGGAGCGATTTCTTTTTTTAAACATAATAGGGCTACATTTGGGATTTCCTGATGAAAAGTGACGTTGACAAGGATGGAGTTTGTAGACCTAGAAGATATCTATTCACTCGTTCCTTAAAAATATCTAGATTGTGATTTCCAGGAAACAATTACGGAGATTGGGCTTTACAAACCCTGGCGGTCTGACCAACTGCTAGTACTAAGCAAATCGCTTAGTACTAGCAGTTGGTGTGTCAACTATGTCAGGCAACCAGTTTTATTTATTTTTTCTGATTTCCAGGACCGCGGCTCTCCCCCTCGCAGCTCTAACGCGACCGTGCATATCGTGGTGCAGGACAATGACGACCTTCCTCCTAAGTTCTCGAAAGAAGTCTACCGCACGCAGATACCAGAGTTCTACCCCATACTTGTGAGTAGTTGTAGTAATAGCGCTCTTAGCGTAGCTTGAGTTAGTGATTTGACTATTGTCATCCCGCTGAACTTTATCGGTTCCGCGATCGAAGTTCAGTTCCGCGTTTACTTCAGCATCAGTCAGTACAAACAGTCAATAGGTAATTTTATTTATTATTTTTTAATATCATCTTTGTCGTCGTTTCAGCCATAGCACGTCAAAAAATGATGATAGTATAGTTATAATAAATAACAGTCCCTTGTATATTATATAGTGGCCAGCGATAGGGCCGTTATTTGTGGCAGCAATTTAAGTTCTTATACCTTATACAGTTTTAGGTGTAAAGAGTTGTTTCTGCCTGTCAGATAGTTTAGCTTGGAAAATGACATAACTAGAAGAACATTGATACTATCGTATGTGACCTAAACTGCCGCAATTAAAGCAGAATCACCAATTTACAGGGCAAGCGCATCCACAAAGAACTGTTCTTCCCGGAGTCGATCCGCGCGTACGACCAGGACCTCGGCGTGACGTCACCGCTGCGATACGAGCTGCTCGCTGGAAATGAACAGAAGCTGTTCCATCTGGATCCGTTTAACGGCACGCTGTTCTTGGAGAAAGAGGTGGATTTGGATGCTGAGACCAATCTTCCGGGTGAGTAGCTGACTATCTATACAAGGCTATCCAGAACTGCTGTACTGAGCCAAAAGGAGGTGATTTAGACCATAATTAAAAACTACGTTTACTGTAGGGCCAACCCGGAATTCAAGAAAATAAATCTGTTGTTTCATGAATTTCGTCGATTCAGAGTTGCCATTTTGTATGCAAGAACTGATTATTTTTATTTTTCGAATTCTGGGTTGTCTACATACCTATAATTATGGTCTTAAAACTCCCCTTTGACTTAGTACAGGGCAAGCAGATAACCCTAAAACAGAGGATAAAAAAGTGGCTTTCCACAACTATTATATCTCTAGAAATGATTTTCCATTGAGAAATAGGTTTTCATTCTGGGAGTCTGACAATGCGTATAGTGGGTGTACCGGTTGTGGCCACTGTACCGGTTGTGGCCATTTGGTGTCAAAATTATTGCATTAATGATAATTATAAACAATGTAATACCATAAATATTGTTTGTGTGAATCTAAATGTTTGAAAATTTATTTAACAATATTATTGTAACATAAAATTGTCTTATTCATCCTTGAAATTCAAAGTGGCCACAAATGATACTAAGATGGCCGGTGCCTCTACCCTACTTGAAAGTTGTGCTGCTACTATTGGCGCAGAAAATGTCGATACTGAAATTAATCTGCCAGGTGAACATCTCACGTCATAATATCACGAGAACTTTACTTCTTCATCCACCTTTCGGCCCATCGGCCATCGGCCGCGATAAGGCCGCAAAGTGGTCCAATGGAGACCACGTGCAGGCAAGACGCGTTCATCGACTATGTTAATACAAATACAAATTTCTTTATTGAGGTAAAAACGACCTGGATCAATAAACATTCTTAAAACCAAGTTATATTCAGTCAAATATAAACAATTTACATCTATTTTAAACGATATAAAACGGGACTCACTCACGTGTTCGTATAGTCATAACACTACTATAGTTTCGGTCGCGTTCGGCGACCTTTCTCAAGTTGGCGAGTGCTAGCACGCGGAGCCGTCTCGCAATGCTACGTACACGTACGAAGCATTTCGAGACGTACACGTGAGTGAGTCCCGTTTTATATCGTTTAAAATGTGTGAAAACCACGTTAATTTCCATAGTAAAATTTACATCTACTTTACACTAAAAGAAGGTTATGTTCAAGACTGCATGGCTTACGGCTGACGGGCTGATGAACTATCTGTTCTACGAGCTATGTGCTCTGCCCACTGCCATGTCAACTTGCTAATCCGCTGGTCTATATCAGTAAATAACACTGGTTCGTCTACAAATATTCTCAATTCTGGTTCAATCTGGCAGAGAGACTGAGGAGAGACTTTTCCAAAACTCGTAATTTCTAAATTAAAAAAACCCTGTTCATCTAGTTTACATCCCACGCTTCCTAATAGTATGCAAAAATTAATAAGTTGTCAAGTGCGTGTCAAAACACGCGTACGATAGGTTTCCGTAGATGGTTATGGTGATTATGATGATGATAAAAACCAATTTTGATGATATCATTAGATCGTTAACTGCTATAAAAACAACGGGCTAACAAATATGCTTGTGAGGTCAATGACCTTTGGAGTGCGAGTTCAAAATTTCAATTTACCTTTAAACCTAACTCAAAAAGTTGTGATTTCAGTGCTCAAAATAATAATTTTGAATGAAAGTTTTTTGTACGGTCTATAAACTTAGGAAACTTAAAGACTTGTATAGAAATTGTGGATGGGGGACACTGTTTTTTCAACTTTGGCGACCTACTTATACAGGGTTATTTCTGATCAATTAGCATCCTTTTAGGGGCTTATTCTGTACATCAAAACTAACAATTTTTGTTCTGCAACTTTGTCAAAACTAAAAAAAACAGCTGTTCCATACATTTTGTCGCGGGTGAACAATATTTTTCTATGAAACAACAAAAAAAATTTTTGTCTTTTGACAAAAGTAGCAGAACAAAAGTTGTTAGTTTTGATGTGCTGAATAAACCCCTAAGATGCTAATTGATTAGAAATAACCCTGTCACAAATGGTACACGTGAACAAAAATGCTCAGTGAATTCTAACATTTACCTACTTTGAAAACACTATTCAACGGTACCCCACACGTCGGTGTGGAGTTGAATAAAAATGTGTTCATCCTCACTTTACATGTACATATTATGTACCCTTAGGTACACTTTTTTGAAAATTTTACTAATTCTAAATTGAGTTCTACACTAAAAATATCACAATCTAAAATTTCATACAATTTGGTTTATAAATGTGGCTTTGTAACATTAGGACGGACGGACAGAAAAACAGACGGACACAACAAAGTTTTTGTTTTTTTTTTATTGAAAATTTAGTAACCACAGACTCCAGGGTCTGTGCCCTTTGTTAACTAAACACATTTTTTTGATTTTAATGTACAAAGAGAGTAATCTTAGCCGGAGTTATTCAGTCGGTGCATTGCGTGAATGCCACGAGCAGACCGGCGACCTGCAAGCAGCAACAACGAAGTTAGGGCTCCTCGTTTTACTACGGAACCCTAAATATCAACCTAGATTCCATAACTTATTGAAACAACATTCAAAAACTTAAATGTATTGTTGTGAATATTGGGGCAATTAAATGAAATTTCTAAATTAGCCCAGTTTCAAAATGTAGCACAAATTGAATACTGAAGCTTTATGTAAGCTCTTCGGAACTTTATAACGTTACTTTCCTTTGCTCATGGAAACCAATCAATTCCTGAATAAAACCTGTGACAAACTGAGTAGAACATTTACAGAGGACTGTTACTATCTTATCATTACTTACTACCCCACTGCCAAACGAAAAAATCGAATTTTTTCATCCCCCCATCTCGGAAAGAGTATTTTTGCTCTTCGTTATCTGAGTGTAAAATCCGTTTTTACTGGCTAGAGGATAAAGTAAAATTGAATTTAGAATATCGTGTGCACTAAGTTTGTGAATTCAAAACATTATTAAACCTATTTACTTCTACCTCCATGGTGCCGAATTTTTCATACAACCTTTTTAATTTGTTAAAAACTCAGACCTGCTTGGAGTACTTTTTTAGGGTTCCGTACCCAAAGGGTAAAAACGGGACCCTATTACTAAGACTTCGATGTCCGTCTGTCTGTCTGTCTGTCTGTCTGTCACCGGGCTGTATCTCATGAAACGTGATAGCTAGGCAGCTGAAATCTTCACAGATGATGTATTTCTGTTGCCGTTAGAACAACAAATACTAAAACAGGATAAAATAAATATTTAAGGGAGAGGGAGGGAGGAGAGGGAGAATATTTATTTATTATGGGAGCCCCCATACAACAAACGTGATTTTTTGGAGATTTTTGCTCGCTATTGATAAAGGCAAAAGGAATGGGGCTTCCATACGGTACGGAACCCTTCGTGCGCGAGTCCGACTCGCACTTGGCCGATTTTATATTGCTTTGCGCGCGCCATTTTCTTTTCACGACATATTGTTAAACCTTATGTTAGAAACAAGAAACTTGAAAACAAGTGAAAAATATAAAATCAGCGATTCTAGCTACGAGCAAGTTTATTAGACGCCAACAGAATTGACTGAACTGAAACTATCAACAATGCGCAAATGAGCTTTCTTCCTCAACAGTCACGCGAGAAGTATTTGAAACAGTGCGATATGTAGACGACTTTAGTGATTTCCTCACGGAGGTGGGATGAAAAGTTACGTGTTCCACTCGAGTGCAAAAGATTTTTAACTTTTTGCTCATTAGATTCCCTCGCTAACACTCAGGATTATAATTATTGAATCCTTCGCTTGCTCGGTCAGCAAAATTGAGCACGCGGTTAAAAGCAACTTTGCAATCTTATATAACAAATAACTATTCATCCATCCATCAGCCATAAGAAGTCCACTGCTAGACATAGGCCTTCCCTATAGATCTCCAATAAGACCGGTTGGAAGCGGCTTGCATCCAACCAGTAAATAACTATAACTTATTAGCAAATAAAATTGTGCGAAATTTACCATTGCACGCAAATTTTATCATTGTGGATGCTCAACTAAAGTTTACGTGCTATTAAAATTCCTTACCATCCAAATACAATGTCCCGAATACAAGTTTTGGATGAACCTACTTGGTTTTACACATCCAGTCCTTTATTTTTTGTACCCTAGGATTTATGCGCACTTGTTTGTTACAAATATTTGAATAATACTGTTGGTGATTTGATAGGTGATTTGTAAACAAATATACCTGGCATGTGAATGACCCGACAGCGAAGGAAGGGTTAATAAAATTTTTAGTGAGGATTTTTTGAATTAATCAGTCTACTTTTTTTATGTGATCACTTGAAATGATTTTAATTTTATAGTACTTCCGACACTAGATGTATCTCAAAGAGTTATATTTACTTATGTGATAAACATTTCAAAAATTCTTAAAAAAATTCTCAAATTCGGCGCAGTGTCAGGACAGCGAATAGCTCAGTTAGCAGAGGGTCGGGCTAGTGATCCGAAAGAGGCAGATTCGAGTCCTGCATTTGCGACGAATTTTTGAAATGTTTATCACAAAAATAACTTTGAAACGCGATTACTTCTTGACCCAACCATTTTTTGAAATAACAACAGCCAGAAGTCTCCCCTCCTTTAAAAGCAGCAATTTAGAAGCAATATCTCTGCAAAATCTGTTACTCAGTGAGCTCCATTTGATTGCGGCTATAACCTGAACGGCAATCAATTTAATAATTAATTGATTTTGTGGATTCCTCTCACGTTGTGACACCACTTCTCAGGGCAAGATCAGGGCAAAGGTTATAGGTACCTTCGAGTAGGTACCTACGTTGGATTTAGTTGCCTTCGAGAAAGTAAGCAGTACCTAATACATGTTTTACTGATACTTGCAGTGAATATTTTCAAAAGATGCTATTAGGTGTTGGTAAAGTACATAATTATTTAAAGAAAGTCAATAAAAACCTTCACCGACATAAAACAGCAAATAAGCAACTTAAATTGTCAAAGGGCAGGGGTCATGTCATGTGAAATTCTTAATAATATAGTAAATCTGAAAGTGTATGTCAGTTTGTTGGTATTTTGGTTTGTTTGTTACTCTTTCACGCAGCAACGGAGGAAAGGAACGACTTGATTTGTATAGATATACCTAGTTCAAACGTAGGAAAGTGTTACAGATGTTTATTTTTCATACCGAAATAATTAAAGGTTCCTATGGGGAACCGTGAATAAAGCTAGGGACTAATAAAGGCGTAAACTTGTGGTTTTCCGTTACACATGATAATCCAAACTCTAAGAAGTGCATAAGGGCCATCTGCAATTTGGGACAAAGCAGTTGTAAGCCACATTTTCAACGTTTAAAATTTTTAACTCTTCCTTGTCTATACATATATGAATGCGTAATGTTTGTACGAAACAATTTAAATTTGTATAACAACTTGCAATCGAAGCGGCACAAACATAAATTGGCTATGCCTATGAATCAATCATCATTACTTAATAAAAGTGTAGTATATATGTTACCTATGATTTATAATAATTTACCTAAATATTTAATTGACATAGAATCAGAACACATTTTCAAGAATAAACTAAAATGTTTTCTTCAGGAAAAAGCGTACTATGACATAAATGAATATCTGAATGAAATTTTTTAATTTGATTTGCAGTTTTATTTTATTTTTGACATTATATTTTGACATTTATCATTGACATAACATAGTATTCTTGACACTTATTATTGACATAGTATTCTTGACATTTATCATCTACATAAAAGGTATTCTTGACATTTGATGCATTTTGATGGCTTAATATGTTTTGTAACAACGGTAATTATTATTCAGACATGATTATTACTCTTGTGTGTTTGCTGTGTTTGGTTGTTGAAATTTCAGATCTCATATCTTGTTTTATTTTAGTGTTGTGACTTCATTTACTGCAAAAGTTATTTTCATATGTACTTATATTCCCTTGTTTCTCTCTTTTTTGCATACCTAACGCTCGAATATGGCGTTTATTTTGTTGTATTTTTTTACCATCCTGTTTTTTCTGTACCCATATGCGCAAATAAATGTTTATGAATTATAAGACTAATCAAGGTGATTCGGACTTTCATGCAGATTAACTTTTACTATGGGAAATTAGCAGTTTCATACATTTTGTCGATTCCGTCAAATAATTTGATTTCGAGTTGCAATTTTGTATGGAACAACAAATTTTTTTCGATTTCACGTTCTATCTCACAGTAGATAGGAAACAGCAAAGTCGTATGTCCTATCCAGACTCTCGCGAGGCCCTCGAGCGAGGCGACGCGGAGGAAAGTCAAGGCGAGACGAGGCGACACGAGCGCACCCTTGATGGTGCTGCTTCACTCTCCACTTCACTCTTCACTCTCCGCAGCTGTTAATAAGTATACAAGTAGGTATACAAGACGGCGATGTGAAGTTAGCTACAGAAGCGGTGCTCGTGTCGCCTCGTGGAGAGTGTGGCAGCACCATCACACTCTCGTACTCGCGTTCCCTAGTTTCATCTCGTGGAGAGTGTGGATAACATAAAATATATAAATCTACATAGGTACCTATTTTGTAAATAATATGAAGAAGACTAAAAACAATAGCTTGTAGGGGCCAATAATGAAAATTATTTTGATCAGTATCTCTTCAAACCTTCCAATACAAAAGTATGGCCTGGAAATCACCATGGGTGATAAGGCCACCACTTTATAATCATATTTTTGTCGTATATGTGTAAATAGTGTTTATTTTTAAATTGTGGTTGTAAATATAGAGTTTTGTCTCTCTTTCTGTCTATGACATTTTATATTATTTAAATATTTTGTTTCAGCAAACACTTTCATCCTGCAAGTACAAGCGTCTCAAGTAGACAACCCGCTGAAAACAGCGCAGGCGCGAGTCGAAATCGAGATCTTGGACCTCAACGACAACCTGCCAGAGTTCGAGGTTGACTTCTACAACATCAGCATTGTGGAGAATTTGCCTAATGGTACGAATAGTTCGAAAGTACCCCCTTTTTTGGGTTCCGTACCCAAAGGGTAAAAACGGGACCCTATTACTAAGACTCCGATGTCCGTCTGTCTGTCTGTCACCAGGCTGTAGATTAACTGTGATAGCTAGTGTTGGATACACCTCATAGATATATTGATTTAGTCAATACTGGAACCATAATGTGTAGCTAATTCACCGAAAATAGTGTAGATGGCGCTAAAACAATTAATACATCAGTAGCCCGTTAGATGGCGCTCGTACTAAAACACACCAATTCTGAATCGCGCAAACGACTTTCGCCAGAATATTGGTCACCCATTTTGGTTCCAGTTCAAAGTTGAGTTTTTCGGTTTGATAAATAAACCATACGGTTTCGGGATAATTAGAGGTTTTATTTTCCCCCGGGGATTTTTTGGGCTTTAGGACCATTCGCCGCGCTGTTCATTGGTCCTTCGAGCCGGATCCTCTAGTGCCGCGACCGCGAGTGTACGGATCCGAATTCGGTAGTGCGTGTGAGTAGGTCCAAAAAGTGAGTGACAGTGAATTGTACCCTTGGATTACAGTGAAATAAGGACTTGGTAACCGTGAGTAGTAGACTAAAACTGTGACTTTGTAAAATGAAAGTAAAAAAGACTTTGCAATAAATTAGTGAAAAGAACTTAAAATTAGTGTTAAAAGACTTCTAAATTTTACGGAAAAGTGAAATTAACTTAAAAAATTTGAGTATTTAAAGACTTGTAAAATTTTCGGAAAAAGTGATATTAACTTAGAAAAAATATTGTGTCAAAAAACTTGTAAAATTATTGGAACTTTTTTATACATAGTGAATTTAACTTAGAACATTTTCTGTGCAATGGACTTAAAATTATTTGAACTTTTTTCAACTTAGCAAATTCAACATTAATATTTGCTAGACAATGGACTTGTGATAATTTTGTGAATTTTTCAAACTAAAACAAAATTGAACTATTTTCTACTTACAAAACTATAAGTGTTTGTCATAATGGATAAGTTACTAGATCAACAAGACGAAGTTCTTAAACAATTGAAGTCGGCTTTGAGTAACTTTAAGAAAACTCCTAAAACACGATTAAATAAAACTTACGTCGAAGTCAAATTGAATTTATTGGAAGGATTATGGACAACGTTTATGGAAAATCACATGAAGCTTATTAAATCAAAAGATTATAGTTCAGAGGATATTTATACACAAGGCGAAGATGCGTATACATTTGGCAAATGTGAGATGTTGGAATGTTTAGAAAAATTGGTACCAACCGTGTCGCTGCCAAAAGTATCGGGCGAAGCACAAAAATCTCAACCAGAAATTAAATTGCCTAGAATTAATATACCCTCCTTTACGGGAAAATACGCAGATTGGATATCTTTCCATGATCTTTTCACGTCACTTATTCACAAAAATACATCACTATCTAAGGTACAAAAATTACACTATTTGAAGTCAAGTTTGAGTGGCGAGGCAGAAGCATTGCTGCGACACATACCCATAACAGAAGCTAACTACGACGAAGCATGGTCGACACTAAAGAAAAGATTTAGCAACAAACGCTTCGTAGTCAATGCGTTGCTGAAAAGAATGATGACTCAAAAACCCATTACTTTCGAGTCTTCACAGTCAGTTAAGTCAATTCTTGACACCACTAATGAATGCTTGAGCGCATTAAAGAATCTGGGCATAGTATCAGACGACTGGGATCCCATGTTAGTATACATAACAGTGACCAAACTGGATGCAGAATCAGTTCGACTTTGGGAGCAACAAATTGGTATAACTGACGAACTTCCTACGTACGAACAACTGTGCGTTTTCTTAGAGTCACGCTTCAGAACACTCGAAGTATTAGAATCGTCAAAACCACAGTCCAGATCTAGCGCAAGACAGTCATCGTTTCACACTTCAGCTTCGACAAGTAGCAACTGCAACTTCTGCAAGGGAAACCACTTGATTTACCACTGTAAAGATTTTATCGCGTTGAATTGCGATGAAAAAAAGAATTTCATAGAAAAGAATGGCTTATGCTATAACTGTTTGATTCCAAATCATACAGTATTTAACTGCAAACATAAAGCTTCTTGCCGCAGATGCGGAAAAAGACACCATTCTTTAATTCACCCCGAAAATAAAACCACAGATCGAGTTTCAGAGCGAGCTGAAACTACTCAATCCCGAAACGATTTACTAAAAGTAGCCTTTACACCAGTCAACACCAATGTAGCGTCCCATTACGCGGACAAGGAACTTCCCACAAACGTGCTGTTGGCCACAGCCGTGGTAAAGATTATCACACAAAATGGGGCTACACATCACCTGAGAGCATTGATAGATCAAGGATCCCAAGGTTCATTTATCACAGAATCCGCAACACAGCTCCTTGGGTTGAATAAAATTCCAATCAATTGCACAATCAATGGACTGGACGAGAACGGAAGAAGTCTCCACTCCAAAAGCATGGTTTCATTTCAAGCACATTCGATAGTCGACACAAACTTCGCAATACCAGTGAAAGCATGCGTGCTCAAATCACTCACTCGAATGTTACCATCTACAGAAGTACACAACCAAGACTGGTCACATCTGCGCCAACTTGAACTAGCTGATCCACACTACGCAAAACCAGGGAAGGTAGATCTACTGTTAGGCGCTGATGTCTATGGTGATATCATCACTACTGGACTTAAGAAGGGCCCCCGAGGATCACCCATAGCGCAGAAAACTCACCTCGGGTGGATATTGACAGGCCAGATTTCAAGTACTGAGGCTCTATATGGCTACACAACAACACTTAGCATGCACATTTGCATTGAAGATAAAATGCTTCAAAGGTTTTGGGAGATAGAAGAGGGTGCATGCAAGAAACATTTAACCGGAGAAGAAGAACGCTGTGAACAACACTTTAAAGAAACACATAAAAGACAAGAAAACGGACGATATGCAGTAGCGCTACCCTTCAAAGATACAAATCCACGTTGTCAATACGGCGAATCAAGACAAATTGCTCAGGCGAGATGGTTTCAAATGGAACGAAAATTAGAAAAAGAACCGAGCCTGAAGAAGGAATACAACGAAGTGATGAACGAGTACTTAAATTTACAACACATGCAGGAGCTAAAGGAAGAAAAAGACAAAAACAAACCAACTGCCGTGTATTTACCTCATCACGCAGTTATAAGAGCTGACAAGACTACTACGAAAGTTAGAGTTGTATTCGATGCGAGTTGTAAATACAAGAATCAAGTATCTTTGAATGACGACCTCATGGTCGGACCACGTTTGCAAGAAGACTTGAGACACATTATCATGCGATGGCGACAACACAAAGTGGGCTTAGTAGCCGATATTGTAAAAATGTATAGACAAGTTGTCGTTACTCAGCCAGATTTTCAGCGCGTACTGTGGCGCGAAAATTCGAACGAAGAAATCAGAGACTTCCAAATGAATAGAGTGACCTTTGGCACAGCCAGTGCACCCTACCTGGCAACCAAAGTTCTGCAACAGTTGGCCTTAGATGAGAAGCAACAACATCCAGTAGCATCAAATATTGCTCTTACCGACTTCTACATGGATGATTTATTGACAGGCGCCGACAGTTACGAGGAAGGAATTTCTATTTACAAAGATATGACAACACTACTACGATCGGGTGGGTTTGAATTGCAAAAATGGAATACCAACGATGCAAACCTTCTACGAGTTATGCAAGGAGTAGACAACCATAATAAAGAACTGAATCTTGATACGACAGTAAAGACATTGGGGATTGCCTGGAACAATATGCGAGATGAATTTCAATATTCTATACACTTACCTGAACAATCCGTTGTGACGAAGAGAACCATAGCCAGCGACGTATCCAAACTCTTCGATCCAATGGGATGGCTCGCTCCTACAATTATCATCGGCAAAGTCTTCCTTCAAAAACTGTGGCTTTCTGGCGTTACGTGGGATCAAGAAATACCGCAAACTTTAAGAGAAGATTGGCTTAAGTATCGTTCAGAGCTGCCTAGTCTATCTGAAATAAAAATTGAGAGATGGTTACATACTACTTCTAACGATACGACACTTGAACTTCACGGCTTTTCTGATGCTAGTATCATGGCTTATGCAGCCGTTGTATATTCACGTGTGATTAGTCCCGCAGGCGACGTCCATGTACAGATAATCTCTGGAAGAACGAAAGTAGCTCCAATAAAAACAGTCTCAGTACCTCGTTTGGAGTTATGTGGTGCAGTGCTGCTCGCCAAACTATTGAATGAAGTAGCTGACCACCTCAAGGTATCTAGAGAAAACATCTATGCCTACACTGATTCACAAGTTGTCTTGGCGTGGCTGCAAGGGCATCCGAGTAAATGGAAGACGTTCATTGCTAATCGCACCTCTGAAATCCTGACTACCTTACCTGCTCATCACTGGAGTCACGTGGCTTCGAAGGAGAATCCCAGCGATCTTGCTTCTAGAGGCGTTTCTGGCGCGATGCTAAAACATGAGAGACTATGGTGGAAGGGTCCGAAGTGGTTACTAGAAGGAGAAAACAAACATAAAGTTCCTACAAACTTACCTGAAGACTTACCTGACCTGAAAGAAAAGTTAGTACACTTTATAGACACAGAAAATACAAACAATGAGAGAGATTTTACACAAGAAATTTTTGGAAGATATTCTACATTAGACAAACTATTGAGAGTAATAACATGGTGCAAGAGATTTGGAAAAAAAGCGAAGTATCCTACTTACCTTACAGCTGCCGAGTTATCGCAATCATTGACGGTTTGCATTCTTCTTTCCCAAAGAGAAGAGTTCGCAGACGATGTACAATGCATAAGGGCAAGCAAACCCGTTAAAATAAAAAGTAAACTTCGATTGCTTAATCCGTTTTTAGATGAAAAGGGTGTCTTAAGAGTCGGAGGTAGGCTACGACATGCTAATATACCTGAAGATGCTAAACACCAGATAATTCTACCGCACAACCACATCTTGTCAAAATTGATTGTCGCACAGGCGCACATGAAGACTCTCCATGGGGGACCAACTCTCATGCTCAACTACATTCGTCAGAGATTTTGGATCCTAGGCTGCAAGAACTTGATAAACAAAGAGGTGCACCGATGTGTTGTTTGTGTACGTTACAAAGCAGCGACTAGAAACCAATTGATGGCAGATCTCCCGCAACAACGTGTTACTCCAGCTAGACCTTTTTTACACGCTGGAGTAGATTTCGCGGGACCGATAGACCTCAGAATGTCGAAAGGACGAGGATGCAAAACCTATAAAGGTTATATTTGTATTTGGATTTGCATGGCGACCAAAGCCATACACATTGAGATTGTCAGCAGTTTAAACAGCGAAAGTTTTGTGGCTGCCTTCAAAAGATTTACTGCGAGGCGTGGGCATTGTAGCCACATTTGGAGTGATAATGCCACAAATTTCACTGCCGGCAACAAACAACTGAAAGATTTGTTTGAGAACCACCTAGAAACGGTGAAGAACCAGATTTATGACCAACTAGCGAGAGATGGAACGACCTGGCACTATATCCCAGCGAGCGCGCCGAATTTTGGAGGACTTTGGGAAGCTGGCGTGCGCTCCATCAAACATCACTTGAGAAGAATCCTTGGGAATTCCACACTTACTTACGAAGAGATGTCGACAGTGACAAGTCAAATTGAAGCCTGCCTAAATTCACGACCAATTTCACCAATTAGCAATGATGTAAACGATTTGTTACCATTAACTCCCGGTCACTTCCTTATTGGAGAGCCGCCTATAGTAGTACCAGAACAGTCGCATTTAGATTCTAACATTAACAGACTGAACCGGTGGCAGCTCACGCAGAGACTGTTTCAACACTTTTGGAGCAGATGGTCGACTGAATATTTGGGCAGACTTCAACAACGACCTAAGTGGGTGAAACAAATGGACAATGACATTCGAATCGGTACTTTAGTGCTAGTTAAGGACGATAATTTGCCTCCTGGCAAATGGCCTTTAGCCAGAATCACTGATATACACCCAGGTGACGACGGACTTATTAGAGTCGTTTCACTAAAATGTAAAAACACCGTCGTCAAACGCCCAATTACAAAGATTTGTTTGCTCCCAGTAGATATTTAATTTGCCTTAGTTTATTTTCACACTCTTTTTGCTGCAAGGCATAGCAATCAGCCATTGTTCGTTTGTAAATTCAGTAGCTTTCATGATGGGTGGTTAAATTACATAATTTCTTTTGTCTTCAAGTTAGCATATTAATTTTGAGTTAAGGACATTACCTAAAGTAATGATCCTTGATGGGTGGAATGTTGGATACACCTCATAGATATATTGATTTAGTCAATACTGGAACCATAATGTGTAGCTAATTCACCGAAAATAGTGTAGATGGCGCTAAAACAATTAATACATCAGTAGCCCGTTAGATGGCGCTCGTACTAAAACACACCAATTCTGAATCGCGCAAACGACTTTCGCCAGAATATTGGTCACCCATTTTGGTTCCAGTTCAAAGTTGAGTTTTTCGGTTTGATAAATAAACCATACGGTTTCGGGATAATTAGAGGTTTTATTTTCCCCCGGGGATTTTTTGGGCTTTAGGACCATTCGCCGCGCTGTTCAGCTAGAAAACTGAAATTTTTACAAATGATGTATTTCTGATGCCGCTATAACAACAAATACTAAAAATAGAATTAAATAATTATGGGGAGCTCCCATACAACAAACGTGATTTTTAGGAGTTTTTTTGCTCGCTATTAATAATAGCAAGAAGAATGGGGCTAAGGGGGCTCCAATACGGTAAGGAACCCTTCATGCGCGAGTCCGACTCGCACTTGGCAGATTTTATTACTACAGGGCAAGTAGGAAGACGCCACATTACCACCCCTACACTGTCGATTTTCTTTCGATACGTACGAAGCGGTTCGACTCAACATTTCTGATTCGTACCGCCAGGGAATGGAACAGTCTTCCTGCTTTCCTGTTCCATAAGAGATATAATCTAAAGCTTTTCTAGGTCAGAGTGAATAGGTATCTTCTAGGTCTGCGAGCTTCATCTTCGAGCACAACGTCGCTTACCATCAGGCGAGTTGGTGGTCAAACGCGGACTTAATTGCGTTAAAAAAAGTAAAATATAGACCAAATCAAACATTATGGCATCTGTTAATACTACGCGAGTCATTGCGCAGTAGCCAATTCGCTTAGTGTGAAATTATGTTAGCTGCACGAAATTTGGGGGTTTGCGCTGTTTTTAGCTAAATTTCTTCTTCTTATTTTATATTTTGGCGTCGCACTACTGTGCATTTGCCAGTGTCAAGTAATTTTATAATTTATGATATTTTATCAAAATAGTCAGTCGTAGTCACGTCATAGTCCAATAAAGTCGCAGTCAAGTCAAACATAGTCCAAGTCATACCTCAGTAAAGCAGTGGAGACTTTACTGTAGGTGTCTTTGGAGTTTTGGTAACAACACGGAACAACATGATACGTGACATTATATCACTTGCCTACACTCATGCACGTAAATCAGTTCATAATCAACGAAATACCACAATTTTTCACCAATTATCACTGATAAAAAGAAAAGTCTAAATAATACAATTAAGCGACATGATTTTTCCGCGTTCCCGCCAAAAACTCTTAACTTATAGATGCCATCAAGTTTCCTTCGGCCTACAACTAGTTTTGACGTAAATACGTCCTTAAAATTGTAGTATTTGTTGTTATAGCGGCAACCGAAATACATCATCTGTGAAAATTTCAGCTGCCTAGCTGTCATGGTTCATGAGATACAGCCCGGTGACAGACGGACAGACGGACATCGAAGTCTTAGTAATAGGGTCCCGTTTTTCCCTTTGGGTACGGAACCCTAAAAAGTGTCTAGATAAAAAATTAGTTCTAAGAGGCCTTCAAGAACCTTAAAAACTTTGACAACAAGCCTAGCTACCAGGCCCCTCCAAACTTACTACATTTTGAATTTTTACAGTAAAATTAACTGTTGCAATATCATTTTTTCGTATACTACCTAGTTCTTATAGACCTGTACTACCTAGTTTTGTTTTAACAAATATATAATTTTTAATTCATTTATTACTAGCGACCCGCCCCGGCTTCGCACTGGTTTAATATACATATAAAGTATAAACCTTCCTCTTGAATTACTCTATCTATTAAAAAAAACCGCATCAAAATCCGTTTTAAAGATATAAGCATACGAGATGGGGACTTGGGGACAGCGGAAGCGACTTTGTTTTATACTATGTAGTAATGATGAAATTAAAAATGTTTCAGGCTTTAGCGTTCTTCAAGTAATGGCAACAGACAAGGACCAGGAGGATAACGGAGAGTTCACCTACCAGCTCAGCGATCCCCAGGGAGCTTTCTCCATCGATCCCAGGAGTGGCTGGCTCACTGTTAGGAACCAAGTAAGTTCTATCACTAGAGTTATCTTACCAGTAGACCTCGCGACACATGTGGCAACCCCAAAGCCGGCAGCACTCGTCTTTAAATCTATTTACGTTTATTACGAGAAATATGTGTAAATAACAGTGTATAAGTAAACTAAAGTGAAGATAAATAACAAAATAATATGTGACAGTGTTATCTAAGCCAAAATGGGCGATTAAATTGAGTATTTAATCAATTAATATAACTACAAACATTACACGAAAATAGTGGCAAAGCAAGTGATTGTTGTTGTTAGCAGTTGCAAAAGTGCAGAAAGTGAACATCGAGCACAGAAACGATAAGTACAACCATTAAATGAGCTACAACTTAGCGAATTAATTATTGTAATTGTAATACAATACTGACATACCTTCGAAATATATTTTTATTATCTGACCAAAAATGATGCCTACCTACATAACACATTTAGCAACTGTCAGTTTCAAATGACAGCATCACATTCGATTTTGACAACACCTGACAGCGAGAACAGAGTTACCACTACCCAAAAATTTCTTAACAATTCGGGAGTATAAACTATTGACGAAACCAGAAATAAATTTGACTAAGCTACATAGCTAATAGAATATGCCATGCCATCTTTATTAAACATTCATTAACCTTTATCTTAGACTCGCTCCTGAGTCCTGACTGATTTGATTCACACCCTCAAATCTTGGAATATAGATATTTAACAAACTTGTCAAATATTATAGAAATCAGCTGATAAATAGCGCGACAGCTAATTCTTCGACCCTCTTTTTTTTAAAGGAAATACCCCCCTATGACAGCCTTGGTAGCTCAGTGATTAGTGATCCTAACTACTGGGTCAAAGAGGCGTGGGTTCGATCCCCACCCAGGGCAAGTATTGATTTGATGAACATAGGTGTTTGCTTTGTGTCTGAATGTTATTTAGTTACTATTTATATAAGTGTGTATTTAAAAATATGTATAAGTAGTTTATCAGTCCCTGGCAGCCATATCACAAGCTTTGCTTAGTTTAAGGTCAGAGGCCGTGTGTAAGATGTTCCCAAATATTTATTTAAAAGATCGAAAAAGTGAAATTAAGAATTCGCTGCTTTAATTAAGATGCAAGATAATATGGCAGACTCAAGCAGTATATTGCTACAAAAAACAATCAATACAAATATTAGTTTCTGTTAGGTTTGCAAATCATACTAAGTCAGTTATCAGGACTACTACAGTCAGCTGCAGCACTAGTGTCAGTAATTAGTCAGACGCAAATCTCTCAAGCTGAAATGATTTTGAATACGGAACTTCTATTTATTTATTAAAAACCGTCGACGACAAAAAAAAATCCGAAAATATAAATATTTTGGATTATGTAGAACCCTTCTACAAAAATTCAATCTAGGTTCGTTGAAATATGTGATCTGTACAAGAAAATCAACATCCGAATAAACAAAAGCAAAATTTTAGAGTCAAAACTAACTCTCACTTCGTTTGCACGGTCAAAAATTCTAGATATAATACCTACTTATTTATAACTAGCCGCGCCCCACGGTGTCACCCGCGTTAGCCTGAGATAAAAAGTAGCATATGTGTTAATCCAAGGTCTAAGCTACCTTCATACGGAATTTCATCCAAATCGGTTGAGCCGTTTGTGCGCGAAAGAGTAACAAACATCCATCCATTCGTACAAACTTTCACGTTTATAATATTAGTAAGATTATTATTCGACTGCCTCAGTGGCTCAGTGGTTAGTGACCCTGACTTCTGGGTCAAAGAGGCGTGGGTTCGATCCCCACCCAGGGCAAACATTTGTGTGATGAACATAAGTGTTTGCTCTGTGTCTGGGTGTTATTTAGGTAGTATCTATATAAGTATGTATTTAAAATATGTACTCGTATATGGAGTATATCCGTCTCTGGCAGCCATATCACAAGCTTTGCTTTATTTGGGGTCAAAGACCGTGTGTAAGATGCCCCTAACATATTTATTTATTATAATTGTTTTTTTTTTATCTTTCAGAGCGTCCTAGATAGAGAAGTACACTCGTCTCTCCGCATGAAAGTTTACGCCAAAGAAAAGAATCCAAGCATAGTAGGAACAATCTACGAAAAACATCGCATGTCAAAATGGAGACGCACTCCAACCACTCCACGACCATTTGCTCTAAAAGACAAAACAACCTACGTGTTCCCCGACAAATTGGGAACTAAAAGCGAAAATATAGAATTTTTCGATGATCAATTGATGTCTTTTGTCAACGTCGAAGTCACACTTCTTGATGCAAACGATAATAATCCAACATTTGTTCCGAGTAACTTATACGAGTTTACTGTTAAATCAAACGCTCCTGTTGGTACGTTTATTGGCAAAGTAAAAGCTGTCGATCCAGATTTGGGGAGAAACGGGATGGTTTTGTATGATTTGCAAAGGACTAGCAATTTGACGATTACTTCGCCTTTCCAAGTTGATGCTAAGACAGGAGAAGTGACAGTGGCTGAGTCACCTATTGTGGAAGGAAGACATGCTTTGTTTATTGAAGCGTCGGACCAGCCGGCTAATCCAAGTGAAAGGAGATATTCCTTGGCTGTTGTAACTATAGACGTTGCAAGAGCAATGAAAGGTATACTTTTTTATATTTATATTTAACTTCACCATATAAATTGCACTAAAGTTCGGCCGTTCAGAGAAAGCGTTCCTGACACGTCATCTTGAAAAAATGTTTTTGGCCGATATCCGATATTTGGCCCATTTAATGAAATTTCATTAAATGGACCTTAAAACATTAAATGTTTCATAAATCGTAAACGGTAAGTTTTACAAAAAAGTTTACTGGGAACAAAAGATGCGAAATTTTATTTTCTACAGTAATGATCTTAATGTTTTATGCTCTTAAGTACATAGTTTCCGAGATATCGGCCAAAAACTTTTTTTCAAGATGTCGTGTCTTGAACGCATTCTCTGAACGGCCGAACTTTAATAACAATACAACTAAGGGGATTTAATCTTTAGACCTTCAAGGGTCTGTGGATGATCCAATACTTTTTATGTAGTAGTAGTGTAGGTAGAAGCATATAAAATAGTATTGTATTTTGTTGTAGTTAATAAAGACACTTTTGCCCGTTAAAAAAAAACTAAGGGGATGTCACTCTGTAGGATGTCAATGAGTCGGGGCACAAAAATTCCATGCAGTCACAAAATTACGCATTAGAAAATTATTATTTTTTGCTAAATATGGCAAAACCACCTTCCATCGTGTACAAAATTCGAATATTTCGCTCGAATTGTTTACATTATTGTTGATTTATCAAAAACGGCTTAGCCGATTTCTATAAAATTTAAATGGGACCATCTTGGAAGTATACCCTTTCAAAATAAGAAATAATTTTTCGATTCGGTTCACAATTGGCGAAATTATCAATGAACATACAAAAAAAACAACGAAAATAGAACCAATAAAAATAATCGGCCAAGTACGAGTCGGACTCGCGCACGGAGGGTTCCGTACTTTATGGGAGCCCCCCTTAAATATTTATTTTATTTTAATTTTATTATTTATTATTGAAGTGAATATAAAACTAAATATTCTGTGAAAATTTCAAGCATCGACCTGTTACCATTATTAATATAGAGCGAAAAACGTCTAAAAATTCAGGTTTGTTGTATGGGAGCCCCTCTTAAATATTCATTTTATTTTGTTTTTAGTATTTGTTGTTATAGCGGCAACAGAAATACATCATCTGTGAAAATTTGGCTGTCTAGCTATCATGGTTCATGAGATACAGCCCGGTGACAGATAGACAGACGGACATCGAAGTCTTAGTAATAGGGTCCTGTTTTTCCCTTTGGGCACGGAACCCTAAAAATATGTCTCGGAGTGATCTTTCCGAACTACCGTTATAAGTACTTTATTTATGTGCTAATATTGTGCATTAAACTTTTTTTGATTTTAGGAAGAGGTCCAGGATTTATGGGATCTCCATATGAGTTTTGGGTTGGTTCAAATGTTGGTATCGGAACCAGCATTGGACAAATAAGAGTTAATGATGCCATGGATAAGAACGACGTATCATATGACTTGTTGCATGGATACGAAGAAGGAGGTAAATGAAAAAACAATATCAGAACATTTTAATTTGCAAAATAACACAAAATGATCTGCCAAGTACGAGTCGGACTCGCACACGAAAGGTTCCGTACTGTATGGGAGCCCCCCTTAAATATATTTTTATATTTAATTTTTTATTATGCCGCTAAATATTTTGTAATATTCCAAGCATCTACCGGTTACCATTATTGTTATCGAGCGAAAAACGGTTAAAAATTTAAATTTGTTGTATGGGAGCCCCCTTTCAATGTTATTATTATTCTATTCTGTTTGTTGTTATAGCGGCAACATTAATACATCATCTGTGAAAATTTCAGCTTTCTAGCTATACCGGTTCATGAGATACAGCTTGGAGACAGACAGACAGACGGACAGCGGAGTTTCAGTAATAGGGTCCCGTTTTTACCCTTTGGCTACGGAACCCTAAAAATTATAAGCAACATTATTAATTGTTTTTATTTTCAGTGCCATTTGCTGTAGAAGAAAGGTCTGGAGTGATAACTGTAATAGATGAATTGTCTAAGTATAATAGACCCATGTATGATTTTGAAGCTGTTGCCATTCAAGAAAACGCAAATATTTCAATTGCTACCAACGCTACTGTCCATGTTGTTGACGTGAACGATGAACGAGGTGTTTTGTTGAAGTAAAGCTTTTATTACCTTGTATTCGTGTTTGACAAATTTTATCTAGGACAATTTTAACTGTAGTTTCTGTTTTTCAGAGGGGCCCATTCACCACTTGTTTTTCATGTTAAAGAAAATATTGCTGGTGCAGCTATTGGTCAAATCTTTCATGTCAATATGAGTTCGCTCAACAGCAGTGGAAATATTCAATTCTTGATAGCTAATCAACAAGATATAGCAGATGAGATTGCAATAGGTAAAGTAATTAAAAATATTGTCTATACAGGGTTATTTCTAATCAATTAGCATCCTTTTAAGAGCTTATTCTGTACGTCAAAACTAACAACTCTTGTTCTGCGACTTTTGTCAAAACTAAAACAAAATGGTGTTGTTCCATATAAAAATACCGTTCACCCGCAACAAAATGTATGGAACACCTGATTTTTTTTTAGTTCTGACAAAAGTCGTAGAACAAAAGTTGTTAGTTTCGATGTACAGAATAAGCCCCTAAAAGGATGCTAATTGATTAGAAATAACCCTCTATATACCTATTTTTTTGTCATGTCTTTTACACATGATTTTTTTTCTCATTTACAGGCCAAGACGGGACTATTTATACACAAAAATCTTTAGATAGAGAAAAACGAGATACGTATGTCTTGACAGTGATAGCTGAATTTACTAAAGGGCTTATTTCTGGAGCTGGTATTTATCAAGTTACCATCCATGTTGATGATGACAATGACAATCCACCTTTGTTTGAATTGCCAGTTTATGAAGGATTTATCACTGAAAATTCTAAGCGAAGAACAGAAGTAAGAATGACTACCAAAATTAAAGCCAAGGATGCAGACATTGGACAAAATGCTATGTTCATGTACACTCTGTTTGGCGAAGGTCGAGAACTTTTTAATGTTGATGAAATCACTGGAACAGTTACTTTTGTAGGAAATAAATTGGACAGAGAAGAGAAAAGTATGTACATGCTCAAAATAATTGCAAGAGATAGAGGTGGTCTTAGCTCTGAAGCTAAGTTAACTATTAACGTTTTGGATGAAAACGATAATGTACCGAAATTCAACAAAATTATAATGCCTTTGGGCGAAAGTATAGATTTGATGGAAGCCGATGAAAAGTCAACAGTCAAAATATTTTACGAAAAGAAAAACAATAAAAGCAGTGGAATAATAAATGTGGAAGCAAGACCAAAGAATAAATTTGCGATCAAGGTGGATAAATTAGGGCCTTTGTTTGAAGTACCAGAAAGTGTAGCTGTTGGTTCCACTCTTTTAAAATTACATGCACTCGATATGGACAGTGGTGCAAACGGACAAGTGAGATATGAATACATATCAGAATTGTACATACCTACATACTCATTACCATCAAAAGCATTACAACCTAAAAGATATTTTGTTATAAACGAGAGACAAGGACACGTCATAGTAGCCCGGAGTTTGCCTCCTGAATCTGAATTCAGGTTAAACGTTTCTGCATTGGATGGTGGAGATTTAAGTGACCATATTTCTATCAGAGTCTTTGTTAAAGATGTTAATGATCATTTTCCAATGTTCAAAAAATCTTGGTACAACTTTAACGTTGAAGAAGCCCAATACACAAGAAGAGTTTTAGGCAAAATTGATGCCACTGATGCTGATTATGGCCAAAATGCAAATTTGACTTATTCTATTCTCTCAACAAACAAAGATATTCCGTTTGAAATATCTCCACAGACTGGTGTGTTCAGTGTAAACGGTGAATTAGATAGAGAAAAAGAGGACAAGTACATTTTAACCGTTATCGCTAGAGACAATGGTCAAGATAAAAAACTGTCATCTTCTGTGAGTGTCGAAGTACAAGTTTTAGACGTAAATGACAACGCGCCCAAGTTTTTCGCTTACGATGAATTACTTGAATGGAAGCACCCTGAAGCAGGTGAATTGTCAAATCACAACTTTGAATCAGTTATGATGTTGCCAGTGTATAAAGCTACATTAGAAGAAAATGCCCCAATCGGTACTACTGTTACGAGAGTCTACGCAAATGATACTGATTTCATTGGCAATGGAAATGGGTTGATTCTGTATAGTTTACCGCAGAAGAAAAATCATATGAATTTATTTACTATTGACTCAAAAGAAGGCATAATAACAACGATAGCTAGACTTGATTACGAAAATCAATCAATTCATAACGTCACAGTAGTTGCTTCTGACTTAGGTTCACCAAGTTTAAGTTCTACAGCTATTGTTATGCTGACGGTCAAAGACGTGCCAGATGATTTAGAACTTTCAGACAAACCTGTATTTATCTCCCGTTACTACGAGCTAGAAATCGAAGAGAATGTTCAAGCACCAGTGGAACTAGTCACGTTAAATCTCACTGAATATTATGAGAACTTCAAGATGCGATATTATATTTATAACGAAAATGACACAGATGTCAAAAAAACTTTTGTTATTGATCCGAGAAACGGAACGTTGTATTTGGTGCGAAGTCCAGATAGAGAAGTAAGAGATGTTTATGAAGTTATTGTAAGAGGTGAGAGACAAAAAGTTAGCAGAGAGCTGCCGCATATGATTTATCCCGTAGCTGACGAAGTTTTGGAAGGAATGAGCAAGTTCGATGTTAAAGTGATAGTCAGAATAAAGGACGTGAATGACAACGCTCCTAAATTTACGAATAGTGGACGACCACTTGTGACTGCCATTCCTACAACTGCGCCTTTTGGATATCAAGTGATACAATTAAAGGTAAGCTTACAAATAATTTCTTCTTATAAAAATTTTGCATTGTGTCATTACCTCAATAATGTAGATGTAGATATTTTATATTATCATTTGTTTCACTATTAATCTTCGATTTTTTTTTAGCAATTCTAATTATAGTAATCGGGAAAATTCGTTCATTAATATTCCCGTTTGTCTTTTCACAGTTAAAACGCAAAATCCCCCTTGGCCTCTCCAACTGATATGATTATAAGATTGGAATAATTTTGAATTGAATTATCACTAACCGGAAGCGGAAAGTGACTTTGTTTTATACTATGTAGAAATGTACTATGCGCTTTCCGCTGTCTGTCCCCATGTATGCTTATATCTTTAAAAGTACGCAACGGATTTTGATGTAGTTTTTTTAATAGATAGAGTAATTCAAGAGGAAGGTTTATATGTATAATTCAATTCTATGCAAAGCCGGGGCGGGTCGCTAGTTATTTATACTTTGAAGATGATATTTGGTCGTTGGTTTCAAATTATCATTATTTTAGGCAACAGACGCTGACATTGGCATCAATGCTGATATACGTTACCAAATCATCAACGAGCAAGCTCCTCGCTTCGCTATCGATCCAGTCACGGGCAAAGTGCGAGTTGTGGCGGCATTGACGAGAGACGCGGGAAGAGTGTTTGGGTTTGATGTTAAAGCTACCGATAAGAAAGGAGCTGATGATGGAAAATCAGCCATTGCTAATGTTTTTGTAAGTAATTTAAACCAGTATACGGTAAAGCTTCTTTCTTTTCTTTATAAATTTAGACGCAATATCTCACGCGCCTGGTGCACCAGAGCAGCAACAGCTACTTGACCCAAACGAAAGAACGGTTTTCATATAAAAACATACGTGCCGCCTTAGCATCGCTGCAAAAAGTTTTTGTTACAACAATATTGTTTTTATTGGCTTATGTTATTATTATTTCCAAAATGTGGTACTCTTTCTTTATCGTCTCATTCAGGATAGTTATAATTAAGCTTGGGATGACTTGCAGGTGTAATTTAATATAAAACTACCTCTATGATAAATTTTATTATTAGGTATTTAAGATGAAATATACCTACGGTATCTACATCGCGTATCTCTCCGTTTAGGTGCCCCATGTCTGGTCCCGCTAAACCCTAAATGATATCATCCGTCGGGCCTTTGTCAGTGCTGGCGTCCCGTCGGTCCTAGAGCCTAATGGACTGTTGCGGGACGACGGTAAAAGACCCGACGGAATGACGTTGGTGCCATGGAGGGTGGGACGACCTTTGGTGTGGGACGCGACGTGCGTCGACACACTGGCGCCGTCTCACCTTCCTGACACAGCAGACAGGGCTGGTGCTGCTGCAGCTAAAGCGGAAAACCTCAAACGGCACAAATATGGGTCCTTAGACAGGATGTACCATTTTGTGCCGTTTGGGGTTGAGACTTTAGGTCCGTGGGGCCGGACGCTCATACTCTATATAAAGATCTGGCCAGGCGTTTGGTAGAGGTGACACGTGACCAGAATGCTATCATCTATTTTGCCCAAAAGCTGAGTATTGCTGCCAACATTCTGGCTACGTTACCCTCTGCTGACGGGCTTTTAGACTAGGTTTTATTTCATTTTGTGTTTTTTAGTTTTATGTTTTAGTATAATTTTTCTTTTGTTTTTTGTTTAAGTAGTCATAGTAGAAAGTATTATTTAAGTGTATTTTTTTTGTTTTTCTGTGTAAATGTAACAAATATATAAATGAGACAGTAAAAACACTTCAAGTCAGGTACCTACAGGATTTTTACGAAATAAAATTTGATTGGTTCAATAATTAGTGGCTGAGATAACGTGAATGCACAAACTAGATATTGAAGATAATATCTGGAGACAATTGAATTTGGGATAATAATTGAAACTATTTTCAGGTTTACGTATTAGATGAGAATAAGCAATTAGTTCTTCTCATAGGCGGTAAACCAATGGAAGTTGAAAGAGGCATTGAGAACATCACCAGAACTCTCACTGGCATCACTGGATATGACATTAGAGTGAGACGCCTGGAAGCTAACATGAAGGCTGCTATAGAAGCGTGAGTACAGTATACCCAAAGTATACCCTAGACTTTAGTTACTTTTTATATCTTGACAATTTGGTAAGTAAGTTCGTATAGGCGGGGTGGTTAGCCCTGGTGTCAGAATTTTGTAGGCCGCCTGAAGGCCTCTGACTTGGCTAAAACGGTTAAAACAACCGGGACCTACAATTTAACGTATCATCAGCCAAGGAAGACATCCCGGACATCAGCCTGTACGAGATTAGAATGGCCCTGAACCAACTTAAGAACAACAAGGCGCTGGGTGACGACGGAATTACTTTAGAGCTTCTGAAAGCGGTAAACCGGTACTTAAAGTCCTTCAGAAGCTTTTCAACACCGTCGTCCTCGAGGACATAACGCCTGAAGCATGGAATAGAAGCGTGGTGGTGCTTTTCTTTAAAAAGGTGACAATACTTTATTGAAGAATTACAGACCCATCTCGCTTCTGAGCCATGTTTATAAGTTGTTTTCAAGAGTCATTGCGAATCGTCTCGAACGCAGGTTTGATGACTTCCAGCCTTCCGAACAAGCCGGTTTCCAAAAAGGCTTTAGTACCATGGACCACATACATACGCTGCGGCCGGTTGTACAGAAGACCGAGGAGTATAACCTGCCACTTTGCTTAGCGTTTGTAGACTATGAGAAAGCCTTTGATTCGGTCGAGACATGGGCTGTGCTTGAGTCTCTTTAACGATGCCGTATTGACTATCGGTATTTCGAAGTGTTGAAGTGTTTGTATAATAACGCCACTATGTCGGTCCGAGTACAGGAAGAGAACTTCAAGGCGATCCCTTTGAAGAGAGGCGTAAGACAGGGAGATGTTATATCTCCGAAACTGTTTACTACTACTCTGGAGAACGCCTTTAAGCTCCTGAAATTGAAAGGATTCGGCATCAACAGGTGGGTCTCATAATGAACATGGACAAGACAAAGGTCATGTGTAATTCCCATGTTGTACCCACCCCTATTTCAGTTGGGAACTCGGTTCTTGAAGTCGTTGACTCGTACGTCTACCTAGGACAAGTAGTTCAGTTAGGTAGGTCCGACTTCAAGAAAGAGGCCAATCGCTGAATCCAACTCGGCTGAGCAACGTTCGGAAAATTGCGTAACGTCTTCTCGTCCGACATACCTCAGTGCCTCAAGTCGAAAGTTTTCGACCAGTGTGTGTTGCCAGTGATGACTTACAGCACAGAAACGTGGTCTATCACTATGGGCCTTATTAGTAAGCTTCAAATAGCCCAACGAGCCATGGAGAGATCTATGCTCGGAGTTTCTCTGCGCGATCGAATCAGAAATGAGGAGATCCGTAGAAGAACCAAGGTTACCGACATAGCTCAGCGGATTGGCAGGTTGAAATGGCAATGGGCAGGGCACATATAGCGCGGAGGACTGATGGCCGATGGGGTCGGAAAGTTCTCGAGTGGAGACCACGTACTGGCAAGCGCAGCGTAGGACGTCCACCTACAAGGTGGACGGACGACCTCAGTAAGACCGCAGGATTGCGCTGGATGCAAGCCGCTACCAACCGGTCTTATTGGAGATCTTTAGGGAAGGCCTATGTCCAGCAGTGGACGTCCTATGGCTGAAAGGAAGGAAAGGAAGGAATATTTTACTAAGACATTATGTAATTTGACCAATAAATACCTAAAAATAATTGCTCGCTTAAAGGTAAATACTATAAAATATTCAACTAAAATGAATTATTTCAGGACCGATATGTACATTTACGGAGTGGATCCTCTATCAAATGCTATCATCGACATGGATGTACTTCAAAGGTAAGAATAAAAAAAAAATCTGTTCAATTCTTTTCTTTACACTTTTGCTTTTCAGCCTTCAAAATCTTATATTTAATAAATTATTTTAAAAATATACCTTTTTAAAATACAAGCTTTTGAGATCCTGGATAACATGTAGCAGCAGAGTGCTGACAAGTAAATCAAGCCCAAACTCGACCGGTTTATCTTGTTTAGTTCAGGAAGTCTTATGGCCTTCCAATTTTATCATCAGATCGGCTCCATTGTACCATATTACTGCATTGTCACGCGATATATATATTCGTGCAAAATTTCAGCTCAATCGGAAATCGGGAAGTTGGCCAAATTTAACTTGCAAGATTCCACCCAAATTTATATACACATATAGGTACACATATAGGTAATGGGTACAACAATACGATACAATACAATATTTTTATTATTAACAGCATTGTTACATGTCAAATCAATTATACAATTATTTCAATTACATTAATAATAATTTTAATTACAATAATACATCCATTGCAAGTTGAATAAAAGCTTGTAAAAATCCACAATTGTTATTTTAGATAACGTTTGTTATTAAAGAAAAAAAATCTTACGTCCAGTTCGTATTTTCCAGGTCTCTAATGAAAAGAGAAGCTGAACTCCGCCAGAACCTCGCAGGGTACCAAGTGCTTGAAGTGGGCGACAACACAGTCAGTCAGGCTCGGAGTGGGCGACTACTTAGCACCATGGAAATCAGTGTAGTAGCTCTGGGTTGCATTGTGTTTGTCGGTGCCTTCACTACTGCTGTTTGTATACTGTGCGTTAGGAGGAGCAAAAGGTGAGTAACCAGCTTATAGGTAAGGCCCAGAACACACGGTGAAACGCAAATGTAACGAAACTGCAACTGCTAGTTACTTTTGAGTTGCAATTAAGTTTCTGCCATAGAATCCGTTGAGAGACCACACATGACGTGCCCAGTTTGAAACGCGTTTCAAATCAGTCGCATTGAAACCGGCGTGCAGGAAACTCGCGTTGCGATTCATTAATTTTTTGTAGAAAAATGAATGAAACGCAACGCACTCAAACACTCAAAGAAAACCGAAATGATTGTGGTTGCAGCGTGTGTGGAAAATGGTTGAAACTGGTTTCAAATCAATAATTACAAAAGGGTTTCGTTGCAGTTGCGTTTCACCGTGTGTTCTGGGCCTAATAGACAATAATTTATTCAACGAAACCAAAAACAACAAAAAACAAAGAACAAAGGGAACATGAGTTCCACCAGAACCTCGCTGAAAGCCAGCCATGTCGAGTCATACAACCTGGCGGCTGAGATGTTAGCTTCAAGCTGCGGATAGCCTAATCCTGACTGAATCTCACTTAAAACCTGCCCGAGGATTTGGTTATCTGCAGCTTGTTGCTAACATCAAAGTCGCTAATGTATATGATTCGACATGTACCAAGTGCTTGAAGTGGGCGACGACATCGTCAGCCAGGTGTGGAGTAGGCGACTACTCAGTACTATGGAAATCCGTGTGGTAGCTCTCGGTTGCATCGTGTTTGTCGGGGCATTCACTACTGCCGTTGGTATACTCTGCGTTAGGAGGAGAAAAAGGTGAGGCACTACCTTATAGACAATAGACAATAATAGACATAGGAAAAAAGCGCAGCCAAGTTTGGTCAGAACCTCGCCGGTTACCAAGTGCTGGAAGTAGGCGACAACTTATTTCAATATTTTAACAATTCTGCGAGACAATTGCAGCAAGAATCAACTAGGTATTTACGATAGATTAAAGAATTAAAACTGAAAGAGACATACATACTAACAAAGTCCTTAAAATATTTTAGAAATGGTAATTTACCTAATGGGCTTGAAGTGGTAATTTACCTAATGAACTTACTAAGGTCCTGAAAGTAAACAGCAATAGGCATAAAGTTTTCCATGTAAAGACTCTGTCCATTATAACGTACCATGCCAGAACCGTGCTAAAAGTGTATGAAGCACGGAAAACTACGCGATACGCTTTGCTATGCCCACTAAAACGTACCATAAACGTACATAAATAAAAAAAATGTCGGTGCCTGCTCGCATCGTGCATTGCACGCAACTTTGCTAGGGCCTTATTGTGTAAGCGCTCTGACGTTCAGCTTCGTTTTTTCTCCTGCTCGCGCCAGTTACTCACGCCACGAGAGTGAGCGGGAGGAAAAGCGAAGCCGAACGTCAGAGCATACACAATAAGGCCCTTGGTCGGTGATGGAACGGCTCAGTGGGCATAGTTTCATGATTTTAATTTTTAATACAAATTGTATTTATTTGCCTAACATGCTTCCAGCACGGTGATGATATGATACGTTTTTTTTTTTTTTTTTTTTTTCTTTCTTCTCCGCCTATTCCCCTGGTGTATATATATTTCAGGGTCTTTTTATAATGATTGTTTAAATTTTTACTACAAACATTAAGTCTCAGTGTTACAAATGGTCAAGTTACAATTTTCAGTCTAATTTTAATTTAATACATTAGTATTTTTATCTTAATTTTTAATAAAATAATATGATACGTTATAATGGACACACACATACGAAAGATAAAATATGATTGTAAAATGAAATGATTTTAATTTTTATGGTGCATCCCACACTAGGATTATCTCAAAAAGATATTTTTGTGATAAACATTTCAAAAATTCGTCGCGAATGCAGGACTCGAACCTGCGTCTTCGGATCACTAGCCTGACGCTCTCCCAACTGAGCTAATTCGCAGTCCTGACTTTGCGTCGAATTTGAGAAGTGTCATTTTAACCAACTTATGGCGTTGGCGGCGCCACCTGTGATACCCGTATTAGACAGGTTATCACTCAATTGTAAAATGGATATATTGTAAAACAAATTCTAAAATAGATTTCATCATTATTCAATTTTCAGAAGACATCAAGGCAAACGAAAGCATGTGACACACTATTTCACATGAAGCCACCATTAGCTTGTTTTACCTATCTGTTTATATATCTTACAAGACTGTTGATAACTCAAATAAAATTAGTTACTTATGTAGTGCGTTTGTTATTTGTCGTGTAGATATTCTGTAGATGTAGTTTTTTACTTATTTTGTAGTTCTACTTGATGTCTTTGATTCTTTGCTTATAAATTTGCCACTGGCCTATGATGCTGCACTTGGTTTTCTTATACATCTTCTTTACTTCATTATTTTATACTCTACACAATAAAGTTACACCGTTTTACATTGAATTTCTTCTTTCTTGATTATGAAAACTAGTGTAGTTTTTATACATTTTAATTAAAGTATAGTACAGGTGTTACTCACGCTTTATTTTAGTAGATAACAGCTACTATAGTTGCTATGCGAGACGAGCTCGCGTGTTAGAACTCCAACCTTGAAAAAGATCGCCAAATGCGATCGAAACTATAGTAGCAGTAATCTACTAAAATAAAGCGTGAGTAACACCTGTGCTATACTTTAATTAAAATATTTCTTTATCATTATCACTTTATGCAAAATACACAAAAACCAAACTACTTCTAAATACAGGATGTACTCGAAAGGATTCGGCTATATATTTAATACACCACGCTCAAATTTAATAAGGTGCGGGTTAGTTTCACGTATCTACGACATTGATTAATTTTCTCCGTATGCAAAAATCAAGGCAATGTCCAATTAGTGGACCATCAAAAGGCTCATAAGGATACATAATATTATAAATTCCAAACACGATAAGATTATATGGAACCTCATACGAGTATAAGTAAATAGAATGTGAGAGTGTTCAACTTTGACAAGGTTCCATCTTATTATTTGCTTTACTTCGATGGAATCTTGTCAGTGCTAAGAACTGAAAATTGTTCATACATGAAAAGTAGCCTATAACACTTTTTGACTTTTAAACTAAATCCATTTCAAAAATCAAGTAGTAGCTTCGAGAAAGAGCTTTAAAAACAGTACACCAACAAACACATTTTCAGTTAAGATTAGAAGAAAACCGTAGAGTCATAGGCCTCTTGTACCATACAAAATAACCATTTCAACTGACTTTCCGTATTTGCCCTAACAGAAAACACCACAAACCATATTCCCAGCAGCGTCTTAATGCTTTCTCGACTGAGCACCTAACAAAATACGGTGGTCTCTTCCCATCCGGCGCCAACCAGTGCCAAGAGCTCACCCACTCGTACAGCGAAGCAGACTCTTACATCGACGTGATAAATCACAATGTTCCGAAGAAGATTTGCCCACATGGGAACACTGTGGAGGAGTTTGGGAAAGCGCATCAAAAATGCGTGAAGAATCAGTTCGAAACGGATATGTTTGGGCAGAAGCATGAGAGAGTGTGTATAAAGTTCAATCAGAGGCCTTTGCAGAAACGGTAAGGTTACACCTACATAACCATTTTATTCATTTTATAAACCCGAAAAGAAATCTGCTTTTTATAATTAGGTCCGGCTCTCATTACCATCATCGGTGTATCTAGAAATGGTCTCTAGGAGGGCAATCTCAGAACAAGGACTAAAGTACCAGAAACCTTGCTAAATTTTACTCAAATAAAAACTACGTTACAGCTGTCTTATTCATATCTGGTTATACAGCATACGTAAGAGTGAGTGGAACAAAAAAAAACTTATTGTCAGTCGTTAAACGTCAAAATCACAAGTCGGAGTGTTATATTGGTGGAAATTTGGTGTACTTTGTCTATTGCGATATGATCGGAAATTTGAACCCTCTAGTTTCATCAGAAGGTTCAAATCTCTGAACATTTTACCTTCCTACTTTCTACCTTTTTAAATTTGGACAGCCGAGATAGCTCAATACTAGTTTGTGAAACCCTTCGAAATTACGTAAGTTCGAGTGTATGTGTATCTTTTTCCAACACCTTTTAAATTTCATATTTAAAATGGGACAAAGTGATGTTTATCTCTTGCTATTTTAGTACGGTTTCTATTACTTTGGTCCTTATTCTAAGGAGGCAATTGCCTAGTTTTGCCCTCCCCAAAAAAATTAAAAAAAGAATTAAAAAAAAAAAGTTTTTAAACTTTCGTGATTTTAACACATTATTATTGTGTACTACGGGACTAATCCCGCACTAAAATTACGAGATAAATAAATACCTCATCATCCCGACGTTTCGACCGAGTTGCATTGATCGTGGTCACGGGTAGACTGATGTCGGGATGATAAGGTATTTATTTATCTCGTAATTTTAGTGCGCGATTAGTCCCGTAGTACATAATAATAAAGTGCAGATACTTGCAGCGATGTATATATTTGTCATTACGACATTTTTAACAACAAAATCAACTGCGAAATTGTACAAAAAATCTGCTGTTTCACAAATTACATTTTGTCCATAGTTAATGACCTTGTTGTATGGGAAAGCTGTTGTTTATAGGTATTATAGAGTTATTTATTTTGATAAGAAAATTCATTTTCAAAAGTTACTGAATTTTGCAAAACTACAACTTGTATATCTCAGTACACAATTTTAGAGTGTCAAACAACATTCTAATAGTAACTGGTGCGGAAATTTCTCAGCAAACTAGGACACATTAGATGGGTTTCTGGTGTTTACCTAAACTTTGACCCAAATTGAGAGTTCCGAATTATCTCCCAGTGTCAAGCCGTAAGCCACATCATCTTGAGACCGGGAATATTGAAATAACATAATGTTTGGCAAAAGCTTATACTCGTGTTTGGATTTAATCATTATCATTTGACTAAAAATAACTATAATCCGCTAGTAATTTTAATCAGTTAAATTTAATAACATATAAGTGTTGTTTTGAAAAGCAAACGAATCGTAAGAGATGGATATACTTATCATCACGAACAACTTTTAGTATGGAGCCAACCCTGAAAACGTGAAATAATCTGCTCCATTTTCAGTTCTAAACTTTTCTCTTTTCCATCGCATACATTAAGTTAAATATATGACTTTAAATATGACAAAAATATGTAAATTTTTGTATGGAACAGCGGATTTTTTTATGCTTTGCAAAGCAACATAGTATTTTCATATTGGATATGAATGTATTTGAGGATGTTGTGGCGTTTATATTGCTATTAGTATTATGTTACGTATAAGTCTGAGACTGTGTGTAAGATGTCCCCTAATATGTATTATATTCAATTAATATTCGCCGAGGCGATAGAAACAATAACATTTTCAAATACGTTACTATCCAATATTTTTTTTATGATTTTTTGATTTATGTACATCATTAACTACTAAGTACATTAAATTAATAAGTTTCTTTATTTTTCTATACTAAACTATAAACTTGGCATTACTTTTCCATCTCAATACCTACTCTCTCATATTCATGTTTCTTTTCATTCATGATAACAAATTGATAAACATTATCATACACTTAATTGAGCAAATAACTCATTACTTGCAATCCACTTCTGACTCATGTATCATGCTCTCTGCAATCCCACTTCTGTGTCATGTATCATGTTCTCTGCAATCCCACTTCTGTGTCATGTATCATGTTCTCTGCAATCCCACTTCTGTGTCATGTATCATGTTCTCAGCAATCCCACTTCTGAGTCACGTGACAGTCACCACTACCCACAGTTCAATAGATTCATAGCAACACTTCCCATGTATAGGAAGGGGCAAGACACGTCGATAACTTCTGTGAACTCGAGCGGGCAGGACTCTGGCATCGCTGAGGTGACGAGATGCCCTTGTGGACAGTCCAGCTTACACACTTCAGAAGAAAGCAGCGGGTAAGATATTAATTATTTTCAATTTCTAACACAAATTACGATAAGTTAGAAGATATAAAAATAGGTAAATGTCAAAGGTGTCAAATAGGTCTATAGATGCGTACACCTACCTTATGCAACATTTTGACGTTGTATAGCTTTGTTTTACAACATGTTATAACTTATTATAAAGCAAATTTCACCGCCTGGCAATAAAAGCGTCATAACACGTAAAAATTAGTTTTTGACATCTTTTTACCGTTTGAAAGCAAAATTTTATTTTACCGGCTGTAAAATCGTCATAACCGTTACCGAGAGATGGTGTAAAGCCATGTATTCACTGAGCAACAATGTTTCGGAGACACAGTTTCTGAAACATCACGTAGATGTTTCCAGGAACAGATTTGTTTCCGTGTTCCACACGGTAGTGTTAACAGAAACAAAATAATTGTATCTGAAACATTATTTTTTTGTTCGGGAAACACGTAGATTTTGTTTTTGATACATAGTTTATAAACAAAATATGTTGCTCAACGAGTACATGGCTTTAAGTTCACTTTTACACTTAGCCATATTGCACAGTTGACCGGCATGAACTGTGTCACATTTGTGATGATTCAAAGCGGTTGTGTATGTGAAAATAGTGCTTATAACTTTTTAACAGTTGTCATGTTTGACGATTGTTTGTCTATGTATATGTTTGTCTAATAAGTTAGAGTAAAGGACAAAGATCTAATAAGTTCAAGCTATGGGGTATCTACATAGCTCCGAAGCTAATAGACCAATTTTAAGTTCTCTTATTATTTAACAGCCATGCCGTAATTTGATCAGGATATTTTGAATTATGAATTTCTCACAATTTTAATATGAAAATTGTAACTACGCATAAATTTCACAAATTGACTGAATTAAATTTACTAAAATGAACATTTTAGCATAATTGTTATAGGTATCTTTCATTTCGAATAATCAAGAAAACTCAGCTTATCTACTTCCTCAATAAAATAGATGTTAAAAGGTTTGATATTACTAGAGCACTTTTCTTACTAATGTATTTTTAAATTATGATAAGAGAATTTAAATTATTTTCGTATAACTAAAATAAAATTTACTAGCGACCCGCCCCGGCTTCGCAAAGGTTTATTATACATATGTACCTTCCTTCAAGAATCACTCTATCTATTTAAAAAAACCGCATCAAAATCCGTTGTGTAGTTTTAAAGATATAAGCATACATGGGGACATGGGGACAGTGGAAGCGACTTTGTTTTATACTATGAAGTATTTTGCCTTATTACTATACAAAATTTAGTGACATAAATCAAAATTTTATTCTACCTCTGATGTTTTCACAGCGATTAATTAAAATGTCTGGTATGGTATATAATACTACATGTGCCTATCTATGGCTATTATCCTCATGTAAGATGTACAATGTTCATTGTCCACTCTTAGATTTTAGCCTCTCAAACACATTTTGACGAGATGAATTGTAAGCGATTTGAATTCAACGCATTCCTGCACTTTTAATCAAATCAAATACCCATCTTCTAAGTTGCCTTGAATAAATAAACGTCCCAGTTTGTTTATTTACGAGCCTGTATTGTCCTATGGTTGGACAAAGGCCGCCACTCAAGAATTTCAGTTTTGTCAGTCTTGTGATGATATCTGTCAATTTGGATCAAAGGTATTCAGTTAAAGTCCCAGTTAACCAATTATCACAAATTCATTTCTAGATCTCAATCATTTAATGTAATTTCTAGATGCAGTTATGAAGACTCCCTCAAATCCAACCACAATCCAGAAATACGCAAGTCATATCGCAGGGACGAGCCCCGCACCCGCCGCGCCTCCTTCAACCACCAACCCGTCGACACTCGCCAGTTCCACCTCAGACGTCAATCCTTCTCCGAAAACATGCAACGACACTTCCAACCTATCGACAGAAACCCTCGCATCACCAAACAAGTCTCCACACCAAACGTTTCCAACCTCTCCAACTCCTACTTCATGAATAACAAACGAAAAGACGCGAGAAGAAAAGAAGTGATCAACGAACCGATGGTTGATTACGACAACAGTGAAGGAGAAGATGTCTTTGATACGAGAATTGAAAGGAGAATGAGTGGGAAACATAAGAGAGGAAAGTTTTTGGAGTTGGGAGGACAAGCTGCCGTTTTTGTGACGCCGGCTGCAGCAGAAATGATGAGACGACAAGGCAGTGAAAGGTTAATGTTTGCGAGGCCTTTATAATAGAAAAAAATATAAAATATGCAAGACTGAATTGCATTGGTGATAATTACAACGAATTTGAAACAGGTATAATGACTGGGTAAAAAAATCATTATTAATAATTCCGTGAGTTGTATTATCAAACAATATAGCACACGTATTTTTTCTTTTGTCAATTAAACAACAAATGACAATGATAAACCTTGTCAAAGTTTGAGCGTGAAGTTCGTGACATCACTTCGCTGACAGAAGTTTATATATTTGTATGTGACTTGTGACGTCACGCGGAACTTTAACGGGCTATTATTTTCATCATTTTTTGTTTAATTGACATAAGAAAAAATACGTGTCTAAAATTTTTTTAATCTATCTAACGGTCTAATTATATTCTTTTTAGTCATAATGCCTATTGTAGAGACGGTCCTATTGTAGAGACGGTAAAAGAGAATATTGAAGAGAAAAATTGAATAAGTAAAGATGTTAGAAAAAAGGAAATTGAATTACTATTAGCTTGTGAAGATTTCTGAAAGGAAGTGTGAAAAGTTATTTATAAGCATGCTGGATCTAGTGCATTGATAGGTAGGTAGTAGGTAATTAGATTAAAAAAAGAGTCATGTACCAAATGTAATACTCATTGTAAATAGGAAATTCGTAGATGAATGACAAAACATAATAACATATCGAGACAAACAAAATAAGAAACCACTTATAAAGAAAACAAAGTTACAGCCATTTGCTTGAATCGTCGGTTTGTGTTATCAAAATAAGAATAAATAAATAATAACATTACCGAGATTAATACGTGTTATCAAAACTTTGTTGAATTGAAATAATGTAAATATATAATTTTAAGTGTCTAGTTTTTACTCCTCTCTAAAATGTAAATTAAAACTTATTTTAACTTTGTAGATATTGTACATTTTTGGACAATCTTGCCTTTTAAGCTTTAGTAAGTCCAAAATCATGTTAGGTATTTTAATTAAGTGCCATTCAAAATGCCTTGATGGAAGAAGGCATGTTGATTACTTGTAGTTCCAACTAACCACCTTTAGATAAAGTTGTTCATATTTTGTATCTTTTGTAAATAATAAATGTATGAAATAAACAAATCCAATAAAATTTAGTTTTCTTTCACTAACCGACTTCCAAAAAAGGAGAAGGTTCTATGATCGTCTGTATGGTTTTTTGTACGTTCATCGACAATTTCGCCAATTGTGAACCGAATCGAAAAAGTATTTTTTAGTTGGAAAGGATATACTCCTGGAGTGGTTCCATTTAAATTTTAAAGAAATCGGCTAAGCCGTTTTTGAAAAATCAACAACAATGTAAACGATTCGAGCGAAATATTCGAATTTTGTACACGACAGAAGGCGGTTTTTTCGAAAAATATTTTTTTTTAATTAGAGGTTAATTATAATAAATAGGGGCTTATTCTGTATATGAAACTAACAAAAAAACTGTTACAAACATTTTATCGAGAATTAACGATATTTTTTTATCAGCATTTTTTTGAGGTATATCAAAAGCTCCTAAAAGGATGCTAATTGATTACCAGTAACCTTGTATATGCTGGGTAGCTAAACCTAGTGTGAGAGTTTTGAACTGAATGCCTTTGACATAACAACCGAGCCCCACAACATCACGTGTCATCCAAGCCATTTGAAATTAGACAGTACCTAAAAATAGAACTTCATAGCCTGGAGCATCGCCGTAGGGTTGCTAGTCTGTCCATTTTTTATAGGATTCATTTCGGAGAGTGTGCTGAGCTGCACGACCTTATTCTACTATCCCCTTTTTACTACAGGACAAGTAGGAGGACGCCACATTACCACCCCTACACTGTCGATTTTCCTTCGATACGTACGAAGCGGTTTGACTCAACATTTCTGATTCGTACCGCCAGGGAATGGAACAGTCTTTCTGCTTTCTTGTTTCCTAAGAGATATAATCTAAAGCTTTTCAAGGTCAGAGTGAATAGGTATCTTCTAGGTCTGCGTGCTTCATCTTCGACCATAACGTCGCTTACCATCTTTGATGGTCAAACGCGGACTTTTTTGCATTTAAAAAAAAGTACCGAACGTTGCTTAATTTCGTTGATCGCTAAGAAACACTAGATCAAACTACGCTATGAGCGCTACATTACACAAAGTTATCTGCTTTCCCTGTACTACGACCAAAGGAGTGATTCAGACCATCTCTATGAACAACTTTTACTATGGAGCCAACTCAAAATTAGAGAAAAAAAAGCAGCTGTTCCATTAAAAATTGCAACTCGACAATATGTATGAAACAGCTGATTTTTAGGGTTCCGTACCCAAAGTATAAAAACGGGACCCTATTACTAAGACTCCGCTGTCCGTCTGTCTGTCACCAAGCTGTACCTCATGAACCGTTATAGCTAGGCAGCTAAAATTTTCGCAGATGATGTATTTCTGTTGCCGCTTTATGAACAAATACTAAAAACAGAATAAACTTAATACTTAAGGGGGGCTCCCATACAACAAACCTGATTTTTAGTCGTTCTTCGCTTGATAATTATAATGGTAACAGGTAGATGCTTGAAATTTCACAGAATATTCAGTAGTAAGTATATTCACTGCAACAATAAATAATAAAAATAAAACAAAATAAATATTTAAGGGGGGCTCCCATACAGTACGGAACCCTTCGTACGCGAGTCCGACTCGTACTTAGTCGATTTTTTTTTCACATTCCAGTAGATAATGGTCCTATACAATAAGCTTTTCATAATATTGGTTTAAGCCTCCTCCTTTTGGTGTACTACACCAGTTCTGGATAACCCTGTATATACTATACCTACTAAAAAAACCCGTAACATAAATCCCTTTCATAGCGTAGACTTTGCGAGTAAAATTAATTAGGAAGGATTTTACTCTAAAGGGAACGTAATCTAAGATTATTTCGCAGGCTGATATTTCTGGAATATTCTGGTAATATTACAATATTACAGAGTTCAATGACAAGCTTCTGGTTGACACGACCGTAAAATCTATATTATTTATCTAAATTAGGTATTTCTACGTATTCCACATCAGCCTGTAATAAAAAACTAATAAGGTTTTGCTTAGTAAGGTGCAGAGACTTTTAAAATAAGTATTATGATCGTCATTATGTACTGTATTCTACCAGCCTATTTCATAGTTCACTGCAGGACGTAGGTCTACCGACGAAGGGTGATTGTGTCATAATATGTGGCGGTGGTGGGCCACAGTGCGGGTTGGCGGAACATAAACCATCGATAATCTTTTACGGATGTGCGCATAACATAACATCGTTTGCATATTCCTCTTTTAATAGTCAACTGCAGGACGTATGTAAGCCTACCCACAAAGGGTGATTGAGTCACATTATGTACCACGCTAGCCCGGTGCGCGTTGATAAATTCACATACGCCATCGAATTTCATCTACGGACGTATGCAGGTTGCCTCACGATGTTTTTCTTCACGGAAAAGCCAGTTCTGTGAAATTCCGTTCCAAGGAACTCATTGGTACGGGACCGGGATTCGAATCCACGACCTCACGATTGTAAGGCGAGTGTCATTACCACTACGCCACCACAGCTTCACAGCTCATCGCATTATGAATAGAGTCTACTACGGAACCTACTACGAAATCGCCAATAAAAAGAAACGAAAAGCTTTTACTGAACTCGCCAAGACGAATCAAACGAGCCGAAACTCGATAGGGTTGCGTCGTTTCATTACAGAATTCCTAAGACCACCTTGCAGCTCCATTATCAGACCCTGGTTCTATGGAAAAGCAAACTGCTCGTCAAGCCCATTCAAATGAACCCAAACTCGATGAGGTTGTGTCGTTTCATTGCTAAGTTTCTTTGGCCACCTTCCAGCTCCATCATTAGATCAGCACCATGTCATCATAAATTGCATCGTCAGGTGATTTACACATGTTTGCAAAGTTTCAGCTCAATCGGTAACCAGGAAGCGGATCAAAGGACATGTTCTTTTTTGTATGGGACTTTGGCTCAATGACGGGCTCTAAACCATAATAGGGAAAAAAATCAATCAGCATAGTGTTTTTTAATCGAACAGTCAATTAAAAAGCAAAAATTTTTTTTTGCTTTGCGTTATTGCCATATTAACCGCCATTAAAGTCATCCACCATGTTGTGGATCATGGATGTAAGAAAGGAGTCAATCAGATTTAAATGTCACGGTTGTCCAAAAAAGTAATCGCCAGATCTGTCAGGTTTGTAATACATCGAAGTCCATTATCGTAACCATGTCGTAAATAATAAGAATCGAATTGTCGCAAAATATCACAACATAATGCATTCGTACATATAAAGCCGAATGAGATAAAACAATAGCAAACCGTAAGCAGTATATTACCAGTTTCTAATTTCTTAGTTCCCAGAAAAATGAGGCGAAATTCTCCAATAACAAATGTACAAATATATAATATATAAATGCATAATACAAATATAATGCATGCAGTAGGATGATTTGATACCTACATTGTATTTTCGCAATCACTGAGATTGAAAAATATCGTAGCTCATCTCAAAACAATTATGCGTGTTTTCGCGAAATTCCTTAGATAAGTATTATCAGGCGTATGATGTCCATTGCCAAACATAGGTCTCGAGTATGAATTTCCAACAACTCGTATAGTAGATATTTTTAACGATTTTCGTTATTAAATTCGTCTAATGTGTAATAACATTTGGATAGTAAAATAATTTTTAGTTGTTTTATAAAACAGTTTTCCTTTTCGATATCTTTTAGATTATTTGGCAGTTTATTAAATATTTTTATAGCCATAGAATGCGGGCTGGAACTATGCATTGCTAAGTTGGACTTTGATCCCACGAGTTTATGTCTGTATTCTGATCTAATTTAGCCAAAGTATGTATATACATTCCAAAAAACTCATTTTTACGGGACTGAGACATAAACCCCGCGATTTCACAATAAAAACCTGCGCTTCAGTGTTTCACTACATCAACTACAACATCAATCAAAACCAAAAACCACTACAACTTTGTCACAGAAAAAAACCGTTGAAAATTACACACAACAACACAAGAAATGCCTGACTAATTTCGTACGAAAAAGTCCTGCGTAGTTCCTAATATTTTCTTCCCATACCTACCTGAAGGATAATGGAATCCATAAGAATGGTGTCTTGAAGTATGAGAGCCATAAATAAAAACCGACAAGGGAAAACAGAGGGAAATATGTGTTTGCTGGCTAGCTTAAATAGAGCTTGGCATGTAGGGTGACCATGGAAAAGTTATGCGGAAGGGATACGGAGAAAGTCCTTGTGACGTCCGCTTTGGCGATATTTTTCGCTATTATGTTTTGTTTCCTTATCCCCTTCGGTGGACTTCGCGCGACTAGAATCGGGGCGGGAAAATTTTGTTAGAATCGCTGGGCAGGAAAATTTTGTAAGAAGCGCTCAGAATCTGGGCGCGCGCATCGTCTTTTGTTTATAATCTAATAAGAGTGGCCGTGCCACTTCCTCACTATCCGCTAGATGGCGCTGTGCGTGCTCCGAGGCACTAACAATGCGGATGCGACTGACACGGAGCTTTGTGAACAAATTCACACAAGTTGTACGTAACCTTTTGTTTCCCCGTCCATGACGGAACACGGCAGGGCCGGGCACCCGGTAATGTATGGATAGCGCTTTATAACTGACAGACAAACTAGTCAATTAATTAATATAGCGCTTTTTTCAGGCTATTTCATTGTTTCATTAATTTATTTTTGCTGTATTAATATTTTGACATATTGGTTTTTGCCTTATTATTATTTTGACACTTATTTTTGTGACATTCTATTAATTTTTAAGATAAAAATTAGTGTTTTATAATATGTGAGTTATAATATAATTGGTATGTCCGTTTTAATGGCTCATTAAATACAATTATATTTAATTTAGTGAACTGCTGCAAAATTAGTGGAGTTTAAAGTTATTTGCATTTTTATAGTATTATTCTAAGAAATTTCTCCACAGGTAACTTGTTCCGTTAGAAAAAAAACAACACAATAACACACATTATTTATTACATTGAGTATTTCCTGCTTTATCAGAGTCGGTAGAAAAGTTAAAGGTAGATATAATATGAATATATTTTCTCATTGCTCAATCATGCTAATTGATTGAGCAATGCGCCATCTCTCGTTAATGGTAAGAAGTTCTAATAATTTCACATTGAGTGACGATTGTCTGGTCTCACAGATGGCGCTTCCAACACTGTAGAAGTTGGTAATAAAATGATAAACACTTCACTAATTGCGGGTTTGTAGTAAGTACAGCCTTCTAGCTTAATTGGACAAAGCATCTGGGCCAGAATCCCCAGAGAGATGCAGGTTCAAATCCTGCGGGCGCGGCAATTTTTGATAAAATTTTAAATTAGTTATTTATCACACAAAAAATATTACTTATCATACTCAAAACATCTACATATCCTCAGAAAAAGGTACTAAACGCTTCTAAATTGCTCTAACTACGTCCAAACAAACCCCAGTCATTTGTAACTAAACCTCGCAATATATTCAAATGCCCAACAAATCCCTCAGCAAAGTCAGCAATCCCATTTAAAAATCAACTTTCCGTTCTAATTGGCAAACAGTGGGCTCATAAATAACCGGCGGATGTCTAACCCGGGGTTTACAAGGTTTTACACGCCAGGACATGTCCTGAGCCGCACCTACGGAGGGTCATTCTACTCCATTCATATACGGGAAGGGGCAGTGACCGCGGATTCTGGGAAACTTTTCATTTTTTGTACTATTGCATGGGAGTTCGTGACACCTTTGTCTTTGTGTTTTAGTAAGAACTAGCGACCCGCCCCGGCTTTGCACAGGTGTATTAACCTATTTGTTTATAAATCTTCCTCTTGAATCGTTCTATTTATTAAAAAAACTGCTTCAAAATCCGTTGCGTAGTTTTAAAGATTTAAGCATACATAGGGACAGACAGCGGGAAGTGACTGTTTTATATTATAATAGTCAAGTAAGTTCTGGAGAACAGGGTGAGGGTGGCCTTAGTGTCAGTGCTTGTAAGCAGCGTGAGAGAGCTTCTTATAAGTACGAATAACTTAGTAGCAGCTGCTTCTTCTCTCTGATCTCTGATCCATAGCACATCCACGGTTGGACATAGGCCTCCCTTATAGATTACCAATTAGACCGGTTGGAAGCGGTGTGCATGTAACGCGATGCTGCAGTCTTCGTGAGGTCGTCAGTCTACCGTAATACCTTCGTGATCGCCACTTTACGGTATTTAAATTCACGACCCTATCAGTTATTGATACTTTGTGCTCCCTGCCATTTTGACTTGCCAATCCGCTGGGCTATTTTAGTAAGGAATCTAATGTTAAGTAAGACGTGCTTTTGCAAAATCGAAGTAAAATAAAGTTATGGGCCTGTTTCCACAAATAGATCCTATATCCGACTAGTAGGTCATGTATCATGCTAAAAAGAGCATAAAATATTTTTCATCACCTACTGACGAGCTGATATTCTGTAATCTAGATTTTTATGAACGAAACTTCAGTAAAAAATTACAAAGACAGATTTTTTAGAAAATGGCTTATGGTATTTTTACCGACTTCAAAAAAGGAGGAGGAGGTACTATGTTCGTCTGTATGTATTTCTTCGCCAGTTGTGAACTGATTTAGTAAAAATTTTTTTAGTTCCAAAGCGTATACTCCTGAGGTGGTCCCATTTAAATTTAGCAAAATCGGTTGAACCGTTTTTGATAAATCAACAATAATGTACAAGGATGTCACATCGGTTCGTGGAAATTATTCGAATTATGTGCACGGTGGAAGTCGGTGGTGCTATATTTTTCGAAAAATAATTATGCTTGATATAGGTACCTACATTAATATTAGGTAACTACTCTTATTACTTATGTGTACCTATTTACCTCTGCAATCAGGTTCAGGTCACCAATGACCATAGGGCAATGACCAAATGAGACCAAAAAACTTAAAAATTAATTAAGATAAGCTAAATTTATACGCGATAATAATTTTGGACACAGTTTTGATTGAGTGGCAAAGTTTTTCAGTCTTGAAATGGTGAAAGAATGAAATGGGAACAGATTGTTCATAATCTCTGAAGTTACTTGTAAGTGAAATGATTTCACCAGAAAAAGGTAATTAATAAAAGTGATCATAGTCTGAGATGAAATATACGTCACCTCATTAATATTGTGCTATAAGAGGTGTGTGCATGTGTGTGCTTTTCGCATAAAAGAAAAAAAAAACCTAAATTATCACACGGTCTCCGACCCCAAACTAAGCAAAGGTTGTGATATGGCTGCCAAATACTGATAAACTATATATACAGATTTTACACACCCAAAAAAAAAAACATACAGACGAACATATAGTCCCTCCTCCTTTTTGGAAGTAAACAATGCCGAATCGATGATAGCAAAGATGCCACAGACATACGAATGCATACACATCACATGTTATACTTATATCCTGTTTTAACGCCAGGGCTTAAAAATGTCTTAACTAAACACTCCATTCCGTGTCCATCGAACATTAATTGCCACTAGATCAGACACAGTAAAGAACCTGGTGTTTGAACCCGAACCAAAAAGTTCAAGTTCCTGGACCTTTCGCCCAAAACTGTGGCTATTGAGTTAAGTGGTTTTGTCATCGTAGCATTAACTTAAAGACGTAAATAGGGGACGTAAACGATGGAGTACATCGATGACATACTGAAGAGAGGGACTAAAATGTTATGGCAAGTCGTATGGGAGATTTACACTCATATTATATTGGCCCAATTATGAAGGTGCCATCGTAAATTTAATAGCAATGTAAAAAGTGTTCTCGCTATCGAATGCCTAAAGTGAAAAAGAAACAGAAATGGTCAAATTAGCTATTATAATTATGATGGTGCCTTCATAATTGGGCCTAGCATATTATCAGTAATTTATGGGTTTAGTTTGTAAAATGTATTTTGTTTTATTTTTATTTGCATATTTACCGAGGTACCGCCAGAATAACGATGTGCCGAACACCAGACACATCGTCATCCACCACCTGGGACCAACCAGCACTGGGCGTCAGACAGCACCCGTGTCCGACAGCCCTGGTCCCGATGCGACGGGTCAATTAAAGTGGCCCCGCGCCTGCCACTACGGCTGCAGAGGATAGGGAGAGCGGCCGTCGCGATACCGACACTCCTCTTCCCCTGCAGCCCCACCGCCTCCGCCAACACGTTGGCGGCACCCGTTGGGGCCGCTGGCAGGACGGATAGACAGCGGCACACTCGCCGCCCGTCCATCCCGTCGCCGCCCCCGCCTCGATGGGCTCGGCCGCGGTATCGCGACGACCCACCAAACATTACTTTGTTTTCGTTTATCCAATTCCTGGCAGAAATTGTTCAAAGCGCTAAGACCGCCCATGTACCACTTGATTTTATGATACTTTGTGTTTTTAACCAACTTCCAAATAGGAGGAGGTTCTATGTTCGTCTGTATGTATTTTTTTGTGTATGTTTATCGATATTTTCGCCAATTATGAACCGCACTGAAAAAATATTTTTTAGTTCAAAAGGGTATATTCCTGAGGTGGTCCCATTTAATTTTTATGGAAATCGTCTGAGCCGTTTCAATCAACAATAATGTAAAAATTGTGTACATAAATTCGAATTTTGTAGACGACTCCATCGTCGGTTTTGGATTTTTTTGCGAAAATAATTATTGTTATTACTTCCGGAGTGCGATAAAGTTATTTTATCTACACTAATGTTGTAACATTCTACTTATGTTTCCAATACTTGACTTATAATGACTACTGTTATAGCGCAGACAACAAAACACTCAATTTAAGCAATTTCACATGATGTTATAATATCCACATCGATATCGTAAAATCTCATAATAATATCGCCCGCTCGCTCCTGATTGGCCCTGCGCGCGCAGCTGCGCTCTCATTGGTTAGATTTTAATGGCGCCAAGTTCACTGTGACAATACACGTACGCGTGAATTTAATGTTTCGCAATATGTTTTATTTTTATTTTTATTTTTATTAGTGAAGATAAAGTAGTGTATGCAACTGCATATAACACGGGTATTAAAACACTCGTTACTATTATGAATGTACTGTATTAGCAAAGCGTTCAGTGTAGTTAGACTAAGTAGGTGTTTCTAAGCCAACCCTGAAATTCAGCAACATTCAGCACGGGTAGTTTTTATATCTGTGGCCGCGGATGGCATTTACAACTTAGCGCTGCCGTGGTTCGGATGATACGATCAATTGTGGGTCTCAGTAGTATTAACCTCTCTAAAGCCATGTCAAATAGATTAAACACTCGCTAGGGCCGGGCCAGCCAGGCTTGTACTAACTTCTTATTCTTACAAACATTTATTTGTAAAGTAGATACAGCTAATGCATGCACTCAACATGAGGTCAAGAAGTTCGTCATAAACATAAAATGAAATAAATCTTAGAGAATCCAGAAGTGGTAATAAAACAGAATAAAACTGGAAATATATTTCAGTGTATTTTATTCGTAAAATGTAAAATAGATCTCTGCATATAATTGGGTTGTAAAATTTATAAACTACTAATAAATTAGCAAAACGCCACAGTTATCAACGTTGAATAAAAATGTCTGCCTGATTGTGCATGAATATTTTTTCCATACATTAATCACATATTATTTTAAACGTTGTTAAGACATGTTTTTAATCATATTGGAAAATGACACTCATAATTATCGAGTTGGCATTTTTTTAAATCCATAACTGAAACTTTAAATTACAGCTTTTGTGACACAAAATACGTTCAGTATATGGTTCACAAACGGTCTAACTAGATCGTCATCGTTTTCGTTTCAGTAATATAATGTCCACTGCATAGGACATGGGCCTCCCTTATCTTACACACGGTCTATGACCTCAAACTAAGCAAAGCTTGTGATATGGCTGCCAGAGACTGATATAGGTACTACTTAAACATATTTTTTAAATACTTACTTATACCTAAATAACGCCCAGACACAGAGAAAAACACATATGCTCATCACATAAATATTTGCCCTGGGTGGGTATCGAACCCATCTTTGACCCAGCAGTCAGGGTCACTAACCACTGAGCCCCCGATGCAGTCAATCAGACCGGCGGCGGATAAATACTACAAATTTACATGTACAGGGTTATTTGTAATCAATTAGCATTCTTTTAGGTGCTTATTCTAGACATCAAAACTGACAACTTTTGTTCCGCGACTTTTGTCAAAACTAAAATAAAATCAGCTGTCCCATACATTTTGTCGCGGGTGAACGATATTTTTCTATGGAACATCATTTTTTTAGAGTTTGACAATAGTCGCAGAACAAAAGTTGAAAGTTTTGACGTACAGAATAAGCCCCTAAAAGGTTGTTAATTGATTATAAAAATAACCCTGTATATGCCAAAATATGGTCATAAAATGGCGGCCTTATCACCCATGGCGATTTTTTGTAGGCGTAGGTACATCTTTTTATGTCGGTATATGACTGATGAGTGATCTCTAGCAAATGTTTCATCGATGGCAAGTGATAAAATATAATGGGCTCTGAAACGCCTGGACGTTAATTTATGACAGAATTTAGGTTTATGGCGACTCCGGAAACCCTTCAGATGGTTGAGAAGTTCCGACAAAAAACCATGTTTGTGTATCAAAGATTAGGAAAGTTACATTACTTTGTGATTTAATCAAGTAAGTGGATTTTTTCCTATTGCTCTTTATTCTCGCCCACTTCACGTTATCTGATCGGTTTCATGATATATCAGAATTAATTAATTGAGTCATATTACGTCACACTTTAACTCAAAATATTTAAGTTGGTCTGTCTGTTTGATTCTGTATCAGTTTATAACATTGAAATGAAAATGAGGATTTGACACCTTTTAGCAAGCTAGCAATTTAACAATTTCATTGAAATCTGTATTTTTTATCCAAATAAATAATTATTTTTCGCAAAAATGACAATACCGCCTTCTACCTGTACAAAATTCGAATATTTCGCTCGAATTGTTTTCTTTATTGTCGATTTTTGAAAAACGGCTTAGCCGATTTTTGTAAAATTTAAATGGGACCACCTCGGGAGCATACCCTTTCGAACTAAAAAACAATTTTTCGATTCTGTTCACAATTGGCGAAATTATCGATGAACTGAAGAGTTTTGACCGTGGATATTACGAAATGAGACGAAATTTATGTGCAATTTAGGTTTATAAATATCATGAACATACACAATAAATTACATGCAGACGAACATAGAACCTCCTCCTTTTTGGAAGTCGGTTAAAAATAAATATTTGCTTCATCTTCATGACAATTAGTATCAATCACAACACATCGTAGACGTAGGGACAGCATACATTGTCACAGCGTCAACATCCAGTGGACGTTGGAACAGCATACACTGTCGCAGTGACAACGCAACGTTGACAAATAAACAATATAACCATTGAACATGGTGAGATTTTATATTTTAAAAGTAACAATGCCTTAACGTGGGGTCAAAGCAAAGTGGTCAAAATGACAACATGACAAAAACGTAGTGTGATAGTACCTTTGTAATAGCGACTTATCATAGGGACAGTTAGCGTTGTCATATCTACAATGTTTGTGATAGTTTCAAACCTCAAAGGGGGCTAATACGGGGCAACAAAAAATGTGTATAAGTTCCTTTGTCATTGATATTTTCAAGCGTCTAAATTTGTGCAGTCGCTGTGTTCAGTTTCCCTAGTAATCTCCCATTTGATAAGAGATTTTTGTCGCCGCGTCTAGAAATTTTTTAGAGTGTGGATATTACGAAATGAGACGAAATTTATGTGCAATTTAGGTTTATAAATATCATGAACATACACAATAAATTACATGCAGACGAACATAGAACCTCCTCCTTTTTGGAAGTCGGTTAAAAATAAATATTTGCTTCATCTTCATGACAATTAGTAGCTTTAGGATGTCTACTGCTGCACATAGGGTTTACAATAAGATCGTTTGAAAAGGAATTGCTTCCAGCCTGATCCTGCGTTCTTGATAAGATTTATTTAAGATTCATTGGTCTGCTTTGTCTGTAAACGTCCTATGCTGTGCTTGGCCTTGGTCTCTAGAATCTTGCAGACTTTTCTGATGATTCTATTTTTATTTTCTTTTAGGGTGTAGTAACAGAGTACATTTCATACAAGATTAAGCAAAGTTAAAAATTTTGAAAAAAAAAACCCACGACGGTAAAAATCTCATCGAAAAGAATAAAAGACGTAATTTTTATTATTTGGGAACATGCATTAAACTACCACGTACACATTGCTGAAAACAGAATTGTAATCGGACATTTCGTTTTGATAATATTGCAACATTGTTTTGCACTAATATTGTGGCGCCCCTAGTAAGTTACAGCCATGACACCTGTCTAAGAACATGAACTCATCAAACACAAACCCGTTATTGAAAACCGCATCAAAATCGCATCATTGGTTTAGAAAATAGGTGGGAACATTACTTTGCACAAACGCACACACAAACAAACATCTCTCACCCTAAACGCATATACTCGTACCTGCTCCGTTCCGTCGTGGGTAAAAATTAACTTGTCCGTCATTATATCAGCGTGTGATAAAAAAAGTTTTTTTTTTGCCGCACATGCTTGCTAATTCCAATCATTTGTTTCATGCATTTTTAATTTATTATTTTATTATTTACTAGCTTAAAACCCGCGGCTTCGCCCGCGCGTTGTCCTAGTACTTGCTTAAAATTATAATAGCCCGCGATTTAGCACTTGTTGTCTTACTCGTAGCACTTGTTTCAAGATTCAAGATACTTTATTTGTCAGAAATATGGTAGCGTAAACAACATACAAAGTAGTACATATACAGATTTTCAGAGAGTAGAAAATGCATGCTCTTGCCCATTGTGGCGTACAAATATAAAAGGCATATTTACACTTTAAAAACATTAGAAGCAGAATTTTAAAAAAATATAATTGTATATTAAGAATATTTCTGATTTATAAGAAGCCAAAAATTGACATTTTAGTTAAAATGATAAATATGATGAATTGCTTATAATGATAATAAGCCACTATTTCGCCCGCGTTGTTGTATTGCTTTCTTAAAATGATAATAGCCCATACATTGGCCGCGTTGTCTTAGTACATTCTTAAAATTATAAGAACTTGCAGTTTGATCCGTGCTCTCTTAGTAGGTATTTATGCCTAGGACGATATATAATATCCCGCGGTTTGGGCCGCGTTGTCATAGTACTTGCTTAAGATGATATTTTGTGGCCTGCGCTTTGGTCCATATTATCTTAGTACTTGCTTCAAATAATAATGGCCGCAGTTTGGGCCGCACCATTTTAGCACCTTCTTGATTAATCTGAGAGCACGGCGGGCGGTGCCCCGCCAAATCAGACATTTGACTTAACTCTTTTACTATTTCCTGTGGGAACTGTTTATATCTAGATAGTGAGTATGTAAACCTATCGTATTAACATGTAAATGTAATATTTTATGAATTAATTGAATATGAATATACTTTACGTGATTATGGAAAACTAATCCATGTAATTGCCTACTCACATATCTATCTTACATAGTTAATAAATAAATAACATAAGTAGTTAGCAATGTGATAAATAGTTTTCCAGAAACTCACTAAAATCAAACCAAGTTCATCAGCACATTTTAAAATACTGTTTTTTTAGGTCGTGAAAGAATATTTTTCAGTATACTCACACATGACCCATGTCGTTTCACACTTGTATCTTGTATACCAATTTTTATTCAAATGCATTCTCATGTCATGATATAGTGCAGTGGTCGTCACACTTTTCTGTTCAAGGGCCACATACGACAGTGCGAAGCAACACTGCGGGCCGCACACTGATGAACTTTATTATAACATACCAGCCCGAGTTGTTTTAAGTTACCGCGCTGTCCACTGAACAAACCATGGCAAAAAAACAGGCGCGAGCGAAGCAAGCGCGTAATTTTTTAGGATTTTTCAGTAATTGTTGTGTAATAGACCAATCAACTGCTTTTTTTGCAAAAAAGTTTTTTACAGTGATTTCAAAACCGATGTATTATGAGCTCAAGGGCCACATACGACAGTGCGAAGCAACACTGCGGGCCGCACACTGATGAACTTAATTATAACATACCAGCCCGAGTTGTTTTAGGTTACCGCGCTGTCCACTGAACGTACCATGGCTAAAAAACATGCGCGAGTGAAGCGAGCGCGAAATTTTTTAGCATTTTTCAGTAATTGTTGTGTAATAGACCAATCAACTGCTTTTTTTGCAAAAAAATCGGTTTTTTAGAGTGATTTCAAAACAGATATATTATGAGCTAAGCAGACTAACGACTGCTATCATGCGCGACCGCGGTGAGCCCCAATTTTGTTTTGTTTGTTATTTTCAGTCATTTTAATCCTGGCATGAACAAAGCAGACCACGTTACTACTTATATGCGCGAGTGCCGCGAGCGTGAATGTTTTTCCGTTAATTTTTAGTTAATTGAAAACAAATATGAACATTTTTCAGATTTTAATTATAGAATGTACCGCGGGCCGCACCAATAAAGGCCGCGTTGCCGCATGCGGCCCGCGGGCCGCGTTTTGACGACCACTGGTCTAGTGGTATTAACACCCGCTTTACAATCGTGAGGTCCTGGGCTCAAATTCTGGTGCCGTAACAGTAAACTCTTTGAAACTTATGTACGGGATTTTACGCTACTGGCTTTTCAGTGAAGGAAAACATTGAGGTTACATAAGTACGTCCGTAGAAAAAAAAAACATGGCATATGTGAACACACCAACCCGCACTGAGGTAGCGTGCTGAATATGACCCAATCACCCTTCCTGGGTAGGCCTACGTCCAGTAGTGGACTATTAAAGAGATCGGTACAGCATACGGCATGTTTGATTAAGCCATCAGTCATTTCGATTTTCCTGACTGAAGGAACCCATTTTTTCCCGGAACAATAAGACAATCTTACCCAAAACCGTTCAGCCAGCTGAAAGTGATCGAGGTAGTTGTAGGACATTCAGGCGTCGTCTGACCCAAGACAGATGAAAAAGTAGCACACAAGTATGTTTTATTTTATTTGATAAATATATAGCGTATCTCTAGACAACAGGCATGTTCTAGTGTACCATACTCATTATTTGACTAACTTTTACAATGAGACCAACCCCGAAATAGCGAAAATACAATTAATCGGCTAATACACAAAAAGTTCATCGACCCGCGACAAAATGTGTATATAACTAATTTTCGCTATTTCAGTTGATCCCATGGTAAAGTAAACACCTATATTGACCCAAGATGAATTCTATTGGCTCACAAAATAAAAAAAATTATAAGCTAATAAAAGCCCATTATAAAATGTCGATGATTCATCTTTAAAAGGTTAAGGATGAATCATCAATTTTATTTTCTAAGTTTACCACTTATACGATTACACACTTTTATCATATATATAAATTTTATCGATTACACTTATAAAATATTATATAAAAGTATTTTTAACGATTATTTAATATTATTCACCGAAACCGTACCTACATTAATAATTTATTCGGGATGAGAGAAAGCGATACGCTAAGACATATTGTTGCCTACTTCCATACTTAAAATTATAAAACAAATCTAGTATCGTTTTAGCAAACTGTTACGAAGGCTTTTAAGTTTTTTCCTGAAGAAACTGTGTACAATTTTCCGGAGACGTAAATATCTAATTTTCTTGTTATTTCTGTAATGAAATCTCATACAAAGTATTATAGAAATATAATCAGTGTTTTAACAATGTGTAAAACATTTTTTTATTCGTTTCTGAGGGAATCGTCTATGTTTTTCGGAATAGTGGATAAAAATACGTTAATCCATGTTGTTCCTTACTCCTATACATATAATAAAACGAATTCATTGTCGTATTAAAATCCGTCATGAACTTATGTACCTATGTTTCTTCTGAGCTTGACCGGAATTGTTTTCCAGGCCATCCACAGTCCATGTCTTAGAAGTGGTGGGCTATTTCCGAACAAAATTGTAGTGAATTTCAGTATTTTTGTGATAAAAAAAAGTGATATCCTGAAGGACCCAGGACCCACTCACATTTTCCGGGAAAGCAGTACCCTATGTAGTATTTGGACTGTTTTCTAGCTAAATACCAAATTTCGTAAGAAGTCATTTACCCGTTCTCTCTAAACTTAATAGCTATCTGAAAAATGTTGGCTATCCCTAAGAACCTTATAGATTTTCCGGGATAATAATAGTTCCCTTATTGAAAGATAATGTGTGCTCCCTCCCAGATTCAATGCATAACCGTTCAACTCGTTAAACTGTAATTGATGTTTTGTTCACCAACTTTGTAACCTTATCTGATTGATACCTTAGATAAGAAAAATTATAAAACATAAACAAACGAATTTTTTATTTGGTCTACATGTAGCAATGTACACAATGTTTCAAGTCAACTGGTACAGGAAATAAGAAGTTACGTACGAACGAAAAGGGCCCGTTTTACCCCGTTCGAGGTAGATTTTTCGAAATTTTCTTCTTTAGTGCCCCATAACGATGTACAACATACATAATATATTCCAAATTCCAAGTTTGTACCTTCAGCGGTTCGGTCTGTAGCCTAAACTGGTATATTTTGGATATCCCTAATCTTCTCTTCTCTTATTTTTTTCGGGAAAGTAATTGTTTTTGTATTGAAACATGGTGTGTGCTTCCTACATAGATACCGGATTTCATCCATAAACGTTTAGCTCGTTAGATGTAATTGAAGCTTTTTTCACCAAATTTGGGTCCTTATCTGATCCCATCAGGAAAATTTGGAAAGCAGTACCAAACATATTTATGATTCTGTCTAAATAGCATGTGTATAAAGTTTAAGGTCAATCGGAACAGGAAATAAGACGTTTCCTACAAATGAAAAGGGCCCGTTTTACCCCGTTAGAGGTCGAAAATTCAACATTTTCGTCTTTTGTGCTACATTGTGTCGTACAATGTACCTATATTCTAAATTTCAAGTTTATGTCATCAGCGGTTTGGGCTGTAGCATAAATTGATTTATTTTGGATATCCCTAAAGAACCCAATAGATTTTCCAGGATAAGAACAGTTCCTGTATTTAAACATGCTGTGTGCTTCCTCCATACCAGATTTCATCCATAACCGTTCAGCTTGTTGGATGTAATTGTTGCTTTTTCACCAACTTTGGGACCCGATTTGACCCTTTAGACAAAGAAAATTCGGAAAAACAGGAAAAATCATATTTTTTATTTTGTCTGAATAGCACGTATACAAAGTTTCAAGTCAATCGGTTCAGGAATAAAATATATACTTACAAACGAAAAGGGCCCGTTTTACCCCGTCAAAGGTCAAAAGTTCAAAGTTTTCGTCGTTAGTGCTCCATTACGTTATACAATAAACCTATATTCCAAATTTTAAGTTTATATCTTTAGCGGTTTGGGCGGCAGCCTAAATTGATTAATTTTGGCTATCCCTAAGGAAACCTTTAGATTTTCCGGGATAATAATAGTTTCTGTATTGAAACATGTTGTGTGGCTTCCTCCATACCAGATTTCATGCATAACCGTTCAGCTCGTTGGATGTAATTGATGCTCTTTTCACCAACTTTGGGACCCTATTTGACCCCTTAGATAAGGAATATTCGGAAAAACAGGAACAAACGTAACTTTTATTTTGTTTGAGTAGCATGTATACAAAGTTTCAAGTTAATCGGTAAAGGGAATAAAAAGTTACATACAAACGAAAAGGGCCCGTTTTACCCCTTTAGAGGTCGATTTTTCAAAATTCCGTTCTTAGTGCTCCATTACGTGGTCCAATGTATCTTTGTTCCAAATTTCATGTTCGTATCTTTAGCGGTTTGGGCTGTAGGCTGTCTGTCAGTCAGTCACTCAGCGAAGCCTTTTATATAATAGATTGAACCGAATCGAAAAATTATTTTAGTTCGAAAGGGTTTACTCCCGAGGAGATCCCAATTAAATTTTACAGAAATCGGATGAGACGTTTTTGAAAAATCAACAATTTTGTTCAAGATGGAAGGCGGTTTTGCCGTTCTTTGCGAAAAATAATTATTAATTGATCACTTCAACTCGAACACTAAATAATAAAGTTAAACAGCTACCGCAGAACGCCGCTAGTTCTTGATACAGTGAGTGATAACCTTTTACTAATATAGTGTTTCATAATACGATTGTTTTTATGATTTGTAAGAATAGATTGATAGTAGAAGGACTGAACTCGAAGTTCATGGGCACGGTGTTGTGATGAGTAATAAGGACACTTAGAGAATTCAGCTTGATTTGTTAAGAAGAATCTATTTCTAATTTCTCTAATATTAAGTTTGTACAGGCGTACTGTACCAGCCTTTTTTTAATAGTCCACTGAAGGAAGGCCCTACCCACGAAGGGTGATTGGGCCATATCCACCACGCTGGCCCACTGCGGGTTGGTGGATTCACATACGCCATCGAATTTCTTCTACGGACGTATGTAGGTTGCCTCACGATGTTTTCTTCACCGAAAAGCCCGTGGTGTGAAATTCCGTACATAAATTCCAAGGAATTTATTGGTACGTGACCGGGATTTGAAACCACGACCTCACGATTGTAAGGCGGGTGTCATTACCACTAGACCACCACGGCTTACGGTTGTACAGGCGTAGTACCTACCTATTATTTCTAGGTTTATTATGTGATCTGTGGTACTGGTGGGCTGGCTTGTCTTACTTGGCTGGCATACGGACCGTGACAGAATTTTGTCCTCGCGTGATAGAGTTACAGATATAACACCTCATCGTAATCGTGTCGTGGTGCGTATGCTTGCCGCGCTGGAAAGCATAGAAGATGCCATAGAAATCACACATGACCTACACCTATGTTATATTTTGATGTTAAAATGTGCAAAAAGCTTGCTAGTTTCCATATGAAAAATGTTTTTAGATGGTTTGTTTAGAGGGAAAATTCATTAAAAGGTCACAAAAGTCCGATAACGTACCATAAAGCAGGTAGTTAGGCCAACTCACGGAAAAATAAAAATTAAAAATTCTCCCCTCAACAATCCTCCGCTACTCTTTGTAGAGAGCTTTCTAGATAATTAACAGGATAATGAATATAGAAGCTCAGATAAAAGATAGCTCTTAGGACTAAATTGAAAAGATAGCTTAAAGAAACTCGCTAATTATGTACCTACCTAATTTTCGTAATTATAGAATAGCAAGAATATAAACCCAGAAGGTACTTTACAATTAGTTTAATGATTATCTCTTACATCGGAGCTTTTAAAAGACGAAAATATATCGGTACATAGTAAATATATCGGAAAGTTCTTTACTACCGTCGTCTTTGAAAGCATAATGTCAGAAGCATGGAACAGAAGCTTGGTGGAGATTTTCTCTAAGAATAATTTATTAAAGAAAAAAAGCGACATAGGTCTGTAAACCCATGACACTATATGTTCCGGGAGAAAACACTTTTCACCCCTTAAATTGTAACAAAATAATTTTTGGATTCAATTGCTTAAGATAATGCACTCTCGTTCGTCTTATTTTTTCAGTTTTTTTTGTTTAGATATACTTTTTAGCCAAAGTTTTACGTAAAAACATGAATTTTTAGAGGCCTATAACTTTAAGGTCATTTATAAAACTGTAAAAACTAAGACGTGTAATCTTAGCGTTGAAGTGCTGATTAAATAAAAAAAAATACTCAAATTGGATAATATTTAGAGGTATACGACAGCTTATTGTTTTTGTATGGACAATTTGTCGCATCACAATTGCCTTAAATCTAATTTTTATTCAATTTTAACGTCACAATTGACATGAGAAACAAGATTACAAGCGAAATTCGAAAAAGAAACAATTGGAAAGTTACATTACGTTATATCGATAGGGAAATCAATGCCCTCACCAAACTAAAACTTTCGACTTGAAACTCTGAGGGATATCGGATATAAAATTATCAAAGTTTATTTATTCCGAAACAATATTTTACCTTATTTACGAATTGAAAAGGTACAAAATAAACTTTGTAGAGTAAACAGCTAATGAAGTTCATCGTACTTCAGCTAAGGTTCTCGACTAGCTAGTTGGGAAATGCGTATCGAATTTCCGGACTGAGTGGCATTTTCTCAACCAGTTTGTGATACTAAAATTAATGAGTTTTTAGAAGTATAGGTTTGTCAAATATATTGCTTTGTTAGATCATTATTCATGATAAATTTATGACTATGTACCTACGTGCGTTCGGAAAATTGCGTAACGTCTTCTCGTCCGACATACATCAGTGCCTCAAGTCGAAAGTATTTGATCAATGTGTGTTGCTAGTGATGATTTATGGCACAGAAACGTGGTCCGTATTAGAATTTTTAGAACTAACACTTACAGTGTTTACAGATAGCGGCACGTAAGTGTAGCGCTGAGGGTACTGTGCAGGGGATGGCTGCGCTTGGTGACCGCCATACTAAATGCGCAGCCATCCCCTCTACAGTTCGCTCAGCGCTAGACATGCCGTACCGGCAAGCGCAGCATAGGACGTCCACCCACAACCTTTAAAGTTAGGTGGACGGATGACCTCACTAAGACCGCAGGATTGCGCTGGATGCAAGCCGCTACCAACCGGTCTTATAGGAGATCTTTAGGGGAGACCTATTTCAGCAGTGGACGTCCTATGGCTGAAAAGAAAAGGTATATAATATCACTTTTGTTCTTAGCATTTTATAATTATTATAGTTGTGTTGTTAAAATCTGAGATAAACTATTCATTTGAGAAACATTCGCCTTTAGGTGCTAAACACTGGGCACGCAAAAAGCTACGCAGTTTGGCTCTGATTGATTCCTCCAATAAAGGTAAAAAAAACAATACGACGACCGGAAAAGCCGAACCTTCACACTTTTCGATTTGTTTTACGAAACGAGAGCGGACGAATTTACTTTGGATATGAATGTAACGCGTTCACATAACATCGACATTCTTCGTGCATAATTTGTAAATGTAAAATTTCGGAGCGTGACACTGTAGTCAACAGTCGCACGCAGTAGCCACAGACTACAGTGTCACCGCGAAACTGCAGTAGTTTTGCGGTAACTGGTTTTTATACATAATATTTCTGTGGAATAAATTGCTAGTTAACGACGTGCAGTCTGCTGCTAAAGCGTGCTTGGCTACGGTATATCTAAACGATGAGTTCATAAGTCTTGTAGAAAAATAAGAATGTATTACCTACCTACGAAAAAGCCGTGATGGTCTAGTGGTAATGACACTGACCTTACAATCGAGAGGTCGTGGGTTCAAATCCCGGTCCCGTACCGATGAGTTTTTTGGAATTTACGTACGGAATTTTACACCACTGGCTTCGATAGCGTATGTGGATCTACTCGTACCTATCCCCACTGGGCCAGCGTGGTGGATATGGCCCAATCACCTTTCGTGGGTAGGCCTACTTCCTGCAGTGGACTATTAAAAAGGCTGGTACAGTACAGTTCAGTATTGTCCTACCACAGAACAGCCCGACGACATATTGATTGTGTTATTTGTCTGTTTTACTTCATAAGAGTCCATACTTCGCGGGTGCATGTCTACGGATTATTCGTTGCCAATCGTTCCTGTCACGCGTCAGCGCAGTTTAGAAAGTTTTTCTGCAGAGAGCGCGCTTCAAAAAACTGAACAAAATCTTCACTGATTATCAATTAATAACATCTTCAATGCTGTAGTTGTTCACAAGCGGCGGGCTGCACATAAAAATACAATTTAATTACGAGTATGTATACACTATGGAAACTAACGTGGTTTTCGTACATTTTAATTAAGTAAAACACAGGTGTTACTCACGTTTGATTTTTAGTAGGATACTACTATAGTTTCGATCGCATTTGGCGATCTTTCTCAAGGTCGGAGTACTAGCTCGCGGGCTCGTCTCGCATAGCACTGCGAGCCGCGGTCGCGATGACAGCGGTTGCGGTGCGGGGGCAGGGGCGGCAGCGGGCAGAGTATGTTGTAGCGTCGGCGCGCACTGAAGATCTTCCTCGTCGGTAACCTGGCATCCCTCGGGAATACTCCAGCACGCCGAACTCACTACGTCACCACCAGCCCAGCGGTCAAGTTCCTTGGTTACTGGCAAACACGGCTTCCAAGTCGGTGGTAGATTCCATCCGCCGTCTCTATTGAAGTTAGAGCGTCTACTAATTTCAATAGCCTCTCTAACTTTTCGGGGAACGAAAAACTTTTCCCTTGCTAACACTTTCGAACTCGAACTCGGTTCGATAGAGCGAAACTACAAATTAAAAAGTATGTATACAATTCTATGAAAATGTTCAATTTCGGCTACTGTACCAGCCTTTTGTAATAGTCCACTGCAGGACGTAGGTCTACCCACAAAGGATGATTGGGCCATATCCACCACGCTGGAACAGTGCGGGTTGGGATTCACATACGCCATCGAATTTCTTCTAGATACGTATGCAGGTTGCCTCACGATGTTTTCCTTCACCGAAAAGTCAGTGGTGTGAAATTCCTTACATAAATTCCAAAGAAACTCATTGGTACGGGACCGGGATTGAGCCCACGACCTCAAGAATGACAGGCCAGCGTTATAACCACTAGTCCACCACGGCCACGCTTTCGCTATACATATATTACGTATTTATACAAATAGCAATAGCCTGACATCGCGATAGCTGCGAGTCTAGTTTTCAATGTTCCCCAATGCCACGTCCACTAGCTAATACATCATATAGCGGGAGGCTCGCGAGTCCAATGACGTCACAGAGGGTCGGCGACCCTCCAGTTCAAACCCCCACAGCGTAGGTGATAGTTACTGCGGCAGCTGGGAACTGGGAGGTTCTTCACGTTTGCTACTACTCGTCAAAAGCTGTGCTGCAGTGGTTAAGGTTCAATCATTTAAAAAAATGTTCTTGAGCGGAGACTATACGTACCGGCAAGCAGAACGTAGAATGTTCACCTTCGAGGATGATCTCATCGAAACCGCAGGATCACGCTGGATGCAAACCGCTTCCTACCGGTTCTATTGGACAGCTAGGGGTGGCCAATGCCCAGCAATGGGTATTCTATTGCTGATGGACATGTGTTCATTTTTAATTTGCTTTGGAAAGAGAAAATGTTTTAGATGGAACCATCGATTCCTTTTTACCTCTTTGAATGACGTCACAGGGAGCACTAAACCCCTAGTTTTATTCCTTTACAGCCTAAATGATAGTAGTGTCAGAGGGATATCTGTCGATTACTTGTAGTGGGATTTTTATTTCATCTCATGTAATTTTATGCGTGGCTGTACCATAAGAAATACGTAATACTGATGCGGGAAATTGATCTTTATCAACGTGGACCGAATCGGCCTCTTCTTATATCGTTCTCGGCGTTCGCCCCACGGGGCGAAAGAGGGCCTTCAAAAAGAGTCTTCGTCGATTCGCCCCGCGGGCCCAACAGCTTGCGGGGCGAAACCACGAAAGAGCCATTTTATCACGCTCAATTTAATAATATCATTGTCGAAGTTGTGCTGATTAATTAATTTTAACATCTTTTCTATTCATCTGATTTGTGTTAGAGAGGTACAAATAATGATTATACTCAAACTCAAATCATTTATTGCAACATATGAAATTTATATGCGCTTCTTAGTTAACATGTTTTGTATAGTTATACATATGACCCTATAAGGGTATGGCAATTTTATTATTTGAATTTGGACGCTATGGCGTTTTCTATTACATTAGGCTCTTTGCATGTCATTTATTTGACTCCGGTGTCTTTTGGTCGACCAATCTTAAAAGTCAGAATAGGACTTTCATCACCGCGCCTTGGTGGTCTAGTGGTTATGACACCCGCCTCACAATCGTAGGGCTGTGGGTTCAATCCCGATCCCGTACCAATGAACTCCTTGGAATTTATGTACGGTTTCTAAGACCACTAGCTTTTCGGTGAAGGAAAACATCGTGAGGCAACCTGCATACGTCCGGAGAAGAAATTCGATGGCGTGTGTGAATCCACCAACCCGCACTGGGCCAGCGTGGTGCCAATCAATGGTCCAATCACCCTTCGTGGGTAGGCTTACGTCCTGCAGTGGACTATTAAAAAGGCTGTTACAGTACAGTACAGTACATTCATCACCAGAAATGGACTAATAACGATGATTTGAAATCATCGTATCATCAATAGGTACCTAAATCTGGGTTAAGGTAGAGTTTTGTCACTGTTTTCCATTGTTTCTACCGAAACAACACTGAAACAAAGTGCTGTGATGGCAGACAGGCTGTCTTTTAAACTGTAATTGAAAACCGCGAGCTAAAAATACTTCTGTGGAGCGGAGAGAAAAAGAGAAAATACAACTGGCATGAGAAATCGGTGGAGTAATGGAGCAGCGATAGGACGTCTACCCATAATTTGGATAATTGACCTGCATATTAAGCAAAAAACAATGGATACCTCAGGTTAATTTCTGAAATGTTGAGCCCACACGTAAACCTCCAAAAAGGTAGTGTTGCCTTGACTTCTGTCTTATAAAGACACAAAATGTACCTACCTATGTCACCCTCAGACCAAAAAAAAATCAAGACAGAATTTTATGAACAAAACAAATGAAGCCGGCAAAACCAACGTATCGCCGTGTATAGACACAATTACACACAAATACACGTGCAAGAAAACTACGCCTTGGATCGCCATGGAACTATGGCGGCGCAACACCGACGCACTTACTATATATGTATAAAAACCGGTCTCACATGTCTGTTCACGACGTTCTGTCTTGATTTTTTTATTTGGTCTGAGATGTCACCCCTTCTGATCTTGTGCCAATATTGTTCAGGTTCCATCCATCAGCCATAAGAAGTCCACTGCTGGACATAGGCCTCCCCTATGGATCTCCAATAAGACCGGTTGGAAGCGGCTTGCATCCATCGCGATCCTGCGGTCTTAATGAGGTCATCCGTCCACCTTGTGGGTGGACGTCCTACGCTGCGCTTGCCGGTACGTGGTCTCCACTCGAGAACTTTTCGACCCCATCGGTCATCAGTCCTCCGCGCTATGTGCCCTGCCCATTGCCATTTCAACTTGCCAATCCGTTGGGCTATGTCGGTAACTTTGGTTCTTCTACGGATCTCCTCATTTCTGATTCGATCTCGCAGAGAGACTCCGAGCATAGCCCTCTCCATAGCTCGCTGGGCTACTTGGAGCTTACCAATAAGGCCCATAGTGAGAGACCACGTTTCTGTGCCATAAGTCATCACTGGCAACACACACTGGTCGAAAACTTTCGACTTGAGGCACTGAGGTATGTCGGACGAGAAGACGCTACGCAATTTTCCGAACGCTGCCCAGCCGAGTTGGATTCGGCGATTGGCTTCTTTCTTGAAGTCGGACCTACCTAACTGGACTACTTGTCCTAGGTAGACGTACGAGTCAACGACTTCAAGAACCGAGTTCCCAACAGAGATCGGGGTGGGTACAACATGGGAATTACACATAACTTTCGTCTTGTCCATGTTCATCTTAAGACCCACCTGTTGAGAAACCCGATTGAGGCCTTCGAGCATCGTGCTGAGCTCTTCCATCGATTTTGCCATGACTACTATATCGTCGGCAAACCGAAGGTGAGTGAGGTATTCGCCATTGACATTGATGCCGAATCCTTTCCATTCCAGGAGCTTGAAGGCGTTCTCCAAAGTAGCCGTAAACAGTTTCGGAGAAATTACGTCTCCCTGTTGTTGTGTTGTCTTGTTCAGGTTGCTCCCGCGATTTTCAAAATATCGTTGACCCAATGAGCTACCAACAGGCTAGCTCGATTTTTTCGGTTTTTAGGGTTCCGTACCCAACGGGTAAAAACGGTACCCTATTACTAAGACTCCGATGTCCGTCTTTCCGTCTGTCTGTCTGTCTCATGAACCGCTATAGCTAGAATGCTGAAATTTTCACAGATGATGTATTTTTGTTGCCGCTATAACAACAAATACTAAAAATAGAATAAAAGTAATATTTAAGGGGGGCGCACCAAAAATTTAAATATTTAAAAGTTTTTTGGTCCATATGAAAAATGGTAACATGTAAGTAGATGCTTGAAATTTTCACAGAATATTTAGTTCTATATTCACTTTAACAAAACAATTGAATTAAAATAAAATTAATATTTAAGGGGGACTCCCATACAGCACGGAACCCTTCATGTGCGAGTCCGACTCGTACTTGGCGGATTATTTACTAACAATAATACTTACAAAAGCAATATTTAATGATCCCCAAATGAATGAATCGATTTTGATTGACCTAGAACTTTTTTCAGGAAATTGGCTGTCAAATTAGAAAATCCTTGTGTGTACTTACTTATAAAATATCGAAGCAGTTAAAGTGGTCTTTGAATTTCAAAATGGGGACATTTAAAATTTCACTATCACACATTATTTCGCTATTCATTGCGAATTCGCGATTTCATTGTTCAGTTACAGTCAGATGTAATTGCCTGTTTAGCGAAAATACTTGTACGGTTTTGCCTTTGATGTTTGGGGGGTTCTAGCGTGGGTGTTACTCGCAGATACCACAAAACGGGATATGTCGTTTTAATCTAGCGGATATTTAAATTCGCGCGAAACAAAATTCTCTGCTACGTATAACACTAAAAATAATACTATAATAATCCCATCAAAAACATTGCTTTAAAATACAATCCATTGAATAAGATACTGCACTGTACCAGCCTTTTTAATAGTCCACTGCAGGACGCAGGCCTACCCAAGAAGGATGAATGTGCCATTCCGTACATAAATTCCACGAGATTCATTGGTACGGGACCGGGATTTGAACCCACGACCTCACGATTGTAAGGAGGGTGTCATTACTACTAGACCACCACGTATGTACGGCTGTGCTCGATTCGCTGGGATATACTGCTATGTAGTTATGAATCCAGAAAATTATGTAATTATCTTTAAATCAGTGTGCAACAAAGCATTTAGTCACATTCTTTCACACTATACAACACTGGATTCTACAATATGTGTTTGGATAACACGCATGTTTCAATAACTGTATTAGTACATATATATTTGACTAGTAGCTCCCTAATTTTTAAAATATACTATATTTGGGGGGCATGTGAGCCGCATGCCGGAAGATTCATTGATTTTTAAATATCTTTATTGTCATAAAAGAATTACATAATTTGAAGACTCAGCGTTAGTAGACTAAGTAACAATTTATCTTAATAATAATAATTTGTTTTGTAGGCTAAAGTCGCCTTTTAAAAGTTACATCATAATAATTATTGACAATTACTGATTAAATCTTAAGTAAGGGGTATTTCGAGAAAGATACATTTCCAATCACGTAGTACTTCGCTATTTCGTACGTTAACAACATAAAACTCAAATGCCGGAAGAACTATGGGCCAAAATCACCTCCAAGTGGCATCCCAACTCGGTCCCGCCACTTGGCAGGCCCCGAAAGAGATGGCGCGACGACCTTGACACCTTTGATAAGAACTGGCGCACTCTAGCACAAAACCGTCAAATCTGGCAAGATCGGGGGGATGCCTTTGCCTAGCAGTGGGACACGACAGGCTAACAACAACATAATATAGCTTACGAGTATGACACCAGAGGATTGTGTAGCTTCACTTCAGTGAAAGAATTTTTCAAATCGGTTCATTAGTTTCGGAGCCTATTCAATGCAAACAAACAATCAAATATTTCCTCTTTATAATATTGGTATAGATGAGAGAAGCGGCAGTAAGTACAGAGGTAGCCTCTCTCTAGATATCTATGGTGCTACCACAGATATAAATATGGTTACTTACATAAAAGTCACACTTATATTGAATTGCTGAATGATTTAATATTTGTGTACCTAAATGTGTGGGTGGTATCAAAGAACAACAATCATGTAATTGGTGTCTATATAAGTAGGGCTCGAGTTAGATGGAATAAAGTTATAACAGTTATTTATTTTTTATTCAAAATGAGCAATAAAAATATAGGTAGTACCTACGTAAAAATTGTAGCTAATTTAGTTTTTAACCAGAAATTAGGGTTGAAGTGTAAAATATACATCGTAAAATCAATTGTTATACGTAACACTTTCTGATTTGGTCAGTGTAAATTTCGTGTTTGCAAAATACATGGTTGAACTGAGAACCTTAGCTCTGTTAGAACCTTTGTATAATATATTGTAGCATGAAGTAAAAAGGCAGAGCTTTTTAGGGTTCCATACCTAAAGGGCAGTGGCGGTACAGGAACAAAATGTTCTGTGTCCACAACCAAAATTTTGGTCGTGTTCTTATTTTATTTGATTGCCTGGATGGCCCAGTTGTTAGTGACCCTGATTCCTGACCAAAGAGACGGTTCCCACCCAAGGCAAGCATTTTTATGATAAGCACAGATGTATGCTCTATGTCTGGAATGTCTGGATGTTATCACTATCACTGCTTAGTATAAAACAAAGTCGCTTTCTCTGTCCCTATATCCCTATGTATGCTTAAATCTTTAATACTACGCAACGGATTTTGATACGGTTTTTTTAATAGATAGAGTGATTAAAGAGGAAGGTTTATATGTATAATACACCTGCCTGTACGAAGCCGGGGCGGGTTGCTAGTTATTTATATAAGAGTGCATTTAAAAAATGTATAAGTATTTTATCAGTAGATGTTTGCTTAGTTTGGGGTCAGTGACCGTGTGTAAGATGTGCCCATAATTTTTAAAACATTATTATTTCCCTGCATAATCTTTATCAACAACAAAGTCCATGCTACGTACTATTTGGATTAGAAGGCAACACACTGGCTCCTACTGCCTTCGAGGTGCGAGGCCCCTAAGGCTCGAGGGAAGGGACCTGGGCGATGGGCCACTTCGCCTATTAGCGTTGCCAAAGTCAGCTAAAGGGTAACCAACAGAGCACTAATCACTAAGCTCCATTATCCGTCCGTTAAGTCTGTCAGAGGGCTGTATTGTATCTGAATAAACCGCAAGAGATGACAGCTGCTTTGCTAGAGCATTATATTATCCATTTCAGCGAGTGTGCGCTCGAACTCCACGACCTGATTCCTTCATCTCCTTTTACAACAAAACAAGCCGGAAGTCGCGAAAATACCATCTCTACATATTCGACGTACCACCTGCTCGTACTAAGCGATTCGTTTCTTCCTTCATAATGCGGTCCGCCAGGGATTGGAATTCCCTGCCTCCGTCATTGTTTTCTGACAATTACAATTTGGATATCTTCAAATCAATAGTGAATAGGTATCTTTCTACATATTACTTCGGCTTCAACTTCGCTTTCCTACATAAAAAAAATATTATGGTAAAGTTGCTGCGCCCCACGGTATTTACGTGTTGTATTCATACCTATAACACATTATCAGTCGTTCATGCACATGTATACGAGTACAAACGCTGCTACATAACATGATTACCGCGTGCGCTTGTAATTTGTAACAAGTTTAGACTGCACACAATACCAACAAACTACAGTATTGATGATGTAGGTACTAAATAATTTCCACGAAATAAACAGGATTACTGTCAGTCAATTTATTCAGTACATCAAAACAAACATATTTTGTTCTACGATTTCTAAAAATTCGTATTTAAACATAATTAACTCTATTTAAAAAGCACAATCCCCATGTGTTTGAGTCTGAATTGCACTTGACCATTTTTATTCTTTCAATATTGTTATTATGAAACAGGTTTGAACGGGCTGGGTCAACAATAGCGCTTACCAGCTTCGGACCCTGAAAAATGCCTGTAATAGAACATTATAGGTACTATTTCTAAAAATAGATTTTCTTTCAACACATTCAGGGCTTCAACCTTTTATTGTAAGATAAAATGTATTTTAATAAAAATTTTGGGTAAGAATCAATTTTTGGCAGACTACGAAATAATAGGGGTGTCATAAGTTCGATCTTCGTTCTGTTATTGTGTATGTTTGTGACATCGTAACCCTTAAAAATGAAACAATATGAAATAATTTTGATTTTGTTCCCTAACTGATGTAGGTATCTAATTAATATTTATTACAAGCTGTTATTTAACTTCAATGGATGTACCTTATGTCATTGTATCCATGTAAGTTCGCGTGGAATCTTGCAAGTTAAATTTGACCAACTTGCCGGATACCGATTGAGCTGCAATTTTGCGTAGATGTGTTTTAAATTGCAGCGAACTATGCTATATAATTACGATGGCGCCTCTGTAATCGGGCTTTATGTCCATATAAGTATTGATGGTATTTTCGAGTAAACTAGTTATTTTTTTAAGTTTTCTCCAAAACATGGACGATCCCATTCCAAAAGTGTGCTTATTGTTTGATTTGATTCTCTTGCACGTAGCTACAACTTGACATTTTAATGGATCTTGAAAAAAAAACAAGCTATCATCGAAGTTAAGCAACGTTCAGAACGGTCAGTCTTAGGATGGGTGACTGCGGGTGGCACTTACTACTGAGAGCTACCGTGTCTCGGATTACAAGTTAAATTGTAGGTCCCGGTTGTTTTAACAGTTAAGCCATGTCAGAGGCCTTCAGCGGCGGCTTAATAACTCTGATACAAGGGCTAGCCTACCCGGCCTATACTACGAACTTACTTTATTGACGTGACAACGTCTTATAATTCGATAGAGCCGGCTGCACGCACGAAACGAAAAAACATGACTCATGCGGCGTTACCTCGCTCTGAGGCGTTCCATGTAAGGCTTGAAGTGCAAGCGAGAGCGCGGAACGAGCGAGACAAACAAGCACAATCGGAAGACGTTGTCACGTTCAACTATCGTCAGTAAACCGACTTTACAGACAACCATTTTTTTTTTTTACACGGATAAAGGTTTTTAGGTTAGGAATAGTCTAATAGGCTACTTTTTACTGCGGAAAAATAAAAGGTTGCTACGGGATGGAGCTAGTGACAAAGTAAATGTAAATTATATCTAGTAGTTAGCTTAGTCATTTTCCGATTGCTATGAAGGTTATTGGCTTTTAACAGATCTGGTAGAGCTCTAATTTCTACCAAATTTCACCTAACTGCTTCTCGTCATTTTTTGATTAAAATTTTAGGGCTTTCAAGTTTTAAAGGTTAGCTAAATGTTTTATTTACGAAGTATTATTGAAATTTTTAAGAAGTCCAAAGTTTTTCTTTCAATTTCTTTTGTAGTTCTTTTATAATCAACAAGATCAAAAATTATCTTCAAAAACTTTGACAACGGGATAAAATAAACGTGTGATATGTATTTAGTGACTATTGTTTTTAAATGTTAATAAAATCTGACATATGCAATCTACGTACCTACATTGAATTGTTCGCTCAAATCGATATAAATGCTATTTTCTGATTATTGTTGATTTTTCAAAAACAATTGACCATATTCGATAACACTTATATGGTACCAATTTTTGATAAAAACAAACGACTTCATAACCTCCTCTGTGTTTTCACCGGTTAAAAAGAATTTGAACCTAGAGAATGTCAAAAAGAGTCATGGGCGATTCGCCCCGCGGGCCGCACCGCTTGCGGGGCGAAACGCCGCAATACCCAATTTAAAATGCCACGAGAGTAGTCACATTTCTCAGTGCAAATGTCAACAACCCTTCGAGTCCTTCAGCCATTCATAGTTTCATAAACTAGGTCCTTACCTGATGCCATATTTGCCCAGAAAGTTGGTCAAACGTGAGCGAGACCCTACAATCGGAGGACATCGAACTTAGCTGTTTATTTCAAGGATACTTTTCTTTTAGTAGATACGTATCTACTATAAGAAATACTAGGAATACTAGGAAAAGGTTTTCATATGGGCCGACCGCTTAACTCGCGTATCGCCTACGCGGTGAGAAGGTAGCGGGGGGAGAGTTTACCGTGTGGGTGATAGGGGTACGCGGAGCAAAGAGCTCACGTCTCACCCCTCTCACCCACCCTGTAACATCTCCCCCCGCTACCTTCTTACCCGCAGGCGATACGTGAATTAAGCGGTCGCCCTATAGTATCCCGACAAGCTATATTCGGAGTACTTATGTCTACAAGATCAACTCAGAAATGAAGAGATCTGTAACACTAATGTTACCAACATAGCACAGCTAATTGGTAAGTTGAACTGACAGTGGGCACGGCACATTGTTCGGAGAATTGATGACTGATGGGTTAAGAAAGTTTTTGAGTGGTTGGACTATGTCGTCTACCCACAAACCGGACAAGAAACCATAGTAACACAGCAGGATCGCGTTGCATGCAAGCTGCTAACAATTGATCTTATTGGAGATCCATACGGGGATTACAATAAATCTGCAGCTACTAAAACACAAAAACAATAAAACACACAGATCACGGAGAGTCAAAAGAAAGAAATGATCCAGATGCTCAAACCTACCGCCTACCTGTTGGCGTGTCCATTTTGGTTAGTCACCGATTTTAGTCAATTTTTCGTATTTGGTTGTTCATGTATAATTTATCTCACTATTAGTAAGTAAGAAAGTTCGTGTAAGCCGGGTGACTAGTCTTGGTGCCAGAGTTTTTAGGCCGCCTGAAGGCCTCTGACATAGCTAAACGGTTAAAAGAAAGGTCTCACTCAAACCTTACTAGGTATAGCGTGTCTTTTGCCCTGATGCCGGGGCACGGCATCGGTATCCCCTGCCTGAGTAAGAGGCTACTAAAAGGGATCCCTGGGCTCATGGGTGGTCAGAGTTGGGGCTCTGGCCATCCACTCAAACGGGCCCGAGGAGGACATGGCAACGCTGACGTAGAGCACCGCACAAGCCTGGTTCTACTACCAGGCGAGTAGTCACACAAAGTGCTGGGAGCACCGGTGCGTTCCTTTTGGAGATCCCGGAGCTCCCAAGAAGGCACAAAGGCTGGCCATCGAGGAGGTTTTGGTGGGTACAATCCTACATAACCCGACTGCACCCCAAAGCAGTCGGGCATCTTTCGAAGATTTCCCCCTCTTAAATTAAAAGGTATAGCGTATCTATATTAGAATATCATTGGTTTATTTGGACAAGTTCCTAAACTTAAATAGACGTTTGGGTAAGAATTGCCCAAACTTGAAATGAGAAAATGATGAAGGGTTCGATATTGAAACGATTTGTTGAGATATTGTTTGTTTAAAAAATACTTGGTGACTTTGAATCACAAATATTATTGTGAACAAGATTAGAAGGTATAGGTTTGAAGCAGATAAGTGATAATGAGTTTCGAGACTTTCGTTAAAATGGATATGGACCAAGCGTGAAAAGTATTTTTTTAATCTCTTTTAAATCTGTTTGTGACTTTGATGTACCACATCCATCATCCATAGGATCTCAACTGCTGGACATAGGCTTCCCCAACCGGTTTCCGATAATCCCGGTTTCGGGTTCGAGAACTTTATTTCTTAAAAGAAATTAAAGTTTCACTTGTATGAGAAATTCATCTAAACTTGTGTGTTCTTAACAGTTTGTTAACAAAAGTATGTTTTATTACCTACATTTGATTAAAATAGGATATCTAATATAAAGAACACTTAAATACAAATCTCGCAACGCAAGTTAATTATAGGTAGGTACTTACATTAATAAATTTCAAATCAATATTTATCTAGTAACTTTATTTTGTTTCCTTAAAATTATTTTAGCGGATTACGACTTGGGACGGGAGTCTAAAAGCTAGCTGAATATTTCTAATCAAAATATACATTATAATTTCCCATGCGAATATCTTCCCAATCACCAAAGAATTTTTCAATTTCATCCTTAACAAATAGTTAAAAGTCAGTACAGAAACTCATCAAAGAATGTTAATCAATGTAAAGCGAAAGCCACAGAACGAGTATTTTCAAAGTAAACACAAACAAACAATAGGCCCCAGAGACTTCTGTTCGGTTTCAACTTGTTCAAAGGGAGCGAGAGATGATCGTTACCAGAGACGGACTTTGCTTCATCCCCTAAGTTCAAGATCGGAAAAACCTGGTAAAATGGGGATACGCAGGGAGCGCGCAGTGCCAATGAGGAGCTTTGGTACAGGGGTGCGTTTACGCACTCCAGATAATTGTTTATGCTGAATAAGAAATATTCAGAAGAACACTCAGATCTATTACAAACTAATGACATCTGTTGAACTCTGGAACTATCTGTCAAATTCGATTCGATGACAACTAGCAGGCCAATCAGAGACAACATAAAATATGCGTAATAAAACAAGATGTGTGAACGGGGCAGATAAATTTTAGCTAGGTTTTTTCGCCTGACGGATGCCCTAAACGGGTGACATAAGCATAACCAGGTTAATTTTTATATTAGTCTGGAGTGTGTAAACGCACCCCAGGATATGCAACACTTACTTTCATGCCCTCAATGCCCATACACTGTACACTCCATGACCTATACGACGCGTCCTCTAGTGGAGTGGTAGTGATAAAGCACTGGGAAAAAAGCCTTATAAATCAATAAATAAAATAAACTTAGTATCACTACTCTTCGTCGATACATCTTAATTAAGCTAGAATAATTAAACGCAAAATTACTTATAATAGGTATCTATTGCCGAACTAGGCTAGATCCTGTTTCAGCTTACAGCGCCTTCCCTATTAGACATTTATTGCTATAACAATTTTGAATTCATATAATGTATCAAAAACAATACGAATAAAATACATGCACTTATAAATATATCAGTAAACAATTTAAATTAATTTATAATGACTGTATTTAAAATATAACAAAAACTTTCTAAACCATACAAAGTAAACAATTTTATTGTATCATTTAATTTTTAAGTTTATTAGTTCTCAAGCAATTACTGTAAATTACCTGCCAAATATGACGAGATGTTATAAGGCCAATAAATTACTTTACTTTACTTTAAGGTCAAGGATTCTTATTACAATAAGTATATTTATCTACACTAATGTTGTAACATTCTACTTATGTTTCCAATACTTGACTTATAATGACTACTGTTATAGCGCAGACAACAAAACACTCAATTTAAGCAATTTCACATGATGTTATAATATCCACATCGATATCGTAAAATCTCATTATAACATCGCGCGCTCGCTCCTGATTGGCCCTGCGCGCGCAGCTGCGCTCTCATTGGTTAGATTTTAATGGCGCCAAATTCACGTACGCGTGAATTTAATGTTTCGCAATATGTTTTTTTTTATTTTTTTATTAGTGAAGTTAAAGTAGTGTATGCAGCTGCATATAACACGGGTATTAAAATTATTCTTCATTATATGACAGTTGCATAAACTACTATTATAAATATGATATAAACGTATGAATTAATTTCAAAGACAATTATGTAATTATACCTACATGTTTTTTTGAGGTAATTGCTCAACCAAATCATCAAAGGATGAAAGCGGTTGTGGCGCCACTCAAAAGACCAAGGAGCATCTATGACAAAGTTCACTGTGAAACAGCTGACGTATTCTGAAAGTTCATAAGCTTTTTGCAAAACAACTTACAAAGGTACTCGCAGTTTTAAAAAAAACTTGATTGTATCTGCGTTCTACTAATACGAATACAAATTCTACAACGTTTGTAAATGCATATGAATAAATAAATTTATTTGTTTTTGGACTAGATAAACAGGAATTTAGTCTCGCTATAAATACATTTAGAGTCTTGAAATAAAAATCTAGATTATACCGTTATATTGACTGGCTCGGAGACTCAGTGGTAAGCGACCCAGACTTCTGCGTCAAAGAGACGTGGGTTCGATCCCAACCAAGGGCAAGCATTTGTGGGATAAACATAGGTGTTTGCTCTGTGTCTGTATGTTATTTAGGTACCTACTATCCATATAAGTTTAGTATGTCTTTATAATAGTATGTGTAGTATATCAGTTTCTGGCAGCCATATCACAAGCTTTGCTTAGTTTGGGGTCATAGATCGTGTGTAAGATGTCCCTTTATATTCATTTATTTATAACATTAGATGTCAAATTGCATAGGTACCAACGTTGTTATGAGTGGACTAAATAATCGGCCAAGTGCGAGCCGGACTCGCGCACGAATGGTTCCGTACAGTATAGAAAACCCATTTAATTTATTTTAATTTAAATATTTATTTTTTAGGGAATATACAACTTAATATGCTGTGCATACTGCATATTTCAAGCATCTTCCTGTTGTCGTTATTAATATCGTGCAAAAAAAATAACGTTTCTTAAATTGTATGGGAGCCCCTATAGAAGATTCTTATGAAAAAAATAATAATAGGAAAATCATGTTCCGAAACAAATAAAGCAAATAATTGAATACTGCACAAAGTAACGGCATAAGCTCGATATATTATAGTTTTGCATTATCTCTTTTACCTGTATTTTTAGGGTTCCGTACCTAAAGGGTAAAAATGGGACCCTATTACTAAGACTTCGATGTCCATCTGTCCGTCTGTATGTCTGTCATCGGGCTGTATCTCATGAACCGTGGCAGCTGAAATTTTCACAGATGATGTATTTTGGTTGCCGCTATAACAACAAATACTAAAAATAGAATAAAAGAAATATTTGTGGGGGTGTCCCATACAACAAGCGAGATTTTTTGCTCGCTATTATATGGTACGGAACCCTTCGTGCGCGAGTGCAACTCGCACTTGGTCGATTTTATTTGTTTGTTAATGTACAATTACGTGAGCGTTACCTCAAGAAAAAATTCCAAGTCGATGCGTTACCTTCATTGGCTGTTAATACGTCCCTGGTAGTAATTTGCAAATGGGTACTCAGCGGTCAGAGCCCCAGCGTACTGGAGTACATGATGGATCGCACTTTAGGATTCGCATTTTAAAGGGTCACTTCTAATTTCATGTAGGAATGGCTTTACTTTAGGTGCATAAATATAGTAGGTAGATGTAAAGATAGATATAGTAGTATAATTACCTTATTTTTAACGCAATTAAGTCCGCATTTGACCACCAACTCGCCTGATGGTAAGCAATGTTGTGATCGAAGATGAAACACGCGAACCTAGAATATACCTATTCACTCTGATATTGAAAAGCTTTAGATTATATCTCTTAGGAAACAGGAAAGCAGGAAGACTGTTCCATTCCCTGGCGGTAAGTACGAATCAGAAAAGTTGAGTCAAACCGCTTCGTACGAATCGAAGGTAAATCGACAGTGTAGGGGTGGTAAATGTACCTATAAATAAGTAAACATACCTTTGTTCCCGCAAAATAATATACTACAGATACGGTTTGAGTTATCAATTAAGTACATAATATTATTATGTAACTGATATAATGGCTTCGAGCAAATATCTACAGATCCACAATCCCTAAGTGAAAGTAGTGTTTCACGGTTCTTGAGATACAGCCTGGTGACAGAAAGACAGACAGACGGACGGATATCGGAGTCTTAGTAATAGGGTCCCGTTTTTACCCCTTGGTTACGGAACTCTAAAAATATACGCAGCGTCTTGAGAACCTACTCCGTTTTTTCGTCGGTTACAAATGTAGTGTATACAACAGTTGTTTTTTTTTTCTTGAATCTAAAGTAAATTTTATTTAGTTCATAATAATGGTAAATCATATAAATACATCTTGGCAAAATAATAACTAAGTACGTGTAGTGTATACCTACTCTATTAGATTAGAGTTTATTTCATACATCGGAGTGAAGGCACCGTCGTTGTCGCCAGTTGAAACTAGATGGCGTTAGCGTCGCGGCTCTATTTTCTACATCGCGCAAGTGAGTTTAGTAATCCACTAAGTGAGTATTTCAAGCGTGTTTTGTCAGTTATCCACTTAAGCTGAACATAGGTCTACCCTATTTATCTTTTTGTATTGACTTGTGTATAATATACGCAAGTAACAAGTCATATGTAATACTGAGATGAGATTGAGACAAGCCGGTTTTCCTCTGATAATATCAATACGTTATCCAAGGAAAACTGAATAATATCAATACTGCCTAAGCCGCTGAGGCATCTGCTTAGCATCGTATTGAACGTTTAAATACATAAATTAGACAAATCTGCAGTCAGTTCAGTATAGCGGAAATCATTCAACGAATTTTTATTTTTAATGATTCTGACATGTTTTGGATTTGGACACTTACAGTAAAAACTGTGTCTGAACTCTGAATATTCCATAACTAAATATATTATAGTCTGTATGGACAATGGAAAACGACATTTAAAATTACGGGGTATCGCTGGAGTCGTTATGACCAACTTTTACATATATGTATGATATATATTAGACCGGACTCTCAGTGGAGTTCCGTTTGCAAAAATTGCGGATGCAACAATCTGACTTCTGATTTATATTGTATAGATCCCAGACATCCTACAAACAAATGTTGCCAACCAGTTTTGTGGTCCCCCGCACCCCACCCCGGCAATTAAAAATGGCATACAAATAAAAAAAAAACATCAAGCCATGCCGTTTAGTATAGTTCTAGCAAGCAAAATTTCGCCAATTGTGAACCGAATCGAAAAATTCTTTTTTAGTTCGAAAAGGTATACTCCCGTAAAGGCGTACTCCCTGTAGTCCCATTTAAATTTTATAGAAATCGATTTAGCCGCTTTTGAAAAAAACAACAATAATGTAAGCAATTCGAGCGAAATATCCGAATTTTCTACAGGATGAACATCGATAATTTCGGCAATTGTGGACCGAATCGAAAAATTCTTTTTTAATTCGGAAGGGTATACTCTTAAGGTGGTCCAATTAAAATTTAACAGAAAAATCGGCTGAGCTGTTTTTTATTAATCAACAATTCAACAATAATGTATACAATTCAAGCGAAATATTCCAATTTTGTACACGATGGAAGGCGGTTTTGCCTTTTTTTGCGAAAAATAATTATACTCAAAATGTTATTTTATGCACATACTCGTAAGAGATTTTGAATTAGCAACGACGATATGGAGTATTTTATAACGTGATTTAAGTACAAGTTAGTTATAATGATGAGTACAATGATTTCCCAGAATATGTATATTCTTTATCTAGAGAATCAATTATGTTTTAAATAGATATGTCATTGTAATGATTCAATAAAACTTCCTTATTTCTACTCTGTCAAATTAAGACGTTTAATAACAACAAATACCACCAATACATTCGTAATTTCGTGAGCAAAATATGCATCATATTAAATCGGAAATTCACAATAAAATTATTTTGTAGGGTTACCAAAAGGGGACAAAACGGGACCCTATTATTAAGACTCCGCTGTCCGTCTGTCACACCAGTCTGTATCTCATGAACCGTAATAGCTAGAACGTTGAAATTTTCACTGATGACTTATTTGTGTTGCCGCTATAACGACAAATTGTAAATAGAAAAAATGTATATATTTAAGGGCAGCTCCTATGCAACAAACCTGAATTTTTAGACGTGTTTCGTTCGATATTAATAACGGTGAAAGGTAGATGCTTGAAATATTTAGATAATATTTAGTAAATTTGCACTTTAAAAATAAATAAATACATAAATTATAATATATATTTACGGGGGGCTCCCATACAAATAACGAATTTTTTTTTGCTCGATATTAATAACGGCAATAGGAAGATTCTTGAAATATTAAGTACTATAAATAATTCCTTTGAAAAAATAAAATATATTAAGGGGTGCTTCCATACGGTACGGAACTCTTCTTGCGCGAGTCCGACTCGCACTTGGCCGATTATTTATGTTGATTAATGCCAAATTAACTCTACCTAATTGGCATATTCCATTTCTGAAACTGATAAAACATTTATCACGAAGATAAGCAAACAATATTCAGAAATGAAAAGTCAATGAACCAAGTGATAATTGCTGAAACGATTTATCACCTGACGCTATACTTTGTCTTTGTTTTTATTTAGGAGCCATTTCCATGAGGAAAATAATTATAAATGTAATCACTGTACCAGCCTTTTTTAATAGTCCACTGCAGGACGTAGGCCTATCCGCGAAGGGTGATTGGGCCTTTTCCACCAGGTGGATTCACTTACGCCATCGAATTTCTTCTACGAACGTATGCAGGTTGCCTCACGATGTTTTCCTTCTACGAAAAGCCCGTGGTGTGAAATTCCGTACATGAATTCCAAGGAAATCATTGGTACGGGACCGGGATTTGAACCCACGACCTCACGAATGTAAGGCGGGTGTCATTACCACTAGACCACCACGGCTTACACTAAATGTAATCTGTGCATGCTTATATCTTTAAAACTATACAACGGATTTTGATGCGTTTTTTTTTTAATGGATAGAGTGATTCAAGAGAAAGGTTTTTATTTATTATAAACTTGTGCGAAGCCGGAGCGGGTCGCTAGTTTTAATAAATACGAAAACTATCATTAAAAGACGAAGCGTGTTTGCTAACTTTATTCCAACCAGCAACCCGCCCCAGTTTTGCACAGGTGTATTATACATATAAACCTTCGTCTTGAATTGCTCCATCTATTGAAAAAAACGGTATCAAAATAGATTGCGTGGTTTTAAAGTTATAAGCATACATATGGACAGCCAGACAGAGAAGCGACTTTGTTTAATACTATGTAGTGATGTTCGGATGTTTATCTATTACGTAGTTTGATAATTTGGATGTGGCTTATAGGTCACATTTTTAGGGTTGGTACGGAACCCTAAAATGTGACCTATAAAGGTAAAAACGGGACCCTATTACTAAGGACGGACAACGGTCCTTCTGTCTGTATGTCCGTTTGTCCGTCTGTCCCTCTGTCCGTCTGTCCGTCTGTCCCTCTGTCCGTCTGTCCGTCTGTCCCTCTGTCCGTCTGTCCGTCTGTCCCTCTGTCCGTCTGTCCGTCTGTCCGTCTGTCCGTCTGTCCGTCTGTCCGTCTGTAGAAAGCTGAAATTTTCACAGATGATGTATTTCGGTTGCCGCTATAACAACAAATACTAAAAACAAAATAAAATTAAAACTTAAGGGGGGCTCCCATACAACAAATCTGAATTTTTAAACGTTTTTCGCTCGATATTAGTAATGGTAACAGGTAGATGCTTGAAATATTCACAGAATGTTTAGTTGTATATACAATTCAATAATAAATAAAATAAAATAAAAATAGAATAATTTTATATGACGTTATGTATCAAATGACTATTTAATATAGCAAAATGCTTAAATATTCACAGAATATTAAGTTGTAAATAAAATAAATATTTAAGGGGGGCTTTCATACAGTACGGAACCCTGCGTGCACGAGTCCTACTCGTACTTGGCTGATTATTCAACAATATCTTGACGAAACTTGGCGGACAGGTTAAGTAAATTTGAGATTTTTAAATAGTCGGTGATATTAATTGGGAATATTTCTCATCTAAAAGATAGAAAATTTGATGTAGAGCTATTTATCAGCCGACTTTGAATGGTACAAAAATGGTGAGGTACAAAATCCAATAAAAAAAAATAATTGATCTGCGTTTTAATCTTTCGTGGAGATGACGCCTAATCACTTCCATCCCCGTAATTAAGCAAATTAACTTGAGCATAGAGTAGGTAGTTCCCTAAACTTGTGTTTAATGGGAGTAATGGCCACTTAGCGTGGAAAGCACGAGTCAATGCCTCGGGAAATGTACTTCATTTTTGGATGCGACTGTCGAAGTTTTTGTAACTTTAAGTGGAATCAAAGCGGTATGTGCACACTTAGGAATTACTACATATTACCTAAGATTTTAGTTCCGAACAGTAGGTAATTTAAGTATATGTATTGTTATGCAGTAGGCCGCGCCGCGCGCGGTAATTACGGGCGGCGAGTTGTTTACACCTATTCGCGAGATTTATGGTTTTTATGACTCAGGCGGAAACGGTCTTTGTGTCCGCCTATTGTGTGATTTTTTGTCTTTGTTTTGATAACTTTGTAGCAATAGGGATTCTCGAACTTTACATTTTTTTACTTTGTCAATTACAATTGCACCGAATATTCTACAGATTTCTAGAGAACCCTTATTCCGATTAGGGCGATGGTTTTCGTTCGGGCAGTTATCGCGTTTTTATACCGAAGCGAAAACATCTCGTGTTCAAGTGCGGTACCAGTGATTGTGAAGTGACTAGTTGTGTGAATTTCAGTGCCAGTGTGACGTGTTTGTGTGAACCAGTTGTGTCGTGCGTACTGTGATTCTGTGCAATAAAAACAATATCTTTCTGAATATTCATGAGCCTTTTTTAAGAGGGGGAATTCTTAGAAAGATGCCCGAATGCTTTGGAGTGCAGCCTAGTTATGTAGGATTGTGCCCGATAAAAACCCCTCGGTGCCAGCGTTTGTGCCCTCTTGGGAGCTCCGGGATCTCCAAGGGAACGCACCGGTGCTCCCAGCACTTTGTGCGACTACTCGACTGGTATTAGTACTAGGCTTGTACGACAATGTTGCCACACACGCTGTTGTCCTCCCCGAGCCTGTTTGAGTGGGTGGCCAGAGCCCCATATCTGATCGCTCACGGGCCCAGAGGTCCCCTATTAGCCCCTATTTGTAGGCTCTTACTACAGGCAGGGGATACCGATGCCGTATTCTAGTGCCGCGGCATCAGGGCAAGAATATTCATAGGCCTATTAATCTACTTGCTCCTGACCAATTTCGTTGATACTCGCAGATCTTAATAGTTCTTTTATTGTTTTGAGTGATCTTAAAAAAATATTATTGAAATCGGTTGATAAATAGCGCTACAGCAAGTTTGTACATTATTATTGAGGGGAAAATGTCGTCGGGATTTTTAATTATTCGGATAATTAAAAATTGCCGATGACAAAAAATATTTTAAATTTCATAAATTTTATTAATACTTTTCATATAATATAGCACCTGTGTGCCAAATTTTGTCAAAACTTGCAGAAAAATGCGACCTGTAGGGGAAAACCAAAATCTAAACTAATAAACATACGAACAGAAAAAAAATACCAATCGCAAAGCATGGATGCTTCGCTCGCTCCGTTACTTACTTTATTTTATTAGGGTTCCGTACTCAAAGGGTAAGCACGGGACCCTATAACAAAGACTTCCATGTCCATATGTCCGTCTGACTGTCTGTCACCAGACTGTATCTCATGAACCGTGATAGCTAGACAGTTGAAATTTTCATAGATTATTTATTTCATATGCCAATTTTCCATCTCGCTCGTGAAATATCTTAAAATGAAATTCACCTCATATTTTTCAATCACAGATATCAAAACCAACTTTTCTTTAATATCTTAAATATTATAAACGAAGAATAAAATAAATGCTTTGTGAGATTAAAAAAAAATATTTTTATCTATGTACTTTATCTACACAAACAAAACAAATTTTAAAGTACCCATGAGTACTTAAGTTAGATGTAAAGCTGATAATAGGCCCAATTATGTAGGCGCCATCGTAAGTTTAATAGCAACGTAAAAAGTTTTCTCTCTATCGAATGTCTAAAGTGAAAAAGAAACAGAAATATTCTTATTAGTACTTATTAGTATTCGTAATCATAATCGCAATCGGCTCAGCCGTTTTCGAAAAATCATTAATAATTTAAACAATTAGAGCAAAATATTCGAATTTTGTACACGATGGAAGGCAGTTATGCAATTTTTTACGAAAAATAATTATTGAAAATCCAATCCCGGTGTAGTTATTAAAACTCACAATTTTAATGTACTGTATGTAGGTACCTATGAGTGAAACATCAAAACACGAAAAATAATAAAGCCCGTTGAAAAGCGGATAATATCTCGGCAACTTCCGTAGAGTTTTGTTCACATCATTATACAAAACCTGCATAATCATAAAGTATAATAAGAGAAGTTCGAGACAATCTGCTGAAGTTGCTGCTTCCTTATCGGTCGATGACCCCGCTGTTTACACGTTGCTTATAACACGAACATAGCCACAGATATCTCGAGAAAAGACAATACGGGACTATCCAATACTGGTGTACTAAGCCGAAACGAAATTTTTTGCGAAAGTTTAAGTAAACTACGCAAAACCGGAAGAAGTAAACAAAATGTATGGGGCCACACGCGAACGAGAAAGTTTAAGTAAACTACGCAAAACCTGGACTAAGGACTCTGAAGGTAAGAGTCTCGAGCGTCGGGTAAAACAAGAATTCTATGTAGATCTCTATGAATACGTATATAACTTTTAACAGGCCTGTCTCGGCTCACAGACGCTTATGGAGAATAAATTAAGACAGCTTATGTGTCTATTAAACTGCTGGAAAATTATTCATCATCATCATCAGGAAGAGAAGTAGGGGAAGACCATGGAGAGCATTTCTAGACCAAATTAAACAAAAGGTACCTAGATGTGACGTCGTAGGTTCAAGGAAGTAAAAACACTAGCAGAAGACCGCGAGACGGGAGTTGCTCCACTGACAAGAGCCTTGCTCTTGTCAATATGATCATCATAATAATTATCAGCTACTGTATATATACATTGCCAGGACCTAAAACTTTTAAAATTTTATATGTTCATCGATATTTTGGCCAACTGTTAACCGAACCCGAAAATTCTTTTTTAGATCGAAATGAATACGCTCGAGGTGAATCTTTTTAAATTTTATTGAATTCAGCTAAGCCGTTTTTGAAAAATCAACAGTAGTGTGAAAAGTGTTTACCTCAATTCGAGCGAGCTATTCGAATTTTGTACAAGTTGGAAGTGGGTTTTGCCATTTTTTGGGAAAAATTATTAGACACAACGATTTGATCAGCACGGCGAAAACACACTTATGCGAAACAAAACAAAATAATTCCAAACGAAAACACAATATGTAATACTTCCAAACGAGTTATTGGAAGTTCATATGAATGTTTATAATTATTTATTGGAAGGACTCGATCTACGAGTAGCAATAGATGGTGATGATTCTACGGCTGATGGTGATACCAAGTAAGATCGTTTAGGTCGGGTCGGTAGCCCTGGTGTCAGAGTTTATAAACCGCCTGAAGGTCTCTCTGACATGTCTAAACGGTTAAAACAGCCGGGGCCTCCAATTTAACGTGTCATCCGAGCCACGGTAGCGCTCAGTTGTAAATGCCACCCGTGGCCACCCATCCAAAGACTGACCGTGCCGAAAAGATTCTTATGAGTTTAATCTATAGTCAACCAATAAAATAATAGCTAGATTGAAACTTTCTGGCTGGGAATAGGAGATACAGTATCAGGATGGCAACCAATGTCATAATTATGTACTCAGGCCGTGCTGAATGTTGCTAAACTTCGATGATCGCTAACGAACACCTGGTCAAACTACGCCATGAGCACTACTATGATTTAACAAAGCGTCTGATAAATCGCTCAAAATTAGATCATAATACAGACATAAACTCGTGGGATCAAAGTCCAACTTAGCAATGCATAGTTTCAGCCCGCATTCTATGGCTATAAAAATATTTAAGAAACTGCCAAAAAATATAAAAGATATCGAAAAGGAAAACTGTTTTATAAAACAACAAACTAAAATTATTCTTTTATCAAAATGTTATTACACATTAGACGAATTTTTTAACGATAATCTAGAAAACATAATAATAAATCTTCCAATACGAATCATACGAATAATAAAATTGCCATACCTTTATCAGGGCCATGTGTATACGAGTAACTATACAAAACATGTTAATCAAGAACCGCATGTAAATTTCATAATTACGTTGCAATAAATTATTGACTTTGACTTTTATGATAGTGATGAAATATCTTAACACAGGTGTCCTAAAACCAGTTGGATGCCACTTGAACATAGTGCGTCTTTACGGTACTGGTTGCCTTTTTACCTTGTGACATTCTAGTTACTTACCTTACGCTTGCCGTTACATGGTCTCCATTCAAACCTAGTGTGGTTTCATTGGCTATCAGATCTGCGTATTGTGCTCTGCCCACTGCCACCACAACTTACCAATTAGGTGTAATCAGCATATTTGGTTCATTTGCGAAATCTCGATTCTCAGAGGTTCAGATGTTTGGTCTTGACCGCGACTTTTCTGATGACGTGACTACGAGTGTGACTATTTTGACAAAATACAATCTGGACTATGACGTGACTACGACTGTAACTATTTGAATAAAATATTTAAAAAAACATTAAAAACTTGTACTTGACACTGGCAAATGCATAAACCATGCGACGCCAAAATATGGAAGAAGAAGTACATAAGTCTGCAGTCACCTTGCCAACGACAGGTGAGCCTAGCGATGCAAATACGACCAGTGACCCAGTTGCGGGGTCGCGATCTCCTCATTTTCATAATGCGATGTTTCAGGGACAAAGCTTGCCTTCCAATGATGACCTTTCTTTATTAAAAACCTTTTATAGGAATTTTCGTGGTAGTCCAAGTAATGACACCCGCTTTACAGTCGTGACGTCGTGGATTCAAAACCCGGTTCCGTAACATTATTAATTGCAACCTGCATACGTCTATAGAAATAAATCGATGGCGTATGTGAATCCACCAATCTGCATTGGACCAGCATGGTGGATATGACCCAATCACCCTTTGAGGGTAGGCTTACGTCATGCAGTGGACTATTAAAAAGACTAGTACAGTACAGTGTGGGGATTACGAGACGATTATTGTTGGAAGGGTTAGGTTGTTCGGGAGTTTAAAGTAAGTACTTATCGCCGAAAAATGTTAACACCTTCTATGTTTCAGCCATAGAACGTTCACTGCTGGACATAGGAGCAATAAGACTTGAAAGCGGCTTGCATTTAGCGCTATTCTACGAACTTAATGAGATCACCTGTCCACATCGTGGGTGGACGTCCACGTACGACGCTCGCTACGTTTTCCAGTAAGTGGTCTCCACTCGAGAAAATTGTTGACTGCATCGGTGGGTTATCGGCTGTCCATAATCAAAACCTAACAAGTGTATTGCCTCTCCTATGATAAACAGCGTATGTGCCATACACGCATTGTGCGTATACGCTGTTTATCATAGGATCAATACCCTTTTTAGGTTAGGAAAAACTTTATAGCCTGGAGCATCGCCGTAGGGTTGCGAGTCTCTCCATTTTCTATAGAATTAATTTCCGAGAGCTGCTCGTGCAGCTCAGATGCACCTTATCCTACCATCCCCTTTTTACTACAGGACAATGAAGACACCACATTACCACCCCTACATTGTTGATTTTCTTTCGATACGTACCAAGCGGTTTGACTCAACATTTCTGATTCGTACCGCCAGGGAATAGAACAGTCTTCTTGCTTTCCTGTTTCCTAAGAGATGTAATCTAAAGCTTTTCAAGGTCAGAGTGAATAGGTATCTTCTAGGTCTGTGTGTTTCATCTTCGAACACAACGTCGCTTACCATCAGGCGAGTTGGCGGTCAAGCGCGGCCTTATTCGCGATAAAAAAAAAGGTTTTGGTTTTGGACAGCCGTAGTCCTACGTGTTAAGTATTTGCCCTGCCCATTGCGCTTTCCAATCTACTAGGCTCTGTCTGTAACTTTAGATATCCTACGGATTTCTTTATTTCTGATTTTATTTCGCAGGAAGATTCCGAGTAAGTATAAAACAACAAGTAGCCCAACGAGCTATAGAGAGGGCTATAGCTCGTTGGGCTACTTGTTGTTTTGTAACGAGGCATATAAAAATTGGCTGTTCTGTTTGTAGTATAAAACAACTGTTATTCGTGGTGTCGCAGTTAGTGCCTTAGAAGTTGTTGATATTGATGAACAGAAACATTTCTAAACAGACTGAATCGGGACGAAGCGGTGATGGAGGCTCTGGGCCGGGAAAAGGAGAATTGCCATAGGACCTGAAAATGTATAGGTATGTGATATTTAAAAAAAATAAGCTTTGCGTGCATGCATTCATGCCATCGAAGGCTACTTCTTGCAGCGGCATCATGTGTCGGGTCGTTCTCCTCCCTCAAATATGGTCGAGGAGAGCGATGACTGGCACATGTGACAAGTGTCACACTCGTGATCGGGTGCTGCTTGCAGGTCGCTGGTCTGCTCGTGGCATTCACGCAATGCACCGACTAAATAACTTAGGCTAACATTTAATCATGTACTGTACCATGTAGCGCTCGTAGCGTAGTTTGATTAGGCGTTTGTCAGCAATCACCGAAATTAAGCAACGTTCCGCACGGTCGGTATTTGGATGGGTGACCACGGGTGACATTTTCCAACTGAGCGCTACCGTGGCTTGGATGACACGTTAAATTGTAGGCCCCGGTTGTTTTAACCGTTTAGCCATGTCAGAGGCCTTCAGGCGGCCTAAAAACTCTGAGACCAGGGCTAGCCACCCGGCCTATACGAAATTACTTACTTTTTACCATGTACTAGCTCTCTTTGTACAGTAAAATCAAATAATTGTTTTTAGTTAACAAAGGACACAGACCCTGGAGTCAATGGTTAGTAAATTTTCAGTAAAAAAATAATTCTAAACGTTCTTACACTTTGCAAAGCAAGACCTATTTAGAATGTCATGGCCATCCACAAAGATCTATTATAAACTGCGTTCTCACTCGCATTGGTGTCTTCCAACCTTAGCATTTCCAACATTCCTATAATACAAAGCAATAAATAATAAAAGCATCGGATTCCCATCCCGGCCTGAATACCGGGCACCGATAACTGCAGCAGGTAAACAATCGCAGGACGAAGGTCAAGGCCGCCGAACTAGGGAAATAGGCCACTGCTGGGCCACTGGATCTCGGCTGCAGGCGACCGCGACGGTTCGGTCTCTTCAGATATACCCATTATAACATATAAGCTGAATGGAATATCTAGGAGGCTGTGTGTTAACTACAAACTGCGGATAGCCCAGTCCTGACTGTACCAGCCTTTTTAATAGTCCACTGCAGGACGTAAGCTTACCCACGAAGGGTGATTGGGCCATATCCACCACGCTGGCCCAGTGCGGGTTGGTGGATTCACATACGCCATCGAATTTCTTCTACGGACGTATGCAGGTTGCCTCACGATGTTTTCCTTCACCGAAAAGCCAGTGGTGTGTAATTCCGTACATAAGTTCCAAAGAAACTCATAGGACCGGAATTTGAACCCACGACCTAAAGAATGACAGGCCAGCGTTACAACCACTAGGCCACCACGGCTTATACTAAGGGTGGGTTGCACCAAATTACTTTGACGATAACCAAGCCCTAAACAGACGTTAAATCTCTGGTTACGTCAAAAATATTTGACGTTTTAGAGATTTTACGGCTGATTAGGGTTTGGTTATCGTTAAAATCCCTAGTTACGTCAAAAATATTTGACGTAACCAGAGATTTTACGACTTGTTGGGGTTTGGTTATCGTTAAAGTAATTTGGTGCAACCCACCCTAAATACTGAACGGTTAATACTAAGCTAAAAACTAGATACTCGTATATCTAGATGGTGACCTGTTTACCCAGTTCCGACGACATTGACCTTCCGAATGCAGTTATTTACCTGTTGCTGCAGTATTGGACACAGGCATAGAAACATGTTAATAGGGATGTTTACTGGGTATAAAAATCATTATTATAATTAATCCGTCAGTTAGATTATAAAAAAATATTGTGTAAGTAATTATTCTTTTGTCAATCCAATAATTAATGACAAAGATAAACCTTGTCAAAGTTTGAGAGTAGGGGCTCGTGACGGCACTAGCCACCAATGTGAATCCACCAACCCGCACTGGGCCAGCGTGGTGGATATGGCCCAATCACCCTTCGTGGCCCACTTCCTGCAGTGTACTATTAAAAGGCTGGTACAGTACAGTATAGTATTTAAATTATCTTAGTATTATCTGTTTAATAAGCTAGACGACAATTTATTTGTCAGAATATATTAGATACATATTTATCATACAACCTTAATGAACTTTTTTTTTGTTTATAACTCAGACTTGGAACCTTCTTGGTGTATTTTTTTTAATTGATTTGCGCGCGCTGTCATAGAGGAATTAATCACTACGCTGCGCTATTTTTATTCTTACAAATTACTATTTCTTCTCCCAAATAAATAAAAATATGAAAATATAGTCCTTTAAAGTTCCGTGCGATGGCGATGTCACGCTATACCTATGGAAGACTTTTTACCGACTTCCAAAAGGGAGGAGTTACCTACTATTCGTATGTTCGTCTGTATGTTTTTTTTTGTGTATGTTCATCAATATTTTTGTCAATAGGCTATTTGACTAGTTTTTGGAAATCGTTTTAAATTATGCGTTAGTACATAATAAGCACACCACATTTAATTTTATATTTCCGAGAGATCAACAGTATTAACAATGAAAATCAGTGTTAAATAATAGATATTCAAATCCCGCCAAAAACGACATTCTGTAATGGCGCTGGTCTTTGACGTCACACACTAGTAAATAACGTTAGTTCATACCAGTAAATACGCTAGTTCACATCTAAAAATTGACAAAAAATACTTTAAAAGTAACTTACAGATCCAATAATATTACTCCGATTAAAAAAATATTTTTTTATTTCGAATGGAAAATACAAAAGTGAACACAGATCAAGGAACCGATGGCTAATGGAGCTGTAAAGTTTTCCAAACGAAACTACTTCAAGCAAAAACCACAGCAACACGCTGCAACTCACACCAACAGGCCTATGTCCATTCGTAAACATCCTATGAGGATGGAAGATAAATACTGCTAAATAAGAATAACGTTGAAATAAAAAAAAAAGTTTTAACTATTTCTTACTAATTTCTAGGTAATTAAATACAAAATATTCGTATTATGTGATAATATCGAGTCACGTGACTTCTGCCATTAATTTTGTCCAAACAAGTTAATAGATTCTGTTCTATTTTAAACTATAATAATATTTACATATATTTAATATAAATTTTACCATATCATTAACATTTTAGGCAAGTATGTTAATTGTGACACTTATTGTCTTTGCAAAATAGGATCAAGTTGATAAGTTTTAAGAAAAATAAATACTTAGTAACCTAACGTTATACTCTTTTAATTGTATTTGTATAATATTCCAGTTATTGGCATTAATCGCTCGCTCACGCAATTCGACATTAATTAACAGCCTGGCAGAGATCGCTGTCAGCGATAAGGCCGCCCATTGCTACACTGTCATGTATCTTTTTTTTTTTGTTTATTTCTTGGTGTGCAATAAAGAGTTTATCTATCTATCTAATTAACGCATTAAATCACAACATCAATGTCAACACATCGTGTAAATTCTACCCGTGACGAGAATCGATGCAACTAGGTCGAAACGCCGGGATGATGAGGTATATTTATTTATCTCGTAATTTTAGTGCGGGATTAGTCCCGTAGTACATAGTAATCTTCTTCTTCTTCTTCTTTTCAGCCATAGGACGTCCACTGCTGGACATAGGCCTCCCCTAAAGACCTCCACAGAGAGTACATAGTAATAATGTGTTCAAATCGCGAAAGTTTCAAAACAACATCATGTAAATCACAAATACTAACATCAATAAAAAAAAAATGTGTAGCAATCATTCAAATGGTTTTGAATGATTGCCAAATATTTTTTTCTTACATTTCATATTGATGTTGCTAATTTACTTACTTTATACTTATTTTATTAAAGAAAAACTAGTATTAATATCTTTTAATTTAGTGCCTATTTAGGTTGTGTTCAAAAGATATTTAATTGATTACTTTGTATAAGTAGTACACTCATATCAGATTATATTGCTATATTAAAAATAACATTAAAATTATATTAATAACGTATCATTCAAATTACTCATTTAATTAAGTACATTTATCTTGGATGTTACCAAAAATGGTATGATAAGTGGAAAGATGTTGATTCAGGCTATCATTATGCACAAATTTTACTATGGGTCCAACCCAGAATTTTAAAAAAAACATCATCTGCTTCATACAAAACAGCAACTCGATATTGATATAATTACATGAAATTGCTGTTTTTTTTTTCCTAAATTAAAATAAGTTTTATAATTTATAACGTAGCGTGACATCCCTAGTCAAACTGGATATATAATAAGTAGGTATACCACTGGTATTGTTCGTGTTTTACTTGATTAAAATATTCTAATCAAAATCCAGCAACATTAAACTTTTATAGCAATGTAATATAAGTAAAATAATAATGTAGATACATAGGTAAACGTTCAAATAGCCAAAATGAGATAGGAAAGTTGTCAGAGCTTTTAGATGTAATAAAATACTTATTTGTTAAACAAGAGTGCAAAGTTTATTTTTAACCCCCGACGCAAAAGAGGGGTGTTATAAGTTTGACGTGTCTCTTTGTCTGTGTATCTGTCTGTCTGTCTGTGGCATCATAGCGCCCAAACCACTGAACCGATTTCAGTTTAGTTTTTTTTTTCGATGAAAGGAGACTTAATCGAGAGTGTTCTTAGCTATGTTTTATAAAAATCGATTGAGCCGTTTAAGAGTTATGGTGGGTTAAAGTGGGGATGGAAGAACCAAAATTCTACAAATGTGCCCAAAATGGTTGTCAAATGAAAGATAAGATATTTTATCAGTGGTAGGACTCTGTCTAGCTACTTTTTTTTAGGTAGGTTTTTGTGTCGGGGGTTGTTAAAATTTTAATTTAAGTTTTTTAACCACGTGCTCAATTTTGATAATTGATTTAGCACTCGAGTGCAACACGTAATTTTTCATCTCACCTCAGCGAGGAAATGACTAAAGTAGTCTACATATCGTACTGTTTCAAATACTTCTTGAGTAATTATTGAGAGAGAAAGCTCATTTGCGTATTGTTAACAGTTTCAGTCAATTCTGTTGGCGTCAAATAAACTTCCTCGTCGCTAGAATCATTAATTTAAGGTTTTTCACTTGTTTTCAAGTTTCTTGTTTTTAACATAAGGTTTTTAGAATATCACAAAGAAAATGGCGCGCGAGACGCTAATTAAAAATGAGTACATCAAGAAGGTTCCGCGTCTGAGTTTTAAACTAATTAAAAAAGGTCGTATGATAAATTCGGCACCATGGAGGTAGAAGTAAATAAGTTTAATTATGTTTTGAGTTCACAAACTTGGTGCACTGCACACGATGTTCTAAATTCAATTTACTTTATTCTCTAGCGGATAAAAACTGCTTTTGCACTCAGATATCGAAAAGCAAAAATATTCTTTTCGAGATGGGGGATAAATATGAATAATTAATGTATTGATAGTTAGTGGTAGTGGAAGAAATAACAAACACGCTAATTTTAAATAAATTAGTCTAATATTTTTACATTAATAGTGTCTCATTTCTTTGCAAAAGTCAAATTTGTAGTAATCACTAATTTTGAAGTTTCTTCATTCGATACACTCCTTACTGTGGTTCCTCCTATAGTTTCCGTAATTTCTTGCAAAGTCTTATCCTTAGTCTCTGGTAAATATTTGTACAATAACGTTAACACGACAGCCGATGATGCACCAAAAGTGAAAAAGGTTCCGTGCATACCGAATGTTTTAAAAACATAAGGCGCAATTTTTAAAGTAACGCCAATACTAAGTTTTGCAATAAGAGCTAATAAACACATTGCCAAATTTCGTGATCGAATCGGTATCAGTTCCCCGTAAATAGTGATTGACATTATTAAAGGACCACAACTTACAGATATTGAAAATAGCACTAACAAAGTCAACGTCACAAAATTGTTTTGCGATATAACTGCCACACTAATTAAATATAAGTATAAAGAAAATATGAAAAGGACCACAACTCCAACAGACGTCGCTACTAGCAACATGGTTCGTCTTTTAACAACTTTTGCAATCGCGCATCCAACGTACATACTTGCAACTGTAATTCCATCTAATATTAACATGCCTGTGTACGCAGTTGCGTCGCTACTGGTTATTTTCTTCAATATATCAATAGCGTATACCGCACATACTAGTTTTCCACAGGTAACAGTGAGAAATCCTGTTAGTATAGATAACAGAGTGGGCTTATAAAATTCTTTATCTGTAATCGATACGTAAAAGTTTTTCAACTTCTGCGTTGTTGATTGTTTCCCACTTTTATTACGTTTGAAATATTCTTTTTGGGTATTGATCAAAGATTCTAATTCTTTTTCAGATTCTTCATCGCAGCCCTTCAGCCATCGATGGCTTGCTGCACATTCTTCATATCTTTGTTTGCTCGCTAACCAGTATGGGGACTCTGGCCAGATGAAAATTGTTACCAAAGTATAGGCTGCACAAATGATACCCAGCAATCCGATCTTTTTCCAATGAAAAAATGTTCCTATAGCATTAGACACCCATACGCCCCAGTAGAATGTAGCGGATTTTATGGCAAGAAATAAACCACGATATTTTGGCGATATGTACTCTGTCAATATCAACAGTGCAATGACGATTTGAGCAGCACTGAAGAAGCCTTGCATAATTTCGCTGATGAGGATTTGGGAGACAGTAGTACTGCAGTAAAACACGAGAAAGGCGATAAATGTGTCAATGCAAGCAATGATGAAGGAGACCTTTCTTCCGACGAATCGAGTGAGAAGTGAAAGAATAATTACACTGGGGAATCCACTGAATCCAATAACGGACGCTGTAAAAAAAAAGTAATAAATAAGAGTTTTAAAATTAATGCATGTGTTCAGTTATACAATGCTACAATGCTGCGACGTATAAAGAGAAAAAGGGGTAATCTGTTTAATAATAAAGTAACAGATTGATTTATTTCCTTCTATTAATAACATCGTGTGTCATAATGTCAAAAAAATGCAGAAACATTTTTCAATATTATTAAAGATAAAATCAAACGATTTCGTTTCTCACTTTCTAAAGTGTACAGCGAAATAACATATTATAAATATACGTACTGAGCCATGAAGCCATTTCGGTACTGATAGCTTCTGTAGAGTTGGCTTCTCTCCTGATCTGCGGGATGAATACCGTGGGTGCACCCACCACCATGCCGTAAACAAAATATGCCGTCAGAACTCCGGAAAACACCAGCAACTGTGAATGTAACAACAATATTCATATTTACAAACGTAGGACATCTACCAACAAGTTGGAACAGTGCTCTAATCTAGAGAACAGGTGAAGGCTGGACGTAACCGCTTTGAACCGGTCTTATTTGATGTCCATAGGAGAAATCTACGTCAAGTAGCTCATAGTGGTGGTGATTACAGCCATGATAGTGATATTTACCAAATCTTTACAAATAGTTGATGATAAATATAAGCTCTAAACGATATCCCTGCAAAAAATCTATTCGATCCGTTTCTCCGTTGTTGCGTAAAATAGTAACAAACCAACAAACACATGTTTGGATTTATAATATTAGAAAGAAAAGATAAGGCTATTAGTAAGCTAGGTCATCTAATTATCATCATTGTCTTCCGTGTATTTTGAATCGACTCCATAAAGGAGGTTCTCAATTCAAATCTTTGTTTTTTTTTAAAGTATGTAGGTATGTTACGCGATTATTCCGCCAATTATGAATATTATGAATGAATAATATTTTGTTTGTTTGTTAGATCACACGTCAAAGATGATGCCATTTACGTGATGAATTATATCGACATAGCTGGGTTGAGCAGTTATTGAAAAATCGGCCAAGTGCGAGTCGGACTCGCACACGGAGGTCCCGTACCGTATGGGAGCCCGATTCCTCTTGCCGTTATTAATAGCGAGCAAAAAACTCCTAAAAATCACGTTTGTTGTATGGGAGCCCCCCTTAAATATTTAATTTATTCTGTTTTTAGTATTTGTTGTTAGAGCTGCAACAGAAATACATCATCTGTGAAAATTTCAGCTGCTTAGCTATCATGGTTCATGAGATACAGCCCGCTGACAGACAGACAGACAGACAGACAGACAGACGGACAGACGGACATCGTAGTCTTAGTAATAGGGTCCCGTTTCTACCCTTTAGGTACGGAACCCTAAAAATGAACAATAGCCTTATAAATTATTTTTCGCAAAAAATCGCAACACCGACTTCCGCCGTGAATTGAATTCGAATAATTTTCACGAATCGATGTGACATCTATGTATATTTTTGTTGATTTCTCAAAAACGTATCAGCCGATTTTGATAATATTTAAATAGAAACACCAGATAAGTATACTCTTTCAAACAAAAAATATTTTTTTAAATCGGTTCTCAATTTGCGAAAATATTTATGAACAAAAATACATACAGACGAACATGGTACCTTTTTGGAATTCGGTAAAAAATGAACAATAATCTAAAAATGGAATATGTACATCGATTCGTATCGATGGAATATTCAATTTGGTACGGAGACTGCAGCAATTAAATTAAAAAAAAAGTACAAATGTAATGATGTACAAACAATGTAAGAAATATGAAAGATTTTTGTCTAAAATTTACCTGTCTGAAAAATGGTTTCGAACTTATTTCTGTATCCATTCTCTTCTCTTCTCTAGGCACTCTTGTGTGATGTCCACTCATCTTGGAATATCACTTCTTCTTCACCACTTTTTTGCAAAAAAAAATTTGTACTATTTTTCCGTACTTTTAGTCTACGCGGAATATACCGCTGTTTTGTTCTTATATATAATCATTTGGCCATCGTAATGAACATGACTCAAAACAAAATTAAATGTTAGGTATTTGGTTTCGTTCTGAAAACAACATTTTTTACATAAATTAGTAAAACCACAAACAACACATCAGTATGAGCCCTGAGAATACTGCGGACAAACTAATTGTTTTATCATTTAACGTGAATTAATATATAGGTATATAATTTGTCCTACTAAGGTAGCTAACGATAGTTAAATTAAACGAACCTTATGAAATACAAACACAAACTAAACAAATCAAAAACAAATTTCTAAGTACACAAATACATGTGGTATACGTAAGACACAACTTGCCAATGAACACAAAATAATATTTTAAATTCAGAATCATCCAATACCTCTTCCATAACCTGAAATTAAGATTTACCTAATGTATTCAAGTATAAACGATATTTTACTATTTAACACAACCTGTTGATGAGATGGACTTTATAAAACGCACAGTCTGTATACATTACTAGTATTTACCTGCGTTTTTCCTGTTCTTTACTAGTTTTATTGATTAAAGCAATATTTATATCTTAGTGCCTGCCTGCCTATTTAACGTTTTTAGGGTTCCGTACCCAAAGGGTAAAAACGGGGCCCTATTACTAAGACCTCGATGTCCGTCTGTCCGTCTATCCGTCTGTCTGTCTGTCCGGTCTGTATCTCATGAACCATGATAGATAGGCAACTGAAATTTTCACAGATGATGTATTTCTGTTGCCGCTATAACAACAAATACTTTTTTTTTAATTCGGGCAAGAGTGCCTTTATTAATTACAACAAAATACAATAGGTACTATATGCTAAAACTATCTACACTACTACTACCTATAAACAGAAAACAACAACCTACATATGTACATACATACAACAAATACTAAAAACTGTATTAGGAGTTTTTTTGCTCGATATTAATAACAGGAAGAGGGATGGGGCTCCCATACGGTACGGAAGCCTTCGTGCGCGAGTCCAACTCGCACTTGCCCCATTTTATTATTTTAGGTTTATCATGTGACTTTCATATAGAATTGTTATGCAAACGGTATTTTAGTAGGTCGCTGGTAGTGAGTAGTTACACAGAGCTGCGCCTCATCATCATATTTTGAGTAGCGTCAATGTGAAATCGAAATGCTTAATCGGCGGAATGTGACCCGATTGACGATGTGTAACGTAAATAAATAGTAGGTATTATTGTAAATAGTATCGGAGGCCAAGACACTATATGGGTCGCTGCGCTTTCATATCATGTAAGTAAGTAAAGAGTTTCTAGACGAGGCAGTAAGTCCATAGAGCGTCTAGTTGTCCAGAGCAAAGTGGAAAGCACAAGACCGCGCGGAAGGTCGCCCATGCGATGGACCGACTTAATCAAATCTGCTGTGGGCGGGCCGGTGCATGAGTGTACCCGATTGACCTCTAATAGAGAGAGATGACGAGACATTGTGATGCGTGCTACATCTGCCCCTACCATAAATACTTAAGAAGAACACGACCGCTCTGTTGAGCGTAACGACTAAGAAGAAGAAGAGAAGTAAAGAGTTATAAACAGAGTATTGTAAAATTTTGATTTCAATAATAGTACATTATGAAAGTGCGGTAAGTTGAAAATTACAGCCGAGGCTATAAGGAAGCAGAGGCTGTAATTTTCAAAGCGCACGTATGTCATACGACGTTTTATAACATATTTGCGAGGAAATTAATAAAATTCTGACTTTGAGTGAAAGTCGTGCATCAGTCGAAGCATCGTGCATTTTACATTACATTACCGCACAAGTGCCGTAATGTCTCTCACTCTCTTTAGTGAAAGTAAGAGAAACGAGACCACAGAGTTCTGCAGTCGGTGGCGGCGTGCGTTTTACATTACAATAATAGCACAAGTGCGTAATGAAATACATTACGATATAGAAATTGGTGTAATTACAGCCACTTTACGAGCAAATATGTATTAAAGATATTTGTGTACATACCCTGTGTGGCTGTATGCACCAGGAAATGCTGACACAGTTTTATGATGTACAGCACAAGCGCATATCGACAATCGAAACTATCGATAAAATGTTTAAAATTGTAATTGGACCACGTTATGTAGTTGCAGAATTCGAAAAGCATTGCAGATCGTCGGTTAATATTATTCACGGTACGGTACGGTTTTTCGCCCGATTAAGTTGAGGTTGGTAATATTTTTCGAATAATTTTGGCAACGCATTACGCAAGCGACGGTAATTCTTTTACGATAAGTAACTGAATAGGTCGATATTGCAGCTACAGTGAGGTATACAGGGTTATTTCTGATCAATTAGCATCCTTCTAGGGCAGGGATGCACAGACCGCGGCCCTCCGGTCGAATACTGGTGGCCCGCCGACAGCAAAAATAATACTCTCGTATATTCGAAAAATATTGAATTCTATTTCAGAATAAAACCAAAAAAAAAATATGTTGTAAAATGGCACAGCACCAAATCAGCCACGAAAACAACACCTCGAACAAGGCAACCGGCTCCAACCAGAGCGGACATGGGACAGGTCACTCCACCCCTCTATATTCCCGCCTCAACAGCAACAGATCACGCCAGAAACGCCTTCATAGAATTCTTAGCTATAACGAGAGCGACTAGAGAAGTCAATCTCAGGAACTGCAAAAACATCATGCAGACTTTTCGCCTAGGAAATGAGAGTCTATTGATGGCGAGACTGGAAGAAGCAGAAGCAGCCATATACAATAACGACACTTCCCATGTCATCAAGGGAACAATGAGAGGTCAATATATGGCTGCTTATAATGCGATAAAAGGATTCGTGGCCCTAAATGAGGATGAGACGGATCGGACGGGAAAACTGAAGTACGTGACACCACCAGAGGACCCTATTGTGGTTACCGCCAGTTGTACCAAAATAATGCTGGACGACAGGATTGCTGACATGGCAAAAACCATCGAGGGCAGTCCTGGAGTCGAGGCGCGGTGGGACAACTGGACGGTACCCGAGATCCAGTGGGTCAATGGAGTGCCCGGTTGCGGCAAGACAACTTGGGTGGTACGACACTTCGATGTGGATAAGGACGTTATCATCACCACAACAACTGAAGCAGCCAAAGATCTAAGAGAGAAACTGGCGCACCGTATTGGTAACTTAGTAAGAACTAAGGTGCGTACCATGGCCTCCATTCTTGTAAATGGTTTCCGAAGTTTCGAGAGTTGCAACCGTCTAATGGTGGATGAGGCTCTCATGAATCATTTTGGAGCCATAGTGATGGCTTTGAGGCTGTCTGGTGCCAGTGAACTTATCCTCATCGGAGACGTAAATCAGCTACCTTATATCGATAGAGAAAACCTCTTTGAGATGAGGTACCAACGCCCTAACCTGGTCGCAAACATCAGCCAGGAGTTGTTATGTACGCACCGGAACCCCGTGGATGTAGCGTATTCACTGAGGGAAATATACACGGGTGTATATTCCTCAGCAATCCAAGTCAGATCTCTAGAGCAGAAAAGATACACGGGTGCGCTAATACCCCACAACCTCCCCAACACCCTCTTTTTGGTTCACACTCAAGAAGAAAAGGAGACCCTTATCAGCCAAGGGTATGGAGAGGGGTCAGGGTCGCGCATCCTTACCATCCACGAAGCTCAAGGTCTGACATACGACTCTGTCATCGCCATTAAAATCAAGGCCAAGATGAGGTTGCACGAAAGCGTTTCGCACGCGGTCGTCGCAGTATCACGGCACACCAGGTCCTTCACATACTTCGCCGACAACGAGGAAGACGCCATCAGCCGCTTTGTGCGGCGCGCGACTGCTGCGTCACCTAAGGTCATCGTAGACTATAATTTAAAGATGGCCATTAAAGACCGGAACGCGGCGGTGATGGAGGCCCTGAGCGGTATAAGTAGTTATTTGGAAAATAATAAAGATTTAATTTAATCGTAGTTTAAAATCGTATTTAAAGAGAAAGAAAATTAGATTTAGATTCATTTTAGTGTCCTCTTGTAAAGCCTTTAGTTATAAGCAATATTGTTCAAATCATTTTAAAAAAAAATGTTAATCTTAAAAAGCACAGACCCTGGAGTCTGTGGAGTGTAACATTCATATAAAAAAAAAAAAAAAATATGTTCGAAAAGTAATCAACTAATATCCCAGCTCTACGCTCATGTATCATCCTTTCAATGCAAGCTGACACTTTTCAGATAGCAATTGAATTCACAAAATTACAATCATTTTCCGAATTATAAGAAAATGGCTGAAAAATTCAATAAAACTGCGATGAATTTCAGTTATGTAGAAAAGCTAGATATTTTGATTCAATCTTTTTAAGACAGATTTTCGGAGTTTAAGAAAGTGAAACCTCTGTTGGACATATTCGGCAATCCTTTCACGATTTCAGTTAAAAATGCGCCAGAGTCAATGCAGTTAGAAATTATCGACATTCAAAACGACCAAGATTTACGCAACAAATTCAACGAAGTAACAACATGTTGCTACAAGTAAATTTGAGCCAAATATAAAAAAGATTGTAAGCACTATGCAGTGCCACGCTTCAAATTAATAAATTCTTTTTCAATTTTAATACATTATCATCAATTCTTAATTGTATTTAATTACCTATACTTCTGGCGGCCCGCCATCAGTTCATGATTTGCCCGAGTGGCCCCTGGTCTTAATAAAAGTCTGTGCATCCCTGTTCTAGGGGCTTATTCTGTACCTACATCGAAACTTGCAACTTTTGCTCTACGAATTTTATTAACTCTCAAAAAAATGCTGTTCCATAGAAAAATATCGTTCACTCTCGCCAAAATGTATGGAACAGCAATTTTTTTTAGTTTTCATAAAAATCTTAGAATAAAATTTGTTTGGTTTGATGTACAGAATAAGCCCCTAAGAGGATTCTAATTGATTAGAAATAACCCTGTATATCTGTGATTATGATAAAATTTGAATTCCATACCTTTAAGCGCTTCTGAGATAGGTCTTGACAGATGGACTGATGGACAAAAAAAAAGCATATTATTATTGGGGTTCCTTTATTTTTTTATTTAATACACAACCCTTAAATATAATATCACTTGCATGGACAATTATTTCAATGCCTTTGTGAGAGCAACACTGAGACTATACGCAATTTTCAGTTAGACATTTAGGTTAGGCTAAGAAACTTTATTTAAACGAGAAGTCCAAATCTGGCCCGGAATTTATATGTCAGGTGTCCAAATCTGGTGCATCAGTCAGGTCATCTGGCTGTTCCGTTGGCCTACATCACGTCGAGGTTTCCTGTGCCGTTGCCAACCGGTGGGCCACATTTCCTTAACGGCTTTTCAATCGGACACAACAACCTTATTCGTACATTAGCAAGATCACATCACATAGACATTGAATTTCTATAAACTCTTTGTAGAATTGATCAGCCATGATACGGTTAAATAATAGCTGTTTTTTTTTAATTTAAGTTATGATTTCAATAATATTATTTTTCGCAAAAAATGGCATGACCGTCTTCAACCGTGTACAGAATTCGCGAATATTTCGCACGGATCGATGTAGCATTTTTCACATTATTGTTGATTTATCAAAATAAGCTCAGCCGATTTCGATAAAATTAAAATGGGACCAACTTAGAAGTATACTCTTTCCACAAAAAAAAATATTTCGAAATCGGACTACTATGTAAAAAGTTATGCGTGGTCACACATAAAAAAAAAATATATACGCGTCGAATTGAGTACCTCCTCCGTTTCGTCGGCCAAAAATACTTTTTTCTCCTTATTTACTCGTACCTACTCAATCATAATAAATGCGTCACAGTCCTCATGTAACAGCAAACGTTTTGATGTTTACTTATCCAGTGGTATAATTACATCTGAACGCACAATTTAAAAAAAAAATTAAATATTAATTTACAACGTTATAATACAAATGAATTTGCAGAAATGCACCTACCCTAGGAGTATTTCTGAAAAGTTACTGTCGGTGCAACCAACACCGGAACTTGAATAAATAAAAATCGCCCAAGTGCGAGTCGAACTCACGCATGAAGGGTTCCGTACAGTATGGAAGTATATTTATTTACTTAATTTTGTTTTTTTTTTTAAATTAAATATACAACCAAATAATCTGTGAATATTTGAGGCGTTTACTTATTACCGCTAGTAATATCAAGTGAAAAACGGTTGAAAAACAGGCTTGTTGTATGGAAGCCCCCCTTAAATATTAATTTATTGCATTTTTAAACGGTTTTATTTAACTTCTCTTGCCCGTTTATTGGGTCAAATCTAGTAATTGAAATTTGACCTCCTTCCCGTGTACAGATTGATATGATACACAGCTTTAGTTTCAATGACAATACAATTTTTTATTCAGTATTGACGTAAATAATACTTGATGGCCACCGCCACAACATGGCATTTACATATTTTTAAACAATCCTCTCATTATAGGTGTCAAATGAAAATTGTAAAATACAGTTTTTAGTAACAAAATAAAAACTAAACACACGAAAATTAAATTGGTATTTTTAGGGTTCCGTACCCAAAGGGAAAAACGGGACCCTATTACTAAGATTTCGATGTTCGTCTGTCCGTCCGTCTGTCTGTCTGTCTGTCACCGGGCTGTATCTCATGAACCATGATAGCTAGGCAGCTGAAATTTTCACAGATGATGTATTACTGTTGCCGCTATAACAACTAAAAATAAAATAAATATTTAAGGGGGGCTCCCATACAACAAACCTGATTTTTCAGACGTTTTTCGCTCTATATTAATAATGGTAACAGGTAGATGCTTGAAATTTTCACAGAACATTTAGTTTTATATTCGCTTTAATAATAAATAATAAAAATAAAATAAATATTTAAGGGTCTTATTGGAGATCCATAGGGGAGGCCTATGTCCAGCAGTGGACTTCTTATGGCTGATGGATGGATGGAAATATTTAAGGGGGGCTTCCATACAGTACGGAACCCTCCGTGCGCGAGTCCGACTCGTACTTGGCCGATTATTTTTAATTAAACAGTTTTATGTTATTATTTATTAGTTAATTATTAGTTAATTATTTATTTTTTCGCTTTTAGTAAAAAGCTAAAAAACAATAACTCAAAAATAAAATCGTGGGACGCAACGTACATAATGAAATCTTCCAAGTGAGGGCCCCACGATTATATTTTAGTAGTTTTTTTTTTTTTTAGCTTTTAGTACATAAAACCATTTAAATAAAAAAAACATTTTTTTTGATTATTTGTTGTTACAGCTGCAACAGATATACATCATATTCTATGAAAATTTCAACGTTCTAGCTATCACCGTTCATGAGATACAGCTTAGTAACAGACAGCTAAGTCTTAGTAATAGGGCTTAATCAGCACATTGGCAAAAAAAGTTTATCGACTTTCGACGATAATATGACGTATGTTGTAATGAATAACTGGTTCATTTTCGGAATGTCGGAGTTTCTCGTGTAGTAAAAGTCTTCTTTGGTAAAAGGTGGTCGTAATGACGGTTTATTTCAAGGAGTTCTTATTGTGACAAAAACAATTGGTTGTCTGTAAAGTAGGTAATTCATTCAAGAACATTGCAATCCTATCGACGATTTGTTAGTTTAGTTGTGTCTGTGCCCTGTCCTCTGCCGCCTCGACTTGCTTGCTTGAATAGTCTGGGTAACTGATTACTAAGAATTTACCAAGTTATCATGCCCAAGGCACGCGATACTTAGGTTGTGAATTTGTGACCCAGTTTACTGCTGCCAAAACAGTTCAGGGACGATACACCGGCTCCGCCATTTTTATAATGTCAAATTCAAAGAAATCAATCAAAGCATTATTTATTATTAGCAGTCTGTACCTGTACCAGCCTTTTTAATAGTCCACTGCAGGACGAAGGCCTACCCACGAAGGGTGATTGGGCCATATCCACCACGCTGGCCCAATGCGGGTTGGTGGATTCACACACGCCATCGAATTTCTTCTACGGACGTATGCAGGTTGCCTCACGATGTTTTCCTTCACCGAAAAGCCAGTGTGAAGTAATTTCTGTACATAAGTTCCAAAGAAACTCATTGGTACGGGACCGGGATTGAACCCACGACCTCAAGAATGACAGGCCAGCGTTACAACCACTACACCACCGTAGCTTTAGCAGTCTACCACTGAAATAATAAAAATATTTATCGTTGTCGTCGTTTTAGCTATAGGACGTCCACCGCTGGACATAGGCCTCCTCTATGGATCTCTAATAAGACCGGTTTGTAGTGGCTTGAATCCAGCACGATGCTAAGGTCTTGATAAGGTCTTCTGTCCACCTAGTAGGTGAACGTCCTACGCTGCGCTTGTCGGTGCGTGGTCTCCACTCAAGTACTTTATAACGCCATCGCTCTACCTTGTTAGTATTCAACTAAATTAAAAAAATATGATTATTCATTTACAATAATTATTAAATTATTGAAATAAAATTATGCCTCCTAAGTACAGGAAGTATATTTGATAAATATAAATGAAAGACATATTCTAAAATGCTATTATGTTTATCTTTTTCATAGATTTATACCTACTACGGGACCAACAAATAGGTACAAAAATCATACAAAAAGTTCTATAAAATGTTTGGAATAGCTGACTTTTTAGCAATTTCAGGGTTCACCCGCAGTAAATAAAAGTTTTTCTCAATTAACTGTAATTATGAACTACACTGTAGGCTTTTATTCGTTATAATAATAACGAGGTTTTATACAAAATAAAAATAAACGTATCTCATAAATTACATTAACTCATAAAATATCTTTTTGTAATGTCTCTTTTCTCAATATTGATGATGGAACAATTTAAAAACAATGGTTTACTCAGAATTATGATGTCCGTTGGTGAAATCCTCATAATCTTAAAAAATAATCTTTAACGAAATAATTAACAATGAATTAAGTAATTACTCCATCGTGTTAGGTATAACTAAATGCCGAACATAATATTTGGGAAGTAAAAAATAATTACTGTATTATATAGGTAATTGTGGTTTAAGAATATTTATTAATCTCACAAAGAATTTACAAAAATTCACTTACTGAGATTACACACTCATCTATGTACATATTACGTTGCTACAAAGCGCAGCGCGCAGACTAATATAAATCAATAATATAAAACAAAAACACACAGAAGTAAAGACAATATATTATTTGACTAACAAAAACAATATTTCAACCTATGATTTTTACAATAAAATTTTTTCATGACATCTTGAAATTGTAAATGCGTTAATTAAAATCAAAAGTTCAACATAAGATATTTCAAAATCAATTTAGGAAAAACAAACTAGAAAATCATCGAAAGTAATTCAAAATACACAAAAGTACCCAAAAATCAGTTGCTTCATTTTTTTAATTTATTTTACCTATGTGAGGTAGTTCTACTATTTACTTCTGTTGCCGGCCGACGCGGCCGGGAGTATAGGTAGCTAACAATCGGCTGCGACATAAAGCCTGTGGCACACTGTGCTTGACAATATCAAACATGTACCTATAATTTTAGTATGACATATTTTATTTTAGATTAAGTTTTATGTTTTTAATTTACTTTTGTACATGTATTTAAGTATTAATATTTTAGTAGGTATAAGTTAGAAAATATATATATACCTATGTTAGTTAGTTTTCGTGAGTAAAAATTTGAGAAGTTATTATTTAATAATACCTATCTATATATCTACCTAATATAAGGATTGTGGTAGGTATACTTTTTTTTTATTTATTTATTTATTCTAAAATAATTATTATGATTGGAGTCATGTTATACTGAGAAACTAAGGAGAGGGCTATGCCCAGCTGTGGGCATCAAATATATATTTAGTTGATATTTATTAAATTACGAATTTTAATGGTTTATTAAGAGTGTTATAATTGCCTAAAATAAACAATTTTTATTACTATTATTTGACATGCAAATTTATACATACGAAGCATCTTTTAGCACGTGTAGTTTTAGTAACTTTTTAAAGGTTGGTAATGATTTAGCTAGTTTAATATCTTTCGGTAATTTATTGTACAGGTAAGCTCCCTCAAACTTTATATTTTTTATTCTATAGTTTGTTTCAAGGGTTTTTTGCTAAACATAAGTTATTCGCTTGTCTCGTTAAAACTTTTTGGACATCAATTCTCTTTGAAAACGTTAATTGAGTATGTATATCTTTTGTTACAATTTTTCTAATAAGAATACACGTATGAAAGAAAGAAAGAAAGAAAGAAAGAAAGAAAGAAAGAACGTTTATTTCGTGACATACATGAACAATCACAGCTAATAACAAAAAGAAGAAAAAACGAGCAAACGACAAACATTTGAAACAGTACTTATGCAGCAAGTGCTCGCGGTATGCCACGAAAACCGATCCCAACTCAGCGTGAAATGCTGATTGAGGACAATCAGCGCTGGTATTCTGCTGAGACCGGTAGGTGACGTCACGTGCAACATAAATATAACTTTAAACATTAATAAAGATTCAGAGTATAAATACATTTGAAAACACACACACTAATATAAATCATACAACAAAGACAGTATTCCATAAACTAAAACATCAACACGCATTATCCTACATTACACTAACTATTACATTACACATAAGATTAGATATTTTCATACGAAAGAGGCCAACAGAACACAAAAACAAAACAAAACAATCAATTGATAGGTATTATAGTCTTAGGACAGCAACAAATTAATAAAATATATATTTTCATGAAGGTACGCAGTTCATAAAATTACTAATTCAACGCACAATAACAATGAGATCTCAATTTAAACTAGATGGCACTTGTATCGTTTCTGAGAGATTCCTCACTTTTTTGATGAGCAAAAATAAACTTTTTGAGTTTATACTTAAAACAGAACAAACTTTGCACGTTCCTTATGGGAGGTGGTATATTGTTCCAACATTTAGTAGCGGCATATCGAAAGCTGCCTCTAAAAGCCGCTGAGTGATGACGTTCTGTCCTCAGAAGAGACAACTTCGAACATGCACGAGTCACGTGAGGGTTACGACCTTGCTTCCATGACAACTTCTCGTACAGGTAACTCGGAGTTTTGTATTTTACGACACCAAACAAAAGACATGCTAGATGAATTTTCCTCCGATGCATCATTTTCAGGACAAAATGCTTGTTTAAAAATGGCGTCACATGTGATCTATAAGGAATGTCAAAACAGAAACGAGCGCATGCGTTTTGAACTCTTTGAATTATTTTTTTAGTTTTGGCCAAAAGTCGTGGACCGTAAACGGTATCCATATAATTTAATTTAGACAAGACTAATGATTCCACGAGTTGTATTCTAAGGTCAACTTTCAGATACCTACGCATTCTGTATAAAACCTTGAGTTTGTAGAAACAATTCCGAACGCAGTTTGCTACATGTTTTTCATATCGCAGTTCAGAGTCCATAAGTAACCCTAGATTACGCGCCTCATAGACCCGCTCGATAGGTTCATTCATAAGCTGCACTTTTTCTATAGGAAAAAGATTAGTCAATTGGTGTCTACTGCCGAAGATGAGGTATTTTGTTTTGGTTGGGTTTAGTAGAAGGCAATTATCAGTGGCCCATGCAGCAATTCTATCAAGATCTTCGTTTAACCTAGATATCGCAGTGTCAATATCCGATGGTTTACATGATATATAAACTTGGATATCATCTGCATATATATGATATCTGCAGAATTTTATGTGTTTCACAATGTCCGCAGAATACAAAGAAAAGCTGACGGGACCGCCAATGGATCCCTGTGGAACACCTCTTCTGACAGTTAGCTTATCTGATTCCATCGATGAACCATCAGCCCGAACAATCTTTACAGCTTGAGTACGATTAGAATGATAGCTATTGAACCATTTCAAGGCATCGGAATCAAATCCATAGTAACTATATTTTGACAGAAGAAGATCCACATTCAAAGAATCAAATGCCCTTGAAAAATCCAATAACACCAAAACTGTGCACATTCCGTTATCCTGTGCACTAATAATGTATTGTACTGTACTTGTACTTGTATGTTTGTGGTATATTCATAAGTTTAGTTTCCTGATAAATTTTGGTTGTAGGTGTGAGGTAATCGTACTGAAATAGAGATTTGATGATTTTGTTTTGGGCTATTTGCCAAATTTCCAGATTTGATTTAGCTGCCGTTCCCCATACCTCGATCAAGTAATCTAAGTGAGGTTTCACCATAGAGTTATATATTATGTAACGTACTCGATTAGTAAGACATCGGGCCATACTTCGAAGAGCACCTGTTAAAGACGTAAGTTTGCTTCTAATACGTTCTAAATGTGGTTTCCACGTTAGCTGCTTATCAAGAATCTAACCATTATCTCCTACATGATTGATAAATTTATTCAATTTAGATATTTATTTTTAATTTGAAATTATTTTAATAGGATGTAAAACAACTTTTAGAAGAAAGGAAATATCCAATCTCAGCAAACAAATTAGGAAAACCATGAGATAAGATCGCCAAAGCTGAATGGAATCAAAAAGGCGCTTAAAGTTCTTAAAGACCACAAAGAATGGATACCTAACTTATAAAACAAAGTCGGGAAATGTATACGCAGAAGACCAGACATACTAGAAACGGCCACGGATTATTACCGCGACCTCTACAAAAGTAAGAACACCATACCAGTTACAGATTTGTCAGAAACCGACGGAGTACCTGAAATACTACCAAGAGAAGTAGAAAAAGCTATCGAAACACAAAAGAGAGATAGAGCACCAGGTCCTGACTATATAACAAACGAATTCTTAATAACAACGAAAGAGCTTATCGTCAAAATTCTTACTGACATTTTTAATGATGTACTAAACAGCGAAAAAATTCCAGAACAATGGCTGACATCAACAATAACGTTACTGCACAAAAAAGGCGACAAGAGCGAAATAAGTAATTATCGACCAATAAGTCTGATGTCGAACATATATAAGGTCTTTTCTAAAGTAATACTAAACCGTCTCACAAAAAAGCTATACGAAAATCAGCCAAAAGAGCAAGCAGGGTTTAGGAGGTGATATTCGACATTAGATCATATCCACGTAGTTAAACAAATTATCTAGAAAAGTAAAGAATACAACATGAGTTTATACTGCTGCTTCGTAGACTACAGCAAAGCCTTTGATTCGCTGGAACACGAAAAAATATGGCTGGTGCTCAAGAACCAAGGCATTGAACATAAATACATAAGGATTATTATGAACATCTATAATAATTGTTCAACTAAAGTTAAATTAGAAAAAGAAGGAAAAGAGATAAATATAGAAAAAGGAGTACGCCAAGGTGACCCTCTATCTCCCAAAATATTCTCAGCTGTCCTGGAAGAAATATTCCGTAACCTAAATTGGGAACAATATGGGATAAACATCAATGGAGAAAAACTTACGCACTTAAGGTTTGCGGACGACTTGATTCTGTTTTCTAACAACCCATCAGAACTAAAATTAATGATAAGGGATTTACATGATGAAAGCTTCAAAGTGGGACTATCTATGAATCCGCTCAAGACAAAGATCATGACCAACAGCGAAATGGAGCCAATAACGATAGATGGGAAAAAGATAGAATATGTACAGGAGTACACTTATCTTGGCCAAGTTATTTCACCTTCAGAACAAACTACTAAAGAAATTGAAACTAGGATTGGAAGCGCTTGGAAAAGATACTGGGCTTTTAAAGAAATTACGAAAAACAAAGAAATTAGCGTTAAAATAAAAAGAAAACTTTATAATACCTGCATTCTTCCAGTTCTAACGTATGGATGTCAAACTTGGGCTTTAACTAAAGCTCACCTAAAGAAACTGGAAGTCTGTCAGCGATCAATGGAGAGAAGTATGCTGAGCGTGAAAAAATCAGATAAAATCAGAAATACGCTGATTCGGAAAAACACAAAGATTCAAGATGTTACGCTTGTCATAAAAAAGAATAAATGGAGATGGTCAGGTCACACACTAAGAGGGATCGAGAAATGGAGCAAATCAGTTATAAACTGGCTTCCGAAAAAGTTCAAAAGAAAACGAGGAGGTCAATTTAAAAGATGGAGTGACGATCTTAAGACTATTGCCGGTAAACTTTGGCCAAGAATTGCCAGAGATAGAAAAGAGTGGAAGAAGTTGGAAGAGGCCTATGCTCAGCCAGAGCAAACGGATACCGATTAGTTATAAGTTAGTTCATTTAAGTCCAAAATGTTGTAGTATCCGAAATAAAGGCTTTTATTATTATTATCTGTTATTATTATTATATTATTAAAACAACTTTTTATTATTATTCACATATGCATTTATTATCTTAAATTTAAGTTTTTTTACAACATTTATAAAAAAGAACAAAATACTATAAAAAAACTTAAACCTAGAGTGCCGCCGGCAGCGAGGCGGGGCCCAAGCTACCGGTGGTTGGGGCTACAGGCTGAGGAACCACCTGACAATGCGCGCCGTGTCCAGGATCACTGCCTTTTGAATCTGGCCCTTGACCCAACCGTCTAGCGAGAGCCTCTTGAGGTGTTGGTCGAGGCTCTTTGCTATTAAACCGTTCACCGACACGACTATCGGGACAATGATCGTCGAGTCAACATCCCACATGGCGGTAACCTCGTGAGCCAAGTCAAGGTACTTGCTGAGCTTGTCCTTCTCGGCCTTCACGAGGTTCTCGTCATGCGGGATGGTGATGTCGACGAGCACTGCCCGGCGCTGGGACCGGTCGACCACCACGATATCAGGCCTATTGGCGACAATAGTCCTGTCCGTGATGATAGAGCGGTCCCAGTAGAGCAACGCACGACCATTCTCAAGAACTGGCGCTGGTGCGTACTTATAGTACGGCACCTCAGACTCGACAAGGCCATATTGAAGAGCAAGTTGCTGATGGATGATCCTGGCCACTTGGTTATGCCTGTGCAAGTACTCGCCGTTAGCAAGATGAGAACAACCAGAAGTAATATGCCTGAGTGATTCTCCAGGATGGTGGCATGCCCGACAAATGTCGACCGTACCGTCCTTCAGGATATACTTCCGGTAGTTGTTCGTCAAGATAACTTCGTCCGCAAATGCACAGGCAAAACCCTCGGTTTCCCCAAAGAGGTCACCGAAGCGTAGCCAGGCCACCGACGCCTGCAGGTCCACATCGGGTCCTGTTAGGGCCCGATAGAACCGCCCGTGCAGCTCCTTGCTCTTCCATACCGCCTTGCGATCATCGGTGCTAAGCACCGATGGCCTGCGCCAGTTCTCGTTCGCCAGGGAGAGCGGGGTGAGGCCTCTGTCAACCGCCACCACATCGCAATGCATCCCACGTCCGCTGTTTCGAAAATAATCCCGGAGACTGTACACTTCGCGGTTGTGGAGGTCCTTGGCATTTAAAAAGCCTCGGCCACCACACTTCCGCGGAATGTACAGTCTCATGACAGACGAGCGCGGGTGTAACATGCGATGCAATGTGAGCAGTCGACGGACCCTCCTATCCAGGGCGTCCAGCTCAGTTTGAGTCCACCTCAGTATGCCAAAGGAGTACATCAGCAGCGGCATCACCCAACCGTTGAAGGCGCGCACCTTGTTGCCGCCTGACAAAAGACTATTTAGTACTTTTGTCAGGCGACAAAAAAAGCGCTCCTTCACCGATTCCTTGACGTCCACTGCCGCTATACCCAACGACTCTGACATACCGAGGTACTTGTAGGTCTCGGCTTCGGAGAGAGACCTGATAGTCACCGTCTCAGAAAGTTGTAGATTCGGAGAATCCACAACCTTCTCTCGCTGTACATGCATGACCGCACACTTATCTACACCGAACTCCATCCTGATGGCACTGCTAAAAATTTCAGTTGTTTTTAGCAGCTCCACCAGGTCTTGGTATTTCGGTGCAAACAACTTGAGATCATCCATGTACAGCAGGTGAGAGATGACTTCACCCTGTCTGCGAAGCCGATAGCCCAGCCCTGAATTCCTCAGCAAAGTGCTGAGTGGATTCAGGGCCAGGCAGAACCACAATGCACTCAGACTGTCACCCTGGAATATTCCCCGCTCAATCCTTATCAAGTCTTGCGGGCCAACGGAGCCGTCTCCACCACCTGGTTGACGAAGGACTGTGGCCCATTGCCCCATGCATGACACTAAGAATGATTTTAGAGTTGTATCGATTTTATACAACTCTAAAATCCTCTCGAGCCACGAATGAGGCACTGAGTCGTAGGCCTTCTTATAGTCAATCCAGGCAGCAGAGAGGGCTCCCTTGTTCCGCCGGACTTGCTGGCTAATGGCCATGTCTATGAGGAGGAGCTCCTTAGTACCACGGGACCCAACCCTACATCCATTCTGAGCGTAGGCCAAAACGTTTTGCGCAACGACGTGCGCGTTAATTTTGATGGTCAGAATGGATGTAAGGAGCTTGTAGATGGTAGGCAAGCATGTAATGGGCCGATAGATGATAAATGATATTATTATTATTATTATATTATTAAAACAACTTTTACACGCCTTGCGGTAGGTATTTGGTTCTTACTCTAAAGTAGCAAATAAGATTAGCTGTTCTATGTATACAATAGATATTTTTCGCCAAAAATGACACATTCGACTTCAATCGTACAAAATTCGAATAAGAAAGTCCGCCGCATCGATTTGTGACATCCTTATCCTTACATAGTATAAAATAAAGTCGCTATTTTTGTCTGTTTGTCTGTATGCTTAAATCTTTAAAACTACGCAACGGATTTTGATGCGTTTTTTTTAATGGATAGAGTGATTCAAGAGGAAGGTTTATATGTATAAAACACCTGTGCGAAGCCGGGGCGGGTCGTCTAGTTTTAAAATATGTGATAATGTTGAGGCTTATGGGGTCAAAATTGTAAACCGAATTAATGATGGTATTAATGGTACGTATAATGGACTTCAATCGTTTAAAAATTCAAATTGTGCAGGACGGCGCCAACATTGCTATGTGATAAGATAGTGCGTGATAACAAATAGTGAAAAAATTGTAAAATAGGTCGGGGCTCTCTAAAAGGTCAGGCAACGTCATACTTCTTTTAGTGCGAGCAGGACGCACAGAGCGAGATGCAACCATACCGACGCTAAGAAAACACGCGCTGTGATTGGCCAGCCAATGAGAGCCCTGATTTATTCATAGTCGATTTAGTATAAATATAGGATAATTCCTTTGAATTTTATGTAGTATGCGGTTACCAGTTCCCGAGTAAACTTCAAATAAGAAAATTCGTCTTTATTCTCCAACCCAGTACCCGCAGTTAAGCTACGTGATCACCGAATAGTTTGGAGCCCTAGGGCTCCACGCCGCATCGTATGCCCGGGGGTCACGTACATTGTGGTCCTTCCCAGCCGGATACGAGAACACCGTGCGACTGCGCAGCGCTTGCCATGCCGATGGTTACAAGATCTACAGGAAAAGGTCGAGTGATAATACACGAAGACTTAGACCTTCTCGCAGCCTCATCGAGCAACACAGCCACCACCGCGCGCGCAGCTACAACAACTGGAATTACAAATACAGCAATGCCAAAAGAAGCCTCGGGGACTACAGCGACAACATGGAAGCCACATATTACATCACCCCCTCTACAGGGCGCCTTGCCACCTGCCGAGCAAGGCGTCATTACGGCGGATAGGAATCCGCCGACAGAAAATATAGAAGACGGGACAGAAACGTGTCGCGCAGAGCCACCCGACATGCCCGCACCAGTCAACCGCGTCACCGCCACAAGGTCTATGCGTTCAGTACGAGCAGCAAAAATAGCGCGAGCCAGAGAAGAGCTCGCCCGCCAACAAGTCAAGCTGGCCGAGGCCCGCTTAGCCGCCCTAGAGGCGGAGGACTCCGATGACGAAATCTCCGTGTATTCGAAGACAGAAGCCAACGAGCGAGTCGATACTTGGTTGAACCAGAGTGAGAAGCCACCACCAACGACAGAGAAGCAAGATACTGAAGAACGAAAACCTGAACAGCCTCAAGTACCGTCAACACCGGCGGGAGCCGGCATCCAGCCCGACTTCTCGCAACTTGCGTCGGCCATCACACTCGCCGTCAAGGCCGCGCGTCAACCCAAGTACGTCGAGCTACCATTCTTCAGCAGCAACCATCAAGAGTGGCTATCATTCCGAGCCGCTTTCTTCGAGACGATGGACACCTTCACTAACATCGAGAACCTGAACAGATTAAGAAGAAACTTAAAGGGAAGAGCAAAGGAAGCAGTAGAAGGGCTGCTAATTAGTAACGCCGAGTCAACAGAAGTCATGAAAGTGCTGCAGTCCAGATTTGGAAGGCCTGAAGTCATCGCCACGACAGAGATAGACAATCTTAAGTCTCTGTCTCGCCTCACCGAGTCACCGCGCGACATCTGCATTTTCTCAAGTAAAGTTACGAACGCCGTGTCTACCCTTCGAGCTCTGAACTGCATTCACTATCTCTATAACCCAGAAGCCACCAAGATCATGGTCGAGAAGCTCACGCCGACGCTGCGCTACAGATATTACGACTTCGCAGCGCTACAGCCCAAACAAGATCCCGACTTAATAAAGTTCGAGAAGTTTTTGAAGAAAGAAGCCGAGCTGTGTGGCCCATATGCACAGCCGGAGTCAGTGGGTTCCCAATCACAGCCCACTCAACAGAATAGAAGAGCACAGAATGTGCATTCCGTCGTCGAGAAACAACAATCGTCTAAGTGCCCCGTCTGCGATGGTCCGAGCCACCTCACAATAGAATGCGAAAAGTTCAAGAAGGCCGACGAGAACGAGAGATGGGACATTGCCAAGGAAAAGCGTCTATGTTTCCGTTGTCTACGCTTCAGAAACAAAACTCACAGCTGCCGACCGAAGACCTGCGGCATCGATGGCTGCAAATACACTCACAACAGATTACTACACTTCGTGAGAACACAGAAAACAGAAGAGGTCGGCGAGAAACAACAGACAGAGGCCATCAACTCCGCCTGGACCGCGACTAACAAACAGTCTTTCTTGAAGATCATCCCGATCCAGGTGAAAGGGCCAACAGCGACCGTCGATACCTATGCCCTTTTAGACGACGGTTCAACAGTGACACTCATCGATAACAGCATATGCGAGAAGATCGGCGTGACGGGACCCATTGACCCGCTACGCATAGAAGCCATCAACAGTTTGAAAACTACAGAAACGTCTTCAAGAAGAGTCGACTTCATCGTACGAGGACCGAATAATAAAGAAGAACGCATACAAGCGAGAACAGTTAACAATCTGCGCGTATCTACTCAAGAAGTTCCGAGAAACATTATAGAAGATTGCCAACACCTGCGAGACATCAGCAAGCTTCTCACATACGATGAAGCCAAGCCACGTGTCCTCATTGGGCAAGATAACTGGCATATTTTAGTGGCATCGAAGACAAGAAGAGGCCGCAGAGACCAACCGGTGGCATCCCTCACGCCACTGGGTTGGGTGCTGCACGGGGGCCACACACGTACCCTCGGCCATGCAGTACACTTCATATCGCATATCACAGAAGACTTCGACGTCATACAACAAGAAGAAAACACAGAAAAGATGATGAAATTGAAATTGAATTGAAATTGAAAAACTTTATTCGACATTACAAACACAAAAAACAACAATAATGATATAAAAATAATGAATTTAGAAATGTCGAAAAGGGCTCACCTCAGCATTATGCTGAATGCAGGTAGGAACCAAACACTCAGCGCTGGTTTTCAGGTGAGCCCTTTTTGAGGGGTAGGTAACACACAAACATAAAATAAGAAATAAGAGAAAAATATTTAACGAACAGTGCAAAGCTAAAAAAAATCGAACAACATAAAGTCAACGTACATGAAATAAACGTAATAAATATATACTTTCACATACAAACACAATATAAACAACAGTGATAATTATGATGATTAATCTACAACTTAAACTTATGTAACGAAAAAGAGCAACACAAAAAAATAATAAAAATAATAATAACAAAAATACATAAATTGCCAGCAAAAAAAATTATCAAGAACATGGAAGAAGGACGGAGGCATTTATAGAAAGGACTGGTCGTACACTATTAATCCGTGCTGAAGTTGTTTAGAAATAAGATAGCGTTTCAATTGTACTCGGAAAGAGCAGAGACCTTTCAGCTCCCTAATAGGAGGAGGCAGATTATTCCAGCATTTGGCCGCCGCATACCGGAAGCTACCCCTGAAATTGACGGTGCGACAAGGCGGCATGGCCAACTGCTGGGCACACAATCGGCGATAATGGTGCCTGATGTCAGAAATCCACTTAATTCTCTCCCGCATGTAAGCAGAATTACCGTATTTAATAACACCAAACAGAAGACAAGCGAGATGTAATTTGCGGCGGGATTTCATTTTTAGCAAGTAATTATTGTTCAGAAAAGGAGTGACGTGCGATCTGGGCGGAATGTTGAAGCAAAACCTAGCACATGCATTTTGTACGCGCTGAATAAGACGCTGCGTTCGACCTAGGAGTCGAGGACCGTACACGGTGTCGGCATAATTAAGTTTCGATAAGACAAGACTTTCAACTAGCTGAACACGTAGTTCTTCTCTTAAGTACGGTCTGAGTCTGTACAGAGTTTTTAAGCGAAAAAAGCAGTTACGAACAGCTTCAGCGACGTGGTTTTCAAATCTTAACGCGTCATCAATGCTCAGCCCCAGGTTACGTGCCTCAAACACCCGTTGCACTGCCTGACCCATAATTGTCAGATTGATGTCAGAGGGAAGAGAAGCCAACTGATGTCTACTTCCAAACACCATGAATTTGGTTTTCAAAGGGTTCAACAAAAGACAGTTTGCGTCCGACCATGCCACGATTCTGCAAAGGTCATCATTTAAATCGTCAAGCGCATCCTTAAGGTTTTCCGGCCTAAAATGTATATAGATTTGTAAGTCATCAGCGTATAGATGATATCTACAATTTTTAATCTTATTAACAATATCTGCGCTATAGAAAGTAAACAATGTGGGACCATTAATAGAACCCTGGGGGACACCTCTAGCGATGCTTTCAAGTGGTGAACGAAGAGGAATCCCTGAGGGTTGAGAAATCTCCACGAATTGTTCCCTTTTGCTTAAATAACTATCAAACCATTTTACGGTGGGTGAATCAAATCTAGATGAGCTCATTTTGGACAGCAGCAGCGTGTGATTAATGGCGTCAAAAGCCCGGGAGAAATCCAAAAGCACCAGCAGAGTACACATACCATTATCCTGAGATTCCAAGATATTATCAGTCACGTCTAGCAGTGCTGTTGCTGTACCTCGTCCCTTTCGAAATCCCGACTGAAACTTAGGAAGAAGATCTTCTTTTTCTAAAAACTCCATCAGCTGCTGATTAACCACTTTTTCTATTATCTTTGACATGCAAGGCAGGATGCTAATCGGTCGCAAATCAATTAATGAATTAGGATTGTTGACCTTGGGCAGGGGACGCACAATGGCTACTTTCCAAAGATCGGGGAAAGTGGATGTCCTAATCGAAGTATTAATTATTTCGGTAATAGTATTTAAAGAGTGTGGCAATGTTGCCAAAAGCATTTTCAGTGAAATACCGTCATAGCCCACTGCATTAGACTTAAGACTTTTTATAATTTTTAAAACAGTGTTGGAATTTACAGCTTTAAGAGAAAATACATTTCGATTATTTTCGGGACAATGAAACTCATGAAATGTGAGCTGAGAGATAGTTACTTCAGCTTTACCTGGGACATTTAAAAAGTGGTTATTAATCGCCTGAGGGTCATTCAAATGAGAGGGAATTTCTATTTCTTTAGAAGTTGGGAGAAGAGTAGACTTTAAATTTTTCCATAGTGCTTTCGGGTTTTTAAGTTTGTTATTTATGTTATGATTGTAATAAGCTACCTTTTCCAAATACATAGTTTTATTTACTAGAGTTTTAAGACTTTTGTAATATGCTAATTTTGATTCCAATTTCGTCTCCCGGTACTCGATAAAGCTTCGTTACGTAAACGCATCATTAATTTAACGTTATCGGTGATCCATGGATAGCCCTTTTCTTTGAAAATCGAAGTTTTTAGAGGAGCATGTAAGTCAAACAGAATAATCATACTTAAATTAAAACAATGGACCATCTCATTAACGTCAGTCAAGGATGAAATAGTATCCCAGCAGAGCAGATCTAAATCCCTATAAAATGACTCCCAGCAAATAGTATTTATGGGTCGGTACACTATTGTCAGCGGGACAGGTTTCACTTTTCTGATGTTAAATTGACAAACTACAACCGAATGTCCTCTATCACCCATTGGTTCGACAACAACGTCCCTTACGTTCAAATCAGTGCAAACAACATCGATGAGAGTTTCACTATTATCGGTAAAATGTGTTGGGGAATTAACAACTTGCGTGAGATTTAAGCAATGTAATGTAGTCATTAAATTCTTAGTTTTTCCGTCGCTTTTATCGAGCATATTAATGAGAGATTACTTCAACATGGATGCGCTCTGCCTAGCACCAAAGAAGCCGAAAACAGACCCAGAAGAGCAAGCTCTACGTATCTTAACAGAAAATACAGTCCACACAACAGAAGGAAGATACCAAAACTCGCTACTCTGGAAGAAAGAAGACGTCGTTTTACCTAACAACTATGAAAACGCCTTGAAACGACTACTCGGCATAGAAAAGAAGCTCGACCGCAACCCATGCTTGAAGAGAAAGTACACAGAACAGATGGAGGCGCTCATCACCAAGGGCTACGCAGAACGCGCCCCGAAGTCAAGAACAGAAAATAGAACATGGTACTTACCGCACTTCGCCGTGGTAAACCCGATGAAACCAGAGAAGCTTCGAGTCGTCCACGACGCCGCCGCGAAAACTAGAGGGGTGGCCCTTAACGACCTATTACTAAAGGGCCCTGATCTGCTACAGTCTCTACCGGGAGTTGTCATGCGATTTAGACAACACAGTATCGCAGTGACAGCCGACATCAAAGAAATGTTTATGCAAGTGAAGCTCAGAACAGAAGACAGAGACGCGCTACGTTACCTTTGGCGCAACGACCGACGAGACGACCAGCCACCCGAAGAATACAGAATGACGTCACTTATCTTCGGCGCATCGAGCTCACGGTCTACAGCAATATTCGTAAAAGACTTAAACGCTAAGAAGCATGAACATACTCACCCGGAAGCTGCGCTCGCCATACAGAAGAAACATTACGTCGACGACTACCTAGACAGTTTCAACAGTACAGAAGACGCCATACGCATCGCGACAGCGGTCCGAGACATTCACTTAAAGGCCCACTTTGAACTCAAACAATGGAAGTCGAACTCACAGCGACTTCTACAAGCTCTCGGCGAAAATGAAGCCTCAGAAGACATAGAAATCTACAGTAAACAAGAAAGAACAGAACGAGTACTGGGCCTCATATGGAAACCAGAAACAGATGTCCTAGCCTTCAACCTCGACTTGGCTAGGATACCAGCACAGCTCATAGAAGGCAAGACGCCAACCAAGAGAGAAGCCCTGAAGGTCGTCATGTCCCTTTTCGACCCGCTTGGCCTTGCATCGGTCGTCACGGTTCGTGTGAAACAGCTCTTTCAAGAGGCGTGGCGCCGTGGCACCGCGTGGGACGACGAGCTCAATGAAGATCTCACAGAACAATGGCGAAACTGGCTCGTACATCTGAGAAATCTGCAGAACGTGACCATCCCGAGGCAATACCTACACTACAGCGACGCCTCCGTTCTACAACTACACGCCTTCGTCGATGCCAGTGAGTCGGCCTACGCGGCGACCTTATATTGGAGGACAGAAGCGCCCGACGGAACAGTCAACATGTCACTCATCATCGCGAAAGCCAAGGTCGCGCCGTTGAAAATCACTTCGATTCCACGGCTAGAACTTCAAGCCGCCGTGATGGGAACGCGCCTAGCAGAAGCGGTCATAGAAGAACATGAAAGAAAACCCGCCTCACAGACCTTCTGGACGGACAGCAAAACAGTACTCACATGGATAAGAACCGGGTCCAGATCGTACAAGCTGTACGTCGTTCATCGACTAGCCGCTATAGAAGACGCCTCGACAGTAAACGACTGGCGCTGGGTCCCGAGCAAACTGAACGTGGCCGACGACGCGACTCGAGACGTGCCACCATCCTTCACCAAAAACCACAGATGGTTCCGAGGGCCCGAGTTCCTATATCAATCTATGGAACATTGGCCGATAGAAAACTCACAGACGAATACAGCGCCGGCCGATACGGGCGAGGAGAGAACTAACAATATAATAGTCGATGAGAAACACAAGTTACGTCTATCTGAAGGACTTCCTACAACTTCGCGATTTTCCAACTGGGAAAGACTGCGGTACGCGACAGCTCGAGTCCTGCAATTTATACAGCTGTGTAAAATCAAAACGCACAGTATACACTATAAGAAGACAAGGAAAAACAAGGAAAATGACCCAGAATGGGTGAAAAATCAAAAGAAAAATAAGATAGCGCCGAAACACATAGGGAAGACAGAGACAGAAGATAGAAAATTTCACCCGATGACAGCCGAACTTTTACGAACAGCCGAAGAGCTACTTATGCGCTCTTCACAACAAGAATCGTTTACAGAAGAGATAGAAAGCATCAAAAAAGAACAAAATATCAAGAAAGAAAGTCGACTTCGTCAATTGAGTATAGAATACATCGACGGCGCGCTACGACTAAGAAGCCGCATTAACGCAGTCGAGGCGTCAGAAACTTTGAAGAGCCCCCTAATATTGGACGGCGATCATCCTACTGTGAAGTTATGGATAAATAACGTCCATAAACAGATTCATCACTCCGGTATCGAGGCCACAGTGAACGAGTGTCGACAACAGTATTGGATTCTACGCCTACGCCCCGTGGTACGCACCATAGTGAAACAATGCTTCAGCTGCCGTATGAAGACCCGACAACCGCCGTAACCGAGAACGGGTGACTTACCACCGTGTCGCCTCGCCCACCACAGGCGGCCGTTTACCTTTGTTGGCGTGGATTACTTCGGCGCACTGAACGTGACAGTTGGACGCACACGCCAAAAGCGCTACGTCGCCATATTCACCTGCTTAACCACGAGGGCAGTCCACCTAGAAATGGCAGCTTCACTCAGCACAGATTCAGCGATCATGGCCCTCAGAAGAATGATCGCACGCCGAGGTTGTCCCTCAGAAATCTGGTCAGATAATGGGACCAACCTAAAAGGAGCAGACAGAGAACTCAGGAAGGCGCTCGACGGTGCGACGGCCGAGGAGGCAGCAAAGAAGACCATCTCGTGGCGTTTTATCCCCCCGGGTGCCCCATTCATGGGAGGCGCCTGGGAAAGGATGGTGCGTTCGATCAAAACCGCACTAACAGCAACACTTCACGAACGAAGCCCAGTCGAAGAGGTCCTCACAACCCTCCTCTTAGAAGCTGAGTACACAGTCAACAGCCGGCCATTGACCCACGTATCAGTCAGCCCAGATGACCCAGACGCCCTGACTCCGAATCACTTCCTACTCGGTGGTCCGGCGCGCGTCCCGACGCCCGGCGAGTTTAACGAAAAGGACGCCATATCAAGACACAGCTGGCGAGCTGCGCAACGACTCGCCGACTTATTTTGGACGAGATGGGTCCGCGAGTACCTCCCCGACTTACAACAACGGAGGGAACCACACGGACGAGGGCCACCAGTCAACATCAATGACTTGGTACTTATAGTCGACGCTAACTTGCCTCGTAACACATGGATCCGAGGCAGAGTTATAGCAACATATCCCGGCCCTGACAACGTCGTGCGAACTGTCGACATACGAACGAGAGGCGGCGTGCTGCGGCGACCGGTACGGAAGCTGGTGATCCTGCCGATCCAGAGCGCCGAGCCAGCACCGACAGCAGATGCGACGGGGTCGCACGGCGGGAGGAATGTGCAGGACGGCGCCAACATTGCTATGTGATAAGATAGTGCGTGATAACAAATAGTGAAAAAATTGTAAAATAGGTCGGGGCTCTCTAAAAGGTCAGGCAACGTCATACTTCTTTAAGTGCGAGCAGGACGCACAGAGCGAGATGCAACCATACCGACGCTAAGAAAACACGCGCTGTGATTGGCCAGCCAATGAGAGCCCTGATTTATTCATAGTCGATTTAGTATAAATATAGGATAATTCCTTTGAATTTTATGTAGTATGCGGTTACCAGTTCCCGAGTAAACTTCAAATAAGAAAATTCGTCTTTATTCTTCAACCCAGCACCCAGTTAAGCTACGTGATCACCGAATAGTTTGGAGCCCTAGGGCTCCACGCCGCATCGTATGCCCGGGGGTCACGTACACAAATAGTTTGCTCGAATCGATGTTTGCAAATTTTACATTATTGATTATTTTTCAAAAACGGCTCAGGCGGTTTCTATAAAATTTTAATGGAACCTCCTCGGAAGTATACCCTTTCAAACTAAAAACTATTTTTAAATTGGTTCCAAATTCAAACAAAGTCAAATGTTTATTTATTGAATCAAACTGGTTACAAAAACTTTATTAAATCCACTGGTTCCAAACTAGTCATAAAACGGTATTTCTAAAGCCAGTGGCTTCTCCCAATTTTAAACAGAGAAAAGAAGAAAAATAAAACAATAATTAAGATTAACATAATTATTTTATATCAACTTGATATGACTATGATAATAACTTGAATTTAGATTAAAAATTACAATTTAATTGATTACAAATAACTCGTAATTAAAGTTATTATATGTATATAAAAGGATAATTACATAAACAACTGGCAAAAAATATCGATGAACACACGCAAAAAATACATACCTACAGACGAACATCGAACCTCCTCTTATTTGGATGTCGGTTAAAAGGCAGATGTCATGTCGTCATCATAGAAACACAGAAAAAAATCTAAGTCGATACATGTCGTACAGGGGCGACAACCCCTGGCAATTGAAACCACTGGCAGAAGACCGGAATACGTGGAAGTAGCACTATCAACAAGAGCGTTCTGATGATGATGATAAATCATTCTGAATAGAAAACATTACTTCAAGGAAAGAATACACAGCCTACTCTTGACGATTTATTTTTCATCAATTCTACAATATTATAATTTTCTGTACTCACTACCCTCGCATACACATTTAGCCTCTAAAGCTTACATTTTAAGGCTGAAAATAGCATAACATTTCCACGTTCAGTTCCCCGGGAATCTGATAGACTGAGATCCCACTGCAAGATCATAGCGCTTATGGCGCATGGCGTACATGCTTGAAAACACTTTTTTACGTAAAAATATAAAAAGGAGAATATACAGGGTTATTTCTAATCAATTAGCATCCTTTTAGGGGGTCATTCTGTACATCAAACTAACAACTTTTGTTCTGCGACTTTTGTAAAAACTCAAAAGAAACAGCTGTTTCATACATTTTGTCGAGGGTGAACGATATTTTTCTATGGAACAACAACGTATTTTTGAGAATTAATAAAAGTTGAAGAACATAATATGTTGTTAGTTTTGATGTACAGAATAAGCCCCTATAAGGATGCTAATTGATTAGAAATACTTATATCCTTAATATCCTTGTACAATTATACATCTAAACTGGGTTGCCTTGCGAAATGTGGTCGCAAGTATTTAATTAATATTTAGGAAAACATTTCATTCATATGTTTCTGTAATATATTGAATAGGAAAATATATAATAATACCAGATTGCTTAGCAAAATATGTCGGCTAGAATTTGTAATTGAAATATCTTTGATTGTTTTAGGGTACTTGACGATGCTATTGCAGATATCTATTTTTATATTCTAATTCTGACATGATATTTTTTAATCATTATTAGTAATTTCTGGCACGTTGCATACTAACAAACTGTTGCCGATAACGTAACTGTTATTAGTATGTTATCGTTACGTAACGATAACATAACGTATTTTAAATGCTACTTGTTTCATACATACCTGTTAACATCCAAATTGTCACCTCAAATGACACTGACATTTTTTTTTCTTGTATAGTATTTATTTGGTATTTTGTTCTGTTTTAATTTTTGTATTTTGATAATTTTTAGGTGTGTTTTGAAATAATTTTAATTTTTAAGAAATAATTCTATATTCATAATATAATTAAAATTGTTATCGGACGTTTTCAAGAACATGTAATGTGTCTACGAGATTCATGGGGGAGGCCTATGTCCAGCAGTGGACGTCCTATGGCTGATGGATGGATGGATGGAATGTGTCTACGAAATAAAGAGAATTTGACTTAGACTTTTGACTTTAGTAAATATTTAATTTACTTGTTTTTACATTAAATGTTTTATAAAAAAAACAACGAAATATTTTTCACATGGCGACATTTTGAAAAGCAATTCAGTATACCTTCTCCTTTGTATGTATTTACGTAAAAAATGTTTTCAAGCGTGTACGCAATGAGCGCCATAATCCTGCAGTGGGATCTCTGCCTATGACCCGATCCTGACCTAAAATCGCCAGTTCAAGGCCATTGCTCAGATGCAACCGCTGACCTGATTATGTAGCTTTTAATATTGAATTTGTAGAGTTCAATATCGCTCTGTCGTTTTGGACAGGGGTCTATTGATTTTGAAGCATTTTATTGGCATAGCTGCTACTGCAATTAAGGTTGAACTTGGTAAATGTAGCGCTCATAGCGTAGTTTGACTGGGTGATCCTTGGCGATCATCGAAGTCAAGCATCGTTCAGCACGGTCAGTTTTTGGATGGGTGACCGAGGGTGGCGTTTACAACTGAGCGCTAACGTGGCTCGGGATATCGTAGGTCCCAGTTGTTTTAACCGTTGAGGCCTTCAAACGGCTTAAAATCATATTTTTACGCAAAACTTTAGAAAAGTATACAGAAACTTTTCTGAAATACTAATTGCAAAAAATGGCATGACCGACTTCAACCGTGTACAAAATTCGCGAATATTTCGCACGGATCGATCTAGCATTTTTAAATTTTTGTTGATTTATCAAAAATGGCTTAGTCTATTTCGATGAAATTTAAATGGGACCAATTTCGAAGTAGGTATACTCTTTCCAATAAAAAGAATTATCGATATCATGATCACTAGGTAAAAAGTTATTTTTATTTGTTTCATTATTTTTTGCGTTCTACACTGGGAATGCTGGTTTTTTTTTATTGGTTTGTTTTATAGGTTATCAAAGGTCTTCTTCTTCTTTTTCAAAAAATTTCGACGAACCGTGATTTCAGGCAGTACGATTAGGTAGGTACATACGCATTTAGTAAATACTACTCAGGGCTTTATTAATGCTGGCAAGGTTATATTATTAGAGGATCCAGGTACTAAATTGGCACCCCCTCAGTTTTTTGGTACGAATATACTTACCTATATTTTCTTGGCAGTACTGATTTTATATTTTCGACCGACGAACCAAACCGGAGGACGTACTTAATTCTTTTATACTACACCTGCTCGGAAAGTACCTTGATACTTTATCAAATTTACGGTAGAAAGTACGTCATTGCATATCGAACAAATATGCGGGGAGAAAACGCATCTGAGCGGGAGAGAAAAGTGTATGATAATCCATTTCTTACGTGGTTTTTCTTTTTTAATTTTGGGTAAGACTATGCGCTGGTAACCTAAATATCAAAAGCCAAAAAGTTTTTACAGTGAGTTTTTATCTCCAAGTTCCCAAAATGACACTGGCCACTAGCTGTGTGTTGGATGGTGTCAAACAATTTGAAAAAAGAACATGTGAAAATTGCAGACGCCATTGGCGCCATTTTCAAGTGTTACATTAAGCTTCACTAACTGCAACAATTTCAATATAAATTTCAATTAGTAAAGATTTAGTTTTTTATTTTCCTCGTAGGTGTAGTATAAAGCACTATGTATCACTCACTCGAGAGAAAGTGCGATTCCCGATCTCGGGTGACGGGAAACGACACCCTCGACGGTAATCGGTCACTTTCTCCTCTCGGTGAACAATGTACTATTTTTATTGGAAAGAATATACTTCGAAATTGGTTCCATTAAAATTTTATTGAAACGGCTGAGCCTTTTTTGATAAATCAACAATAATGTGAATAATGTAACATCCATCCGTGCGAAATAATCGCGAATTCTGTACACGGGTGAAGTCGGTCATGCTATTTTTTGCGAAAATTAATTATGTCTTTCGAGATCACCGGCGCAATTAGTCTTCGAATAGGTGACCATGTTACAACCTAGCGCTGCCGTGTGTCAGTTTGCAGGTCTAGCCACGTCAGCTACAAATAAACGAGTTGTGGAGAGTACTGTGTTCGGAGTTTATCTGCAAGATTGAATCAGAAATCCGAAGCAGTTAGGCAATAAGGTATTCGGATGGGTAACCGCGGATGGAAATCACAACTGAGTACTGCGGCGATTCGGGCGGCACATTAAATTTTAAGTTCCGGTTGCTTCAACTCTGTAGCCAATTCAAAGACCTTCAGGCGGATTCAAAGCTCTGACACTAGGGCTATCCACCCGGCCTGTTATAACAGGCAATCAATGAATTAATTATGTATACATAATTAACTCTTTGAAATACATTTTAAGTGTTTTATTAGATGACTACAACAAAATAAGATATTACTTACTCAAGTAATAATCTAAATGTCGGGTGGTAGCGTGCCCAGCATGCTGGCAGCATTGCCACGCGGAATGGCAATGCTTATACGTTGAGCCAAATAAACACCAGTATCATGGTCACGCGTAGCGTCCACCAGACGCTCAGAAAGCTTTTTTTGAAAACTAGATGAGCTCCCGGCCCCCACGGGTCCAATGTCTCAACTATAAACGGCTCAAATATATAAGCAGAGGTTATTCAATAAAAACTTTACTTACTTTACTAAAAATACTTAGTAGATAGAATTTATTTAGTAGTATTGTGAGTAATATCCTCAAAAATCCCGTAAATCTGGCCGACCTCGACCATGAACCGAGGCATCTGTGCAGCAGTGATCGATGGCCGGTGCATCGCCCTTGGGCTGCTTCCGCTCGAAACTAGGTTACACCAGTGATTACACTTAACATTTTTAGGGTTCCGTACCCAAAGGGTAAAAACGGGACACTATTACTAAGACTCCACTGTCCGTCTGTCTGTCCGTCTGTCTGTCACCAGGCTGTATCTCATGAACCGTAATAGCTAGAGAGATGAAATTTTCACAGATAATGGTTGTATTTCGATTGCCGCTATGACAACAATTACTAAAAACGCTATACGAGGGCGCTCCCATACAACAAACGTGTTTTTTTTTCCGAGGTGCTCCCATACGATACGGAACCCTTCATGCGCGAGTCTAACTCGTACTTGGCTGATTTTTTTTTATTTCGCCCTAAAACAGATAATGCACAATTATTTTTCTAAAAATATGTCATAGCCCGCTTCAACCGTGTACAGAATTCGAATAGTTCGTTAGCATCTATGTAGTAATTTTCACATTATTGTTGATTTATCCAAATTGGCTCAGCCGATTTCAATAAAATTTAAGTGGAACTATCTTTGAAGTATTATCTTCCAAAAAAAAACGTACTCTGTAATAAGTTATGCGTGATCAAACATAAAAAAAACAACGTGAAGTCCCTCCGCGCGGAAGAAGTGAAACTTCGACGCAACAGTTCTTTCATAATCATAACCCCTCCATGGTAGCGTTAAACGCAACCTTGTTGGAAGTCGCATTAGAAGTTTCACTTCAAAATATATACGCGTCGACTTGTAAACCTCCTCCATTCTGTCGGTTGAAAAATATATATCGAGCTTAGGCCATTACTTTGTACAGTATTCAATTTTTTACTTAATTTGTTTTGGAAAAAGATGTTCCATTTACTTTCTTTCATAACAATCTTCTTTTAAAGGAATTTCATATTGTCGGATCACACTTTCTTGTTGGATTATTGTAGGTATTATTGTAGGTTTTTGAAGTAATATAGCTCAAATAGCTGTGTGTCCTTGACCATGATTTGCATGCATCTGAGTCGAGAGATCGATGGCGGTGCATCGACCTTGGGCTCTCGGAACTGGGTCACCCCGGGGACGGAACCGACCGGGACCGGGACGGGACCTTTTGGAACTTTTCAAGGTTCGTCCAGATGCTATTTATTTTAAAACTAGCCGATTTGGTGAACTTTCTTTTTTGGCCTACGAAACGGAGGAGGTACTCAATAGGGATGATTACTGGGTATAAAAATCATTTTTATAATTAGTCCGTCAGATTATTAAATAATATTGGACACATATTTTTTTCTTTCGTCAATCAAACAATTAATGACAAAGATAAACCTTGTCAAAGTTTGAGAGTGGGGGCTCGTTACGGCACTAACCGGTACATTTGATAGCGGTTAGTGACGTTACGCAAAACTTTAACTTTACGCAAAGCTTTTGACGGCATAGCCAAGTCATTATGTGTCATCCACCTATCAATTAGCTATAGGACATCCACTGGACATAGGCCTCCCCTAAAGATCTCCAATAAGACAGGTTGGTATAGCGGCTTGCATACAGCGCGATCCTGCGGTCTTCTGTCTATCTCATGGGACATCCTCTGCGCTGCGCTTGCCGGTACGTGGTCTCCACTCGAGAACTTTCCGACTCTATCGGTCGTCAGACCTCCGTGCTATGTGCTCTGCCTACTGCCTCAATTTGCCAATCCGCTGTGCTGTGCCAATCATAGTGTGTAGGAGCCTTTAAATTCAAAGAAATACTTATGTATTTTTCTTTGCATAACAATATAATAATTTATATCTTTCCTCACACACAAATTACAATGGAATCTTAAACATAATACGTACTTACACAGAACCTAACTTAAAAAAGACAGTTTATTAAGTTTGTTTACATTATTTTTCAAAGGGTAACTGCCTTTATTACCTACATCGGATTATAATGAAACTGTGTACTCAAGCTACTTTACATAATATAAAATGATTGGAGAAATCCATGGACCATTGAAGGTCTAATTTACACTACTGGATAATATCAAAAATATGTGTGGTTTTTGAATCACTCTTCGTATCTCCCTCTATTATTAAGTGAGATAAACATTTAATGTTAGTGAGTGATCCACAAATAAATCACGAATTTCGAAAAAAATAATAAAATAATAAATAATTTTAAAGTGACACTGGACAAAATAAAAATCGCAGAAACAAGTAGTTCGTCGCAGTTTTCGTAGCAACAAGAATGCTTTCATTTAGTAAATTTTACAGTTTCTCACAATTGCAAACTCGTTTTCAAATATCAGTTGGGGAACCTTGCCTCATCATTATTAATGACAGAGGCCTTCAAACAGTTTTAAATTTACCCATCACAGATATTACCCTGGCCTATACGAAATTACTTATTTAATATTTGACAAAGTGCGAATCGGACTTGCGCACCAAGGGTTCCGTACTGTAAAGAAGCCCATAATACATTTTATTTTAATTTAGTTATTTCTTTTTGAAGAGGAATATACCTAAAATTTAATTTTATGTGAATGTTTTAGGCATTTTTCTGTTGCCGTTTTTAATATCGAGCAAAAAAAATCCCGTTTCTTTTATGGGAGTCCCCCTTAAATATTTATTTAATTATTTACATTTAAAGTGAATAATTAAAATAAATATACTGTGAATATTTCAAGCATCTATCTACCTGTCACTGTTATGAATATCGAATGAAAACGGCTAAAATTCAGGTTTGTTGTATGGGTGCAGCCCGAACGAAATATTTTATTTCTGTTTTTAGTAATTGTTGTTATAGCGGCTACAGAATTACGTCATCTGTGATCACTTCAATAATAAATAATAAAATTAAAATAAAATAAATATTTAAGGGGGGCTCCCATACAGTACGGAACCCTCCGTGCGCGAGCCCGACTCGTACTATTTTATTTCTGTTTTTAGTAATTGTTGTTGTAGCGGCTACAGAATTACGTCATCTGTGATCACTTCAATAACAAATAATAAAATTAAAATTAAATAAATATTTAAGGGGGGCTTCCATACAGTACGGAACCCACCGTGCGCGAATCCGACTCGTACTTCGCCGATTATTTCAACTTCCAGTGTTACTTGAAGTGTCCCGCAGACAGCCGCGGCTTGCCAGATTCAAGTCAAATTTCAACGTTCTATTTATCACCGTTCTTGAGATACAGCCTGGTAACAGATAGACTGACAGACAGACGGACGGACAGCGGAGTCTTAGTGTGATTTTAGTCTCACGCCGACGGCACGCGCACCGTCGGCGCTGATGGCCGAGATATATGAACTTCGCTCTCGACGTCGACCACCGTGCGCGCTGATAGCTACGCGTCAATCAAAAACGCTTCCTAGAAGTTCATATATCTCGGCCTCAGGACCGACGATGCGCATGCCGTCGGCGTGAGACTAAAATCAGCCTTAGTAATATGGTGCCGTTTTTCCCCTTTGGGTACGGAAACCTAAAAACAGAAAATACTAATAAGAACGTTAATTCCCGCGGCTCAAGGCAGCCGCCACAGTCCTTGACTGCCGCTGGCATCCTGCTGCGCTGTCCATTGCTGCAGCCGATTTATTGGGCACCTCACCTCGATTCGAGGCTGCCATTTGTCTTTCGCTTTTTGGGCTTCGATTTTTCTAATAAGCTCGTTTTAGAAAAGAACTTGAGGAAATGTAAGCTGTATTAACTTACGTCAATAACCAATTCATGGGCTATTTTAACCGAATTCCAAAAAGGAGGAGGTTCTGTGTTCGAGTGTATGTTTTTTTGTATGTTCATCGATAATTTCGCCAATTGTGAACCGAATCGAAAAATTCTTTTTCAGTTCGAAAGGGTATACTCCCGAAGTGGTCCCATTTAAATTTTTCAGAAATCGGCTAAGCCGTTTTTGATAAATCAAGAATAATGTAGACAATTCGAGCGAAATATTCGAATTTTGTGCACGATGGAAGGCGGTTTTGCCATTTTTTGCGAAAAATAATTACTACGAGAGTATTGTAGCGGTGGTTAAAAAATGTTTCAGACGGAACAAGGCTTATTACAGCTTACACTGGTATAATAAATTGTGCCATGGGCAATGGGATGGCACACACATCATGCAAATGAATAGCTCTTCTCGTTACGTAATTGTATATTATGTGGAGATATAAACGTACTCATACTCAAAGTGAGATTCACACAAAAATTCAGGGTAGATTCAATAGGAAAAGTCGTTTATTACGCTCGTAAGTGACTTTATTCCTCAGACCAAATAAAAAAATGAAGAAAGAATGTTGTGAAGAAAACAAGTGAGGCCGGCAAAACTGCGCCTCGCCGTGTATATACACAATTACACATACATACACGTACAAAGGAACTAAGCCTTGGCTCGTCAGTCGAACTATGGCGGCGCAACACCGACGCACTCACTACATGTATAAAAAACCGGCCTCACTTGTCTGTTCACGACGTTCTGTCTTGTTTTTTAGGGTTCCGTACCTCAAAAGGAAAAAACGGAACCCTTATAGGATCACTTTGTTGTCCGTCTGTCCGTCTGTCAAGACCCTTTTTCTCAGGAACGCGTGAAGGTATGAAGCTGAAATTTATATCATTTACTCAAGTCTACTGTCCCTTGAAGCTGTGAAAAAATCAAACTTCTAAGCCAACGCAATCAAAAGATACAGCCGTTTATGCCGCAAATTTTCGACACTTGCAAGGGAATCAAAACCTACAGGGTGCTTCCCGTGAACTCAGAATCTTGAAATTTGGTACGAAGCAACGTCTTATAGCATAGATAAAGGAAAAATTACGAAAACCATAAATTTTTAGTTACATCACATAATATATTTTTTTTTAATAATTTTAACCTTACTACCCATTTCCTCATAAACGCGTAGAGGTATTAAATTGAAATTCATACCAAATACTCAGGTTTATAATACCTTTAAGCTGTAACAAAATCAAACTTCTATGTCAACGCAATCAAAAGAAACAGCAATTTAAGCTGCATATTTTGAAACTCGCAAGTACTCGCAAGGGAATCAAAACCTAAAGGGTACTTCCTGTCGACCTAGAATCTTGAAATTTGGCATGAAGCAACGTTTTATAGCACACATAAAGGAAAAATTCCGAAAACCTTAAATTTTGAGTTACATTACAAAATATATATTTTTTAATAAATATAAACTTATTACTTTTTTTGTCGTAATGAACGAACTTTGTAAACCTTGCAGGTTTGTACGGAACCCTCGGTGCGCGAGTCCGACTCGCACTTGGCCGGTTTTTTTTATTTGGTCTGAGCTTTATTCATCTCTGTTTTGAAAAGTATGGGAATAGCATAAACTTTGTTGATAGCAAAATGCAACAACTGATTTCTTTTTTTGCAATTTTGGTTGATCTCATATTTTCGATTGGTCTGATGGTTGATATCACAAAAAAAAATGTTTATAAATGCGAGATAACAGCGTGAATTTTGTAAAAAATGTAAGCGTAATAGGTAAAGTCTACATGTGGCATGTAAATCATGTCCCAAAGCAGCGAGCCGTGAGCCGACACAAACAAACAACCGCGACCGACACAATCACACGCCGACCCGGTGCTGCCAGCACATGCTTCTAACATCCGTAGACGAAAAAATATGCTCACCTATTAAAATGATTATGTGTTTATGAAACCACGGTAAAAGTGAATCTTTTGTTGATACAAATGAGTAATTAGTCTATACACTACACGGTCAGCTGATGCGAACCATATGCGCCGCCATATTGGCCTCGGCTACTCCGTCGAGCGCCTTCCACTTTACCCCTACTCCGCGGCCGACCGTCACGCGACATGCAATAGATGGACGAAAAAGTTTAAGGTGTTGTAATAAGTTTCACTTAAAAAAAACTGTTAAAATGAGAATGATCTCATAGTCCTTAAAATAGTAAAAATGTTAGGTAAAGTAATCAAAAAAAATACAAATCGATGTGTAAAGTCCGATGTGGCATGTAAATCATGTTCCAAACCAGCGAGCCGCGCAAGCTTGACCCGACACAAACAAACAACAGCGACCAACACAGTCACACTACGACCTAATGCTGCTGGCACATACTTCCAAAGCGTAGATATACGTTTGACATTTGGATAGATGACATTCTAAGGGAAAGGCTTTTACGCAGCAATGGTAAAACAAGACGATGATGATTATGACGACGACGTTTTACATTCTATTCATATCTATCCTGAAATCACAATATAAAACAGCTAATTCATTTTTTTTGACATTAATCAATGATCTATGTGAATGGAACACAACGCAACAACTGATCTCTTTTTTGTTTTGAAATTTCAATTAAGTAAGTAAGTTAGTAAGTTCGTATAGGCCGGGTGGCTATCCCTGGTGTCAGAGTTTTTAGGCCGCCTGAAGGCCTCTGACATGGCTAAACGGTTAAAACAACCGGGGCCTACAATTTAACGCGTCATCCGAGCCACGGTAGTGCTCAGTTGGAAAATGCCACCCGCGGTCACCCATCCAAGTACTGACCGTGCTGAACGTTGCTTAATTTCAGTGATCGCTGACAATCACCTAGTCAAACTACGCTACGAGCGCTACTTAATTAATTTCAATTAATTTTTTAGTTTCATTTGGTATGATGGATGGTTCAACACATAGTAAAGAATTAAATTGACTTGGTAGGTGCCTACTTTGAAAATGACAGCAAAGCACGTTTGTACTCGTTCGGTGGAAAAATTTAAGAATCTAGTACGCACCTGTCCACCGTGGGTTCCGAACGAAAACCGAAAAAGGGTTAGGAGCTTTACGACTACATCTCTATTTGACTAGGCAGCAGATATGACTAGATCTCTTTAAAACTAAATCGCGGTAACATTGCTTTTGGACTACATCGCCAAAGGACAAGAAAACTATATGCATATATGTATGACTCTGATTTAGACTGGATTAACAATGTTTTTGCCTTTACATGTGCAAAACTGTGATGTAAAATTGTAATATTTAATTGAAAATAAAAAAAAAATACGGTAACTACATTGTAAGTGCTAATATACTAGACTACTATAAATGCAAACCACTTCACCAGACTACCTAAACAGGACTACGTAGAGATACGGATTTGTACGTAAATCTACGTATAAATCCGTAGCTCTACCACAAGTAGGCAGCCTGGCAAGGCTCACGGACCGCATATCTGGTCGTGAACTGCGAATTTGGGTCAGTGGTGCAAGGCTGCACCGGCTTTTATTTGCTGAGGATAACGAGCTATCGATCTTCTTTACCTGCTACATTTTATTAAGTTCCTGGTGGTAAGAACTCTATATTATTCCCGAGTTCAAATATCAGTGTTCAAAATTTTACAAATGAATGTTATTTTACACCACTAAATAACACGTGTCTCTGGCCTCTGCAGCTTGTAGCAAATACACTGGTTGATGACATAAAGTAGAAAAATAAGTAGAAAAGCAAGCTACGAGTATCTCTCTTTAGTTTTGCTTAGGCTTAGGCTCATCGCGACGTCACAACGGGTCAATGAGCTTTGCAAATTGAAAAGTCATTAATAGACTCATTAGTCATGAGCTATTAGATGAACCAAAGTTATCGATAGAGCCCAGATGTCCCATTTTTTAGCCATAGGACATCTACTGCTAGACCAGTCTGAAGTACCATCGTTTCAGACTCACCGTACCCCTAGTCGAACCACTGGTGGTACGGTGGGACTTTTAAAGCTAAACGGTTCCACCGAATAATAGTGATGTACAATACATCGAAATTTATGGATGACAAATGAAATGGTTAGACACATGTCTGGTGGACGCGACGCGTGACCAAAATTCTGGTGTTTATTTGGCTCAACGTATATATTTATAAGCATTGCCATTCAGCGTGGCAATGTTGCCACCATGCTGGGCACGCTGCCAACTGGCAGTGGGCTTGAGCATTTGGATTATCTTTAGACCTTCAAGAGTCTGTGGATGATCCAATTGCTTCTTATGTAGTAGTAGCTTATGTAGTTTTAGATTATGTATATCTTGTATTTAGTGGTAGTTAGTAAAGGCACTTGCCCTATATAAAAAAAACCCATTGTTAGACACTATATTTATTGAATAAAAGTTTCGTACGTAAGTATACTTGTAAAGAATAACCAGATATCGATAGCTAATCTTCTAACATATCTATGGTAATAGATACATTTTAGAAGTTCCTAATACAAAATGTCTTATTTTTAGCTACTCAATATTTTTGTCAGTTTTAGTTTGACCTTACTCCTGCTAGCTTAGCATACAAGACCACGACAAGAGTTTACCGACGTGTGCAAAGGTGACAGATATACAGTCAAACCTGGCTAACTGAGAACTGGATAAGTGAGAAACCTCTATAACTGAGAGTAATTGCCAGGTCCCGTCATTTTACACCTCAAATACCTCTATAAGTAAGAGACCAAAACCTCTATAAGAGAGAGTCGTTTTTCCCTCATGGACCTCTATAACTGAGAGTACTACTTGTCTGGACCTCTATAAGTGAGAGTTAAGGGTAATGAAACATCTGCACTTTATGACCCATTTCTAAATTTCGTGGAACTAACTACCGTTGCTTTCGGATCGTGTTCTATTCAATCTTTTTTTATTGTATTTTGTGGAAATAAGTAACATTGTTTTTGTATCGAATTTTTTGGAATGGCCACACGTGCGTCTATACTATCCTGTTTGTTTAATAGTGTTCTATTCAAAATTATCTTGTATTTCTCTTTCATCTACCTACCATTATTATTGTATCACTTTATTTTGGAATAGCCACATTTGCGTTTAAACTATCTTGAAAGTGCCTTTTAGAATGAATAAAACAAACTATCATTTATGTTCGATTCTAATCAACACAACCCGAACAATTAGTACCTTAATACTATTTATAAACATATTTATCGTTATTCACGCATGTAGCAACATACAAATTAGACGTATTTTTAACCTCTATAAGAGAGAGAAGCCACTTCTGAAACTGGATAAGTGAGAAACCTGGATAAGTGAAAAACCTCTATAAGCGAGAATAAGATGGCGATCCCTTCAACTCTCTCTTATCCAGGTTTGACAGTATACTTCATCATAACTTTGTCACGCTCTGACACGTCGATAGTGTTATTTTATGGTCCTTATGCTAAGCCCGCTGGTCATTGCATTGAAACTTTACTACAGCTAGATAGGTACCTATTTCACACCATTACAGAGGTGAAGCAACGGTGAGTACTTACGGTTAGTTTTCGGATGGGTTATCTCGGGTAGCAATTTCCAACAGTAGCCGAGCTTTACTGCTCAAATTACAAGTGGCGGCACGTAAGTTTAGCGCTGAGGGTACTGTGGAGGGGATGGCTGCGCATGTTGACCGCCATACTACATAAACTCATGCGCAGTCACCCCCTCCACACTTTGCTCAGCGCTAGATTTATATGCCGCGACCTGTACAGTTTAAATTGTAGGCTTAGTCGTCCGCCTTCTTTATTATAATAATCTAGTTATTATGTTTTGTGATAAGCAAAGTATCAGGCAATTAATTTGTAATTGTAGTAGGTTCCTCTGTGAAATTGCAGTAAAAGTTACAACATATGATAATTTGTAGTAGGCTCTGCGCTTACAAGTAATAATTACCTTCCTTTACCATATTTTAAGGGCGCTTGCTTATACGAGTGAAGACAATCAAAACTGCTAAATCATGATTCAAAACGACTACAACTTCAATTAATTAAGCCTAAAGTGCCTTCCTTTAGTACGGAACTTGCTCATAATTTTTGCATGATTTGACTAATTTTCTTCCTGAAATTTCCGCCGAAGTGGCATTAAAGGGCAATGGCTCCCGTAAATACGATTTGCCTAACTATTATGTATTAGGTAATTAGGCAAATGCTTGTAATCAAATTGATTGCCTTGGAGAAGTAAAAGTTCCACGTAATAATAACAAATGATGATAAATAAAACACCTATCGCGAAGTGAACTGACTAAGAACTTACCAGTTAAGTTGTGTATGAGTAAAGATGGTCATACACTAGTTTACCGAATGCAGTGATTAATAAAATTGCTATATTAAAAATTTAAGTTCAAAGAGTTCAAGATGTAAATATAAATATTATACTTTTAACATGACAATAATAATAATTACTTTTACTAATTATTTGTTATTATACTAAATATTTGAAGCCGTGGTGGTCTAGTGGTAATGACACCCGCCTTACAATCGTGAGGTCATGGGTTCAAATCCCGGTCCCGTACCAATGAATTCCTTGGAATTTATGTACGGAATTTCACACCACTGGCTTTTCGGTGAAGGGAAACATCGTCCGTAGAAGAAATTCGACGGCGTATGTGCCATGTTCCCGAAAATATAACAGCAATAATATTAATTATATCTAATGGTATATTCTGATGTGACCGACACCGGAAACTAACATTACTTGATACACAATAAATAAATTCTTCCAAAAAAACCCACGCCCTCGCCAAAATATCTACTAACAAAGTTCAACAACCTTGAAAACATTTTCCCTCCGAATAAAATTTGACCCCAATAGCCTAACCATGTACTGTCCAAAGATACAAATACAACATCCTGTCGTGTATTAGTCCGAATTGTCCAAGTTCTTTTTGTGAAACTTCTGACTCACTGCTTAAGTGCTTACTTGCTTACTTTGCTAAACATCAGATCGGTAAACATAATAAAAATTGAGTAGATACGCTTAATATACTCGACATTGAAGTTAGCGGGAGTTACTATGTCCGCATGTCGTCCACAAAGTTTATCGACGTTGAGGAAATTGCGACGAGATTTTAGTAAGGAGTTTTATGTTTCATGAGTTGCTAATAGTATTGTTACAGGCGTCATCCGCATATTTACCATGGAGATGGAGTAGTCTATTTCAGGATTGGATTTTGAAAATGTCCTTCCGTCCGTCCGTATTATAACTTACACAAAAGTTGAAAAAAAGAGGGTCCACCTTAAATTCTAAAGTATGCAAGATAGAATCCTCAAACGTTTTAAGTTTATAGACCAAATTGAAAACTGTCTCTCAACATTATTTGGAGCACAGTGGGATTATAATTTTTTGAGTTTTAAAAGTAAATTGTTTTTTTTTTGTCATAGCTCAAAAGTCAGAAAAACCAGAAAAGCCAGAAACATATTTCTTAGCCAAATATGTTTTATTAGCAGTTACCATCGTAAATAATAGTCAAATTAAAAACTCCCTGACATAAATATTTTACTTCGTCCTTCCATTAGGTATCATTGAAGTAATACGGACCGTATTATCGTATTATACGGTACCAAATTCAGAATCGATAGGACAATTTATGGAAGGTAGTCAGATGTCCTCACCTCATCAACTAGAAAAGAGCTGATGATCTTCAAACGGCTGAACAGATTTTCATGAAACATGGCTAAAAACACTCGGGATAAAATTATCTATGACCCAAAAATACTAAACGAAAATCGGTTCATCCGTTTGGGAGCTACGACACCACAGACAGATACACAGACACACAGACACGTTAAACTTAAAACACCCTCTCTCTTTGTCGGGGGTTAAAAATCATAAAAATTGATTTTTGACATGATCATAATCATCGTCACCATGTACGTAAGCCTGTCATACGCGTGTCGAGTGTCACTTGACAACTTATTTAGAAGTTCTAGTGCGTTCAAGAAGTCTCATATCGCGATTCGCGATGTACGAATTGCAAGCTTTTTTAGAATTAGGTACTTATAATCAACTGGGTGTTTTTCTTAGAAGACTTATTCTAGAATATTATTTTAGTCATTGACGGAGCGAACGAAGTGAGAGTGGTCTCCGTTTTAAGTCGGCGATTTTGCTTTTGTCTGTCCATAATTATGTTGATTCTCCTCTGCCTCGCATTTCCTCGGTCGCATTTTTCGACGAATATCGACGAAACTTGGTACACAATTTATATAAAAACTAGATTTTGCCCGCGGCTTCACCCGCATGATATTTCGAGGCCCTACCTTATTAGTATAAGTTGATTTCAATCACATTTGGCAAGATCGTTTAGTATCTAAATCGTAACCAATATGAACCAAATCTTATGAACCTTAGAGTTACCTAAAGGCCTATGAAGATTCAAGTGAGAGGTCTACTGGTCGGAGAACTACTATCGACAACTTGCATTACAATACCAGCACAGAAATTGCAAACGAACCGCTCGATTACCTTCGTCTCCAAGCTTTTCCAAGCCTTTTAGTGCTGATTAATCTATTCTAAATATTATTTTTCGCAAAAAATGGCAAAACCGCCTTCCATCGTGTACAAAATTCGAATATTTCGCTTGAATTGTTTACATTATTGTTGATTTATCACAAATGGCTCAGCCGGTTTCTGCAAAATTTAAATGGGACCACCTTGGAAGTATATTGTTTCGAACTAAAAAATAATTTTTCCATTCGGTTCACAATTGGCGAAATTATCGATGTTCATCTTGTACAACATTTGTAGATTTCGCTCGAATTGCTTATATTATTGTTGGTTTTTTCAAAAACGGCTCAGCCGATTTCTGTAAAATTTAAATGGGACCATTTCGGGAGTATACCATTTCGAACTAAAACAGAATTTTTCGATTCAGTTCACAATTGGCGAAATTATCGATGAACATACACAAAAAAAAACACATACACACGAACATAGAACCTCCTCCTTTTTGGAAGTCGATTAAAAACATAAATAACGAGCAAAACAATTCCAAAGAGACAGCAAACATACAATGTCTCATCGTCATGTTAAAAATATTTTTAGATTCCAACATTAAAAATAGAAAGTTTGTCTATTTATAGCGCTAGGATGTTCACCCCACGCTGTGGGCAGCCTATGTATATCGCTATATATTCTTGATAGTCCGAACGACGACCCGCGACGGCCCATTGCCAGATTGGCCCCTGATTGATGGTCGTCGTCAACAGCATCCTGTCAATCCATTGTGCCTTTAATGGAAGCCACTTTTTAACATTTCAAAACAATAAAAACAAAAGGACGTGACGAGCAGTTTGGTGAGGATATCGGTAAAGGCTATCGTGCAATATTTTTTTGACCTTTACAAATACATAGGTATAGGTATTAAATTGCGGGAGCAATTAAACTGTTTTTCTTAGTGAATATTTGTTTTAATGCAAGTAACTTAGTTACCACTTTTATCGGTTCGAGATCACAAAAGGTTGGAGGAAAGATGGCGGACGCAGCGCCTCTAGCGGCGGGAAACGGAAGTATATCAAGGGTTGCGTTCACATAACGTTATTCTCTATAACAATAGGAATGTTCTTTTTGTGATAAGCAGGACAAGTAGGAGGACGCCACATTACCACCCCTACGCTGTCGATTTTCCTTCGATACGTACGAAGCGGTTCGACTCAATTTTTGATTTGTACCGCCAGGGACTGGAACAGTCTTCCTGCTTTCCTGTTTCCTAAGAGATATAATCTAAAGCTTTTCAAGGTCAGAGTGAATAGGTATCTTCTAGGTCTGCGTGCTCCGTCGGCCACAAAGTTATTTACCATCAGGCGAGTTGGTAGTCAAGCGCGGACTTATTCCCAATAAAAAATAAATAAATAAAAACACTTCAAAAATTGCCGTGCTCGCAGGATTTGAACCTGCGTCTCTCTGGAATTCCGGCCCAGTCTGTTTTGTCCAATTAAGCTAAAACGGTGTACTACGAACCCGCCAAATTAGTGAAGTATTTATCATTTTACTGCCAACTTCTACAGTGTTGGAAGAGAGTTGCAGGTTCAAAACCTGCGGTCCCGGCAATTTTTGAAGTGTTTATCACAAAAAGAACATTTCTATAAACGTAGTGTGTGAAGCACGATAAAATCATTTCACATAAATATAGGTGCACGCGGTAACAATCAGTATTCGAACGAGGTGGACAGACAACCTCATCAAGACCACAGGAGCTCCCCGGATGAGAGTCGCTTCCAATCGGTCGTAATGGAGATCTATAGGAGAGGCCTATGTCCAGCTGAGGTATAGCTAGGTACACGAGGTACCCATTATTGTTGTCTCGTGTAGGTACCTATACCAGCGAGGTCCAGGACCTTCTATCTGGTCTCAGTGGAGATATCCAGGGTTATCCAGAAGCAGACCATCATTATGAATAACTTTTTCTGTGGGTTCAACCCGGAATCCGAGAAAAAAATCAGCTGCTTTATACATTTTGTCGATGTCGAGTTGCAATTTTGTATGATACAGTTGTTTTTTACTTGAATTTCCGATTGGCTTCATAGTAAAAGTTGTTCGTAATTTTGGTGTCAGTCAGCTCCTTTCGGCTCAATACAGGGTCAGCAAATAACCCTGTATGCGATGACGATGAATGGGCATACCTAAACAGTTATTCAGAGAGGGTGTAATAAGCTGAAAAGAGGTGATTCAGTACATTATCTATGGGACCAACTCGGAATTCGAGAAAAAAATATCAACTATCCATAAAGATGCAACTCGGAATATACAAAATGTATGAAACAGCTGATTTCACCCTCAGTGGGTAGGCCTACGTCCTGCAGTGGACTACTAAAAAAGGCTGGTACAGTACAGTACAGTAAATGCCTGAAACTAAAGCTAAACCTAGGAATAACTGAGGTGGAGTGATGCGTGGGACTCATCACGTAGAATAGTAGGCCGATGGGGCAAGCGTACCCAAGTCTTTAAATTTAACTGTATATATAAAGATTTTTCGATATCTTCACAGTAATTTTTTTTTAATTCCGTACAGGTCTGCGTTTGACTACATACTGCCTGATCTTGAGCAGATATGCGGTCTAGGGTGTAGCACGCTTACCTAGAAGATACCTATTTACTCGAGATTTGAGACACCCATGTCGTACTTTAGCGGGAAGACAGACCTAGACAAGCGTGCCACATTCTAACGCGCGGAATGTCCACCATAAAAGGGTGGCGCTTTGGTCGCGTCTGTCTAGCCGTACGATAGAAGAAAGGGGCAGGTGGGACCAGATTATGCAACTCCTGAGCGCACTCTCCGAAGTGTATCCGATAACGGAGACACCGCGGAAAGCGGGAGACAATTGAAAGGGTCTCTTTTTGGCCGAGAAGGCTGTTTAGCCTTGAGTCTTCGTAAAGTAAGTTCGTAGAGGCCCTGGTTTAATAGTTTCTAAAGGCCTCTGACTTGGCTACACGGTTAAAACTACCGGGGCCTACAATTTATCGTGTCATTCGAGCCACGGTAGCGCTCAGTAGTAAATGCCACGGTCACCCATCCGCATACTGACCGTGCTGAACCTTGCTTAACTTCGACGATCGCTTATGAACACCTAGTCAAACTATGAGTGCTCCGCTATCTTCATAGTTTTCAGTTTAGACTTTCCATGCGTAATTCAACAAGCTCGGTTTAAGTAAAGCACTAGAGAGCAGAAGATTCACTGTCTCCTAACATACTCTCAAAATAACTTTGATAATTTTGTTGTTATTACTTAATTCATTGGCTCCTTTCCCCCCCTTGCAGTAAAGGTTTTGTGTATTAAAACTTACTATTCTAGTTATTTACCTATATGAATATGGTCACATTCAATAAAACACTGGTATTATTTTTACTTTTTAATACGTTCAAATGCTGTGATCAATTTCGTTTAGAAAAAAATAAATTCTAACAGTTTTACATTAAAATATATTTCAATATAACTTAGGTTAAGCTAGCTTAATTTATTTCTTTGCAAATTTAACAGAAAAATGAAAATGAATCTCGGTATCTTTCATATATTTTTATTTATTTTTTTTAATATAAAAACTGTTAAAATTTATTTTTAATCCATAATTAAGACCAAATTTTACTAAATTTAATTATAAAACAAATTTCCATAATTTATACATAACTTGATTTCACAAATAAGTATGATGATATAGTTTTACAAAGACTTACATTTAAATAAAAAATCTTAATTATTTTCATGAAAAAATTCTGAATAATTTTTATTATAATAAAATAATACAAATCGTTTAGCTTACATTGCTGCTTTTAAATTTATATAAACCAAATTTTAACACATTTCGATCAGGAATTATAATTTGAAAAAGAAATATAAGAATGTACTTTATATAGTAATTGGGTATTGTATAATTATTATATCCAACATCATTCTTAACATAATATTATATTTTATAATACATATTAATTAGGAATTATATTCGACGGATTTTATGAGGATTAAAAATTAATAGGACTCTAGCTACGAGCAAATATCTAGATTTTTGCTCGAAGAACTCTAGTTTAAATAACGTTGATATAGGTATACAAAGATTTATATAATTTTCTGACATTTAAATGGGAGGTAACATCAATTGATATGTTGAAAAGTTTGAAGGATAATTAACATGAGAATAATTATGTAGTGAATTGCTTGCAATAAGAATTATCTATGATATCATAATAGTAAATTGTATATGTATAATAGGCTTGATGACTGGGTAAATAAATATTATTATTAATAGTCCATTAGTTGGATTATCGAAAAAATATTGCAAAGAAGTGTTTTCTTTTGACAATCAAGCAAAACAATTTAAAGTTCGTCAAAGTTCAAAAATGAGGGCTTGCTACGTCAGTTTTATGTAAAAAATTCAACTAGAAGTGACGTCACGTGGCACTTTATGAACGATACGAGCTATAAATTATCTTAATGATTTTTTGCTCAAAGGACTAAGGAAAAAAATCTAAAATATTTACGTAATTTAACTAATAGACTTATAAATGTTTTAGCCAACTAGCCTTTTCTGGATTAATTAATAATTAACTTGAATCAATAAGTATTATTGCATTAAAATTATCTTTATGAAAACGACACTTTTATAGAAAATTGAATTTATGTTATAAATACAAAACCAATTGATAGTCTATATGTACTTAATATAATTGTAACCGTATTTTCTCATTTATATAATTTGTTATTATTTATATAGGTACTGTAACGTGTATTTCCAAAATTATTTCACGAGTTGTTTTTTATTAAAATAAAAGAAAATATGTAAATAGATCTGTGTGTAAGAACATGGCGTTGCAAGTTATATGCAAAACCTTACATTATTTTCAAATTATATTACACTTTGTTAACAAATGAATATTACTATAATGTGTAAAATAAGTATAGATTATATTTCAATATTTGACGTTTTTCTTGCAAATTAAATTTTAATCTTCTTAAATGAAATTGTCATACAAAATGTAATAAGATATAATCAAACCAGTGTTTTCTACTAAAAGCTTACTAAAATCTAAAACCACCTAACATTGCTTTGAACATCCAACTAATTATTAACCAATGTAATTTTAGTAATAATATAAAATTTACATCGTATTTTATACAAAACTGTCTATTTAACATCTAAACTACAAGCCCTGATGCTTTTATTATATTTTACTAAGATGTAATATTTCACACTCATATTATATAACTTTTATAATCTTCTGTTATAACATTAAACGTTTTAACACTTTAGGATTACACGTTGTTCTATAGATTTGTATCTACTGCTTAGTTGGCAAAATTAACGTAGCTACCTATATAGTTTAATTTTTCGAGTCTATAAAATTAAACTGCCATGGTCATAAGTATATTTGGGTTTCATACAAACTGTTTCCAATTAAGTAATATTTATGTAGGTAAATAAAATTTATTTTACTCTCAAAAATAACTTTGATAATTTTGTGGTGATTGTTTAATTCATCGGCTCCAAACTAGTATACACACTGAATTATGAAGCCAATGGCTTCTCCGTTTATGAATTTTGACAATAAATACTAATAAAACAAACTAGACTAATAACTGTATATGTAGCAAATGTTATAAAAACTGATCCAATAAACAGTAGTTACATACCTCTTTGAAGGGTAATATCAATTATTTAATGTTAAAAACTTCATCACATCAATAAACTGGTAACGTCTAAATCAGGTCTCACAATATTATCATTTTTTTACAAAGTCTACAGCTAACACCCAACACAGCAACTCAAAAACAGCAATTTATACAGATATATGCTTTTAAAAATAAAAATAAATCCAAAATTCTTAAATTATTATTGTTCTAAGTAGAATACATATATTTAGGAATATAAATACAGTTATATTATTTACATATACAATTACACAGTAAATTAACTTTAAATTACAAATGTGAAGTACCTACGCAATATTTTACACAAACACTGATTTGTCGTAATGCCATTTAAAATCTTGTATGTAACATTAGTTTCTAGTAAGATACTTATTTATGAGGTTTAGTATTAGACAATTATAAATTTATTGAAAGTGGATAATTCAGTTAACTAATTTTAGTGAATTTTGAAACGATACGTAATAAAGATTTTATTAAATTCAGAAGTAAACCGGTTACTACGTAAACGACATTTATATAAAATACGTGACTTTAAGCGTTTTTCTTTGTAGCAAAATTATTCACTAAATTTTCTGCAATTTTTCTACGACTGGACCAATAATATTCTGTGAGATTGCTTGCTGCCCGCAGCATTGCGTTTTACGTGGACTAAGCTAATTATCTAAATATACATTTATAACTGTACAATAGCCATATTAAATTTATATAACTATAACGTTTTACCTTTCATGCTCTGCATGCTACCTATACTATTTTTAAAACATATTGCCATCTTTTTTACTTTCCATTGCAGAACCAATTAATTATTATTTATCCACTAAATTAATATTGGCTCTAACATTATTATTGTAAGCGATAGTTCTGTACAGAAAACGCTTAAATTTTAAAATAAAATGGTTATTTTACAAAAACTTGAAGCAAGGTTCAAGCTAGGTACTAAGCCAAAGATATACAAAAATAGTAAGAAATCCATGATTTATTTTCTATCACAAGAATATTTAATCCTTTATAAGGAGTGTCAAGCAATTCAGTCTTGAAAGCTTCGACTACGTCTTTGATATAGCATTTAGAAAAAAAAGTTAAGCAAAAACCATCTTTCACATCATTCCATTTTGATTTATACTAAACAGTTTTTTGCAGTAGAAAAATATTTATTTTTATTATTTGCTTATCTACGTGTGGTTATAGTATCATGTTTAATCTATGTTTTCTGTGTCATTGGGATATAATTTAATTCTTATATTGTCTACGGTTAATCTACATATAAAATTAAAATGATATAATTGCCATTAATACCTGCATGCTCAATTTATGTTAATCTTTTAAAAAGTCCTACCGAAAATGAAAAGTTTTTCATCGTGTGGTTCGACTTCGTTACTGGTAAACATTCTGAAATCAATTCTATTAACTAAATAGGTTATACCGCTATGTATTTAAGAGTAATAAATTATTATGATTTCTACCTATGTTTGTTATCATATTTATTACTAAATACCTTGTTATATACAAACATTATTCCTAAAATCTATATTTTTTGTGCTCGCAAGCGGCATTGTCTTAATAGACTGGTGATTTTATTAGAATCATTAAACTTCAACCGCCTAATCACTAAAGAGTTAAACGCGCTTTAAACACTGTTTAACCGTGCAATTTGTTCTGTTAAACATTGTCTAAAGCGTGCGTTAAACTTTTGTGGTGAGACAGCGAGTTTCTTAAAACTCACAATTACAACTACATTTGATGTTGAATTAAACGATGAATATTGTATATTCAAAGATTTTTAATGTTCATTTTTATTATGTGACATCATACACATATAAAATCTAAAATTGCAAAAAAACCTCTGTCACGTAAGTTTCAAACTTATAAGAAAAATTTGCGCTTTTTTGTTCAAGTTTAGGTAATCCCAAAGTTACGAGTTATTCATAATGTCATATAATATTGAATAAAACCATCGTTTAATAGAAAATCTCATGTATGACCTACTACTTAATTTTTAACTATTGAATCTCAAAAGAAAATAATAATTATACTCATAATTTAAAATACTAAAAAAGGCGCAACGCAAATACCCAATTTTGCAGGCATGTTTACTGGGTAATCATTATTTGTTCATTACTTACATTGTTCAAAAATATTGGACATGCATTTTTTCTTTTGTCAATCAAACAATAAATGAAAAGATTATCCTTGTCATAGTTTGAGAGTGGGAGCTTGTGACGTCACTAGACTTTACAATTTTTGGAACTTTAACGGGTCAACTAACTATCTTCATCAATTTTTGTTAAAATGAGAAAATATCGCGCCTCATATTTTTGATAATCTGACTGATGGACTAATTATACTTTTGTAGTAATTCTATTATTAATCCTAAGTACTTACACGGGCAAATGAAATCGCTTCATCCTGGCTATCTTACACCGTATCACACTGGATCAGAATAGTCATATTCACCAAACTACTTGTCTAGTCGCGATTGGTGTTAGGGCATACAGAGTTAGGGCGTGTAGAGTTAAACTTGGCTCTACTTCTGCTTTTCATATGATAAGTACAGTATGTTCATTGCGACGTGATCTGAAAACACAACCTTCTTTCTAGAGTCAAAAGGTTGCGATTTCAAATCACGTTGCAATAAACATACTCCGCCTTAAGAAAAAAGATTTAAACACGCTGTTAACACTGTTTAACTGTGCAATTTGTACTGCGTGCGTAAAACTTTTGTGGTAAGACGGACTATATTCATTGCGACGTGATCTGAAAACTCAACCTTCTTTCTGGAGTTAGAAGGTTGCGTTTTCAAATCACGTTGAAATGAACATACTGTGTTTATCATAAGGAGAACAAATGAGGATATGGATGACATGAGGTCTGATAACTATTTGATGGTGCAATCCAAAAGATCTCGTCTTGGAAACACTTTACAAGAAATTGTTTTTGGTGGGATAGTTATTATATTCAGTAATTTAAAGCAATATTGTCGAAAAAAGAGCACAATTTATTTGAATGGCTCTAAATACGAGTAGATCGTCAGCAAAATTAATGTGGGATACGATACTATCATGAAAGTATGTAATCCAAATTGTTATTGATTAGTTCTTGAGTAGCTTTAGCTTAAAATTGCCCGTGTAATTATTAGTTCCAAATGTATTTTTATATTTTGGTATTATTCTTTTATCAGTAAGTTCCAAAAGTATTTGTTATTGTTAGTATAATCATAGACGAGACTATATGTTCGTCTATGATGTAATTAATTTTTTGAATCAAAGCCTCGAGTTCACCAACGCTTGTTAAAGTTAAACGTGTGATTACTGTATTTAACCAACGGTTTTTGCTTGCTGTACAGCAAAATTTCGTTAAATAGCTGTTTAAGATATAACCAACGGTTGATAAATTAAACATCTGTTGGTGAACTAGGGTCTAAAACCCGAGTTTAATAGTTGTTTAAATACAGTAATCACACGTTTAACTTAATCAAGCGTTGGTGAACTTGGGTCTTATTCAAGTAAAGATGTGAACATTGGCAACATTTAATTTATTACAGAAATTTATTATACTTATTTTGCATTTTAACGTTAGTTTTAATTTGTGTAGAAGCTAAACTTTAGTTAAACTTAAGGTCGGTAGATAATTCGTAATCTACAACTAAGATCGTTGAAATTTAATTTTTATATTTTAGTAATATTTATAAGTTTATACCCTACCAAATAGTTATTTGTACTGTAGTGTTATTTTAATATATAATCATTCCGTATTTTTATTAGTTTTAATATTTTTTTTTTTTTGAAAAACTCCAATAAAATCTATAAATGTAAAACATCAAAAAAGATATGGAACGATTCAAAATTAAAATAGAAAAATGTTACTGTAAAGCAACTAGGCAAAATTGACAAAATATATCGCTACTAGATAAATAATTGAGACATTATTAACTAGGTACTATTCGGCAAGTAAAAACAATATCGTACAAAACATTTGTGCATAATGTGCGTCCTGGCCACGTACAAATATTACAATCAGTGTAAAAATAAAATTTTCTTACAACACTTTAACCACCTTACGTATAAAAGTTACTCCTCTATAGTAAAAATAAAAACATATTCTAGGTATATGGTAAAAACGTACACTGATTATGTATCTAAAGTTTTAGAAAACCCTTGCACAAGACAACATCAAACTGTCAAAACGAAAAACGTACATATAGAAATCGTATGCATCGATATGCTGAGTCGCACCGAGTTCGCCACCGAAGCGGGAACATTGGCACTTTGCCATCCATGGCTCGTGAAGTACAACCAGAACCTGAATCAGCCGGAGTCTAAACTCCAGTATGATTGTAAATAAACGACACTGCGTTTTTGTCGGCCACTGGAGGGGAGCGTCGCGTGATCGACGGGTGGTTGTTGTTGTTGTAATGCCAGGACTTCCTCGTCGAAGTGCTCGATGACTGTAACGCAATAGTCTCGTAGTATCGCAATCTTCCACAGCACTTTCTGCTCTTTATTATGGCGACGAATCCTTTTCTGTATTTCTTGTTGAAAAATGCGTATAGGATCGGATTGATGCAGGAGTTCGATGAGCCGAGCCACTGCGCTAGAGGAGTCACTACGGGAAACATTTCTTCTTCCCATTTCTGGATCGGTCCTCCGAGCTTCAGTCTCGCGAAAATGAGGTAGAGGGGAAACCATGATAGAACGAATAAGATGACAACAGCGACTAGCATTTTGACGACTTTGACTTTTGATTTTTGCTGCATTCGTTCCATTTGGGCGTCCTGGGTGTCGGTGGGGATGGACCGCCGGGAGACTTTGATCCAGATAAGTATGTAGCACATGGTTATTAGGACCATTGGGAGGATGTAGCAGAAGATGAGATTTCCGATGACAAAGTAGAGGACTTCGCTGAGGGGATTGGGCCAGACGTCGATGCAGAGGCGGACGTGGGGGCTTTCTTCGAATACGACGACAAGATCGAAGAAGAAGACCCAGGGTGTGGTGACGACGATGGCGAAGATCCAGATGAAGACGATCATCATCCGAGCCCGACGCTTGGTGATCTGACACTTCAACGGCCACCAAATAGCGAGAAATCTGAAACAATGAAACGGCTTGGTGAATAATTTAGTAGACTTAAGTCATTATGAGTGAAGAAGGCAAAGTTGTTAATAGACATCATTTATTTTCGGGAAGTTTTAATTTTTCTTTTGAATTAATAAGGGTTAAGAGAGATTACAATTATTTTGCTGGCAGACAAAAAGCAGCTGTTTAAAATGGCCACTAAAAAAGAGACCTACTTAAATTTATTGAAAAGCGTTTAGAGTACAATGGTACATTAAGTACATCCATTTGCGCTCTTAAAGGGATATTAATCTTAATATTACGCAGCAATACCATTACTAATATGATTTATGGACAATCATTTTAGTAATGTGAGATTAACTATTTGACATTGTCTGTTAGGACATTAGATACCAACATTCCACAAACGGCCAATAAATATGAATCCCAAAAGGTTTTTCCATCGGTCAACGGCAGTTTAAGGCATCTGCATACCGAAGATTAATATTATAGAGATAAATGGTTTACTAATTCAAATTGAGTGTGCTAACAAGCTTATGTTGATTATGTTCAAAAGAGTCTGATTTATGGTAAAGTTTTAATAGGAGGTAATTAAATATCGATAAATTATTTCTTTAGCACTGTTTTTTACTATGAACGAAGTTTACAAAAAAATCAAACAGTACTAATTAAGCTCCATCAAATTTCTACGGATTATAGTGTAGTTGTACCACACGCCCTTTTTAGGGTTCCGTACCCAAAGAGAAAAACGGGACCCTATTATTAAGACTTCGATGTCCGTCTGTCTGTCTGTCACCAGGCTGTATCTCATGAACCGTTATAGCTAGAAAACTATTTTTTTTACAGAAGATGTATTTATATTGGCGCTACAACAACTAATACTAAAAACAGAATGAAATGTATTTTTAAGGCGGGCTCCCATACAACAAACCTGAATTTTTGGCCGTTTTTCGCTCGATATTAATAATGGTAACAGGTAGATGCTTGTAATGTTCACAGAATATAAAGTTATATATTTACTTCAATAATAAATAATTAAAATAAAATGAATATTTAAAAGGGGCTCCCATACTGTACGGAACCCTACGTGCGCGAGTAAAACTCGTACTTGGCCGATTATTACTATTTTTGTAAATTTCTTTATTCCCACGTATATTCCAAAAGGTTAAATAGGTATTCTAAAACAAACAACAAAATGGCAGATTCTGGGTGCTAAACCGCAAGTACCTATAATTATAGTTATATTTTTTTAACGAACCTATTGAGTAGGGTATCTAAATAAAGGAACAAAAATACATAAATTAATTCTTTTAGTGCGTTGTTTATCTGTTGATGTGAAAATACGTGCATAAATTCCAAAGAAGTCATTTATAGATCGGGTTAGGAACCATTGGCCTCACGATTACGAATTGGACATTACTACCACTAGGCCAAAGCGGTATGTAGGTATACCATTGTTTCAAAATATGTACTTTAGTCAAATACGCATATTACACCAAATACTATACAATCATACACCATAAAAATAATATATTCAATCTCTTAGTATTTCCTTAATACCATTTATTTTATGGTGTAACATAATGATGTAATATAATACACCTGTTAAGTAGGTAAGTACGCCGAAAATTATGAGGAACTAATCGTAACTATCTTATTATTAAACGCATACGCATTATAACTGGTTTGTTATAATAACTACTGGGTAACAAATATTGGAAGTACGGTGTGTGATAAGTAGTAAATTATAGTTGTTGATAAAGTGTAGTATTATGACTTTAATACCTTTCTTTATATGATCCTATTTAGGGATTTGTCTATTTGTAATTAATAAATATAATCTTACGAAATAAGGGTTTGGTCCATATTCATAACTAGTTACGAAAAAGGAAATTTTCTTCGCTGTTTAATAACTAGTTATTAAAAAGAAAGCCGTAATTCATTTACATAACTGATTTTCATAACCAGCTACGAAAACAAAATCTGGGGATCGATTTCAAAAACAAAATCTCACTTAAAAATATACTTAGAAGAAGCTTTCATCATTTGAAAGAAAAGTAACGAAACGGGTCTCCTCATTCGTTATTGGTTAAAACAATAAGAAAAAGCTCAGTTATGTACGCGTCGCTGCATGGTCTCCAGGATTTATGGCACATCGTAACATTGCCAGGTAAAGCTTAAAGTACCACCACGCCATGATATGGCCATCTTGACCAAAAAATGGCAGTCGGAGGTGCTCGAGACGCTGTCCGTGGTGGTCCAAGAACTCGCATCTCCCAATCTCACTGGAGGCAGTGTCCTCCAGCGCCCAGCTTCAGCAAGGAGGGAATCCTCGACGCTGATTCCTGACTTCCACAACTTCGGGAGGAAGAAGGACCCAGATTGATTGGTAAAGCACAAGCTCTTCGAGGAGGGTCCAGAGGCGAACAAAGGCGAAGCGTGCTTATAGTCGCAACACAGAGGCAGAAACCCCAGGTTTTTAGTGGGTATACCGCTCACTAGGCTCGGCGGGACCAAACCGGAAATAACCTTAAATAGTGGAACTATCTCTACATGTCAAAGCAGAAAAAATCACCCGTACATCACTACATAGTACAAACAAAGTCGGTTCCCGCTGTCTGTCTGTCCCTATGTATGCTTACATCTTTAAAACTCCGCAACAGATTTTGATGTGTTTTTTAAATAGATGGAGTGATTCAAGAGACCGTTGTATATGTTTAATACACCAGTGCAAAGCCGAGGCGGGTTGCTAGTATAAAATAAAACAAACACAAAATGATATTGAGAATGACCCTGTCAAATCAATCAATGGCGGTCCAACGGCAATTAATTAAGATTCAACAAGACTACAACTTCATTTTGTACTTATATCGAAGTATCAAGGTGAATGAATTTAGGCGAAAGTGAATAATTATGTTCTAAATAGGCATAATAAAAGTCTGCATGATAATTTAGGCGGAACGGTTCAGGATTGTTAATTTATACAGGGTTATCTGCTAGTATATTTTCTGCAAAGGAAAACATCGTGAGGCAACCTGCATACGTCGGTAAAAGAAATTCGATAGCGTATGTGGATCCACCAGTTCCCTGATCTGTGACCAACCCGCACTGGGCCAGCGTGGTGGATATGGCCCAACCACCCTTCGTGGGTAAGCCTACGTCCTGCAGTGGACTATTAAAAAAGCTGGTACAGTATCTGCTAGTTGTGTACTAAGCCTAAAAAAGGTGACCTGCGGGCTTAGCATAAGGACCATAAAATAACACTATCGACGTGTCGGAGCGTGACAGAGTTATGATGAAGTATATATCTGTCACCTTTGCACACGTCGGTAAACTCTTGTCGTGGTCTTGTATGCTAAGCTAGCTGGTATTGTTTCATTTTAACAATTCCGAGTGGCAATTTTGGAACGGCTGAGTTTTTTTTTCTATTTTTTAGGGTTTCGTACCCAAAGGGTAAAAACCGGACCCTATTACTAAGACTCCGATGTCCACCAGTCCGTCTGTCTGTCTGTCACCAGGCTGTATCTCATAAACTGTGATAGCTAGAGAGCCAAAAAACAGAATAAAATAAATATTTAACCCGTGAGAAGGCGCGCTATGAGCATTTTGCTCACGCAAAACTTCGTTCAGAATATTTTTGTTACTACGGACTTCATAGCGCATCAAGCGTCTCGGTACCTTCTTAACTATTCAACCCCTCTTCCCTGAAGCAACTCACGCGTTGCTCAGTGTCGCGGTGGCCCCGTAGTGAAGTGCTTTTGGGGGGTGTGAACCGCTGCGCGGCGTTTTGCTCATCGCGCGCCCATCCACGTAAGTGTTTTTTTCTTCATTAATTATATGAGTTTGTATTTTGTCCTACAATTAATACTTTTAATTTGTATTCGAACGTTAACAAATATGTTAATACTTTACATTATATTATTTTACAATCAAAATAATATTGTAATGCAATGTTTATTTGGTTTTTTAGCTAACAATGAGCGATGGATATGAAAGACAAGATGATCAAATTTCTTCGTGGCTGGGTAAGCTTTCTGATGACCATTCGGTACTAGAAGCGTTTTGTACCCGTTCCCAGCGCTTGCCAACGAGCCTAGACCAAGTGAATTCTGTGCCATATGCCCCAGAAGGAAAAATAGACGGTCTAAAAAGCGTGTAACTTCGTGTCAAAAATTACTGTGCACGCAGCACGTCACATTCATGTGTCAACCATGTTATGAGAGGCACACTTGTCAAGATTTGATGGAATAGTGATTATTGTTTTGTATGCTATTTTTATTTTTATACAGTTTTTTTTCTCAAAGATTGCCAAAAAAGTCGGCCGAAGTTTAGAAGATCTTAATTTTGTAGATAAACTGCAATTTGGTTACTTATTTTTAATAAAACGTCTATTTTAGAGTAAATAAATTGTCGTTTTACTTAAGTCAACCACTTTTCAATCAATAAATATGACTAAATAGGTAGATAGTGACATTTGAAATAGCGTGAGCGAATTGCTCGCGCGCGCCTATCCGTGTAATGTTTTAAGGCGCGCCTCCTCACGGGTTAAGGAGGGCTCCCATACAATAAACGTGTTTTTTTAGGAGTTTTTTTTGCTCGCTATTAATAATGCCACTTTTAGTAAGAAATGGGGCTAAAGAGGCTCCAACATGGTACGGAACCCTTCGTGCGCGAGTCCGACTCGCACTTGGCCGATTTTTTTTTCTTATACGGATTGGTCCTATATTAAAAGTTATTCATAATAATAGTCGTAATCAACTTCTTTCAGTTTCATAAAAGACAAAAAATTAAGTAACCCTGTGTAGTGTGTAGGTAGATTATTTTGGATTGGTTTTGATTGCCTAATGATATTAAATCGGTTAACGAGCTGAATAAAAAGAATGCATTTTATTATTACAATTTTTGGTCATGGTTATTATTGCAATAAATGAAATAATTATTACTCTTTCAATATTAATTAAAATACATTTTAAGTCTCATTTTACTTAACTCATTTAGAGACTGCCTCGGTGGCTCAGTGGTTAGTGACCCTGACACCTGGGTCAAAGAGGCGTGGGTTCGATTCCCACCCAGGGCAAATATTTATATGATGAATATAGGTGTTTGCTCTGTGTCTGGGTGTTATTTAGGTATTATCTATAGAAGTATGTATTTAAAAATATGTATATGTAGTATATATGGCTGCCAGAGACTGATCAGTCTCTGGCAGCCATATCACAAGCTTTACTTACTTTGGGGTCAGAGACCGTGTGTATCCTACACACGGTCTCTGACTCCCCTATATTTATTTATAGTATTAAAATCAACATTTTCTCTTTTAAATTTCTGAAGGCGTCTGACATGATATGACTAAACGGTTAAAACAAGCGTGACCCCGCATTTAACGTATCATCCAAGCCATGGCAGTGCTCAGTTGTAAATATCATCCGCGGTCACCCATCCAAAGATTAAACGTGCGAAATATTGCTCAACTTGCCAGCCTGATAAGTTTTGTAAAGGAGAAATCACTACATAGTATAAAACAAAGTCGCTTCCCTGTCTGTTTGTCCCTATGTATGCTTATATCTTTAAAACTACGCAACGGATGTAGATGCGTTTTTTTAATCGATAGAGTGATTCAAGAGGAAGGTTTACACCTGTGCGAAGCCGGGGCGGGTCGCTAGTTTTAATATAAAATGACTAGGTATTATTGTTAATATGTAATTGCAGCTATATTTTAAGTTGCAATCTGCCACAGAGACAGCCCGGTGACAACTCGATTCATGACTCTCACTCCCAATGACTTATGGGTCAAAACAATGTACGTAAAATAATTTAAATTGCTTTACGGTGTCTTTTGATGAAATGAATGAATAAAAAAAGTCGTAAAATTACACGATCAGTGTTTTTAGAAGATCAATATCAACTGCTAACTACTATAATATAATTAATTACATATAACATTTAAATGTTCCAGATAAAAAAAAAATAGAAGTCATTTTTGAAAAATATTCATCGTTTTGAAGAAATGCTATGTGAAGTGTACAAAGCAAGGCTTGAAACCGGTTTAAAATTAACCTGAATGAAAACGTCAAAAACCGGTTTCTCTGATTTTTGTGCTCGGAGATTTACCGTAAAAAGAGTGTTTTAAAAACCTTTACTAACCGGTTTATAGGCCCGCGTCACAGGCAGGGTACGAGGGGCGGGTAACAAACACGCTCTAAAGGCCGAATCATACAGTTGGCGGATGTGAAGTTAGCTACAAGCTGCGCAATATCCAATCAACGCGCAGCTTTATGTGAGCTTCAGTTAGGATTGGATATTACGCAGCTTGTAGCTAACTTTACATCTGCCGACTTGTATGATTTGGCCTATAACTTGCTCCTTGCCCTCCTATGGAAGGCGTGAAGAAGGGGTGCGCAGATGGAAATAACTGTTCTAAATCAGTTTATTCCGTTAAACCGACATGCAAACTTCATTAAAAAAATCCTTATAATTTACCTTAATTTAAAATAAACCAAAAAATAAAGTAACTATGTACTTCAAGCCCATCGACTTGGCATTTTTTCTTTATAAATTCATGTGCCTTAGCCGGTTTGAAAATAATCCGGGTTTTCAAGCCTTGGTACTATACTTAGCCATCATTTGACCAGTTTTGACCAGTTTTTAGGCTATAGCTACAGCTATAGCATAGGCCTGTGTACGGTAGTGAAACACTGTTTAATGAATTACAAAAACACCTTTATGTCTTGATTCTATTTGCTACACTACAGAAACAATATGGAAGCAAGAATAAAGGAAATAATGTAAACCGCTAAAATCATTCAAATCAAATAAAAATCGTTTAAAAAAATAAGACTCAGGTATATAGCGTTTTGAGACCCAAGTTCACCAACGCTTGATTAAGTTAAACGTGTGATTACTGTATTTAAACAACGATTAAACTCGGGTTTTAGACCCTAGTTCACCAACAGATGTTAATTTATCAACCGTTGGTTAAATTTTAAACAGCTTTTTAACGAAATTTTGCTGTTCAGCAAGCAAAAACCGTTGGTTAAATACTGTAATCACAGGTTTAACTTAAACAAGCGTTGGTGAACTCGGATAGAACGTGAATTTAGTTTAAAAACGTTTAAATCGATCAAAAAGTTCATTATCATTTCAATGGATACCAAAGTACTTACCACCAAAATTATTTACTCCTTGATATTTAATTTTGCAAACTTAAAAACATTTTTATGACATCAAAAAATATCCTCTTAATCCTTAGTGTGAATTAACATACCTCCTAGCGTCCATTCATTAACATTAAAGTGTCCTTAATTCTGGTTATTCTTCATACAATTGGCCTTTTGGAGAGAAAATATTATTGGATTTATAATTTCGACACCTCCCTCGAGTTTTTACCAGTAACATCTTCAACCAAAATAATTAACACCTCTACTTACGGTCTAGTACCATGTCGCAGTACATGTATTCGCTCCTTTAAAAGTTTTTTTAACAAAAATGCTCGATTATGAAAATGTGACATAGTTGCAAATTGTTTTTTGGATATGTCCTTTAATGTTTTGAGATCGGTTACTTTAATTATTTCATTTAATTCGAATGAAACGGTCCTTATTTGGTCATGGTTATGAGGAAAATTTTATTATCAATACTGGATGAAGATGATATTTATTATTTTTACAGAGTAAAAGTACTACTAAGATGTAACTCTTATTAGGTACATTATCTTTTAGTAATTGTTTGAGGTTTGATTCTTGGTAGGCAGTTTTATTAATATATTATCTAAATCTGTACGGATTTGAGTATTAAGCACTTATTTTTAAGAAGGGGTGTTTTCATAATTATGTTTGTAATTATTATGCCATAATACTAAATACGTTATTGTAAGTTCTCCAATCTCCAAGAAACCGTTTTGTTTGTATTAACAACGTTCCAATACGGCCGTTTTATGATGTGCTCCGCTATCTTAGAAAAACAGATCTTTATATACAACTTAATTCAAGTCAAACACAGTCTACAAACCCGACAGCAAGAGAAATAAAGGTATCGACTTATTTTTTATTCGTGCACGAATAGTACATTGTGTAAAAATTTGATTTTGTATATTGTCAAACTGTCAGACGGCTAACATATGCCTCTTCTCATTTTAAGGATTACACTTGATATTCACTTAAAATATCGTCTAGCTAGAACTAATGTAACAAAAAATGTACTATCCAAGAAGGTAACTACCTATTTTTTCATATAAAGTTACAAAAATACAGCTATAAAAATATAAAATAGGTAAACACAGAAACTAGCATGCTAATTCGATAATGTATTATAAATCATGAGTATCCTATGTCTATCTTCTCGCTAAAGTACAGCGTGGGTGTCTTCAAATCTCAAGTAAATATAATAGATACCTTCTAGGTAAGCGAGCTACATCCTAGAGACAATATCTGCTTAACATCAGGCAGTATGTAGTCATACGCAAACCTAAACGAAAAAAAAAAACATCAAACCCGTAACTAGGCCACATGGTACAGCACAGTCGCTCTTTTAATAGACCTATATTCAACAATAAAGTATTGAAAACAGTACAGTATCTTAAGTTTAAAAATACATACAAATAGTTCATGACAATAGAAAATTTTAAAAGATTAAGCCATCCAGCCCAACAAGCCCAGCAGCGGGCGTGGTCTAGTATTAAGATTAGTCACAATTAATTGAGGAAAAAGTCTTTTATTCCGAAATAAATTACGTTTCCGAAGTTAGAGCTAAAATATTTCTATCAATGGTAATCCCTTAGGCTGGGGTTTTGTCTCGCCGGGTGTAATCTTTCACTGGACCTTAGGTACCAGTAACAGTGCATTAAGTAGGTAAAGTTTGAAACATGCAGAAAGAGTACGTAGGTATGACAATCAAAGTCTTCAGAACGTATGGTCTAGTAGCCCTCTCCTGTGATCGTAAAGTGAAATAACAGGCTGAATTTTCGTGAGCAGGTTTGGTTAGACGTCCAGATTAGTCTTATAAAAAAAAGGCCAACGAGGTAGCTAAAGTACTGCGCAGGTATAAAACAGGTAGGTATGTCGATATTGTCACAATAACAGTAAGTTTTTATTTTAATATCGAGGTAGATGGACGATAAGCCCGGAAAAACTATTGTCCTGCAAAGTACAAAAGTAGAGTGGCTTTTAGAACGAATGACATTTTTTTTGCAACAAAAAAAAAACTATTCTATATTTCAGCTTCATAAACTGATTCACGGAATTCCATTTCGAAAAATTTTAACCGATATGTAAAACGTTGATATTAAAGTTATTAGAATTTGATACAGACACAAACTGTTTTTCACAGGTTTATATTTTTTGTGGGTATGGTTGGTTATAGCATAGACGAATAAATACTAGTATGTTCTTTGGTTATAGTCTCTGCCCGTCTCTATAAAATGTTTACCCAGGAAAATTTTGGACTTCAGGAAATTTATGTAAATTACACGCTATTGATTGCGATTTTACATTATTGTTTAAAACATTTAAGATACTATTTCCCGAAAACTTTATCATGAATTAGGTATTTAGTGTAGAGAACATATATATAGGTATATATTATTGTAATTTAAAACTATTTTTTACTGTAGTTTTATTGATTAGAACTTGCAAGTTACTGTTTTTTTTTTAAATGATATTTTTGTTCATTCTGTAAAACTTATCCTACGGCATTTTCGCATTGTTTCTTAACTATGTTTTGAACAAATAGCTACTTTTATTGCGCAACGCGCCTCCATTTATACTTGCTTGTAAGCATTTGTTTGCTCCAAGTCACAACGTCCGTTTGCGAGTGACAAATTAAGCAGCACTTAGCCATTGGCTCTTGCTATTTATGCCATTAAGTAGTAGTAAGTATAGGCAGGGTGGCTCTGGTGTCAAAGTTTTCAAGCCGCCTTTCAATCATCGCCTTTGACATGCGTAAACGGTTAAAACAATTGATATCTACAATTTAAAGTATGACACTTTGAATTGTAGATATCGGTTGTTTTAACGAGCCATTGGTACAAAATATTTCTGTATTATTTTATTACTTATAACTTTAATTACTTATCGTTGATCAAAGTGTTAAACTGTGGGATCATCACCTCGAGAAGAAATAGCAAAATAATGCGCCCATAAGTCATGTCACAACTTTTCATGTTTAAAAGATATTAGTGGCCACAAAATTGGTTCAATTATATATTTTTTTCGGGACTAAGTGGATCTGTAAGGGAAACCCATATCTACTCAACAGTGGATATCATCCGTCTTACCACAAAAATTTTACGCACGCTTTAGACAATGTTTAACAGTACAAATTGCACCATTAATCAGTGTTTTGAGTGTTTTTTAATCTTTTGTGAAAAGGCGGCATGTAGCTAAAATGATGAATCAGAATCGGAATCATATATTGACGTATTGAGTGTAATAGATACTATAATTAATTAATACAAAATTTGTATAATAATACATGGTACCGCCAACAATTAGGTCTCATGACTCATGTCTCGTCATTCAACAAAGACAGTACATAGTTAATTTGCACACAACTGAAAGAAAACAAATTTTTATTACAATTTAATTGAGTTTCACGAAGTTTTTTAAAAAAACTTGTGGTTTTAAATTTAACTTAACGGATTTAGTTATTCGAGACTAAAATGTATCTTAAAATTTGTTATATTTAGAAATTGAGATGGCATTATTCATTATTGACCAATTAGGGTGAAACTCAATTAAAAATCAGATAAATGTAGGTAAATCGTAAGGAAGTACGGTGCGGAAAATTCAAGGTACGGTAGAAGGTACCTTGAATTTTTTAATTTTTAAGCAATTTCAACTTCTCAAGACATGTGCTCTATATTTCTTAAGTAGGCAAACGAACCGTTAAAATTCACAATTACCGTATTTAAAATAATTATTGCCCTCGTATCAATCAAGTAGATTACATATTTCGCGTTGATAATTTAGTGTCGTTTAAGGTGTTTTACACATTTATAAAACTTAATTTTTGGCGCGACAATCCGTCAAAGTGGCGCTACTTTCATCTCTGAAAGTGACATTGACATAAAATGGTCCAGTTACGTCACCATGACATTGACATCTCTGTTGCAAGTGAGATCTGTCACGTAGTCTTTAAGGCTATTACGGAAGAGCTCAAATTCCAAGCTAATTGTTTTGGAAAATGAACGAGAAGGTTTTTTAATCTGACAGCAAAGAGACGACGTGCAGTGATATGCGATCTCTTTAGGCTAAGGCCTTTCGTTCACAAAGCAACACAAACTGTTAAAAAATAATAATAAATATTAGTAGACATCTTACACACGGTCTCCTACCCCAAACCAAGCAAAGCTTGTGATATGGCTGGCAAAGACTGACATACTATTTAAATATATTTTTTAAATACGTACTTAATATAGATAACAAACATCAAGACACAAAGCAAACACCTATATGTTCGTAACAAAAATGTTGCCCTGGGTGGGAAACGAATCCGCGTCTCTTTGACCCGTTGTATATATTAAATATCTTTGAATTTTCGTTATATCCAGATTACAACTATACTTTTAAATATCCTACTAATATTATAAACGTGAAAGTTTGTAAGAATGGATGGATGGATGGATGGATGTATGGATGTTTGTTACTCTTTCACGCAAAAACTACTAAACGGATTGAGATGAAACTTTGCAATTATATAGCTTATACATCAGAATAACACATAGGCTATAAATTATAATGATATTGCGTGAATTTTCCATTTAAAACAATAAGTGTTAAGTAAGTAGGAAAAATTCTGCCATCTGCGAGCTATTCTAGCGTGCGCTTCAAGAAATGTCAAAAAAGAACTGTCAAATCGAACAAACGTCAAAACGATTTTTTTGTTTGTTTATTATTTTTTTTTAAAATAGCATGACCACTTCACCCGTGTACAGTGGCGGACGCTTCATAAAGACAGAAAGACACTGCCTACCCTAGTTCTGATAATAGATCTAATAAAATTTTATCAATAAACAAAATAACATAAAAAACTTAAATCATAAATCAGCTCCACCTATCGAGTGCCGGTGGTATCATTAAGATGAGATCGACAGGTTCGCTGCACGAGCGCCACCCGCCCTTGCCACGGTAAAGACACAAACTATGGATCTCTTAATGTTTTGTATGTGTGCTCTCGTGGTAAGTCGTGATCATGCGGATTTAATGTGTGTGCGTTCCTATAGCTACGTGGGCTTTGCTTACACACAATGACAAAAATCACGCACACAACTGCATGAAAAGCCAGTGTCTTTTTGCTTGGCCACCATTTTTTTGTGGTATTTTTTTACTACTAATTTCAATAGTCAATAGTCGCCATATCGTTTGATGTGTATTGTGTTTGTGACTACGCTATCAGCTATTTAGTGGAAAAATGGGTAATACTGTCTGTGAAAGTTGTTCAGATGGTGTGTGTATTGAGAAAATAAAATATGGTGCGTTTTCAAAACTATCTTTCGGTGAAAAAAAAAACAAGTTTTCGAGATAGGTCGTGCTACACCGCAATTAATACAAATTAAAGGTAAAGTCAGTCGTAAATTCAATAAAAAACAATATGATTCATATCATTGGCTGACAGGTTGCATACACAGTAATCGGTTATTTTGTTTCGTTTGTCTACTATTTTCAAATAATAAAACCGTCTGGATATGTCTATAAAATCAGCCAATCTATGGATATTTGAGCTGGCATTTGGCAATTACCTACATTATCAATCGACAAGACGACGAACCAAAACCAACGTGTTTTTGGTGAGTAAAATATTCTGCCTACCCTGTCTTAAAACTGTGTGCACGCCACTGCCCGTGTACAGAATGCGCGAATATTTCGCACGGATCGATGTTACATTTTTCACATGATTGTTGATTTATCAAAAATAGCTCAGCCGATTATAAAAAAATTTTAGTAGGACCAATTCCGAAGTATATTTTTTTCAATAAAAAAAGAATTATTGAAATCGAACTACTACGAAAAAAGTTATGCGTGGTTATACATAAAAATATATATACGCGTCGACTTGAGTACCTCCTCCGGTTTGGTTCGTCGGTCAAAAAACTTAAATTTAAGACAGTAAATGAATATTTAATAGTGATCACAATTTTTTTAACAAAAGTAACAGTGACACCAGTTCGGTAGCCGATACTTTAGTTCCTTCATGTACAAACGTCCAAAACCTTCAAGAGGTCAACGTGTGATGACTCAAATGACTATTTCTTTGCAACCAAATTAATAACCTCGCATAAGATTTTATAATCAAGAAAATGAAGCAATTTACATAAAAACTTATGTTTACCGCCATTATAATGATGAAAGAGTTAATTATCTTGTAGAATTTTGACAAGTACGTAAGACTAGTGGCTTGTTAAATTATTTCAGTTATTTTTTTGGATAGGTGCTTGTCTCCATAATGAGGGCGATTATGCTGATTATAATTCGCGTTTATTATTTTTTATTACTAGTTAAAGGTCGGTTAATAATTATACTCTAATTTGAATATTTTAAAGTGTTAAATTTGTCGAGCTTGGTTTCATACTGTCCTACTAATTTACTAATATTATAAACGTGACAGTTTGTAAGGATGGATGGAAGGATGGATGAATGTTTGTTACTTTTTCACGCAAAAACTACTGAACGGATTGAGATTAAACTTTGCAATAGTGATACATCAGAATAACACATAGGCTATAATTTATTAGAATATTGTGTGAAACGAAGTTCGCCGGGTCAGTTAAGAATGATTCGATCACTTTACAATAAGATCAGCCACATGATACAAATATTGAAATAACTTTTGTTATTGAAAAAAATGCGTGGGTATTCGAGACAGATGAAGTACCCATTTAAAAGTAAGTCCCTTGGGGATGCATTTCTAGTTTTCATAGAATTCACTACTGAATTTATTTATACTACATAATATTATAAAGATGTAAAGTATGTGAGGTTGTTGAGGGTTATTTCTGCATCTACTGAATCGATATTTTTTATCAATAGAAACCCACATTATTCGTCAGTGTCTTAAGAATATCACGCAGGCAAAGCCGCGGACAAAAACTAGTCATGTACAAAGGTAAAGGTATAGGTTATGTATAATTAAATGTTTCTAAGCAACAATTATAATCTAGGATATCATTTTTCAAACCATTATGACTAACTAATTCTATGAGTCCGACTCTGAAATCGCGAAAAAAAGCAACGCTGCCATACATTTTCCCACAAGTCAATAAACATTTAAGGAACTACTGATGATGTGAAAAAAAGCCGTGGTGGTCTAGTGGTAATGACACTGACCGTACATTTGTGAGGTCGTGGGTTCAATCCCGGTCCCGTACCAATGAGTTTTTCGGAATTTCACACCACTGGCTTTTCGGTGAAGGAAAACATCGTGAGGCAACTTGCATACGTCCGTAGAAGGAATTCGATGGCGTGTATGAATCCACCAACCCGCACTGGGCCAGCGTGGTGGATATGGCCCAATCACCCTTAGTGGGTAGGCCTACGTCCTGCAGTGGACTATTAAAAAGGCTGGTACAGTACAGTACAGTACTGATTATGATGATCATCTTAAATACAAAGAGATGCGAAAAGTGCATGATACAAAAAAAAAAATATAGTTATGGTACACAAACCAAAACTGTTATCTTCATTGTATGAGCAACCGGATGAAAAGAGTGTTGCAACCATATTAAGCTCTCCGTGTTTTCATCAAGTAGAAGCTTTCAAAACGAATAAATTAAGTGAGAACACATCGGACATCGAAAATTAATTTCCATATTGCCCCATAAGGCCACACACCTCACAGGGACGTATATACATTAACGTATGGTTAAAGAGAAGTAGAGGTGGTGTTACTACCTAGAGGAGCTTAGAACTCTGTATAAAATAATGTTGAACGATACATTTGCACATTGAAATCACTGTTCAAATAAAATCATCGGTACAAATAATAATTATTTTTGGCAAAAAATGGCAAAACCATCTTCCATCGTGTAAGTACAAAATTCGAATATTTCGCTCGAATCGTTTACATTATTGTTGATTTTTCAAAAACAGCTCAGCCGATTTCTGTAAAATTTAAATGGGACCACCTCGGGAGTAAACCCTTTCGAACTAAAAATAATTTTTCGTTTCGGTTTACGATTGGCGAAATTATCGATGAACGTACACAAAAAATTACATAAAGACAAACATAGAACCTCCTCCTTTTTGGAAGTCGGTTAAAAATAATCTGAATTCTACTCACATTGTACACTTATGCATTCAAAGGCTTCTAAATACATTTCGGAATTCAAGATTCAAGATCATTTATTTGTGAAGATATGGTAATCGTGTACAACATACAAAGTCGCATACGGGTGTTAATTTAATGGAGAACGCATGGTTTTGCCCACCGTGGCGCACAAATGTCACACAATGAAATTAAAATTTAAGAAATTCTACGTAGATAAGATGAATTCAGCTTTTATTTTTGTTAGGTATTTGCGGAATAATTTGAGTTCTTGTCACAATAAAGCTCAGTGATAAAAGTAAGAAGAAAAGTGTACACTCGACAATATTTTATGTAAACATTATTTTACAGTGTGTTATTTGTTAATTTAACATATATGAATTAATTAATATTATTGAAAGCAACGTGGCTCTTTGTTAGTGTAGAATTGTACATCTAGTTTATGCTAACTAAAATTGGATAATATTTTAACAAGATGTCTTATTCTAAAATACAACAAATATATTTAAATTATGCCTATTTAATACGACATCGACTCTTCTCCATACCCAGTCTTTACAAAGTCGCTATACATCAATGATCGTTTGACATTTTGACATTTTTTTGAATCGACATCATTTATCACGTTTTTCTTATAATTTCATAAAATTATACGCCCCGTCTTAACTCTTCGATCTTTTAATTATGAGACACTAAGTGTTGCATTAATTACACTTCAATAATTTTTAAGTGTTGTGGACAGCAAGACGAAAACTTACAAACTTATAACTTGTGTCCTGTTTTACAAAAACAGCACTTAAATACTTAAGTTTAAGGTTCTAGAGAGTTTAGTTGACTTTGTCGATCGTAAAATTTAAAGCGGTAGTATACAACCGATGGTTACTTTCGATGCGGTAGGTAAAATAGTCATAAACGTATTTTTGACAGACATACGTTTATGAGGGCTTATGTATGTCAGTTATTATAACAATACATTTAATTATTGGTCTGTTAAACTCAATTTGTGAGCTTCTGCAGTTGGGACAGATATTGACGAAGAAATTACAGTAGGGCATGATGTAATATATTTTTTTTTAAACAATAATGATTGTTATTGAGTAGTCAAGAATTATTTTATTGCACAAAGTAAAAACATTTTAGTCTGACGAAACAGGGTTAGTCAGAAAGAGCCTATTAAAGCGAAAGCGGATGGTTTAGAGCATCATTTTAAACAAATGTTACTAAAACTAACCGATTTTGGAAGTAGCTGTAATTTCGGAAGAAAAAGTTAAGATAATGAAAATCACATTTGCAGTAGGCAGGGCACATAGGAACACGGTAGTCCGATGGCGGATGCGGTTGAAAAGTTCTCGAATGGAGACTATGTACCGGCAAACGCAGCTTAGTACAACCCGGTCACAATATCTGTGTACCTGACTTCGTGACGTCATATCGAATTATCGGGACGTATATACATTACCGGACGTCTAGTATACCGTCCGGACGGAAAATATTATCAGGACGTGTATCGGCAACGAAGATGCTAACCGTAATGTCGCACCGGGGAGTGCGCGGAGAGGTGACAGGGGAAGCGGGAGAGGCGCCGCATTCCAGCGAGGTGCACAGATATTCTGAACGGGTTGTATATCCACCCACGAGGTGGACATAACTATGTTCTCATCAAGACCGCAGGATCGCGGTGGATGCAAGCCGCTTTCAACCGGTCTTATGGGAGATTCATAGGAGAAGGCCTGTGTCTAGCAGTGGATGTCCTATGGCTGATGGATGGATGGATAGACAAAAGCTTTAGGTTACAAAGACAGGCACATTATAAAGCGACTTTGCTTTACAATTTATGTACTTAGTGATTTAGTTTGTCGTCTAGACAGCCTTTACCTTGCTAAAAAATATTTTTAACGCAATTAAAATGGAATGTTGTATAATTAAAATGTTATTTTTATGAATTGAAAACACCGGGCCTTTTATGAAGTCATCTTAAAATAGCTCTACCAAGAAATTATATTCACGAATGTGAGAAATAAAAACTCAAAAGGGTGCGACTGAAAGTGAAAAATGATTTATTAATCTTAATAAATTAAAAGTGATTTCAATTGAGAATCTCAGTGATTCAACTCGGTGTGAATATTGAATAAAACTTGATTGCATTATGACGCTGAAATGTTATTGTAAATTGTTGTTTTGTTGAAGGAAAGTGAAACTTGAGACACTTAAATGAAAGAAAGAGAGTTTTTGTGTTATTAATAAAATGGTTTATCAATCCAAAACTTTCCGTGTGTTTGTTGGTTTTAGGGTTCCGTACCCAAAGAGTAAAAACGGGACCCTATGACTGAGATTCCGCTGTCCGTCTGTCCGTCTGTCTGTCTGTCACCAAGCTGTATCTCATAAACCGTTATAATTATACGAACTTAATTTTCACAGATGATGTATTTTTGTTGCCGCTATAACAACAAATACTAAAAACAGAATAAAATCAATATTATGGGGGCTCCAATACAACGAACCTGAATTTTTAAACGGTTTTCACTCCATATTAATAATGGTAACAGGTAGATGCTTAAAATTTACACAGAATTTTTATTTGTATATACAATTCAATAATAAATAATTTAAATTAAATAAATATTTAAGAGGGGCTCCCACAGTATGGAACCCTGCGTGCGCGAGTCCTACAAATACAAATCATTTATTGATAACAAGCATAGTTATAAGTCATTACTACTCGTACTTGGCCGATTTTTTATTATAATCAGAGGGAGGGATATACTTGATTGTTTGCAAGGATACAGTTTGAACGTCGGGGAGTACTTTTAACATCGGAAAAATAAAAAGTTCCTTTGGCACAAAAACCGAAATATCACACGGGTGTATAAACACAAGCCTGGTTCGCGCAACGCAAAAATTTAGTTGAGGTGGCATCTAAAATAGCGCTGGATGCGAATCGCTTACAATCAGTTTTACTGGAATTCAATAGTGGAGGCCTATGTCTACAAGTTGACGTTCTATGTCTGAAATTGTAGTTAGTTTAGTATATTTCACCATATAAATGCACATATGCATACATGAGTCATAAGTCATAAGTAATTTATTAATAAAATGTCAATTTACACGTCATAAAAAATATTACATACAACTGTAATACAAAAAACATAATTTTTTACATAGTGAAAAATTAATTACAACATAATAACAAAAAATAATTGTGTTAAAAAAAAATGCACAATGGACAATAGCATAGTTCTTTTATTTGATGCCAATCATTTGTTTTTCTTATTTTCTTACAAAATATGTATTTGGTTATTTGAATAACTTTTTTCTATAGACAAAATGGTCGTATTATCCAAGTATAATTCTCAAAAGAACACAGAGCGAGAGTGTGCAATAACACTCCAAACTTCAAATATTGCCAAATATTGCTAGAATTTCGCTGAAATACTTCGGAGTATAAGTACAATGCGTAGATAATTCTTGTGTCTAACTTAATATATTTCGTTAACATTTTAAATATAACGTGAAATAAAATTAAAGTACTCTACAGTGAGCTCTATAAGTAGTTATAGAACTAATTTTTAACTTTTTTTTTGTTCGGGGTCCTATGTATTGCATTTAACGTAATATTGCTTTAATTTCATCTGTTCGCATAGTCTTTTTACGCTATATTAATAATAGCGTGATTTCATTCGAAAACTTTATGTGTCTTATGCTCACTACCAAATATACCTACATAACTTGCTAAACCACTGACCTATTTATTTATTCATATTCGTTTATTTATCTTAATACTAGCTTTTTCTTATGGTGATATTATAGCGCTCATATAGCGTAGTTTGCCTGGGTGTTTTAGCGATCACCGAAGTTAAGCATCGTTAAATTGTAGGCCTCAGTTAATTTAACTGTTTAGTCATGTCAGAGGCCTTTAGGCGGCTTAAAACTCTGACGCTAGGGCTAGTCACCCGGCTTATACGAACTTAATTACTTACCTGTACCATATACCTACAGTGTGTAGGTAATACCAGATGGATCAAAGATCTGATTGAACCAGGAGTGCAGAATCGGACTGAATAGAAGGTTTTTGCTGTCGATCTTATCGGATTGAAATAGGGAAGGCTTTGAACTACTGTCTAACATTCGTCAAACAGACGAACTACTGCTAATATGATGATGATAATAATAACTAAATAATAAATAAATAAATAAATATTAGGGGACATCTTACACACGGTCTCTGACCCCAAACTAAGCAAAGCTTGCGATATGGCTGCCAGAGACTGATATACTACATAAAGATATTTTAAATACATACAGACCTTTTTTTGTGATGAGCATAGCAAACACCTATGCTCATCACATAAATATTTGCCCTGGGTGGGGATCAAACCCACGCCTCTTTGATCCAGAAGTCAGGGTCACTAACCACTGAGCCACCGAGGCAGTCAAAGTATAGTTCTAAATAAACGCAAAAATAAATAGAATCGATGTCAATGTTAGTTATGTAAAATTAAATGTGTGTCAATGTAATTAATGTAAGCTGCCAATCAGGCATCCTTATAATCTACCACATTAGCTCTGACAGTTGACATGGTCATCAATGTCACTATTACGAAATTCGACAAGTCGGCAAAATTCAGGTTTTTGTAATTTAATACTAGGCGTACTCGCTTATCTAGAGCAAGGGAAAATTTTGTTTCACAACAATAACACGCATGTTTTGATCTCTTTTAGCCCATCGAATAGGTTTATTTTTGTCTCGGCTTTGTCGAAGCATCGACTTGTAAATCATGCTATTATAGACAATAGACCACCTCCGATAGTATTTTATTTCGTTTTTTTGACATCAGAAATTCTCAAAACACGAGCCTAGAGCCTTGGAGACATAGATATTTAGATTTGGAGTTGTTATACTGCTGTGTTATAAAGTAAGTTCGTATAGGTCGGGTGGCTAGACCTGGCTTCAGAGTTTATGGGCCGCCTGAAAGCCTCTGACTTGGCTAAACGGTTAAAACAACCTAGACCTACAATTTAACGTGTCATACGAGCCACGGTAGAGCTCAGTTGGTTGGTAACGTTGCTTAATCTCGGTGATCGCTAACAAACACCTAATCCAACTACGCTACGAGCGCTATGCTGTGTTATGAAATTATTGTATAAAAATTCTATTGTATCCCAATTTACTTTGTCTATGAAAACAACAAATCTTACTTTACATAATAATCAAGTATTCTGTGGGAAAAAGATTTTGGACAATGAGATATCGATTAGGTATCATTATTTACAGATTACCTAAATAATGACCGAGTTAAACAAAGTATTCATTAAACTGTAAACCTGTTTTTTTTAACGTTACCTTTTATTAAGTTTAATTACTTTTAGATAGTCTAAACTCATCGTAAAAAAAATTTTTTAAATTATTTTTTCTTCAATAAGAACAGCAAAACTGTACGAATGATGATTTAAATTAAACGTCAAATGTATTTAACTTAGATGTACCCATTATGTACTCTAAACTGTTGTAGATGACATCCATAACGTCGGGAGTCGTCAAAATCGTTGTATCAACAAATCGGTAAAATTACTAATGCAGTAATTAACACTAAAAAGCTTTCAACCAGCCTTATTTTAATTAACCACGTTTAACTTTATAACCAAGTTTAATTTGCAATCAGATCCAAATTAGCAACAAAATCTTCCACGGCCGACAAATTGTCACTTCGCCAAGATCTAGGCCAATATTTTTCAACCCGCTTATAAAAAGTGCAAGCAGTTTCTTGAAACCCATCAGTTGGGATCCAGCGGTGGACGAAATATTTACAATGCAAAAAATCGTAAGTGCTCCATAAATCAGTTGGACATGATGAAATTGGGTGGCCAGTAGGCGGAAAATTTGTCTGAGAAACAAATTTACATTAAAATTTGGACTTGGTTAATTTTTATCTTTGGAACGAAACAACAACTAATTGACAAAAAAAGGTTTACAATTACTTCATGTTGAAAAAATTCCGAAAAATTTCAAAAATGCTTGTTTAGAAAATATCTAAAATTATTTTACTCGCGTGTTTTATTGTGATTTTTTGGCAATAATCTTAATCTTTTTTTTATTCCGAATAGTAATTTGCGTTTGACTACATACTGCTTGATGTTGAGCAGATGTGCGGTCTAGGGTGTAGCACGCTTACTTAGAAGATACCTATTTACTCGGGATTTGAAGACACCCACGTTATACTTAAGCGGGAAGACAGACGCAGGCAAAGCGTTCCACATTCTGGCTGTTCGTATGAGGAATCAGGATAATAGTTTACAAACCTATAGATTGATAGGATCATGACTGAAAACTAAAATAATTTCATGAATAGTTATTTCTTTCTTGAGATAAATGGCAAATAGGTTAATGAGTTTCTTGGGAATTCCACTCCGGCCCATACGAACTTACGATTACAAGTACAAAACTGCAAAATCATAATCGTTACCAGTGCGTTAGTTACTAGTACTCGTCAGGGTACCAATTTTTGTTTTGAAATTAATTTTGTAATATTTTCTTTACAGATCATCATCAGCACCATTCTGGCGTTTGCTGCAGCAGCACCAGCTCTCCTCATCGAAGACCATGACATCCACTACCCATTATATGCCAAGTCCACCTTCACCCACAGCAACCAACTAGTAGACCACGGAGGCACTATCTTTGATCATGGGAGCTTCATCCACCAACCCATCATTCCAGTGGTCCACGAGATCTCTTCTAAGAAGTCTACTTTAACGAAGAGCAGTCATGTGGTTAACCATGGTGGTACTGCTGTTGTGCACGCTCCTGTGTATCATGAGTACCATCCAGTTATGTACAGTGAAGTCAGGCCTTTGAAGACAACTGTAACCAAGAGCAACCAAATAGTCAATCACGGTGGCTCTACTCTTGTCCACGCTCCGGTGTTGCCCGTAGTACATTCTCCTATTGTTCACTCTCCAGTCCATACTTCTGTTTTGTACTCTTCCCCTGTGGTTTCAGTAAAGTCAGGAGATTCAGCCACGTCTCACCACAGCTCGACTGTGCATGAAACGGTGCCGGTTGTCAACCATTTGCCGTTGTATGCTCTCCATCATTAAGGTTTTGTTTTTGTTGATTAAATTATTTTTTGTTTTGAAAGATTAATAATGTGTTTCAATTTCTTTACCATTTTACTTACCTATTTTTTATTTAGGTAATTAGCCAGTATGGGGAAATATTTTTAATTTGCAACCGCTATGTATCAGAAATTTAGAGCTAAAACATGGTTTAGCATCTTATGCTTTGAGTAATATAAAAAAACATAAGTGTGCCATAGTTCGGCCGTTCAGAGAATGCGTTCCTGACACGTAATATTGAAAAAATGTATTTGGCCGATATCTCGGAAACTATGTACTTAAGGGCAAAAAACATTGAGATTGTTATTGTAGAAAATAAAATTTCGCATCTTTTTTCATGAAATTTCCTTAAATGGACCTTAAAACATTAAATGGTCCATAAATCGTAAACGGTAAGTTTTACAAAGAAGTTTCATGGTAACAAAAGATGCGAAATTTTATTTTCTACAATAATGATCTTAATGATTTTTTTTTTAATTTTATAGTGCATCCCACACTAGGTTTATCTCAAAGAGTTACTTTTTATGATAAACATTTCAAAAATTCGTCGCGGATGCAGGATTCAAACCTAGCGTCTTCGGATCACTAGCCCGACGCTCTGACCACTGAGCTAATCCGCTATATAGCGCTATATAGCGGATTAGCTCAGTGGTCAGAGCTAAAAATGTTTATCATAAAAAGTAACTCTTTGATAATGATCTTAATGTTTTTTGCCCTTAAGTACATAGTTTCCGAGATATCGCCCAAAAGCATTTTTTCAAGATGACGTGTCAGGAACGCATTCTCTGAACGGCCGAACTATAGTTAGGATTTTGAACCATTGAGTATTAGGATTTTGAACCATTCAGTTTCGAAGTTCTTAGTGATAAATATTTGATTTATTATGAGAAAATTTGACACGTAACATTTTGGGAACAATATGCTCGTCAGAATCTACTCTATAACTTCACTTATTACAAAATAACTGTTTTAGATTTTTATGTAAAAACTTTAATGAATTGCTAGTCTTAGACGAATAGTTCAAAATAGCTATTCAAATATTTACTTTAAGCAAATTAGGTTGGAAATACTCGTAGATAAAATAGTTGAGACATTACGTCTATCAAAGAGCAAATACCGTTTTCATTGGCAAATGACGTAACTGCGATAATGACGAATAAACAGAGCCAAAGTCTATTTCTGAAAGTTGTTTCAAGATTTTCATGAAAAGAGCTTTGCTAATATTTCCAGATGAAAGTCAAAGAAATGTTTTCTAAGAAATTAATAAATACCCACGTTAAGTGAAAAGCGCTGGGAAATTACCAGTTTTGTCTGTGGATATTTTAGATTTAAATACGTTTTTAAAAGCTTTTATAATGCCTATTTACTAGTTAAGTGACATTTTGTTATTTTGATAGGTGTATAGAAATATGAAATTTACTAATTTTAATTCTTACTTATTATCTTTTCATAAAGAAATTTATGATCCAATTACAGGTCGTGGCATATAGGTGTACCGCTGAGCAAAGTGTGGAGGGGATGGCGGCGCATAGGTTTGGTATGGCGGTCGTCATGCGCAGCCATCCCCTCCACAGTACCCTTAACGCTACACTTACGTGCTGCTACCTGTAACTAGACTGTATTTAAAAAAAGTTTTATTTAGCAACAAAGTAATTTTTTAAATTAGGCTATCATTTTTTTCCTTTCATTGTGATTTTCATTTTCATTTTACTTTTGCCTCTACATAAATTAATCTTTGTTCCCCTACTAAATAGTTTATTAATCTGTGTTTTATGAATTTAATTTGCGGGTAGCTAAAGGCGAAAACTAGGCGCAAAGCGTTATTATTATTTTTTGCGTAAGGACATTACCTGCGCAACTTTTTACTTCATCCTAAAACTAATTACAAGAGCCGACATAACACCGTTCGTACACAAAGCATGCAAAATATCTTCTACTTTCGATTCTGATACAAAAAGTAAATATCTAATTTTTTGAACTGAAAATTTCTTTAGCGGCACTTTTTGGGATGGGTAAACATGTTAACCCTTAAATGCATGTTGTTGCCAAAAGTCTACAAACCCATTGTTATCTTTTTATTTGTGGACTGACACCAATAACGGCAATACATTAATTCTTTTATTATGTAGGTAGCTATAAAATTTTATTTTCAATGTTATTTAAGTTTAGGTTTGTACATATAGCGTAGTACGAGTATAGTTGTAATATTTAGTTAAGTTTATGAAATGTTATATAAGTTTTGCAAATAAATGTTTTCTAAAGTTTGTACAATTAATTGCTGTATAATAAAATTAAATCGAATATTTGAAAAGTCATGTTTTTAAGGGTTAAACTTGCGTGCAAACACGTGACCTGATCGAAAATTCGTAAGACGGCGCAAGGCCCTTGCATGATTGTACATATTTGAAATTGTATTTTACCACATAAATGATAGTTACTTTTATAGATATCTATTTAACGCATTATGTTACGTAAACAGTAAATATGTACTTATGTAACAAACGGGCATGAATATTTATCTTAAAGCATTTTTTTGATTATTCAAAATATATTATGTAAAAATAGAAGTAATAGTCATTAGCTTAGTCTTTATTTCTAGTTTATAATATCCAAATTAGCCAAATTGTGCTGCCAGTTTAGTGACCAGAAAGACAAGTTGGAGTTATAAATAACTAGCGACCCACCTCGGCTTCGCACAGGTTTATTGTACATATAAACCTTCCTCTTGAATCAGTCTACCTATTAAAAAAAACGCATCAAAAGCCGTTGTGTATTTTTAAAGATATAAGCATACATGGGGACATGGGGACAGGACAGCGGAAGCGACTTTGTTTTATACTATGTAGTGATGAGCTTTATCTTTTGTTTACTTGATCTTGCTTCAAGTCAATACAAAAGTTTTGGAGACAAAAAAATGTTAAACGCCTTTGAAATTATCTAATTTGAAACTGAAACCTACTGTTACATATACAAGTACACCAGATCTTGTAGTCATTGGTTACCAATATTTTTAGCAAATGATTGTGTAAAATATGGACCTCAATTTTTAGTTCACGAAATTAGCACAATTTACACTGGCGACATCAATTCAGAAGCCGTTCATTTTGGCGTTTCGTCAGTGGAGGACCTTACTCATGTGTATGAGAAATTGCCTTGCAAAATTGTATACTTAAGTCGAGAAGTAAATCGCCCTGATTATGACGCCTTTTGTACGAACAGCGTAACAGCTCCAAAGAAGATACCTCGCCTACGCCCTTTTAGCCGAAACAAAATATCTGAAACTACATACATGTTTCACCCCGACCTTGCTGAAATATTCATGTAATGTTGATTCATCCTCTTGGAACAGACAACATGAAATAAGCAAACTGAAAGCTTTTAATAACTGAGCGAAATAAAGACAGCAATAATATATGCTCCAGTTTTTATCACTGTTTCTTGGTTTATATCTAGACTTTCATAATATTTATGCCGTAGTACCAGAGTACTAAATGATCACTGCTGTATTATGGATAATACAGGGTTATTTCTAAAACACCAGCAACCTTTTAGGAGCTTATTCTGTACATCAAAACTAACAACTTTTGTTCTAAGACTTTTGTAAAAACTCAAAAAAAAATCAGCTGTTCCATACACTTTGTCGAGGGTGATCGACATTTTTCTATGGAACAACAACTTTATTTTTGAGAATTAATAAAAGTCATAGAACAAAAGTTGTTAGTTTTGATGTACAGAATAAGCCCCTAAGAGGATGCTGGTGTTTTAGAAATAACCCTGTATATTGCTATGACTGTATGTCGCATGTGTCTTTACACTACGTACCTACGTATTCTGAAGTACTATTTTACTCATCATTCTGATCAACTTTTACTATGGAATCAAATCTAAAAACATGACCAAAATATGTTTTGTGTGCTGAACAAATAAATGAATAATAATATAATGAAACACACCCACAAACACCACCCACAAGCTTCTACTGCAAACGCACAAAATGGCGCTGACACACAAACGCTGCCCAGATTTTTATTAATTCTTTTGTTCTTTATGAAATCAGAAAAATAATGAAAATCATAGAGAATAGAGGCAGAAGAATTTTAACAGAAAAGCATCAACGATGCTGGCAGATTTCTAGCAGGCAAGCATGGGCAGTGCACGGGATGGGGAGAAAAAAACTGCTGTTGGTCGGGGCGGGTTGGAACTGGACATTTTCTACAAAAGTTTAAATATTTCGCATATAGAATACTTTAGCAATGTTAGTTTAGTATGTTACTTTAGTAATTAACCGACGAATTCTTTTTAATTGTGAAAAAAGACGTACCACGTCGTCTGATGGTGTGACAGTATCTGACTGTGTCTAAGAAAAGATATAAAAGTAATATTGAAAATCTTTCAGCCATAAAGCAATGTCCTCGGACAAACTTAATGTACTGATGAGGTGTTATTTGTAGATACGGCCCACCACTCATAGTTGGGGAGCCCACGGATAAATTTTCATCTTTTTCTTCTTCATCTTGATAATCATGACCCTTTAATGGATTATAGTATATTATAGTAATGGATATAGATCGTCATGTTAAAACCTCTCTGTCCCTCCCAGGTATCGTCAGATTAAAAACTGGCACGCAAGGGACTTCAAATTGAACCTGTCTTCATGTATGAAATTTGACAAGCACGAGTATTAGTCAAAAAACAATAAAACAATTTCAAAAATTTGCTACTTACGAGTACGCGTCACTTACAAATCGACGGTTTTTTCAATAGGTTAAATATTCACTTTAACATCCCCCTTAGACTTTGATGCGCCTGGATATTTCATTTTTAGGGTTCCGTACCCAAAGGGTAATAACGGGACCCTATTACTAAGACTCCGCTGTCCGTCTGTCCGACTGTCTGTCTGTCTCCAGGCTGTATCTCATGAACCGTTAGAGCTAGAAAGCTGAAATTTTCACAAATGATGTATATCTGTTGCCGCTATACTAACAAGTACTAAAAACAGAATAAAATTAACATTTAAGGGGGGCTGCCATACAAGAAACCTGTTTTTTTAACCGTTTTTCACTCGATATTAATAATGGTAACAGGTAGATGCTTGAAATATTCACAGAATGTTTAATAGTTCTAAAATCAAGTTAATAATAAATAATTAAATTAAATTAAAATATAGTAAATATTTAAGGGGGGCTCCCATACAGTACAGAACCCTTCGTGCGTGAGTCCTACTTGTACTTGGCCGATTATTGAACAGTAATCTGTTAAAGCTTGTTAAGTCTACAATGCCTACCTCCTTCCAAGGAATGTACGAGTATTTAGTAAACTTAGTAGAAGCATTAGTCTACCACATTTTTTTAACATACGTATAATAGTTACCTTTTTATGTAGGTACAAATTTTCATTTTTGACTTAATTATTTCCGCAGAATCCTATCCGAGACGCCTGTCTGTATATTTAGCATCCTGGGCTCCACTGCTATCGGCTCAGTTACAAAACAGCATTCATACAAAATTGGATGATTATCTGGTCATTGCTGCCGAGGTTACTTACAGATTAGCTGTGATATTGTGAAATTTGTTAGAAATAAAACAAATTCATTTTGTGTTTGACGAAGATGGTTAATTTTGTTTTGCAGGTGACTAGTTTAATGCTGTTTTTAACCGACTTCCAAAAAGGAGGTGGCTCTATGTTCGTCTGTATGTATTTTTTTTGTGTTCATCAATAATTCCGCCAATTGTGATCAGAATCGAAAAAATATTTTTAGCACGAAAGGGTATACTCCCGAGGTGGTCCCATCATTCAAATGCTATAGAAATCGGCTGAGCCGTTTTTGAAAAATCAACAGTAATGTAAACAATTCAATTAAAAACCATTCGAGCGAAATATTCGAATTTCGTACACAATGGAAGGCGGTTTTGCCATTATTTGCGAAAAATAATTATTAGTGTTCATAGCTCAAGGAACTAAATGGATCAAGTTGTCAATGTAGAGCAACTCTCGGTGGTTGTTTTTTTAATGGTTGATCGCAAGTAGCATTTAGAGCTGATCGCTGTTATGGCTAGGATTACAGCTTAGGTTGTTTTGACTATTTAGTCATATGAAAGGCCTCTAAGGCTTGAAAACTGTAACGCTAGAGCTAAGCTAGCCATCCATACTATACTCGTACGAACTTTTACTCGTATACAATCTGAGCTGATTGTATTTAACATGGCGATTAGCGGATTGTATTTAACATGGTGACTAGCGGATTGTATTTAACATGGTATATTTTAGTCAAACGACCTTACACCTTTACGTGTCTGTTAATTAGTTTTTTTTCAGTACAAAGTTGCATTATTCCGCAAAGACACTATCTTTGCGGAATATTACAACTTAGTCATGTAAAAAAACTAATTAATAGACACAGACATAGAGTTTTATCCGTAATTATGAATTGGCTGAAAATTACGTTGATTGAAACAATTAAATTCTTAAATCAACATGAGTTTTTGAATAATCTCATCCTACTTATATTATAAACGCGAAAGTTTGTACGTATGGATGTTTGTTCCTCTTTCACGCAAAAACTACTGAACGGATTGGGATGAAACTTTGAAAAGTAATGCTTATACATCAGAATAACACATAGGTTAAAATTATAAAGATATTATAACGAGATTATGAAACGAAGTTCACTGGGTCAGGTAGTCTATACCAATATTAAAAAAGAGGAAAGATTTGATTGTTTGTTTGCATCGAATAGGCTCCAAAACTACTAAACCATTTGAAAAATTATTTTACTGTTGGAAAGCCACACACTATCTCCGCTGGACATAGGCTATAATTATATTTAAAAAAAAAAGGATTACTTTCTATTTGTCGTTTTTAGCCAATCGTACCCGGGTGAAGCCGGGATATGCAGCTAGTATGACATAAATGCGAATATGCAGCCTTGTAAACACCCAAACTATAGTTTGGCATTGCATAGAGCTGCTATGATACTCGACCTTACGATATGGATTATAAATGATAGTTCACGGAAAATAAATAGACGCTCCATAAGATCATTGCCAGACAAATGATTTGATGTGACCTCCGAATGTTCACTTGTAGTTTATTAAATTTTAGGCGATGATCCTAAGATATTTTATTAGACAGTAACGCACTGGGTTCACCCGTTTTCAACTATTATTGCCTATGCCACTAATTTCGATTAGTTTTAAAACTAAAAATAGTAACTTAATTTCAGTTTTTTTTTTAAATAAGTTCTATATTGTTACTAACATTTGTTTTCTACTATTTGTACAATACACTTTTTTTTGTAACCGACTTCCAAAAAGGAAGAAGTTCTACGTTCGTCTTTATGTATTCTTTTTTTGTGTATGTTCATCGATATATTTCGTCAATAGTGAACCAAATTAAAAAAATATTTTTTAGTTCGAAAGGGTATATATACTTTCAAAGTGGTCTCATTTAAATTTTGTCCAAATCGGTTAAGTCATTTTTGAAAAATTAACAATGTTAAAGTTGTAATTATCAATTCGAGCGAACCTGGATAACTGTACTGTACCAGCCTTTTGAATAGTCCACTGCAGGACGTAGGCCTACCCACGAAGGGTGATTGGGCCATATCCACCACGCTGGCCCAGTGCGGGTTGGTGGATTCACATACGCCATCGAACTTCTTCTACGGACCGTTGCCTCACGATGTTTTCCTTCACCGAAAAGCCAGTGGTGTGAAATTCCGTACATAAATTCCGAAGAACTCATTGGTACGGGACCGGGATTTGAACCCACGACCTCACGATTGTAAGGCCGGTGTCATAACCACAAGACCACCACGGCTTCACTACAACTTCAACTTCAACTAGGATCACTATTGTGCGGAATTTGTTTGGCGATAACAATAATTTTATTAAAGTTCTTAACCTATTATATTTATTGGTAGATAATTTCTCATCAAAAGAAAAAATCTTCTAGGCCTAGCCTAGTCCGAAATCTAAACCCGAAGACTCAACACTCCCTGAAAATTCTTTGAACACAAAAAACCTATCTTTAATAATTATTTTTTGCAAAAAAATAGCATGACCGACTTCAACCATGTACAGAATTCGCGAATATTTCGGTCGGATCGTTGTAACATTTTTCACATTATTGTTGATTTATCAAAAATGGCTCAGTAGATTTCGATAAAATATAAATGGGACCAATTTCAAATTATACTCTTTCCAATAATAAAAGAATTATCGAAATCGGACTACTATGTAAAAAGTTATGCGTGGTTTAAAAATACGCGTCGAATTGAGTACCTCCTCCGTTCGTCGGTCAAAAATACTTACCTATCGTAGAAGTCTACCATGATATTGAAACAGGAATACACTTGAAATCAATTAGTATACAAGTAATTACGACTGAAAGTCTGGACAATTGATTCTAAGAGAATAAGTACTCAATTTGTAAGTAAGTAATTGCTATTCAAAAGTACAATGAACTTGACATTCAAGTACAATCGTTTGCACAACTTAACCAACCGGTTGCGTGTACGCACTCACGACAAGCGCGTTTCGTACCTTGTCGAAATAAGTGTAGTATCATTAAAAAACCATAAAGTTTCGATTTTATTTTAGATTTCGGAAGGCTGGAAGTTATCAAGCCTGCGTTCGAGACGATTCGTAATGACTCTTGAAAACCACTTATAAACATGGCTCAGAAGCGAGATGGGTCTGTAATTCTTCTATAAGGTGTTGTCACCTTTTTTAAAGAATAGCACCACCACGCTTCTGTTCCGTTTTTCAGGCGTTATGCCCTCGAGGACGACGGTGTTGAAAAGCTTATAAAGGACTTTAAGTACCGGTTTAACCCGGTACCCGCTTTCAGAAGCTCTGAAGTGATTCCGTCGTCACCCGGCGCCTTGGTGCTACTAATAGTATACATAAATATCTCCTCAAACTCAACACTGAAACATAATGTTTATTTTATTTATTGAAGTCAGAAGCGCCATTTTTGGCAAAAAAATCGGCCTAAAGCTGTTTTAAAAAATGTTTTGACGATTATCTTACTGTGCCATAGTTCTAAGTCGTTGCAAAGTTCCAACAATAGGTGCGTCAAATCTCTTATAATATTGTTCGATGTAATTGTGTAAAATGTTCGAGTTATCGTCCGATCTACAACTTTTGACTTTTGACCCACATTTTACAATGGACGCCATTAAAAGTTTCGTAAACAAATAAGTAGGATCTAATATTTTATTCTGTAAGTATGTTTGTACAGGCCAAGGGTTAGCTTTGGTTTGAGAGTTTTCAAGTCGTCTGAAGGCATTTGTGATGAATAGGTAACTATTTAAATTGGTACTTAAAGTAACATCCATCTTTGTTATATAACTTTGACTTTGACATCCATCTACCCAACAGTCATAGGACGTTCACTGGTGAACGTAGGCCTCCCCTTTGGATCTCAAATAAGACAGGATGGAAGCGGCTTGCATCCAGCGCGGTTTTAATGAGGTAATCCGTCGACCTTGACGTCCTACGCAGCGCTTGCCGGTACGTGGTCTCCACTCGAGAACGATTACGGCCCCATCGGTCATCAGTCCTTCGCGCTATGTGCTCTGCCCACTGCCATTTCAACTTGCCAATCAGTTGGGCTATATCAGGGTATGCATGTAGGTACTCAAAAGCTCCCTGCTTTAAATATTACATGATCTAGATCACGCGTCACGCGATCTAAGCGCTTGGTTGTATAAGTATGCTACTGCGGTCACCCATCCGAAGACTGACCGTACTGAACTTGGTAAATAATTCCTAGTCAAGGTACGCTATGAGTGCTGCCCTTCTTTGAAGTAGCACTAGAATAAGTAGTAATAGTTATCGAGTGGTGACTAAGCACTAGTGCCAACGCGGCGCCATCGTAAATTTAATAGCAAGGTAATAATTAATTATTTTTCGCAAAAAATAAAATGACCGATTTCACTCGTGTACAGAATTCGCGAATATTTCGCACGGATCGATGTTAAATTTTTCACATTATTGTTGATTTGTTAAAAACGGCTCAGCCGATTTCAATAAAATTTTAATGAGACCAATTTCGAAGTATACTCTTTCCAATAAAAAAAGAATTATTAAAATCGAACTACTACAAAAAGTTATGCGTGGTTATACATAAAACATATATATATAAACGCGTCGAATTGAGTGCCTCCTCCGGTTTGGTTCGTCAGTCAAAAAGTGTTCTCTCTATCGAATGCCTAAAATGAAAAAGAAACCGAAATGTTCTAAATTGCTATTATAATTACGATGGCGTCGTCATAATTGGGCCTAATGTCAACCCACGCGGACCACGGTGGCCAGACGAGCTCATTAGGACCGCAGCACCCTTAGCATGGTAATGAGATAAAATCATTTTATCCTCTTTTAATGTCAGTTTTCAATGTCAATTCATACTTTGTTTTCACACCGAGGGGAAAAACTGGTGGAAAGAAAATATGCAAGGCTCTTGCACACTGGTGTTTTCAGAGATCCATTTAATTGAATTTGTTGAACTTTTAAAACGACTGTAATCGATTACTTACATTACAATTCTATTTGTACATTAGGTATATGTCTACTATTGGACGTTCTATGGGTGCTATAATTATTTGACAAAGTCATGTATAAATGTAATCTTTAAAGTCAGTTATATACCTAAACAAATTAAGAATTGTGTAAAAAGCTCTTGGTAGATACACAAATAAAATTCATAAATATTACGCAGATAAATTTCATTTGGTGACAAATTTAAGTCACATAAATTAGTTGAACGTCAATATAGAGGACTTAAAAATTGTTTATTACATTTTACAGTTTAACTAAATGCGATTGCAATCAGTTTTATCTATATTTCATGGCATTATGGCCGATCGGCGCTTAAAAATTATTATACGTCAATAATCGTTTTATTTTTACACAAATATTTTTTATCTGTACTCATTTTAAGCCTTCAATCATTCTTTTTTCATCCAATTACTAAAGGGAGAGTAGATAATATTTTTGAGATTAATATTTTAGGTAGCGAGATCAATCGAGGATACCTACGGCTAGCACAGGGCCTAATATGACTAAAACGATGACAATTTCAAATTTTTATTTAACACTAGCTTTTGCCCGCGGCTTCGCCCGTGTGGTATTTTAATTTTTGTGCTATCCCATGGAACCATTTTATTTTTCCGGGATTAAAAGTTGATTAGGTCACTTTCCGTCTTTTAAACTATGTCCATACCAAAAATCAAGTCAATCACTTGCTCCGTTGCTGAGTGAAAGAGGAAGAAACTAACAAACACACTATTAGATTTTTAATATTAGTAAAGATTGTATGATATTTTCAATACTCCTGAATTTCCTAAAATCGCTGATATATTTTAATGACTTAGGTCGCTAAGTGTTATTAAATTCCTAAGTTTAATACTTCCCAATACTTTAGGGTTTCGTATAACTTATTTTTAGGATATGCTCAACCGTGAAATATTGCAAAAATATACTCGTTTTACAAGAATGTTTTCCACCCTGGAGGAAATGTGCGGAAGAGTTAATTTTTTGCTGTCGATTGAAGCTCACGAAAACTTCATAACCGCACGTGCGAAACCCCATTCCAAAAACAAAACTTACTTATAACGAACTTGGCGCATCTTCAGTGTTGATTATATATAGGCCTTTATAGGTTTTTTTTTTCCGTAATGAGGCCCTATTAAAGCTACATACTTGTACTCGTAGTAGTTATGAGGCCCTTATACGAGGCATCACATTGCGCATGTCTTATTGCATACAATACCGTTCAAAAGTTGTCGGTTATGTAAGTGAACTTGACTTCAACCTAAATACATAAGTTGTACTCGTTTGTGTGTTTATATTTATGTATTCTTAATCTCGTACTTGCGTGATGTGACTGGGAGGTGCGAAGGAAGCTTTGGTGGATGCGGTATCGAGAGGTTGTTCGACCACTATTCGACATCAAGTGTGCTTAAAAGTATTGTAAGCAATGATTTTGCTGTTAAAAGTTACGCCTTTTTACGACAAAATTGTCTAATAATAACAACATCATTAATGTTTTTTCCTATACGTACTTGATCAAGTTAACTAACAATTAAGTACAATATAATTGTTAAACAGTCTTATTAATCTATCATTATTTTAAAATGCATGATTGCGATTATTAAAGGACGCCGAGCAAATAGCTGATATTTTTGAGATTTCTAGGTTGTTCCCGTAGTACAAGTCAATAGTAGGTAATGAAAAATTATATATTCCAATATTTTTATAGGGCAATGCCTTTATTAACTACCACTAGATACAAGACTAATAAAAACTAAAACTACATAAACTACTACTACATAACAAGCAATTACATCATCCACAGACCCTTAAAGGTCTAAACATAATCCAAATGCCCAAGCCCACTGCCAGCTTGCAGCGTGTCCAGCATGCTGGCAGCATTGCCACGCTGAATGGCAATGCTTATACGTTGAGCCAAATAAACACCATCATTTTTGTTACGCGTCGACCAAAATTGTTTATCGTATAATACAACACGTGATGTACCGCCTTACCACAAAAAATGGTTAAACACGCCTTAAACACTGTCTAACCGTACAATTTGTACTATTAAATGTTGTTAATTATCATTGTCTTTGTCGTAAAACTTTTGTGGTAAAACGGATAATCTCTAGTATCTAAATGAAACTAGTACCAGAGTAACGCCGTACAAATGCCGCATCCGAAAAAGCTTGACATCGCACATCGGTTAATGTATACGAATTTCAAGTACGCGTCCATTGATTGTCATATTTCGGCGCGCGGTATAAAACCCGGTCTCGTCAGCACCAGGTCGTTAGATACTGCAGACCTCTTGTGACGACCACATCTTTACTTACCAACCACCTCACAACAATCATGCAGAAATTCGTAAGTGATTGTTTTTATCAGTGATAGTGATCGTGTCAGTGAACTTCATTATTTAAAGTATATGGCGTAGTTTGTTTAGGTGGTTGTCAGGGATCACCGATGTTGAGCACGTTCAGCACGGTCAGTCTTCGGATGGGTGACCGCGGGTGGCACTTACGGACCGCTCTACCGTGGCTTGAATGATAGTAAAATTGTAGGTCCTGGACGTTTAAACCATTTAACTATGTCAGATGTCGTCGGGCTGCTTGACTTTGACGCCAGGGCTAGCTCCCCGGCCTATATCAATTTTATAAGTTAAGAGTTATTTAAAAATGTGTAATAATTCGACAAGGAGCTATTTAAGTCATCACTATAGCCCACTTTTACTAAGGGGCTCACCTAGAAATCGAGAGAAATAATTGGCCAAGTACGAGTCGGACTCGCGCACGGAGGGTTCCGTACTGCATGGGAGCCCTCTTCAAATATTTATTTTATTTTATTATTTATTATTGAAGTGAATATACAACTAAATATTATGTGAACTAAATATTCAGGTTCATTATTTTGTTTTTAGTAGTTATTGTTATAGCCGCCACAGAAATACATCATCTGTGAAAATTTCAGCTGCCTAGTTATCATGGTTCATGAGATACAGCCCGGTAACAGACTGACGGACAGACGGACATCGAAGTCTTAGTAATAGGGTCCCGTTTTTCCCTTTGGATACGAAACCCAAAAATAAACTCGACACAATGTATAACATCTTTGATTTAAACATATTGTTTCCTTCAACAGGTAGCCTTCGCCGCCCTCCTGGCTTGCGCCGCCGCCGCGCCCGGCGTGCTCCTCGCGCACGAAACCCCCGTAGTGCACGCCGTGCACGCGCCGCTCGTGCACGCGACCGTGCCCGTGGTCGGCTCTAAGACGACCATCACCAAGTCCAGCCAGGTCGTCAACCACGGCACCCCGGTCGTGCACGCCGCGGTCGTGCACTCCGCCCCGGTCGTACACGCTGCCCCAGTTAGTTTGACTTTTGGTTATGTATTTCAAATGGGATAGACGGCTCTAAGACGACCATCAAAAAGTCCAGCCAGGTCGTATCACCAAGTCCAGCCAGGTCGTCAACCACGGCACCCCGGTCGTGCATGCTGCAGTCGTGCACTCCGCCCCGGTCGTACACGCTGCCCCGGTTCGTTTGACTTTTGGTTATGTATTTCAAATAGGATAGGCGGCTCTAAGACGACTATCACCAAGTCCAGCCAGGTCGTCAACCACGGCACCCCGGTCGTGCACGCCGCGGTTGTGCACTCCGCCCCGGTCGTACACGCTGCCCCGGTAAGTTTCATTTTTGTTTATGAATTTCAAATGGAATAGTTAGCTCTAAGACGACCACCACCAAGTCCAACCAGTTCGTCAATCACGGTTCTCCGGTCATCCTCGCCGCTGTCGTGCACTCGGGCCCCGGTCATCCATGCTGACCCGATTAGTTTCACTATTTTTTTAATAAACTTTTGTCTAAGAATATCAACTGGGCTCGTCGGTTGTAAAACGACCTGGTGATGGTCGTACTTTCTGCACCGGTCAGATTCATTTTTGTTTATGAATTTCAAATTTAAAAGTTAGCTTTATGACAACCACCAACAAGTCCAGGCAGGTCGTCAACCACATCACTCCGGTCGTCCACGCTGCCTTGGTTTGTTTGACTTTTGGTTATGTATTTCAAATAGGATAGATGGCTCTAAGACGACTATCACCAAGTCCAGCGAGGTCATGGACCATGGCATCCCAGTAATGTAATCCGCCCCGGGCATCCACACTGCCCCGGTTAGTTTTACTTTTGATTTAATTTAATTGAGTATCAAAGAATCCCTTTTAAAATGCTCTCAAAATAGAAATTTAAATCGAATTTTTTGTTGAAAAAAATCATCTGATATATAAATTTAAATATTTATGGATTCTGTGGTCTGTGGTAAATAAATTATGAAAATAAAAAAAGAACATATTAAAAATAAAATAATTAAAATGTCAATATAATATTTCAACAGGTCGTCCATGCGGTCCACGCTGCCCCAGTTGTCCACGCTGCCCCGATCGTTCACGCTGCCCCACTCGTCGTCAAGACCGCCCCCGTGGTCCACAGCGTGCACACGATCCCTATTGTCCACACTGCCCCAGTAGTCGTCAAGACAGCCCCGGTTGCCGTCGCTCACAGCAGCTCGGTCGTCCACCATACCCCCGTCGTCAAGACCGTCGGTCTCGTCGCTGTCCACCACTAATTTTATTTAAGGAATAAACTACTACGTACCTGACACAATTTATTGTTTCTTTTCTTGATTTAATTCTCGTTATTTATTTAGAAAGTTACCAATACAGCACAGCGGGTTGGCAAGTTAAAATGGTAGTAAGAATTTGAGCAAGGCACATAGTATGGAGTCGCAAAGTCCCCGAGTGGAGATCACGTACCTAAAAGGAAGCGCAGGGTAGGATGTCTACCCAAGAGGTGGACACCATATTATAATCTCATCAAGACCTCAGAATCGAGCTAAAGTCACTTTCAATCGATCTTATTGGAAATCCATAGGGGAGGCCTCTGTCCAGCAGTGGTCATCTTATGTCTGATAAATAGATAGATTTTGAAAAGTGTCATACGCCGTAGCATTCATCATTCACTCATTTATACATATTTAGAAAACAATATGACTAACCTACGAGTATCTAAAATGTCTTTTCAGATTTTATTAAAAAATCCTCAAAATTTATAGATATCCCAAAGTCGTTCTCAAAAAAGTTCAAAAGGTTGATGTCATCCATGTCACTACCCTTTCACTAGCATTTGAAATTTTGCTCCAAATACCAGTATTGAATTATTTACCTACGTGCTATAGAAAAGTTTGGAAATTTTATTACGAAGGATAAATCACGTTAGGATTATTTGGTGTCACACAGTCATAATGAAATTTGAGAAAAGCCCATATTTTACCACAAGATTAGACTTATTGCAGTGAGATATTTGTAAGGTAAAGATTAAATCTTAGTTCAAAAAGAGGCTTCTTGGCGTCTTTTGGATTTTCAACTTTACTAGATTTTGTGTATTACCTAAGTGCTGGATATAAACCACTGATTATTTATCACTGGATGATTTTTTTCGCTGAAAATATAATTTGTAACACAAACTACAATATTTGACCCTTTTTAAGTAAGATTTCTTTTGCAATTATGCTAAGTATAAATAAATCGTATGTGTACCTATGTATACCACCATGAATACCATACTGTGTATACCATTATTTAAGGGAGATGAGTTGTCATAGTACCAAAACTAGTAGTTATAGTATTAGTAGTACCGTTCCGACCGCCTTTTAGCATAAGTCATCTTATGACAAGTAGTCTTAACTTAAGTTGAGTGAGATACATTTTGTGTAAGCTAAGTATACCTTATTACAATATCCAATACTAACTAAACTCTCGGTTTCACCTGCGTCGTTTTCACGTTGCTGCGTATTTTATATTTCGTAAAAAAATATTTAAAATCTTGAACAGATAACATTAATGATATTTTAACATTATAATTACTTACCAAAAAAAGTCGTAAAGTATTTAAACCTACTTAGATTTTTACCTTGTAATTAGTAGCTACTTTGATTTTTGTAGTTTTTGTGTAATAGGAACATAAACAAATAAACAAACGTTAAAATGTATTGTATGTATGGAAGTACCTATTATGGCTGTATTGGCATAAATTCGCTCTAGTTATGAGTATGGTCTATGGCACGAAAAATATTCACTAATGATTCTTGACTGCGGTGATTATGACAGGATGTCTTTACTTGAGAATTTTTTTATCAATTTAATAAAAAAGGACTGGCAAAGCAATAAATTTTAGTACGTTTAATAAAACTCAGTTTCGAGTTTGAATGTGTTCCGTACAATAATATATTTTAAGAAAACTCTGACAACTCGTAGGTAATTAAAGATAGATAGATAAAATTAAAACTACAAAATGCTAAAAATTTACATTAGTCTAGATTAAGGGTAAATTTAATTTATTGTGTCACAATATGATATAAATAAATATAAATAAATAAAATAAATATTAGGGGACATCTTACACACGGCATCTGACCCCAAACTAAGCAAAGCTTGTGATATGGCTGCCAGAGACTGATATACTACATATAGATGGACATAGTTTCAAAAGAAGCATTGGTTTATATTGGTCATATTTCAGAATCTATTTATACTGAAACCGACCTAACTTTAACATAAATAATGAGTTGAACGGTCTCCAATCAGTTAACCACACATTGTAATATTTTACAAAACAGGCTAGAATTCAATGCATTTACTCTCAACAAAATTAAAATAAATCACAGTAAAAACAAAGAAGTAAATCTTTATTGAAAAAGACATTCTTTTAGTGGCCATTACTTAAGAATAATGGTTGTGACGTCGTTGAACTCGATCACATGGATTGCAATAATATTTAACGTAATATAAATTTGAGACTATTCGAGTGAAATTGTACTTAGATACTTAAAGCGGCTATACTTAGTTAAATATATTACTAGTACCAATACCTACCTATTAATATTAAGCCATCAAACAAACAGTAGACTTCAGATTGATCCAGTTAGCAAAAAAAGTGGTGAATGGTATAAACAAAGGGATGCTTACACCCTTTGTGTTTTGTTTCTTACGATAATAACAAGTATTAGATAAATTGAAAAAAACTTTTTAAAACAAAACAAGCTTGTGCCGTTCTCGGCAAGATAAATCAAACGAGCCGAAACTCGATAGGGTTGCATCGTTTCATTACAGAGTTCCTATGACCATCTTCCAGCTTCATCATCAGACCCTGGTTACCATTGAAAGATAAACTACACGCCAAGACCATTCAAATCAATCCAAACTCGATGAGGTTCTGTGATTTCATCGCTAAGTTCCTTTGACCATCTTCCAGCTCCATCATCAGATCAGCACCATCTCATCGTAATATTGCATTGTCACGCAATTTACACATGTATGCAAAATTTCAGCTCAATTGGTAAACGGAAAGTGGATCAAATTTAACTTGCAAGATTTGATTACAGACCGACAGACAGACAACGGGACAGGTGAATCTAAATAAAAGCTGGTAATATTAGGTATTGCATTAAACTACTAACTTAGACTAAGATTTAAATTAACCCATCTCTATTGTACATTCGCATTCTTTCAATTGTAACTTAGTTAACAAAGGTCACAGACCCTGGAGTCTATGGATCATTCAATTAAATTTAAAAAAAAAAATTTGGTATTTTGGAGTGTACTACGTGAGCTCGACGAATGATAGTATCTATAAGCCCGATTACAGAGGCGCCAGCGTAAATTTACTAGCAACGTAATAAGCGTTCTCTCTATCGAATGCCTAAAGTGAAAAAGAAACAGAACTATACTATTTAGCTAATATAATTACGATAGCGCCTCTGTAATCGGGCTTAATGTGTGTTTATTTCCAATGCAAAAAATCTACTTATGAATCAGATGCCTATACCCAGGCATAGACTTTTTTAAGCATGGTCATTCTTCAAATGAATTCTACCTATACGTATTCTATATCCACTATCCAATGCCACTCCGTTGGAATCTGGACACATTAAACAAATTCCTTACCATGTAAGAGCTAATGCGTGTACTCACGCGGGAAAACCACGAAAAACTAGCGGCTATATAACTGTGAGACACTGCCCTAATGTGACAGTCGGTCACAGCCACAGCAATTGCAATTTGCTAGGACAATATTGTTTGGAAATAAAATGTTTCGTTTGGTGAGTGAGGATTTAATTTTAGACTGGTTTTTTAATTATTATAATGTTCTACGGGACCAATCGCGCACTAAGATTACGAGATAAATAAATACCTCCTCATCCCGACGTTTCGACCGAGTTACATCGATCGTAGTCACGAGGTGAGGATTTTATTTATCTCGTAATTTTAGTCCGCGATTAGTCCAGTTGTATGTACATAATAATAATGTGTTCAAATCGCGAAAGTTCAAAACCAGTATTTTATATTTTAATTCTGCCTTTTCTTATAACATTAATGTTAGAAAATATAAATCGTTGACAGCTGTGGTGTTAGTTTTAAAGCCACCCAAAAGTCCCTTTTGTTACAGCATATTCGCGATGTTTGCAATGACTCTGGTATTTTGGTTGTCCATAAGCGACGTCAACTGTACAAACTTACCATCAGACGAGATGATAGTTTTAAACACGCATTAACTTTCAGTAAAACCAGCTCTTTCTACTAATTTGGACTGTCAGCATCTAAGGAAGTTCGTAGAAAAATATGAGAAATAGTAAACTGGAAAGTCGGACTTATTTTACCATTTGATTATTTCAAAAGATATACAGGGTTATCTGCTTACCCTGTACTGAGCCGAATGGGGACGATTAAGGCCACTATTACTTACAACTTTTACTATGGGGCCAACTCAAAATTCGAAAAAAAAACAGCTGTTCCATTCAAAATTGCAACTCGGAATCGACAAAATGTATGAAACTGTAGTTTTTTTTTTCGCGAAGTATTTTGACTTGACCCTATATGTAGTTTAAGTTGTTCATAATCGTGGTCTTAATCAACGAATTCGGTTTAGTACACCAGTTCTGGATAACCCTGTATTAGACAATTCATTTGTGTTAATATTAAGTTCTATCACGCTTTAAATTAATGCGCTTGTACACAATATTACGTATTTTAAAGAATATTATACATACGACTTACGAGTAGCTTTTCGTAATAACATCGTAAACTAAAAAACTGACCTATGATATTATGCTGAACTTTCAATCACAACTTTTTCATCTCAGCCAAGTTATTATATTATTGTGTATATTATGCGCATATTTTTAGAGATAATTCACAAATTTAAAATTCTTCATGAGGGTCAAAATGCGGCGAGATGAGTTTAGTTTATTTTACATTTTCTATGCGATTTATTTTGTCATAAGGTCAAAAAAAGCAAATAATTATATCGAGCGCTTATACCAATTTTTGAATGAAAATAGATTTACAAATATGAAAGTAGAAACATTGTGAAACACTCATGTATTGTATTAGTAAGTGGTAAACAGATATAATTAAATATCTCTCTATAGTAACTCTCTATAATTAAATAACTCAATGTAAATTTTAAAATTCATTGTATTAAATTATGACATGTATTTGAAATCATTGTATATTGACATGAAATAAATAAATATAATTTAATATTAAATTACTTGATACTAAAATGATATCAAGTCACAAATGGCCAAAATGAAGTTGTTCCTAATGAAACGTTTTTTAATCTTCGACAAATTGTCTTATGATCTAACTGTGCCGTTCTTTAATAGTCCACAGCTGAACATAGGCTTATAAAAGGAGATTGGGTCATATACACCACATAGGCCCAGTGCGCGTTAATATACGCTATCAAACTTCTTACACGGGCTTATGCCACTACGAGTAGGTATATCTGTGGGCATTTGGTGTTATGTCCGCTGGTTTGTATTGGGACTATACCTATTGGTTCAGGAAAGACAATATTGTGTAAATCCGTGCAATGTGCATAAACTCAAAAGAACTCATTGATACGGAGTTCAATTTGAACCCACGTCTCGCTTATAGGTAAATATTAAGCCCGATTACAGAGGCGCCATCGTAATTATATAAGCTAAATAGCATAGTTCTGTTTCTTTTTCACTTTAGCCATTCGATAGAGAGAACGCTTTTTACGTTGCTATTAAATTTACGCTGGCGCCTCTGTAATCGGGCTTAATAAGCCTCCAACTAGGTCCCAAGACTTCTTTTATACAAACATAAAAAATGCAATCTACAGTTAAATATTTTTATTTTCTCTCAAAATTGCAGGTCCCGGTTGTTTTAACCGTTTAGCCAAGTCAGAGGCTTTCAGGCGGTCTAAAAACTCTGACGCCAGGGCTAGCCACCCGGCATATACGAACTTATACTTAGATACTTACTTTTTACGGTCCCGTACCCATCGGAGTCTTAGTACCCTATTACTGAGACTCCGATGTCCGTCTGTCTGTCTGTCTGTCACCAGGCTGTATCTCATGTAGTCTCATATAGCTGTATCAACTTTCACAGATGAAGTATTTATGTTGCCGCTACAACAAAAAATACTAAAAACAGAATAAAATAAATAAGTATTTTAGGGGAGCTCCCATACAACAAACGTGATTTTTTATTCGTTTTTTTGCTCACTATTAATAATGGCAAGAAGAATGGAGCTAAGGGGGCTCCAGCACGGAACCTTTCGTGAGCGAGTCCAACTCGCACTTGGCCGATAATTTAATTTTTGTTTTCTCTCAACAGCTAGTCATCCTCTCTATCATAGCGGCGTCCTCAGCAGCGCCAGTGCCAGCCCCGAAGCCCATCGTCATCTTCCCCCAGCCCGTCGTGCACCATGCCCCATTGGTGCACCATGCCCCATTGGTGCACCATGCCCCATTGGTGCACCATGCCCCAGTAGTGCACCACGCCCCACTGTCGGTGTCGCATGTCAGTACAGTGGTGCGTCACCAGCCAGTGCACTCTTACGTGCACTCGCCTTATTATTTTTAAATGAGAATAAAAATATAAGTTAGACGTTTTAAGTTTGTTTTATTTGAAAAGCATTTATTACGATTATGGGTTTATTTATGGAAAAGGGATCGGATGGTAAATATTATGTTCTGTAAGTTCAGACAGGGTAAAACCCTGAAAACCTATAATGCATCTCGCCCTATAAATGATTTCTGTCCGAGAGTGCATCATACAATTTATAGTACACCTTCGCTTATTTTGAAATCTATAGAGCAGGCCTATGTCTAGTGGTGGAGAGAAAAATTAAGATGAAAAAAGCTAAAAACAGTGTTGACATAGATATTTAGGCACTGCGTTATTTTGTGTCTAATCAATGTGTAAAATCATATTCAAGATAATTAAATCAAATAAAAACTTTTAATTATAACAAAATAATGCGAAGCTCTATGTTAAAATAAAAGCTAGCACTTTCTGTACATCTTGTATTAGTGTGTATACCTAAATACCTGAATGCAGGATTTTGAGGCTCACTCAGTTATTACGACCAAATCCACTTATAGGAACACAAAACTTTACCTAACTTCGCATAAAGCGTACAATACGAGTATGTACATTAAGAGTACAGTAATAGCAACTTTTAATGTACAAACTTACGTGATATCACAATATAGAACGTGATATTTCAACGCCTGCCAATTCGCTCGCTTTACAAGCCACGCGTGTATTTGCCTGCCATTTTATATTCACCAAACAGACACGTTGCTCTTAAAAATGGCATTAAATAAAATGCCTTAAATAACATGGGATTTCGTGTATTTTCTTTTACAGTTGTAAATATTTTTAGGACTTAGGCTTGTTTTACAGCGAAGCTCTGTAAAGTTAATCAATGATGGAATTTAGAATAAAATGCACATAATTTCAATAAGTATTGACCTGAAATCATATGTTTTTCAAAAATTACAAGTTTGAAGAAAAACATCTAAAAACAAAGAAAATAATGCTAATTTCAAAATATAATCGGTTGCACACATACATTATAAAAAGCTTTAAATACTTGTTTGTAAAATTTTTAAGTTTGAAAGTATTTGGACAATTTATTTTACACACGGGTGGGTATAATTGGAAATTAAATTATTTAATTTCTCTACGAATATTTATGCAATTCAATTGCAAAGTATACAGAACCACAAAAACATGCTAATAATCTATATATCATATTACTATAAATCGTAGCGGTAAATTCAACCCACAAAATTTTATGACACAGTAAAACATAACGTAATGTGCACTGTAAAGCAATTTCTATATATCGTAATATTTTTCTATTAGCTAAGTTTTTTATAGTCCTAGGAGAGTAAAATAAATATTTTATATCGCCTACAAGCTTGTTATAGAGCCACTTTTGGAATGCCTCCCTGGGGAGAAATTGTAAATTATGGCAATACTACAAAGCCTTGCAAAGATTTTCATCAATTTTTTTTTCAATGTGCGCCTTTACGTCTGATATACGAGTATAAATAACCATATTAAGAGCTTTAATAATTAAATTACTATTATTAATTTTGAAGTTAATATTAATGTGTCACTAATAGATTTTATAACGTCAATTTTTGTCCTAAATAATAAAACAGCACGCACTTTTTTCTTTCAAAGTTTATATAGGTTTTTGCTTGTATAGGTGTGCATTGAAAAACAGCAATCATTAGTCAAAAAAGTTTTGATTTATCAAAAAAAGATTTTTACAATTTTTAGTTTTGATAATTAAATACATCACCTAGGCATTTTTTGGTTTTACGAAATTACGAATGGGTGGGGGCTCGCGAGCGCAGCGAGCGCAATTTTGGTTTAAGTTAGTAAATAAGTTTTTAATTTGTTGCCAATAGATAAAATTATTAATACTATCATAATAACATAATCATTGCATAATTTAAACAACATCAGGTATTTTATTTATAATTATCTCACTCCTTTCCTGTACTCGTATATCTCGTATCAGGCAAGTATCAAGATAAAGTCGTTACTATAAGTAGCAATGCACAAGAGTAATGTGCATTTATGTGCGATTAATTATAAGCCAGGGTTGGGCGATCGTGACCGCCATCTACCGACGCCTTGTATCTGGCATTGACTTAACGATCCGGTGGGAACTGTAGTGAGGGGACACGGAGAGAGAAAACAAGACTTTTTACGATTTCGGAACTAGCCACCGCGACACAGGGAATCCTACAGCGGCTGCTAGAGAAAATAGTGATGGAGAATAAAGTCAACATTAATTCATACTTGAAAGTTCAAATGCAACTACATAAACTCGCATCTTGAAAATAATCATATAATTGTAATTGTATAAGATCAAGTTCAGTTTTATTCAATATCTTTAAATTGTTATTTTTATGTCACTTTTGTTTAGACTAAAATACTATGTTCAGCATATTTTTATTATTAGTTTCAAATAAATTATTATAAATTACTATCAATACTAGAAATGCTTATGGTGGAGTTAGGTATATCATTTAATTTAAGTAATTCGGAGGGAACACGGACCTGGTGAATAGAAAAAATAAATAGTAAGAAAATTGTTTCAAGCATGCCGTAATTAAAATCAACTGTAAATCTTATCCGATCATTGCTTCTTCTACATCTTTAAATGAGAAATTTTTGTCTATAGATTCGTACGTTTCGTTTATCGGAAACGGCTTTAACAACTGCAGGGCAATTCTGTTAACCGATCTCGTTGCTGAGGTCGCGCGTTCTTGAACTTTTCTCGTGTTTTTGACAGCTTTGAGCGGTTAGAACTGTCAGAAAAGTGAGAGGGGTTCGGGAGCGTATCACTTCGGTGACGAGATCGATTGACAGAATTGCCCTGATGTTCTAGTATTAATTATTTAGATAGAGATTTTCTTTGTAAATCATGATATTTTAAGTCAATGTAAGCGATATCTATATCTGATTTTTTTAAAAATAATGTTTGATAGCTCTTAGCGCAATCTTACTTATTAGAAAAATGATAATTAAGATTGTATGATATTTACTTTACTTTATTTATTAGATAAGTATTTATTTTGTAAGTAGGAATACTTTACGTACGTTTATAATTTAAGGCGTACTTGTATATACAACAACGGACTGTGGTTTTTTTTTTCAAAACTCGTTGTGAACTTTTCACGACTTGCTATTTATATTCTACATATCGTCACAAATAAAGACCGAGTCTGCGTTCCATCTCTACCCATCACTATATCAGAAAGTTTTAAGAGTTATGTTCCGATAGAGGCGACCTTGGTAAGGAAACTCATTACGGACAATCTAATACACATCCCGCTAAAGGCTATGGGAAATTAATCGGTAGAGTAAACACTGATTATTTATCGTTTAATGATTTAACGTCAAGAAAATAAGTAGTTAATATCAATAAGAGTACATATAATTCAAAGATTCATAGTGGAACTAAAACACAGGCAAACGGAACAAAAAAAGGTTGTCTATAAAATCGTTTTATGGAGAATAATTTTACGTGATAACATTATAAGGTCAAAAAAGGTTGGACGGAGGTAGCACAGAACAGAAAGGAATGGAAGGAATTGGGGGAGACCTTTGCCCAGCAGTGGGACAGTTCAGGTTAAATAAAAAAAAAACATTATAAGAAGAATTGTTGAATTAACAACTGAAACAAGCCGAACGGTTAGGGTGATGTGCCTCTCTATCGCTTGATCCGCGCTCTCGCTTGCACGCTCGGCTCAGGTGGAACGAGAAACTTTTACGTGTGTGCAGCCGCCGTTCATCGACTTATAAGACGTTATAACGTCCAAAAAAACTATTTTATGACTTGAACACATAGATCGCTGTGATAGTTTGCTTAGTTTGGGGTCAGAGGCCGTGTGTAAGATGTCCCCAAATATTTATTATTATTATTTATTATAGAACATAAATAATGGCACTTAACGTACAAATACGACGAACTTATTCGTAGATATAAGATCTTTTAAAAATTAAAAACCTGACGACTAGTATCTTCCAACACATCTTTTTTGAAATTTTAATGAAAATATTGTGTCAAGCAAGTCGCCTTTGTTTCTCTTATTGCTGGAGTGATGATAATGTTTTAGTGAAGACTACTATGTAAAATTTTGAATCAGTTCAAGTCGTTTTCAACCGGTTTTATTAGAGAAATGATTGGTGACGCGACCAAAGCGTCACCCTTTTATGGTGGACATTCCGCGCATTAGAACTAAGCGTTTCGAATCCTCATTCCTCATACGAACAGCCAGAATGTGGAACGCTTTGCCTGGGTCTGTCTTCCCGCTAAAGTACAATATGGGCGTCTTCAAATCCCGAGTAAATAGGTATCTTCTAGGTAAGCGTACCTAGACCGCATATCTGCTTAACAACAGGCAGTATGTGGTCAAACGCAAACCTATTCAGAATAAAAAAAAAAAAAAGATTTTAATTTTATGGTGCATCCCACACGAGGTTTATTTCAAAGCACACTAGTTTTAGGTTTAGCTTAGTTGAATACGTCTAGACCGGTGTTCCAAAAGATGCAGGTTCAAATCCTGAGATCGCGGCAATTTTTGAAAAAAATATCACAAAAATAACTCTTTGGGTTTAATAGAGGTCATTAAATGTCTGTAAACTGCAGGGCACAGGTCTAGTAGTGATCATGCTACGGTCGTTGTGATGATTAATTAGAACAATAAATACAGTTAATATTGATTAGTCATCAAAGAAACACAGCCAGTTTCCTAACGTCATAACCTTTCATAACGTATCAATTAATAAGTAATTCTTGAACGCGGAAAATGATCATCGTAATTTTATTGCAAAACTCCTCTATTGTTCGTAGCTCTGCGGAGAAAAAAGTAGCTTATAAGTCAGGCTGTTGTGACACATACAGACAGACACACTCTGAGACAAGATGACTCTACGTCTTACACTGGTGAGAACATTTATTATATTTTAAAACTTTTGTCATAATTTAATATGAAAAGTTGAGTTACAACTACAGAATAACAACAAGTATTTTATACTGTACAAGGTGCATTTTATTACAAACAAAATCTAAAAAATTATATGTTTCGACCAACAACTGTTGTATTTATAAAGATACTCATATTTTTTGACGAAAGATTTCAAGACTAGAAATTACAAAATATTAAGTAGTTCATATAGACCGCGTGGCGCCCTTAAGATGCCAAAACTATAATATCCGGAACCTACTATTATTTTATCTTCACCTGAGCTACGATAGCGTTCAGTAATAAATGCGTCCCGTGATTGGTAACAAATACAATCAAACTCTTGCTATGAGCGATAATAGTAGTTTATGCAACTGTCATATAATGAAGTTATAATGAACACTCGTTACTATTATGAAACTCGCTGCGCTCGTTTCATAAACTCACTGCGCTCGTTTCATAAACTCACACTCGTGTTTTAATACCCGTTATATGCAGTTGCATACACTACTTTATCTTCACTAATAAAAAAAAACATATTGCGAAACATTAAATTCACGCGTACGTGTATTGTCACAGTGAACTTGGCGCCATTAAAATCTAACCAATGAGAGCGCAGCTGCGCGCGCAGGGCCAATCAGGAGCGAGCGCGCGATGTTATAATGAGATTTTACGATATCGATGTGGATATTATAACATCATGTGAAATTGCTTAAATTGAGTGTTTTGTTGCCTGCGCTATAACAGTAGTCATTATAAGTCAAGTATTGGAAACATAAGTAGAATGTTACAACATTAGTGTAGATAAAATACGTTTTTAAATAGCGCTTGTCAGATACATTTTCCTCAAGGTATTTATCACATTACTCAAATATGCAGTTGATCTCGCCAATGCATTTAATTTCCATGATTAAGACTACTACGTGAGTTACTGTCGTCTTACCTAAAATGGCCGATAAATTCCTTTAATTACATAACGAGATGCTTTACCGCTTCGTGTCAAGGTGAAGACGCAACGGAAATGCACCTGGGTTGTAACTTGCCCATATTTGGGTACGACACGTTCATGACAAATCGCAAATACTAGCGTGTGCTTTAATTTTATTTTCGCAAATAATTTTTATGTAAGTGATTGTGGCGGAAACATTACATAAATTAAATTCTAATATGTATACCATAATTATTTTTCGCAAAATAGGGCACAACCAACTTCAATCGAGTACAAGATTCGAATAGTTTGCTCGAATTGATGTACATTTTTTACATTAATGTTGATTTTTCAAAAACGGCTCAGTCGATTTCAATAACATTTCAATGAAACCACTTTGGAAGTATACTTAGCATTATTTACCCTTTCGAACAAAAAAAAAGCATTTTTAAATCGGTTCTTAATTGCAAAAAAATATTGATGAATATAGACAAAAAAATTACATACCTACAGACGAACATAGAACCTCTTCCTTTTTGGAAGTCTATAAATAAAGATATTCGTACCTTACAGTAAAATAGTTTTAAACAAATTCAAATATACACCGTATCAATTTCTAAATAGCAAAGTCTGTTGTCCTCTACAGCAGAGATACTATTAATAAGTTCCAATGTCGCCATGTCCGATATATGGATACGTGTCGGAAAGTGGGTCGATAAGATGTAAGCCTTCTTTTCGTGCCTAGGCCAGAAGAAACTGATTCATTAATATCAGTCTGAGCGGAGGAAAAAGTGGAAATTCTTGTGTCGGGACGCGTGATGTAATAATGTAAGGCTTTATTTAATAGTCAGAGTTCGCGTTAATCAATTGACAGTTGATTGCTTAGCTAGGAATTAATATTTCATCATCCATCTATAATCCATAGGATGTACACTACTGGATATAGGACTTCACTATGGATCTCAATAATTTAATTATTAATCGCAAAAAATGGCAAAACCGACTTCCATCGTGTATAAAATTCGAATCTATCCATCAGCCATAAGAAGTCCACTGCTGGACATAGGCCTCCCCTATGGATCTCCAATAAGACCGGTTGGAAGCGGCTTGCTTCCAGCGCAATCCTGCGGTCTTAATGAGGTCATCCGTCCACGTTGTTGGTGGACGTCCTACGCTGCGCTTGCCGGTACGTGGTCTCCACTCGAGAACTTTTCGACCCCATCGGTCATCAGTCCTCCGCGCTATGTGCCCTGCCCATTGCAATTTCAACTTGCCAATCCGTTAAAAAAAATAAATCGAATAGTTCGCTCGAATTGGCAAAACTGGCTCAGCTAATTTCGATAAAATTTTAATGGCTCCACCTTGGGAGTATACCTACCCTTTCTAACAACAAAATATTTTTTTGATTCGGTTCACAATAGGTGAAAATATCGATGTACATACACAAAAAAATACCTACATAAATGAAATGAAATTGTTTATTCACCAGACAATGTCCACAATAAATTCCACAGATTAAATTAAAATTACAATAAATTACAATTTAAATATTAAAATGTCAATAAAACGATTACACACATTAAATAAAATTACAACATAAATATTAAAATGTCAACAAATAAAATAAAATGTCAACAAAAAGCGTGCGTAACGGGAGCGTGGTACGCTCTCCATGTTCTATGCAGGGGACTGGAATCCCACTCTCTCGCCGCCGAGACCAGGGAGTTGGAGACAGGGACATAAAGACGAACATAGAACCATTTCCTTTTTGGAAGTCGGTTAAAAACTGGTTTGAAGTGGCTTGCATCCAGCGAGGTCCAGCGGTCTAATTGACTAACATACGGCCGACTGAGTCATTACATACTATAGCGACTAACTTCGCTACATTCGCTACAAGATGGCGCTAGCTAAGCCACAAATTCTTCCGCCCGCCAATCACAGAGGCGTTTCGCCGCGCCTCAGCCAATCAGAAGCCGAAGCCTGCATCGCGCAAACGAAATATTCAGCGACGGCCGAACCATACTAAGACCAAATGTTACGCTGTCGGATAGCTATCCCCGAGCACAACACCTCGCCCGGTGGAGTACTCCTTTGTGAGCGGTTATCCTAACATCATCATCATCATCGTGTGGACGACCTCATAGTCCAAAATACTACGCTGGCGTAGCGACAAAGCTAGATAATATATGAAGCCTCGAAATGTCTGGGGAAAATTTCGAAAAAGATGTTCTCCTTCATTTGAATCTATCATCGAAGCATTGTTCACCGAATGTATTTTCTTGACGTATGCAGTTTTTTTTACAAAGACTTCCTTTACTGAAGAGCCGTGTAATTTTTTATAAACATTTTCAGCTCATATTTGTTACGGCACCAGAATTTGGACTCCCATCAGGATGTCCCATTAGATTACCACCGATACATAATAATTAATCAGTTTTTTTTTTAAATTGGCAAAAGTACCTTTATTAACTACAACAAAACTACACTACTATTACACAAAAAGCATTGGATCATCCTCAGACCTTTGAAGGTCTAAAGATAATCCAAATGCTCGCGCCCACTGCCAGTTGGCAGCGTGCCCAGCATGCTGGCTGCATTGCCACGCTGAATGGCAATGCTTATGCGTTGAGCCAAATAAACACCAGCATTAATCAATCAGTTATCTTACTTAGTACATACATGTTGTCTAAACAAACCAAATAGGTTTAAGACAATTGAAAAAGTTGTAAAATGTTTTTTTTTTGTACCCCGAATGTATGTTAAAATTATTTGATTAAAACTAAAAATAGTAGTAACTGCTATATAACTCGTGACCACCATTGATAATAAACAGCAAATAAAATCACTACATTGTATAAAACAAAGTCGCTTCCTGTCTGTCTGTCCCTATGTATGCTTATAATTATCTTTAAAACTACGCAACGGTTTTTGATGTGGCTTTTTTTTAATACTCGTAGAGTGATTTAAGAGGAAGGTTTCTATGTACAAAAAACCTGTGTAAAGCCGTGGCGGGTCGTTAGTAATAAATAAATAGTAATAACATATAACAAACGAACCATAACAAAAAACTGTAATGAAACCTAATAATCCGTGGCAACGTCCCCCTGCCCTCCATCCCAAATTGATTACTACGTTAGCCATCGTAAACATTTATTTAAAGCTTTTATTTTAAATTTAAACTAAAGAAGTTAGGTTCATCAATAAACGTCACGTACGCGCATTCATCACCCATCGATGGGCGTTTTAAGTTTAAGACTAAATTATTAAACTATTCGATGTACTCAGCTAAGAGCATTATAAATATTTTTAAAACCTGTCCCTTTGAGAGCATTTTATAAATTACTCGCTGTGCAGTTTTCAGTACTTTATTTTTGTGGAGAAAAAAAATTATTTATTTTATTTGAAATATGAATGGCAGTGAAAAATATTACAATGGTAAAATGACTCCATTGACTGTTATGTAACAAAATCCCATGACATACCTACAAATACATAAGTAGCGACATGTATCGATATTGAAGTCCCAATGTTCTTGAAGTATAATAAAGTTTAAAAGTACAAGCTTTTGAGATCCTAAATATCATGTAGCAGCAGAGTGATAATCAAGACAAGTAAAACGAGCCCAAACACGACGGGTCTATCTTGTTTAGTACAGGAGTTCCTATGGCCACCTTCCGACTCCATCATCAGATCAGCTCCATGGTACCATTTTATTGCATTGTCACGCTATATAATATTTATGTGCGTGCAAAATTTCAGCTTTATATATATCGAAAACAGGGAAGTTGGTCAAATTTAACTTGCAAGATACCACCCGAATTTACATACAGTGGCGTGCACACAGTTTTAAGACAGGGTAGGCAGAAAATTTTGCTCACCGAAAACACGTTGGTTTTGGTTCGTCATCTTGTCGATTGATAATTATCAACATTATAATGTAGGTAATTGCCAAATGCCAGCTCAAATATCCATAGATTGACTGCTTTTATAGACATATCAATTTACGGATATTCGAAGTGGCCTTTCGGCGCGTTTGTTAGATGTTTTGTAATGTTTTGTAACCGATGTCGTTCCAGACGGTTTTATTATTTAAAAATAGTAGACAAACGAAACAAAATAATCGATTACTGTGTATGCAACCTGTCAGCCAATGATATGAATCATATTGTTTTTTATTGAATTTACGACTGACTTTACCTTTAATTTGTATTAATTGCAAATCCGGTGTAGCACGACCTATCTCGATAACTAGGACTAGGACTATAACCTAGTTTTTTTTCACCGAAAGATAGTTTTGAAAACGCATCATATTTTATTTTCTCAATACACGCACCATCTGAACAACTTTCACAGACAATATACCATTTTTCACTCTATTAACAACTTTATAATCCTAAATATCTGATAGCGTAGTCAAAAACACAATACACATCAAACAATGTGGCGACTATTGACTATTGAAATTAGTAGTAAAAAAGGGAAATATAATAGGTACCACAAAAAATGATGGCCATCTAAATGTATAAAATTCAATGAAATAATGTTACTAAAATATTTGCATTGCATAGCAAACTTTCTTTCGGAAATGTTCGGTACGAGTCGTAATTGTTCGTGTTAGCTAAGCAAAAAGACACTGTCTTTTCATGCAGTTGTGTGCGTGATTTTTGTCACTGTGTGTCAGCAAAGCCCACGTAGCTATAGGAACGCACACACATTAAATCCGCATGACCACGACTTACCACGAGAGCACACATACAAAACATTAAGAGATCCATAGTTTGTGTCTTTGCCGTGGCAAGGGCGGGTGGCGCTCGTGCAGCGCGAATCGGTGAATGCGAAATCACCTGTCGATTTTATCTTAATGATACCACCGGCACTCGATAGGTGGAGCTGATTTATGATTTAAGTTTTTTATGTTATTTTGTTTATTGATAAAATATTATGAGATCTATTATTAGAATTAGGGTAGGCAGTGTCTTTCTGTCTTTATGAAGCGTCCGCCACTGTTTACATACATACATAGGTACATCCATTGGAACTTAAATAAAAGCTTCTAAAAATAATCTAATTTTAAAATTATTTACGCGATAATTAAACATGATGTATTTGGGATATCCAACCATCCATCCATCAGCAGTAAAACGCCCACTGCTGGACATAAACCTCCACCATGAATTTCTAATAAGGGTGGTTGGAAGCGGCCTGCATCCAATTATATCATGAGCTCACTGATCGGTGGACTTCCTACGTTGCACTTGCTGGTACGTCGACTCCATTTGAGAAATTTAATTTTTGGGATAGATATTCGCATGCAATAAATAAGTGTTTTTTAACGATTAAGTAACTAGATAACTAACTAGTAACTAGATAACTAACTAGTAACTAGATAACTAACTAGTAACTAGATAACTAGTAACTAGATAACTAACTAGTAACTAGATAACTGACTAGTAACTAGATAACTGACTAGTAACTAGATAACTGACTAGTAACTAGATAACTAACTAGTAACTAGACTATAACACCTAGTTACAACTAGTAGTAGTGACTAGGTATTATATAAGTCTTGTATTTAGTGGTAGTAAATAAAGGCACTTGCCCAATATACTAAAAAAAAAATAGAAATTTTGATCCTAGCTTTATATTGACAAGCATTTGTATAGTTACATTTCAAATTAATCACTCAACTTAGGTTTCTCAATAGGAGCTTACTTACTCGTAAAAAGTTAAAGTTACTGTCATTTTCTATTAAGACAATACCCTTTTACTACCAATCTGTAACTTTGTAATGTTACGTACGACAGAGATGAATGAATGTTACGAGTTCGTAGTTACAGTCAACAAAACTTTCCAGTGATTTTCCCTCGCTGAGATCGTTATGAGTTTTTAAGTTTACTAGCCAATGTAAACAAAACTAGAGATGCTTTCAATTACACGGATCGCACACACACTAACAAACAATCATATAAGCACGCCAAAGATTAGGTAATAGTTACAGCGTCACTCATTTATTAATTTCCACAGAAAAGAGCCGAAAAAAACTTCCGAAAACAAGTTTATATGTAGGTAGGTATATTATATGTTTGTGACAGTGTAACTGCTGCGTAAATAGGGCGATATATGCAGCTGTTACTTCATCGCTATATTTTAGTTAGGTACATCTATTAGATTAAATATAGACAAAAAAATTATGCAATGACATGATGAAAACTGTTTCTGTTTTTTATTACTTTCAGCCTAGTTCTTGAATTATGAAGTACATATAAATTTATCCGGGCGAAGCCAAATTTTAATATCCTTAATCATTCTGTCGATTCGAACAAAGTTACGCTACCACAAAAAATTAATCATCAGACAACTTTGTAATAAATAATGAAGAAAATCTATATGTTAGAATTACATCGCTACCAACGTTTTTGCCTCACATAAAATAGTCTGGAAAAATAAAATTTGCCTTAAAGCTAATAGGCTTCTTAGATAAAGAAAACAAGCGTTTGATCTTTCACTGTGCCTTCACCTAAAACTTTTGTTCCAGACCTTAGTCGATGAATTTAGCCCTCAAGAAAGCTTTTTGTCACAAAGGTATGTCAAGATAGGTTTCCTTGGCTGGCAATTTCATAATTCGTAAGTTATATTGAAATTTCCACCCTTGAATAATACTCGTATTTGCGAAGTTGTTTGACGTTTCTAATAAATTTGTAAATCCAACAGCCAGAAAATCAAATTGGTCATACCTGTAGGTGCGTTTTTAAAGAAAGTTTTCCTATTGGAGTAAGTTAATTGTATTGACTGAAGCGTGCAAGAATGAATATTAGAATGAATTTGTAGAAGAAGACTTGTATGACAATAAACTCGTAAAAGTTATGTCTGTAAAAAAATCTGCATTAGCAGTTAATGTAGTAGATTTGCCGCGGTGGTCTAGTGGTAATGACACTCGCCTTACAATCGTGAGGTCGTGGGTTCAAATCCCGGTCCCGTACCAATGAATTCCTTGGAATTTATGTACGTAATTTCACACCACTGACTTTTCGGTAAAGGAAAACATCGTGAGGCCTGCATACGTCCGTAGAAGAAATTCGATGGCGTATGTGAATCCACCAACTCGCACTGGGTGGTGGTGGAAACGGCCCAACCACCTTTCGTGGGTAGGCCTACGTCCTGCAGTGGACTATTAAAAAGGCTGGTACGGTACGGTAGTAGATTTGAATTGCAAGGCATAGGTAAGTTTGTAAATCAATTCTGTATAATTGTAATTCAGTTAATTGCTGTCTCAAGTTTTGATAACTTTGCGCCTCATATTGAATTACGTACTTGTATTGCACAATTTTTCAGACGCGCTGTTGCAAGTTATTACACTACTTAATTCATCTATAAAAAATAACTTATTCTTTCGCATTTGTTTAAATTAAGAATGGCGGAATTAATCTCGTACTACCAATCTGAGGTATAATATTGCCTATAATGTCACAATATTTTTAAGCTAAAAGACGTTTCTTGCGTGAAACTCTTACCGTCACACCACAAAAGATTTAAAACACACTTTGTGATCTATTTAGCATAGCAAAATGGTCCGTTAAAAATATTTAAAGCGTGGTTAAACATTTGTGGTAAGACGCCTAGCGCTGCTACCTTGACATAAACATAATTGCTCGCTAAAAACACGTGTAATACCTATTTATTACTAGAAATTCTCCCCTGTTCGAACTATGTTCAACAAAAGACAATAATATCTGTCTGAGATACATACCTACCAGTAATATTATTCGAAATTCCAATTCTAACGAGTAAAGTTCCAGGTTCAACCAACGTTCTTCATTAAGACCTAACCGTCAAGGTTCAATGCCTTTTGAACCTAGTTTCAAATTAGGAATAGGTCTTAGGCTTAGCTCTCCGGGGTAGACTTTTTCATATATCGGTCGTGGAATTTTGTCAAAGCCACACTTAGTTGATTTTCTCTTGATGTTTTATGTATGTAGAAGTAATTTGGGACTCATTGCGAACACAATCGTATAGTACACTCACAAATTCTAAATATACCTCTGTTTTAGTAAGTACTTCAATTGGTTTGTTTGTTTGTGATGTGTGTACTAAAATTGATTGAGTAAATTAGATTTTAAGTCCAATTTTGACGACTTTAGGGGGTACATAAAAAGCGCTGTTTTGCTATGTACATGGATTTTAAGAGGTGTATAATATTGTTCATCATTATGAATAACTTTTACTATGCGACCAGCTGCGAAACCGTAGTCCATACAATTTGTAGAGAGCCAATGAACTTTTTGTATGAAACATTTTTTCAGGGTATTCGGGGAAATTCATAAAAAACTCAGCGCAGAACTTATTTCCGCCACACCAAACAATAAAAGTCTTTTTACCCACGACGGAACGGAGCAGGTATATGCGTTTAGGGTGAGAGATGTTTGTTTGTGTGTGCGTTTGTGCAAAGTAATGTTCCCACCTATCTTCTAAACTAATGATCTGATTTTGATGCGGTTTTCAATAACGGGTTTGTGTTTGATGAGTTCATGTTCTTAGACAGGTGTCATGGCTGTAACTCACTAGGGGGCGCCACAATATTAGTGCAAAACAATGCTGCAATATAATCAAAACGAAATGTCCGATTACAATTCTGTTTTCAGCTATGTGTACGTGGTAGCTTAATGCATGTTCCCAAATAATAAAAATTACGTCTTTATTATTTTTCGATGAGATTTTTACCGTCGTGGGTTTGTTTTCAAAATTTTTAATTTTGGTTAATCTTGTTACTAGTGAAGACTAGTCTACCAAATTGTCCAATTAAACGTAGGTAAAGATTTAATTTCATGTTATTATTTTACAGTTACTGGCCGCCGTAGCCCTCGCCTCGTCAGCACCACTACCCGGAATCCACTTTCACTCCCACTCAGACTACCACTCGGACCACCCTGACTACCACTCGTACCACGACGTACACTCTGCCGCGCTGGTTCACCACATCCACGCTGAGCCAGTCCACAACGTGATTACAGTACCTGTGGCGCATACTGTACCCCTGCCTATTGTACACCACCCCCCTGTGGTCAAGTATAAAGTGAAGACGCACTACCATGTGTTTGGTTGAATAAAATTTATGTTATTTTTGTATACGCTGTTTTATTTCGAAAGTTCTTAGATAATTAGTAGCCATGATCAGGAATTCAAACTACATAGTACAGTTCATCAAAAATTTTTGGCTATACCATATGAAACCTTTCGCTTGTCTTTTTTGCCTTTCAATTCAGAATACAGTAATACTCGTATTCGCACTCTGCTAATTGGTGGTTGATAAATGAAAAATGTGTCATCCTACCAACTGCCTTTCCAAGTAGGCTCAAAGTCCTAATACATGAACCCTACACTTAACGCAACAAAATTAAACGTAAAAATGACTCTGCTGCCCACACAGAGGAAATGAGGCTTAAAAAAAACCCTACACTTAAGTATGTGCAATATACAGTTAATACAGTTATACAGTAGAGTATCGATAAGGGGTAAGACAAAATTGATAAAATAATCTCAATGTTTGTTGGTATCATGGCCAGAAAGGTTTCCAAGGGTTTTCGTTTTATTAAAATTGTGTCCTGTTTACATAACATCAATGTCAGTGTACCAGGTACCCGAATAAACAAGAAAGATGTGTGATTCCTATCCCCTGTATTCCTTGGATGATGGATCAGCCAAGGTAACTGTTAAGATCATAGAGATCTAGACAGACGTTAGGCTTAACATTCGAGACTGGTTGTACTAAACTGGGACCGGTTGTTTACTGCTACGTATATTATCTATATGTAGCATGAAATAACACACTGCAATGTCACGAAACGTACCTAACTTACCTACCTACATTGCACAATGCGATGCTAGGCGAGTACATATGCAGAAGTTATGCTTTGTGACTAATAATTGTGTTATTTATTTTTTATATCACGCACGCACTTATTTATTGAGCAATGAATTTAATAAATAAGTACGTAAGTTATAAAAATGGCAATTTGAATTAGCTACGAGTATATCCTGCTTTGTACGCCCATGATTACGGATGATTTGACTTGGTCAAAACGTCGGAACGTTAGAACAGTGAAAGTTTTAACGTTTTGATATCTATTTTAAAGCAGAAGTTTAAAGCGAAATTCGGTTCTCACTCGTTAAAAGAGGTCCAGACGACATGTCACATCTTGCGACATCTATGGTCAGGATGTTTTCCGCCAAACTGATCTAGGCCAAGTTGGGAAATCAACGTGGAACCCGTACGTCGCATGGGATTGACGGATTACAGTATTGCGAAAGGCTTGTCCTTGAATTTTTTGAGAAGGAAAAATTGGGATGCTTCCACGGTGCCAAATACTCGTATAGTCATATTTTTAAGATCTTCATACGTTCGCTATTCAACACAAGGTGATAGTTTTTTGACAGATTTTGTGCTAGGCATACTAAACTTAATTCTGTAAAACGTAGCACTAAACCCGTCACATTGAGATATACATTTTGATGGAATGTACTGTTCTTTTAGTAAGTAGTTCACTGCTGAAAATAGGTCTATCTATGAAAAGAGTAGGTAGTGCAAACTTAGATGCGCGATGTTTGGTGTATCAACAAAATGTACACGGCCAAATCGCTTCTGCGATGGTCGTATCAGATATTTTCCCAATGATTGCTAACAAAAAGCTTGTGGTAAGAAATTCCGAATACATATTATATTTTCCAAAAAAACTCATTGGTACAGGACCGGAAAACTGATAAACTAAAAATTTGAAGGTGATCAGTCTCCATGTAACATACTCGTAACCCACCATATTACGATCTAAAAGTTTGACTTAAGGGATTTCAATTCAGTTAATTCATAGTCCTATCTATTTCTTAACTTTAATACACTGTCCAATTAAGCAAAAAATTCAATGAACATTTCTGTTCAGAAACTTGTTAAACTTAAACAATCGAACAATAGGTAGTGAAGCTTTATCAATGAGCCCTCAGCTAACTTCCACTACATGAATTCTAGAAGTTTTGGAGTGCAATCTAAACTTGAGGTTCATCGGCTTCCAATCAACTAACGGGCCTCGAGTTTGATTTAATTATCTTGGAGAAACAACGTCCCTAGTTCGTGTCGACAGTAAAAGACATAGTACATTTTCAATGAGATGGTTAGGTATAAACGTTTGGACAATGTATCTTATTTTGACGCCAAAGCCTTGTTAATACGCATGTTTACGTAATAGCCTTCTTAATGGGTATCGTTAATAAACTGCAAATGATAAGTCAAAGTTAATAGTAGTTTATGCAACTGTCATATAATGAAGAAAATATCACTCGTTACTATTATGAAACTCGCTGCGCTCGTTTCATAAACTCACACTCGTGTTTTAATACCCGTGTTATATGCAGTTGCATACACTACTTTATCTTCAGTAATAAAAATTAAAAAAAAACATATTGCGAAACATTAAATTTACGCGTACGTGTATTGTCACAGTGAACTTGGCGCCATTAAAATCTAACCAATGAGAGCGCAGATGCGCGCGCAGGGCCAATCAAGAGCAAGCGCGATGTTATAATGAGATTTTACGATATCGATGTGGATATTATAACATCATGTGAAATTGCTTAATTTGAGGGTTTTGTTGTCTGCGCTATAACAGTAGTCATTATAAGTCAAGTATTGGAAACATAAGTAGAATGTTACAACATTAGTGTAGATAAAAGTATTTTTTGCATGGGTTAGTATACAAAATATGTTATGAATAATGTATAATTATTATAATAAATTATTAAATAAATTAATTAATACAATAGGAACATTTGGGCGGAATGCACTTTGCGGGGGCTTGTTTGACTAGGGAGTTGTTGACTCTGGTCAATAATTCTCTTGAATAGACATAATAGTGTTTTTGTATAGCACTATCTAATTTTCTGTATACATAATGACTTGAAATATTGTCAATTAAATGATTTATTTCAAAACTTATAATTAGTACCTACATAATATATCCAACCAATTCAACATCCGTAATACACATTTTACTTTATTTTGCAATATCAAATAATTGAGAATAAAAAATTGTCATTATAAGTTTTGGATAATCAATTTTTACAAGCACTATTGTACAAATATTATGTATAGAACCAACATGACATTGTTAGTGTGTGCAGCCGTACAATATTATTGCAAATAGTTGTTAGACCCGATGCTCTAGAAAGTTTAATTGGCAGTAGATAAAGACACATACGATATAAAACTGATGACCAAAATAAGCGTTACATTTTTAATTCAAGACTACAAACCGTTACCATACTGTCTTGTATCTGTTTTACCAAAAGAGTTTTTAAAACTTCTTGAAAAACCAAAGTAGACTGTAGTTGTTATACTGCCTGTTATATTATATATGACATCGTTAAAGACATGATTGTTTGGATAGAGCCGTTGATCGCGGAGTTAATTTTATTGTATTATGCAAAGCGTTCGATCAAATTGATCGTAGTTTTTGGAAAGGCTCCGAAGGAAGTTTGTTTCGGTGATCGACCTTTATTTATTTAAATCGCAATTAAGGATGTCTCCAGACATCCTTAATTGCGATTTAACATTTTCCGGTGTATTTAGTGGCGAGATTTATGTTGTTGTTACTAATCCCTACTAATATTAAGTAAGTTTGTTTGTTACACTTTCACGCAGCAAAAGAGCATCGGATAGACTTGAGTTTTGGCACGGATATAGTTCAAAGGCTGGAAAGTGACAAAGGCTACTTTTTATCCCAGAAAAGTAACAGATTCCCGCAGGATAGCATAAAAATCAAAATATACGCGGGGGAGCCGCGGGCGAAAGCTAGTATCTCTATAATTATCACCTATTCTTCATCTTGATAAAGAGCTGTATAGAAGTGCAGTGGTGTGCAAAGAGCAAGGATAGAAAAATTATACATAATGTACGTACAAAAATTTCATTGACTCTCCACAAAACGTATGGAACAGCTTTGGTTGGTTGTAGTAGAAAGTTAAGCCTTCAAATATACGTTACTAAAATATTACGTAGGTAAGCTGGAGAAATAATTTAATGGTGCATGTGAATCCTACGGATTCGCGTCGGATGTGGCCAAATTACCTTTTGAGGGAAGACCTATGTTAAAAAATAAACCACGGTACGCAAGTTAGACAATATAACAAGCCCGATTACAGAGGCGCCAGCGTAAATTTAATAGCAACGAAAAAAGCTTTCACTCTATCGAATGCCTAAAGTGAAAAAGAAACGGAACCATGCTATAATAACGATGGCGCCTTTGTAATCGGGCTTAATATATTATATAAAAATTTAGTCAAAAGCACAAAACACTTCATCCAGAGATGTAATCTTTAATGTTCATGTGATCTGTATTACTTAAGTACTAACCGTACAGTGATAGAAAAGGTTATAGTCACAAATCTCTTGAGATAGGGCATGATCTCTCAATCTAGCAGGGACCTGATTTTTCCTAAAACTCTCCTACACGCAACGTCAATTAATTAATTATTCTTAGAGCTCAACAAATTACTTGTTCTATAATTTTAATGCACGTTTTCTTTTAGCATAAATGAAATTTTTTGACCGAGCGTAAGCGAGGTCTCTGAGTCTACTGGGACGAGCCGGCACTTGAGCTGTCAAATGTATGTTTGTATGTTTCTTTGTTCGACGATAACTCAAGTACCGCTTAGCCGAACTTCATGAAATTTAGCATGCGCGTAGTTAATGTGTATAAAATTTTTAAGTTCAGATATGAGCATCTTTTTTTCAGTGGTTGCGAAGATACGAGGCAAAAAAGGCAAAACGGCGCCACTTTCTGCGGGAGTTGCTTGAGTCAAATCTAGTAATTGAAATGTATGTGTATTTTGCGGTGTTTGCGTATTTGCTACATATAAATGTTTCGTGCACTGGATAAAAAAAAGACCTCTTGCTAGATCTCAATGGTTACAACTCACTGTTTACAATGAGAATAATCAATTATACAGCTTAGCATCGCGACTATCGCCTCGATCGGAACACAAGAGCCTCAACACTTGCCCTAAAGCACTTGAGTTAAATTGGTCGCTGTGTTTCTATATGTAATACTAATTGACATTTCATTATTTAGGAGAAGTTATTCATAAAATTCCATTAGCTTCAATCATAATCGTTATCATTAAAACTACTTGTACTGTACTGTACCAGCCCGTTTTAAAAGTCCCGAAGGGTGATTGGGCCATATCCACCACGCTGGCCCAGTGCGGGTTGGTGGATTCACATACGCCATCGAATTTCTTCTACGGACGTATGCAGGTTGCCTCACTATGTTTTCCTTCACCGAAAAGCCAGCGGTGTGAAATTCCGTACATAAGTTCCAAAGAAACTTATTGGTACGGAACCGGGATTGAACCCACGACCTCAAGAATGACAGGCCAGTGTTACAACCACTAGACCATCACGGCTTTTTATTAAGACTACTTGCATCCAACTCGTCTTGACTAGACCATAAATCCACCTTGTCGTGGATATCCTACGTTGAGCTTGCCTTCGATTTCCTTCAATAAATTACCAATTTTATTATTAGGTATCAGACAATCCTTAGTAGCTCCGGCCCTTATATCGATTTAAAAAGTCTGTTAACCCAAAATTATCTGACAAATTACAATTCGTCCTTGGAGCATAACAGCGTTTTTATTCCGCGACGAGAAACAGATGTCTGGAGAAGGACTTTTTGCTACAAATATTTTGTCGTGTCGCCGGTCTCCTGATTTATGCGATGTTTTTTGCCAATTATTTATGACGATGCTAGAAAACTAACTTATTTACGAGTACAATTGATTAGTTGGTATTATTTTCACAAAAAATAATGATCGTTTGCAGGTGTAGTTCAAGTTTATTAACATCGGAAAATTAGACTTTCTAGATTCTTTCTTTTCAGCTATATTTATTTTTACTACCTAGTATTGAATTAAACTTTATTGCTTAGATATAATCATCTCATAATAACCTATATAGCAAATAAATAATATAATTAATTAAATTGTTGTTTAGCAAAGCTGTGTAATATAAAAGTCTACTGTTATAGCGCAGACAACAAAACACTCAATTTAAGCAATTTCACATGATGTTATAATATCCACATCGATATCGTAAAATCTCATTATAACATCGCGCGCTCGCTCCTGATTGGCCCTGCGCGCGCAGCTGCGCTCTCATTGGTTAGATTTTAATGGCGCCAAGTTCACTGTGACAATACACGTCCGCGTGAATTTAATGTTTCGCAATATGTTTTTATTTTTATTAGTGAAGATAAAGTAGTGTATGCAACTGCATGTAACACGGGTATTAAAACACTCGTTACTATTATGAAACTCGCTGCGCTCGTTTCTTAAACTCACACTCGTGTTTTAATACCCTTCATTATATGACAGTAGCATAAACTACTATTATTTTATAGAAATAAAGCTTACCAATGCCAACGCTATGTGTTTACCATCATTTAGTATCTTATTAGTCTTATTTCTCTGTTGTCAAAGACTGTTACAATTTTGCCAACATAATATTTTGCCAGAATATATAAGATCATAAACATTATCATTATAACTTTTTAGCAAAATTGCCCACAAATTGTAACTTGTACAAATTACCTCGTTAGTATAAAGACACATTTTATCATTGAAAGTCAAAGTCAAGTCTGATTAAAGAGTTGTGGGCTTTAAGGTCACAAACGTAGACTAATAAACCTAAGGATAAAGAACGTTACTGCTCTTACTTTTACAATGTATGATCAGTAAATTTTACGAACAACCATAATTCCATAATTTATATAACATTTATGAACACAGGTTTAATTTGTGAAACGATAGAAACGAATCGCATACTTTTCTATCTCGTTTGCACTAACACAGATCTTCAATGCTTGCTCTCGTTTTTATTCGGCATCGTGATTATTAACGCATACATAAAGGTTCAAAATTAGGGCTCTTCTTGGTGGAGCGACTTCCAAGTGTTGCAGTTCTCCATGAGTATCTTTACTATTTTACACTCATTATTACAAAGAGCGTCATTTTTTTTTCAAGAAAATTAGCTAATTATATCATTAAAGTTACAATGCATGGCGTTCTGTTTCTTCCGAAAAAATTGCTAAATATATTGCTATAGTCACAATGCCTGGCTTTATTGTTCTTCTCCTCCCGCGAAACATTTTACATTGTAACTTATTTTACAACTTTCTTCAATTTCACGTCCTGTGTTCATTTCATCTCGGGTCCCAGTAAAAAGAGGAATGTGAAAAATCGTCACCTCTAGATCGACGCCTAGTCTCAAAGTCTCTTATTTTGTTGTTTAACGGAGAGAATAAATTTTGCCAGGTAATTAATGGGGGGATTATTACTGTTACGTGTTGATGGCGTAACATTTTTAACGTCTTTTTAAATGTTTTACTTTTACGATGAAAAATTAAACGTCTTTTGTATTGTTATACTTCTAAAGTTATGATATATTAGTTTAAGAGCAATTTATCTGGATTTAATTTTGTCTTTATGATGAATTTTGGTGAGACTGATGAACGCAAAGTTTTTATGTTGGTTGATAAATTATTTAAAAATAATTTCTTATCTAACTACTTTCACATTGTAATACAATAATTAATATTTGCTGTAATTTATTTCACTGAGCTATTAATCTTATTTTTAATTAAGTTTTACGGTTTTTGATTAAAAGTTTCGTAGTAAACCAAGAAACTTTTGTTCTAGACTTTTTTGGTCAAATTCTAACTTTTATTAGTCTATCACACCAATCGTATTAACCAAGCTAAGTAGTACACCATTTTTTAGGGTAAAAAAAGTCTTCTGTAGCTACTGATTTACTTTTTTATGTAGTCACGAAGAAGATATGTTTGTAGATAATTTATATTATATCTTAAAAATATGTAATGAAATGATTGATAATTTTCACAATACTGTCAACAAAGGTTTTTAAACTCCAAAATCAAAATTTCAAAACCAATTCTATTCAAGCGGACTATAGCAAAGTTCTCAGGTTAATTGCCAAACAGTAGATTTATTACAAGCACTGATACTGCTGATTACAAGCACATAGCCTAGACCGTAGGCTGCTATATAAGGACTAGCCCTAGAGACCTAGGTACAGTATCGTACTAGCTCACTAGCCTTAATACGCATACCTGCACTCAATATCTCATACAATGTTCAAGCTGGTAAGACATTTTATTGCCGTAAATTAACATTGATTTAGTTTTTTAAATAGTAGGAATGTGTGAATAAATTAGATTAAGTAGGTGAGATAATTAGGTAAAAAAATGCTTTATTTTGATAGGATCTGAACTTCTACATGATCAAAACTGATTGTTGTTGTATGTTTTAATACCTACTAGGCATTTTATACAGAAACAAAGACATTATCTCTAATCATCTAAAGATCTCAAGACATCTGAAATTTCACTAACTACCACAAACTACTAATAAAAACTTCGACACCAAGGCCAGCCACCCGACCTATACGAACTTTGGCTCTAGATTTGGATCTACGTGATCACTAGGGTAACCTCATAACCTGAGTCGTGGAATCCTGGCAATCTAGGGAAAAATACAAACTAAGTACAAGTAGCGGCACGTAAGTCTAGCGCTGAGGGTACTGTGGAGGGGATGGCTGCGCATGTTGACCGCCATACTAAACTCATGCACAGCCACCACCTCCACACTTCGCTCAGCGCTAGACTTATAACATGGTATAGACTTATAACATGGTATACAGCCGCGACCTGTAACATGGTATAAAAAATGTTCTTAAACAATTGATTTTCATATTAATTACAAAAATATTTTTTACTTATTGAAATGATTTCCCTTAAATAAAGGCTTAAGGGGATACCGAGTTAAAAACATTAGTTAGAATCAAATTTAAATGTTTCTGATACTCTTACATCAAAAAAAATACATACAGACGAACATGCATAGTACCTCCTCCTTTTTGGAAGTCAGTAAAAACGTGTCTTCAAAATAAGTATTGCTATATCATGGAGAAAAATTTAACGACATTTTTTAATACAAAGAAACCAAGATGCCTTTCGCTACGTCTCAAATTATTTTAAAAATGTCACAATTCACTGAAGCCAAATAATTTACGACATGTGTCCAACCAAGTCAATATTTATGGGGAGGAAAATGAGCTAATTTATTTTTAGAAATCGCATTAATAACTGTTTCCGATACATTTATTTTTCGTTTCAAAGCAACGGTATATTATAAGCTTGTCACAACACATACTTACTAAGTAGACGCTAAAAAAACCCAACAATTGGCCAAATAAATAGAATTAAACAAACACAAACATAACGAAGTCTTTTAGTTTGTAGGTACTACAAATTCCTTTTTGAATTCTTTTTTTTTCACGCCAATAAGTCCGCGCTTGACCACCAACTTCCTTAATGGTAAGCGACGATGAAGCACGCAGACCTAGAAGATACCTATTCACTCTGATCTTGAAAAACTTTTGATTATACGAGCATCTCTTAGGAAACAGGAAAGCGGGAAGACTGTTCCATTCCCTGGCGGTACGAATCAGAAATGTTGATTCAAACCGCTTCGTATGTATCGAAGGAAAATCGACATTGTAGGGGTGGTAATGTGGACTTGTCCTGTAGTAAAAAGGTATAGTAGGATAAGGTCGTGTAGCTCAGATGCACACTCTCTGAAATGAATCCTAAAGAATATGGACAGACTCTTAAAACCCTACCTTACCGTAGGTAAGGCTATAAAACTAATTATGAAGTTGATTTTTTTATGTGTCTATTTTACAACATCACAGATTTACAGTTTGAATTAAGAATTTTAAACTTTTGACTTCTATTTTATCAATATTTATTCGTATTTAACTATCAAATACAGTGTCTAATTTTTACATTTTTAGTTTCTTAGTTTCTATGAAAATTAGTTAACGCTGTTCGTATACTAGGCGAAGAAACAAAATAAATTAGCCACTTCGTTAGGTACTCAAACTCAAATCATTTATTGCAATAAATGAAATTTACATGCGGTTTTTAATTAACATATTTTGTATAGTTATACATATGAGCCTGATAAGGGTATGGCAATTTTATGATATGTTTTTGAACGATTATTACATGTAGATGCTCGTAATAGAATAATATTTAGTTGATTTGAAAAAACAGTTCTTTTCGATATCTTTTAGATTATTTGGCAGTTTACTCAATTTTATCTTGTTCTTGCATGACACGCATTGTTCACGCACGTCTGTCATTCTTGATCAATTTGTATATTTAAATTATCAGTATACACTTAAAAAAAACAAGTCTTTATAAATCATACATAACTTGTTTGTCAATTCGTGGTAGACTTACAAAATTGTAGAGATAGTAACAAACAAACTTACAAATAATAAAAAAATTGTTTTATTCTATACAAAAAAAACTTTACAACGAATTTATAAAATGATGTAGATCAGAAACTATTTTTGAACCATAGCATGCTGAGGCGTATTCATAAACTGTCAAACATCGAGTAAGAGGAGGAGCCAGCATCAAAAATCTATATTGGTTTGAAAGGGATAGAAGGGCGACTAACAAAGCTAATTTCTTGTTGACCAAAAATTGAGCGCTGAACGTTAGTGTATGGGCGGCTTAGTTCGTCGTGAAATATCTAAAGTTACAACTATTTACATCAGATCAACATTTCATTAGCCCCAACTATCTTCAAGTTTAAGTTCTAACATTAGCAAAGTTAGAGGTCTAAACGATACCTACTTTAATTTTAGTTGCTTAGAATCACTTGATTAAGTTTTCACTTCGTGAATGATTGTTCTTAATTTGTGACAGAAGACATTTAAACACTATTAAAGTCATTTTACGTTTTAAAGTATAATACTGGCAATTTATTTTGTTCATCGTTTTCAATTATTTTTTTAAATAGGCAATTTCAGAATTTTTTTAGTTACAAATATGAGGTTAGAGTTACGTTGAATCATATCTAAACTATAATAAATAGTAAACCAAACCATGTTTAAATCAATGAAATGTTGTTATGTAATGTTATATTATTTGATTTAATTGATTTTTTATTTTATTAGTAATTGAATCTGAAAATGTAATGTAAATATTCTAATACCTATTTTAAATTTCATCTGACTAATAATTTTATTTTAAATATTGTATTGACGTCTTTTTAATAGTCCACTGCAGGACGTAGGCCTACCCAAGAAGGGTGATTGGACCATATCCGCCAAGCTGGCGCAGTGGATTCACATACGCCATCGAATTTCTTCTACGGACGTATGCATGTTGCTTCACGATGTTTTTCTCCACCGACAAGCCAGTGGTGTGAGATTCCGTACAAAAATTCAGAAGAATTCATTGGTACGGGACCGGTATTTGAACCCACGACCTCACGTTTGTAAGGCGGGCGTCACTACCTCTAGACCACCACGGCTTATGCTTTGTAACTTTAATCAATAGGTATTCGTGTTTCTTAATATTTTTTGGAATGTAAAATATTTTTGTGTTCTTTGTTTCCAGGTGGTACTAGTCGCTATCGTAGCAGTCGCCAACGCCGGAGTCATCGCTCCGATAGTGCCCGTAGCCCACCCGGTAGCCGTGGCGCACCCAGCAGTGGTGTCCCACAGCGCGGTGGTCCACCCAGCCCCGATAGTCCACCACGCCCCACTAGTCCACCACGCCCCGGTGCTGCACGCCGCCCCAATAGTGCACCATGCTCCAATAGTGCATCATGCCCCAGTAGTGCCTGTTGTAAGGCATGCCCCGCTCATTGCTGTGCATCATTGAGTGAAATAGTAGGCGAATACAACATATAGACTGAGTCAAATTTCTTGGCGTCTGTAAACACGAGACAAGTCATTGCGCAATAGCAAATTCGTTGTCATGTCGCGAGATGTTATCTGCACAGCTTGTAGCTAACTTTACAGAAGCCAAAAAAATTGATTCGGCCTTACTTGCTACTAATACATCTGTGGCAATTTTTCAAGCGGCGAAAGTTTATGAAAGACTTAAAATATTGTTATCTCTCTTTTACTGTACGCAAATGTACAACGGAACAGCAATATTTAAAGTTGTATCAGATTTAATGATGGCGCCTTTAAAATTGTCCACATGAGTATAAGATGAATGATTACAATATGTTTAATAAATGTTCTAGAAAAACTGTTCAGTATGTTTTATATTACACCAAACTTTGAACTGACTACACTCTTCATGTTTACTCGTATAATCGCAAATTCTTACCTGTTGAATTTATTCGAAAAGTTTTATACAAGCAGGAAATTTGCAGTTACAAGATTGCTTTTGGTAAGTTAGATATCGAATTCAATCGTTATAGGGAACTTTGTAGCATAATCTACTATGTAATAGTGTAAAAAATAGTGTTGAAGAGCAGATGAGTAACTTATTAAATTTGTAGCTAGCTAGGTGGCTAGTCCTAGCGTTTGAAATATTAAACCATCTAAAGACCGCTGACATGGCTTAAAGGTCTAACAACTTGGACCTATAATGCATGGTAATAGAGACGCTGCGCGATGGAGCGCTCTGTTGTAAATGCCTCTCGCGGTCAACCAAAGACTAATTGTACCGACCGACAAAAACACTCAACTTCCGTTCAACTTCTTTTTTAAAGAAACACAGAGACCTGAGCTCATGGGCTTTCAATTATCGGCCAAGTGCAAGTCGGACTCGCGCGCGAAGGGTTCTGTACCGTATGGTAGCCTCCCTTAAAATATTTTTATTTTAATGATTTATTTTTAAGGGATTTTACAACATAATATTCTGTCAATATTTCAAGCATCTTCCTGTTGCCGTCATTAATATCGAGCAAAAAATATGTTTCTTGCATGGGAGCCCCCCTTAAAAATGTATTTTATCCTAATTTAATTATTTATTCTTAAAATAAATGTGTGACTAAATATTCTGTGAAAATATTAAGTATCTACCGTATGTCACCGCTATTAAAAGCGAGCGAAAAACGTCTTAAAATTTCGGGATGTTGTATGAATAAAATATCTATTATTTTCTGTTTTAAGTATTTGTTGTTATAGCGGCAACAGAAATACATCGATTCATCCATTAAACGTTCTAGCTATCACCGTTGTTGAGTTACAGCCTGGTGACAGACAGACGGACAGACGGACGGACAGCGAAGTCTCAGTAATAGGGTCCCGTTTTTACCCTTTTGGTACGGAACCCTAAAAGAGCAGCCTAAACCTTTCGTACGTACATAGTTCACCTTCATCCCATTATTCCCCGATTTATTGGATATGTTGACAATATGGTAATGCTGTCGCGCGATCGTACATCAAAAGATTTGCCGCGGGTCTGCACCATTTTATCAGGCTCGTGTCAATGACATGAGGACGATACCCTTGAGTTTCCAGCTGGGGTCGTAAGGCTCTGGTATCCGTTTCCAATCTCTAATTACCGCTTTACAACGATCAGTGAAAGTAAATTTATAATAGTAGTTAAATATTATGACAGTTTTTAAGTAAATGACGAGGGAAGCATCTCTTTTTACAAGCTTTTATTTACTTTCACCTGTTCCGTTGTTTGTAATCAAATCTTGTAAATAAATTTGATCCACTTCCCGGTTACCGATTGAGCTGAAATTTTGCATACATGTGTAAATCGCGTGACAATGCAATATTATGATGACATGAAGCTGATCTGATGATGGAGCTGGAAGGTGGCCAAAGGAACTTAGCAATGAAACGACACAACCTCGTCGAATTCGGGTTCATTTGAATGGTCTTGTCGAATAGTTTGTCTTTCAATGGTAACCAGGGTCTGATGATAGAGCTGGAAGGTGGTCATAGGAACTCTGTAATGAAACGATGCAACCAGAGTTTCGGCTCGTTTGATTCGTCTTGGCGAGTACTTGTTCAGTAAAAGCTTGTTTAAAAAAAGGTTTCTTTAAATATACTTAATACTTGTTCAAACTGAAAAAAAATTTTTTCATCTCTCCGGAAGTCAGTTTGAATGTTGCTTCTCGCACAAGTGCAACACGTATACATATTTCAGCGGATCCATTAGTTGAAGAGTTATTTTGGTGAAAAACATTTCATTTTGTTGAATTATAAGAGACTAGCGACCCGCCCCGGCTTCGCACAGGCAGGTGTATTATACATATAAACCATCCTCTTGAATCACTCTATCTATTAAAAAAACGCATCAAAATCCGTTGCGTAGTTTTAAAGATTTAAGCATTCATAGAGATATAGGGACAGAGAAAGCGACTTTGTTTTATACTATGTAGTGATGATAGTGATAAACACTTCACAAAGGCGTGAGCGTTAGTAAGCGATCTAGCTAAATTGGACAAAGCGTCTGGACCGGTGTTCCAAAAGATGCAGATTTCCTGCGATTGCGGCAAACTTTTAAAATGTTATCACAAAAATAACTCTTTGAGATAAACCTATTTAGTGGGAAGCACTATACAAAAATAATCGGCCAAGTACGAGTTGGACTCGCGCACGGAGGGTTCCGTACTGTATGGGAGCCCCCTTTAAATATTTATTTAATTTTATTATTTATTATTGAAGGGAATATAAAACTAAATATTCTGTGAAAATTTCAAGCATCTACCTGGTACCATTATTAATATAGAGCGAAAAACGTCTAAAAATTCAGGTTTGTTGTATGGGAGCCCCCCTTAAATATTTGTTTTATTTTGTTTTTAGTATTTGTTGCTATAGCGGCAACCGAAATAAATCATCTGTGGAAATTTCAGCTGCCTAGCTATCATGGTTCATGAGATACAGCCCGGTGACAGACGGACAGACGGACATCGAAGTCTTAGTAATAGGGTCCCGTTTTTACCCTTTGGGTACGGAACCCTAATTAAAAATCAGATCTACCTAATATAGTGCTCAAAGTTTTACGTAAGTCTGTCTGTCTGTACATGGCATCAGCACGGCTAGCATACGCACGACGATATAATCTTATTAAAGTGTGAATAAACTCACATACCAAAACTTTGATCGGCTTTCACACGTTGATAATATTATGTTGTGATGCTTTTGCTAGTCATGGATATCTCCCAAATGTTTAAACCAATTTCGTCATGTTTGTATACAGCAAATTAAATATATTACGCCGTATTTTTTAAATTTTTAACCGACTTCCAAAACGGAGCAGGTTCTATGTTCGTATTTTTTTTTGTATATGTTCATCGATAATTTGGCGAATTGTTTTTTGATATCATCAATAATGTAAGCAATTCGAGCGAAATATTTGAATTTTGTACACGATGGAAGGCGGTTTTGCCATTTTTTGCGCAAAATAATTAATAATATTCAAGTTTTAAACTGATCTTCACTAAAGAATTCAAATTCCATTTCAAAAATCAAATTTCAAAGGCAACTTCGACCAAAATCCAATGCTAATTTCAAGAAACTGGGCCGTTCAAGCTTTTGACCGGCAAATCCTATTTCATCCCTTCACTCCACTGTGTATCAACAAGTCGCAGCCTGAGGCTTTTTGCCACTGATTTGTAAATAAACACATTGCCGAGGAAAATTGTTTCTAAGTCAATCACTGTCAGGAACAAAGACTTCATATATAATCGAGCTGTACAATTTTGAGGTTATGTTGAGCAGGCGTAAGTTTTATATTTACTTCTTGAAATATTTTTGTGTTTATGCGTGTGTCATATGTGTAAAAACACTCACTAACCTTTTTAAGGGTAAGGGTATATAGACACGCTGTAGAGAGACGAACATGGCATGGAAATTTTAATAAAACCAATTTAGGTACTACTAGTAGTTCTCAAAAACAGTAGACCTCGCGGTAAGTATTTCTCGACTAGTTATTTACTGATTTGAGTCATGCTCGCAAATATTCTTACGATTTAGATACTAGACGTTCTTGAAATATATTATTAAAATCGGCTGATAAATAACGTGACAGCTTTCCCCCTTTTTAGGGCCCGTCCGTCTATCTGTCTGTCACCATGCTGTATCTCATGAACGGTGATAGCTAGACTGTTAAAATTTTCACAGATGATTACATTTCTGTTGCAGATATAACAACAGAAACTAAAAACAAAAAAAAAAATAAGCGTGTCTCCCATACAGCAAATTTTAGCCGTTTTCGATCGATATTTATAATGGTGACACCTAGATATTTATTTTGAAAATAAATAGTAAAATTAAAATAAAATAAATATTTAAGGGGGGCTCCCATACAAGAAACGTTTATTTTTGCTCGATATTAATGACGGCAGCAGGAAGATGCTTGAAATATTTACAGAATATTTAGTTGTATATTCCCTTCAAAAATAAATAATTAAATTAAAATAAATATACGCAGGGGGGCTTCCATACGGTACGAAACCCTTCGTGTGCAAGTCCGACTGTTTGAGAGAAAAACCCCACCACCAATCAATGCTCGCTGCGACAAAAAACCATTAAGATATAGAACCTGTGTACTAAGTTTTATTCATCTTTCGATGAAAAATGCAACCTATAGTGGAAAACCAATTTCCGGACAAAACCGATAAATCTTTGAGTCTCAATTTTTTTTTATTTATCTTATCTAATTTATTGTCATTATCAGAAATCGAATGTCAGTGTGACTTTTCCAAATTTCAGCAACTTCAGGCATTTGCCATACTTCCTCTATTCCAATACAAAATTAGTGAACATGTCTATAGCAGAATATCATTGTTCGGGACGTAAGTTTCCAGGCCTAAGCCCAGCTGATAGGTTCAACGCCTGAAAGAAACCTTTATCGGGAAGGTTCAGAGCTTTTGCTATGTAACAAGCTTTGACCTGAGCGCCGGAAGGATTTTTTAATCTAATTTATTAAATGTATAGAAAATAGATAATTTAATGTAAAGGTACCTTTGGCTGTTCAAAACCCGAGTAATATTATACTGAATATTTTATACGACGAACAAATCCTTGAAGAGCATTGATTATTATTATTATGAATTTATGACTTTTAGTCTTCGAGCCAATATCTACAGAGCCACAGTCCCTAAGTGAAAGTAGTAAAAAAATGTCCGAGCACTGTCATACATACCGACTTAGATATTTACATTAAATAATTCACTATGACCTGTTTTCTCGAATCTCGTCGTTATGTCACCTAATTAGCGCTTGTAACCGAGCACTTTGGCATCGCGAGGCGTTGTAGTCAGGTTGCAATCGCCTTACGACTAATTAAAAAGTCTGCCCACCACGTAGCTTGGGCTAGGTTTTGGCTCGGACACATTTTTTGCACGATTATGACTCTGTAGATATTAGCTCAGAGCTTTTAGTATGAACTTTTACTACGAGAAGCCGTGAAAGTTGTATTCATTTTCTCGAAAGTCTTAGATTAGACTTTTTGAATAAAACTACTTACATATACCTCAGAATAATGACAAGTAAGCTTATACATATAGCTTAGAGATGATTTCAGTACTATTTAAATTTTTTACAATGTTTTGCTCGATATAAATGCATGTTGTCTTCACCTGTAATTATTGTGACATTTAGCTCTTATTTTTTATGTATAATCTTTTTACAATGTAACTATGTACACAGTGTTGGTGAACTGAAATAAAATTAAAATTAAAATGATTTTATCGTCTGTTCAGGGTTGGACCCAACATTCAATTTTGTCATGATTTTGAGTAGGATACAACGATATCTTTAGGTAATAAAGTTATTTAATTCTATTGACAAAATGTCTCTTTAATAAAGTGAGAAATACAAAGTTCGATAATATAATTATTTTAACTTCCTTTAGTACCTAAAATTCGGAGAATTTCTGTATCAGAAAGTAATTAATTTTCGGAATCAAATTATTGAACGGAAACTCATTAATTGCTGTGGTTTATTTACTTTAATTACATTGTGAATTGTGATATTAAAAACTTAATTTTGATTAAGGAGAAAATTTAATGTCGTGTGATTTTGAAACTCATTTTAATTATCTAAGTATGCCCTTGGTAGATTGTCTCCTACGCACATAATTTTCTCTTTTGTACAAGAAATATTACTGTGTAAGAATTTATAAATAGAAAACAATCAGATTTATTTGAAATACAATAACATATTAAAAAGTAATTTCCGTATTAAATAAAAATAAGTCGTATTCTCGGGGTTCTGTAGTAAAACAAGATTTCCATTCAATTGGTAAAATATTTGTCCTCATGTTACAATAGCTGTCATATTAATGAACGGAATGTATGTGGATATTAAATTTTTTAACCGAAAAAACTGAGGAGGTTTACAAGTTGACGGGTATTTTATTTTATGTTTGACCACGCAAAACATTTTACAGAGTGGTCTGATTTTGATAATTCTTTTTTCTTGGTAGACCATACTTCAAAAGTCACATTTAAATTGTGTTTATATCGGCTGAGCCATTTCTGATAAATCAACAAATGTTAAAATTACTACATCGATCCGTGCGAACTATTCGAATTCTGTACCTACACGGTTGAAATTGGTAATGCTATTTTTTGGACAGGTTATTATAGATAGGAGATTACTAAGTGTAGATCTCAATTTTAAGCACCACATTCTTTAATATTATAACGAATTAAAGAGGTAGCTTCCCCTGCACATAAACTTGAGGAGCAAGTTTTTTTCAACTCTACACCCCAATGTACATAAGATTTTTTTGTAATTTCATGCCTTAAATTCAAACCTACATATACGCGAGTGTGACAGCCTTAACCAGTCGAAAAGACATTATATCTGTAATTAAGGAAATTCATAAAGCAAACGACCATAAGCCAAACATGATGTGTTCTGAAACCTTGGGGGATTAATACCGTCCTTCGAGTTAATTCCTGGGCTCAGAGTCCTTCAAAAAGATGCATTGTTACTCCAAGAGGCTTAGGCCCTTGATAAACATGTCTTCAAGGATAATTGCAAGGAGCAGTTGGGGCAAGAACCCATTAAGGTCGAAAAAAATTATGTTTTTGTTTAACAAAGTATTCGTTCCGAGACAGGGTTTTTTAAGTGAAGGAGTAGGGTAAATAAACGGTTGGATAAATTAAATAATTAGCAGTAAGGTTTTTCGTACAGGATAGGTTTGTGTTTAACTACACCCTGCCTGCATACATACATATATACATGTCTATTGATAGGTCTAAAGTGTAGCACGCTCACCTAGATACACATTTAGTCGAAATTTGAAGTCACAATAAAAAATCGGCCAAGTGAGAGTCGGACGCGCGCACGAAGGGTTCCGTACCGTGTTGGAGCCCCCTTAGCCACATTCCTCTTGCCGTTATTTAATAGCGAGCAAAAAAAAAACTCCTAAAAATGACGTTTGTTGTACTTATGGGAGCCCCAATAAATATTTATTTTATTCTGTTTTTAGTATTTGTTGTTATAGAGGCAACAGAAATTCATCATCTGTGAAAATTTCATTTGCCTAACTATCACGGTTCATGAGATACAGCCTGGAGACAGACAGACAGACGGACAGGCGGACATCGGAGTCTTAGTAATAGGGTCCCGTTTTTTCTCTTTGGGTACGGAACCCTAAAAAACGATTACCTTAAAATTGGCCCATTTGTTTGGGAAATACGATGTTACGTGTCCAGTAGTGGACGTCCCGCAGATACACACATATATATACTAGTATACGCAAAAACCCATCAAAATTCTATAATGTGAGCTATAAAAAAACCCTTTCAAACATGTTATTTTCCTTCAAGCTAGGTGCTTAATTGGAAATTTGTGCGGTGAGCTAGCAAAATTGGATTATCTCTAGCAAGGTGTAATGACTAGAAGAAATCTCTAGGCCCGAAGTAGGTAATTCTATTACTTTCAGATATGTTTTATAGTCTGGCTGTTTTAATAATATTTATGTTTTTAATTTTGAGCATTTGCTTTTATTGATTTTGCTTCGTTGATGGCTCTAAAATGTATGAAACATTTTTTATAGTAAAATTTGATCCTACGCTGTGCTAGCCAGTGCGTTTTTTGTAATAGTGATAAGATCATCATTTCTTTCCGTATATTAATTCGTAATGTTAATATAAAATTCTTCTATCTAATTTTTATGTGAGATGGTTGTGATTTGAACTGCACTATTGAATAGAGAATGTAAGAACAAAAATCATGTCGACAGATCTATCTATTTTACACACAGAGCTTATACAATATTTTACAGGGTTTTAGAAATTTAAAGTCACGCAGACGATTCGCCACAATAACATAGCCGTTCTATCAAAATTAGTTTCATTTACTAACCCCCGACGCAAAAGAGGGGTGTTATAAGTTTGACGTGTCTGTTTGTCTGTCTGTCTGTGGCATCATAGCGCCCGAACCACTGAACCGATTTCACTTTAGATTTTTTTGGATGAAAGGAGACTTAATCGAGAGTGTTCTTAGCTATGTTTTATAAAAATCGATTGAGCCGTTTAAGAGTTATGGTGGGTTAAAGTGGGGATGGAAGAACCAAAATTCTACAAATGTGCCCAAAATGGTTGTCAATTGAAAGTTTGTTGTCAAAATTTTTTGTGTCGGGGGTTATTAAAATTTTTAATTTATAATTATCACCACGGAACTTCACGACTGTCTTTAGAATGTTTAATGATTCAATCAACTAAAATATTTCCTGAGTTATCCATAATTATGCTTTTTACGTAGGGACAATCTTCGTAAGATACCCATCTGCTTCGGGTTATGTGGAATTGCACCCACTAAAACCCCCCGGTGGCCTGCCTTTGTGCTGTCTTGGAAGCTCCGGGATCTCCAGGGGAACGCACCGGAGCTCCCAGCACTTTTCTATTAAACACCCTGCAATCAGTTATTGATGCATACAGTCATATACGATAACGTGGCCACTCAACATTGTCGTCCTCCCCGGGCCCATTTTAGTGGATGGCAAGAGCCCCATCACCAACCACCCACGAGTCCAGAAGCCCCATTTTAGTAGGCTATTACTACAGGCAGGAGATGCCGATGCTGTATTCTAGGGCCCCGGCTAAGTAGGTGCCAAATTACATAAGATTTTAAAGTCATAGAAAATCATGTTTCTTTCCGTAAAAATTAAGAGAGGAAATTTTATGTAATGATCGCTTTAGGGCACACAGTGTCAATTAATTTTTAAATATGAGCTTGGAAGAAAATGCTCATAAATTAAAATCAATTGCAGGTAGACAAAGTCATACTTTTTAGACCATCATGTTATTATGCAACTTTATAACAATTGTTGAAGTGAAACTTCTAATGCAACTTTCAACAAGGTTGCGTTAAACGCTTCTATGGAAGAGGTATGAAAGCACTCTTGGGTCGAAGTTTCACTTCTTCCGCGCGGAGGGAAACCACTTGCAATTTTTATTAAAAATGACCATATATGTGTATTTAGCCTGAGTGTCAAATTGTATTTCAATGTTACTACTTTAACTACGTTGAACCATTGACACGACGAAGAAGAAGAATAATGTTATTACTAGTATTAGACTGTGTTTGTATTATTAGTAGTTAAGATTTATGATAATAATGAAGAATTTTTCATAACAAAAACCGTGCCCCAGCATCAGGGTCCATAATTATCCTGGTGAGGTTTAGGCCGAGCGAGTGCGAATTTCCTAATCCGGTTTTTGTCAGTTCCTTTCAGACGTCCTCCTCGCTAATGATCAGGACAAATTGCTTTTGATTTAACCAACTTCTGTAGATTATTTCCCAACTAGGCAGAGTGTTTTTGATGGTACATATTCGCAGAACTGACTGTGGTATTTTATTCTGGTTAGTTTTGTGTACTAATTAATGTTATACTGTTAGTTTGTGAGTTGTCCAATAGTGAAATGGGTCGACGATATTGTCGAAATTGCGGGTTGAGCCTGTACACGATTGGCAAAGGACCAAGGCAAATGGCATAGCAAAAGAAAGGCCTATATCTAGCAGTGGGATAAAGAAGGCTGTGGATGATGGTGAGGATTATTTGGTTCTAACGTACGTTAGCTTCGTGGCTTTGCTAATAGAAGTAGCAGAAGGCAGGGCACATCTCACGCACAATCGACAGGAGCGGAAGACCCGCTAATATCTCGAATGGAGACCACACATCACGAAGCGCAGAGTAACAAGAAGTCACAAGCGCAAGTCCACAAGATGGAAATACGACAAAGTTAAAATAGCAGTGCGTCCAATTCGCTTTCAACCGGTCTAATTTACTACCTTTTAATCGAGGCCTATGTCCAGCAGTCGACGTCCTACGGCTGAAATATGTTATTTATAAAAAGTATGAGTCAATAACCTGAATAAACGTTTTATTCTCAATTTTATAACCATGATGAATATGTTTTGATCAAGAATGTGACTCAGTGTTTATGTTACAAACCAATGTTTAATTTCACAACTATCATTATTCAAAACTTAATTAGGTAATACTCCTTCTACATAAAAATTTAAAAATACAATTCCTAGCATTGAACAACCTATCCATTTAAATTTACTTCATCCCACACTCTTTAAAAAACCTATTTTTATTTAAAGTACTTTTTTACAATCATGTGTGGGCGCGAAAATATTCTACCCAGAGCTCAATGCACTATGAAACTTTTGCTTTGAAGAATCTTCTTAGTGTAAAACTCCCCAAATAGAAGTTGATAAACCACTTTAGGTATCGCTTTTTTAAGCAGCTTTGCATTTGTATCTTTGTGGATTGTACCTTTCGTTGTAATGTTTATTTTTTGTTTACATTTTTGCACCACAGACAACTTCGGTGTTTTTTTACTTTTGATAAAATACGACTACACAGAAAGACACTTTGGCCTTTATGAGTAAACTGAGAGTAGTCTAAAGTAGAGAGAGAGCTAGGTCTCTCTACGAGATCGAATCAGGAATAAGGAAATTTGTAAACAGACCAAAGTTACTGAAATAAATAGCCCAGTGGATTAGCAAGTTGAAACGGCAATAGGCAGGGCACATAGATCGTATAACGTACAGAGCCTACGTACAGGCAAGCAAAAAAAACGGTTAAAACAACCGGGACCTACAATTTAGTGTGTCATCCGAACCACGGTAGCACTCAGTTGTCAATGCCACCTGCGGTCACCCAACCGAAGGCTAACCATGCTTAACGTTGCCTAACTTCGATGATCGCTAACGAACACCTAGTCAAACTACGCCATGAGCGCTACGAAAGAAGATATAATTTAACAGTACACATCCCACGGCTTATGATAATGATGACTATTTCAATTACAACAGCAATCTTACTGCACAATCCTAAGAAAACACGGAAATGTCGACACACTTAAGCATGCAGGAATATTTGAAACAACCCTAACTGGGTTAGGGGGCGGCCTTGGCAGCATTCATCCGGCAAAAGGGTCTCTTTTGCAGAATTTAACTTGCAGCCTTGAGGCCCTTCGCGAAATAACTCGAGACATGTAAGGAAGTACTTAACTAGAGTACAAGTAGTCAAGAACTTATAGGTTTTTTTATTGAAGGTACAATGCACAATTGAATGACTGCCTCGGTGGCTCAGTGACACTGACTGCTGGGTCAAAGAGGCGTGGTTTCGATCCCCACCCAGGGCAAACATTTGTGTGATGAACATAGGTGTTTGCGCTGTGTCTGGGTGTTATTTAGGTACTATCTACAGAAGTATGTATTTAAAATACGTATATGTAGTATATCAGTCTCTGGCAGCCATATCACAAGCTATGCTTAGTTTGGGCAAAGAATATATAATAATACTACGTAGTTTGGGGTCAGAGACCGTGTGTAAGATGTCCCCTAATATTTATTTATTTATTTATTATATATTGCATATAACGGCCATAGAACATTCACTACTATATAGAAAGAGGATTACTCTTTACAGATTTTCAGTAATATCGTTTGATAGCTATTTGCATTCAAATACAATCCAGCGATTTGTATGAGTTCGTCAGTCAACTTGGTGGTGTGGACGTTCCATTCTGCGTTTAACGGAACGTGATCTCTACGATTTTAACTAACAATACAATACAACAACTAGCAATACGATTTTATATAGGTTTGTATCTACCTATTTTTGGATGGTACACGCACCTACCATAACATAATTTGAAATTTTACGACAATAATTGTTTTTCACAAAAAATTACAAAACCGCCTTCCACCGTGTAAAAAATTCGAATATTTCGCTCGAATTGTTTACATTATTCCTGATTTATCAAAAACGGCTCAAACGATTTCTGTAAAATTTTAATGGGATCATATAAAGTGTATACCCGTTCGAACTAAAAAAGAATTTTTCGATTCGGTTCACAATTGGCGAAATTATCGATGTTCATCGTTAACAAAATTCGGATATTTCGCTCAAATTGCTTACATTATTGTTGGTTTTTTGCAATCTAGGAGGTACGTACAAATTTCGAATAGTTCGCTCGAATCGATGTAGGTGCACCGTTATTAGATTATTGTTTGGTTTTAAAAAACAACTCAACCGGTTTCAATTTTACCGGTTTAAAAAATTGGGACTACCTCGGAAGTATGATCTATCTAGATCCTATTAATGGTACGATATACAGCACCTTCACTTTTACTTATACCTACTTTTGAAATAGTTTGAAAACTTGTACTAACATTCTGAGCCTTCGTTATAACTGAGAAGTTGAACATTTCTATGGAAAGACAGCCACCCACACTATTTCTAGGAAACTTTCTTAACAAACATTAGCATTAGAACTGCTACATAAAAATGCTATCCTATCCTACTAATATTACAAACGTGAAAGTTTGTGAGGATGTATGGATGTTTGTTACTCTTTCACGCAAAAACTATTGAGCGGATTGAGATGAAACTTTGCAATTATAAATAAATAAATAAATATTTGGGGACATCTTACACACGGCCTCTGACCCCAAACTAAGCAAAGCTTGTGATATGGCTGCCAGAGACTGATATACTACATATACTTATTTTTAAATACATACTTATATAGATAGTAACTAAATAACACCCAGACACAGAGCAAACACTTATGTTCATCACATAAATATTTGCCCTGGGTGGGGATCGAACCCACGCCTCTTTGACCCAGAAGTTAGGGTCACTAACCACTGAGCCACCGAGGCTGTCAAAAGTGTAGCTTATATATCAGAATAACACATAGGCTATAAATTATAATGATATTGCGTAACTTTTTCAAATTATAACAATAAGTGTTAAGTAAGTAGGAAAAATTCTGCCATCTGCGAGCTATTTTAGCGTGCGCTCCAAGAAATGTCAAATAAGAACTGTCGAATCGAACAAATGTCAAATCGTTTTTTTTCTACCTCCTTTATTAAGGGTGGTAAGGTAGGGCTCGAAATACATGAGGGCGAAGCCGCGGGCAGGAGCTAGTAATATAATAAAGTTCTTACTAGTCGGAAATCTTACAAAAATACCCTGAAGCCCAGGTATACCACCCACAGATAAAAGTCCCCGTGACCTTTATCCAGCGATTATTTTTCCATTTTCGACTCCTTGAAAGAAACCTACAGACGTATCAGTTACGGAAGTACCCAGATGGTGTACCCGAGCGATAAAATGCGGGATTTATGACAAACAGATATTTATGCTTTGTTTACAGCTGTGTGGGATAGTCGTCCGGATCTCCGGTATAGGATTGGAAGATAGGTCTTAATGTTTGTTAGTTTTCAATTGATAAATAATGTTTCAGTGACTAAACTTAGACACAAAAGTGTAGGAAGAATCTGAAATTGAGGAATTAACCTTTGTTAGGAAATAGGATCTAAAGTAAATTACAAAATACGAGTAGAAACGAGATAATAAGAGTAAAAGAGAGGAAAACGATTCTGACCGAGATTTTATATCAGCTGTGGGCTGATATAAAATCTCGGTCAGAATCGGTCTGAAAATATTTCTTTATTTCTTCTTTGTAATAATATTGACTGCCTCAGTGGTTAGTGACCCTGACTTCTGGGTCAAAGAGGTGTGGGTTCGATCCCCGCCCATGGCAAACATTTGTGTGATGAACATAGGTGTTTGCTCTGTGTCTGGGTGTTATTTAGATAGTTTCTATTTAAGTATGTATTTAAAAATATGTATATGTAGTGTAGTATATCAGTATCTGACAGCCATATCACAAGCTTTGCTTAGTTTGGGGCCAGAGACCGCGTGTAAGATGTTCCTAAATGTTATATTTATTTATTAATATTTAATTAGACTCGTATCATCATGTTTTCAACTCGTAACTTTCAAAATTGCAACTTTGAGACTAGGTATCTATTATTACTTATTATGAGACTTGAAAGTTGCCTCATGCAGTACCTTACGGCATGTAATGTCATGATATGCTCGTAAATTTAACAAAACTGGGTATCAATTTTGGCCTTTTTCTTTAGTTCTTAGTAGTTCTTTAATAATATAATTCAAAACATTCAAAAACACAAGTATTGTACTGTACCAGCCATTTTATTATTCCACTGCAGGACGTAGGCCTACCCACTAAGGGTGATTGCTGGCGACCACGCTGGCCCAGTGCGGGTTGGTGGATTCACATACGCCATCGAATTTCTTCTACGGTCATATGCAGGTTGCCTCACGATGTTTTCCTTCACCGAAAAGCCAGTGGTGTGAAATTCCGTACATAAATTCCAAGGAAATCATTGGTACGGGACCGGGTTTGAACTCACGACTTCACGATCGTAAGGTGGGTCCCCACTAGACCACCACTGCTTTCAACTACAAAAACACAAGTATGAAACACAAAACAAAATATCTCACAATACAATAAGGTGTTAAACTAAAAACATTCCTCATTTTGGAAGTCAACTGAAAATGCTACAATAATTATTTTTCGCAAAAAATGGCAAAACTGCCTTCCATAGTGTACAAAATTCGAATATTTCGCTAGAATTGTTTACATTATTGTTGATTTTTCATTAACGGCTCAGCCCATTTCTGTAAAATTCAATTGGGACCATCTCGGGAGTATACCCTTTGAACTAAAAAAGAATTTTTCGATTCGGTTCACAATTGGCGCAATTACCTATCGATGAACATAAACAAAAAAAAAACATACAAACGAACATAGTACCTCCTCCCATTTGGAACTTGGTAAAAAGGCATCTTATGTTCAAGGACGTAACAATGACCTTTCTGTAATACAAGTACAGCATTATGATAATCCGTCGTATGTGTGTGAACTTGGTACGATTTATAGCGAGAGAGTGAATAGTTCGGGGCCATTACTGGGGCAATTTGTCTATCGGGTATTGCGGCCCATTTTGTATGGGTGGGCCTAAACTGGGCAAAAAGTGATTTAGGTTTTCAGATAACACACAAACTGTTTTATACTCAATCTTATTTATTACAAGTTACAACAACGCTGAATATTCTGTAATGTATAAATAGGGTTGTAATTTATTTTTTGTCTTATAATTGATAGATATAAAAAGTTTGGAGTAGGTATAAAAAATGCTACTGTAGTAGATTTAATGTCAAAAATGGGGTTGTTCTCAATATACTATGTAGTAGTATTATGGATAATACGTAATCTTTCGTGGATTCGCCCCACAAGCTATTCGGCCCGCGGGGCGAATCAACGAAGCCTCTTTTTGAATGCCCTCTTTCGCCCCGTGGGGCGAATCGCCGAGAACGATAAAAGAAGAGGCCGTTTCGGTCCACGTTGATAAAGATCAATTTCCCGCATCAGTATTACGTATTTCTTATGGTACAGCCACGCATAAAATTACATGATATAAAATAAAAATCCCACTACAAGGTAATCAACAGATATGCAACGCTATAAAAAACTAAACAAGAAAAACAAACTACCAAAAACTTACTATATTGATATAACAGACATTATGGCTTAAGTTAAATTAAATATTGTTAATTAATATTGTTAACGTCTATATTGGCCGATGCCAGCCAACTTTTGACAGAAGCGTCTTTGACAAATATTATGCTCCTTGAAACGTGCTCTTAGAAAATAATGACTGGGACAATGTCCGCGAAACTGTTACTTACTCGTAGATGTTTGGAAATCAAATATCTTCAAAACTTATTTAAACGATTTTTTTTTCTGATGGTAGCTACATCGGTATTTTGTTTTATGGTTATAATCTTCTTAAATAATTTAAGATTTTTATCATCTTAAAAAATTTCTTTTAAATAGTTATTCGCCATTAAAAGTAAGATACGTTTTGTTGGGTATCTCGGCTGGCATTGCACATAGAACAATAATTTTAACACAAAATGGAATACATACTTTAATTCTCTTTCAAAAATAGCAATTTGGTGCGAGTCCGCAAACATTTCTGTTTTCCCATACATTTTTCGGACGACGCCAACTTTACCTAATGTGCTATGGCGAGGATCATTGTCTTAAGAGTACAAATATAGGAATAAGTCTGAAAACTTTACATTTTTATTAAATCATAAAAAAAGTGCCTAAATGCAAGAAAATGGGGTCCAAATTTTAAAGTGAGTTAATCGTATCTAGGAGGTATCATATGAAAGAACTTCATTCCCGCAAACTGAATCAGGTATTTGATTATTTTTACTATGTGTATTTTTCCGTTTATGAGAAGAAATGTGAAAAAAGATACTTCTATTGTTGATGACAAAATTTTGTATTTGCTAAGTTTTTTCTTTCATCCCTAAGGTTTTAACTTCAGCAACTTAGTTCCCTATTTCTTAATTTTTTGGGATAAGTACGGAACCCTTGGTTGGCGAGCCTGACTCGCACTTGTCCGGTTTTATTTATTTACTGATCCAACAGTGATCTTTTTGTTTTTCTACCATTTCACTGGGTTTAAAATGATGCAGAGCGCAAAAGCACCGCCATATTTAAATTGTATATAAATTGCATTGTAAATAGTACCCAAGCTTTGCGCTGGTACCCCCTGTCTGTCGGTTGATATGATTTAAAATTTTGTAAATATTATGTTTGGTTTCAAATAAAGAGTGCTACAGGTTACTAAGTCTTTGATTTCACATTACTTTTTAACCACTTTTAGGTTTGACATCTGACATCTCGTTAAACTCTCTCACTTTTGTGGAAATAGAAATTATGTAGAATTATACCGCTTACCTTTCGCATACAATGTGGAGTATAATTTACCCCAGACCGGAAAAAACATGTTAATTAAAAAGTTAAAACCGAGAAATTGAGTTCAAATCCTCAATAGCTCAACGTTACGAACGGGTGGAGCGATATTGATTTTGTTTTTTTTTTTTAAATCTTGTGTTTATGGTCCATTTTATAAAATTACATATGGGGTTGCGTTTTTCACAGGACGCAATTTATTTTTTAATGTTAAGTTATTGTTTATCTGAGAAACTATAGGTTTTACAAAATGTTTACGAATACAGTTATTGTCTATACCAATATTATAAAGAGGAAAGATTTGATTGTTTGTTTTCATTGAATATGCTCCGAAATTACTGAACCGATTTGAAAAATTAGTTCACTGTTGGGAAGCTACACAATCCCGGGTATCATAGGCAATATTATATTTTATTTTTAAATTAGGGAGGCTGCTAGTAAAAAATACAATTTTAGATTTAGCAAACTTTTCACTTAAAATTACCAAAGTTGGAGAAAATAAGTAACTTTTAGTCCTAGTACCAAAAAATAACAGTCCGTCTGTCTGGCCGTCTTCCCATCTGTCCGTCCTCAAGTCACAAACCCTCATAACTACCATAAAGAACCGAATTGCATGAAATTTGACATTATAATAGTTTTATTATAGAATCTAAACTTCCATCGAATGAAAACAATGTGCCAAAATTGTATTGATTTAGATAGCATATTCAAGGTGAAGAAAACTCCTTTTTTTTCTTCACCTTGTACGCGGAAAGGTTTGACATTTCTCATTTTTTAAGCTTGATAACGATCATCAATCAATCATCAATAAACTATTGCATTTTTGTTCATACCCCTTCATAGGACTCATAGAATGATGCCCTTGATATAATGCAATTGTTTTTTTTTTTTCATTAAATACTTTTCTACTTAAATGTACAGATAAAAAAGTGAATCGCGGGGCGAATCAACGAAGCCTCTTTTTGAATGCCCTCTTTCGCCCCGCTCCAAACAATGCGGGGCGAAAGAGGGCCTTCAAAAAGAGGCTTCGTTGATTCGCCCCGCGGACCGAACAGCTTGTGGGGCGAACCCACGAAAGAGCCATCACAACATAGTATAAAACAAAGTCGCTTCTCGCTGTCTGTCCGCATATATGCTTATATCTTTAAAACTATGCAACGGATTTTGATACGGTTTTTTTTAGTAGATAGAATGATTCAAGAGGAAGGTTAATATGTATAATACACCTGTGCGAAGCTGGGGCGGGTAGCTAGTGTAATATATTTTTAATGTTTGTGCGAATCCGTTACTAAGTTTTTAGGTCTCCATTTGGACTCGAATTTAGATTGGAAAGTGCAAGCCGAATCGGTACGTGCAAAACTGAATAGTTATTCTTATGCCCTATACATGTTATCTAAGGTGGTAAATAAGCAGGCAGTTCTCACCTCTTATCATGCTTATGTGACATCTACTTTACGATACGGCATAATATTTTGGGGAAACTGTTCAGAACGAGAGAGTATTTTCAAAGCGCAGAAAAAATGCCTGAGGTCTGTCTGTCATTTGAACTCAACAGACTCGTGCAAGCCGCACTTCTTAGAACTGAAGATTTTGACCTATCCATGTCTATACATATATGAGATTGCATTATTTGTTAAGATGAATCTGCACATGTATAAGCATCTCAAAAGTATACGTAATAATAATAAAATATGTATGGTAGCGCATAGAACTGCATGTTTTGGTAAGGGTGTTTGTGGTATGGGTCCGATTATTTACAACCATCTACCAAAATCTATACTGGAATCAGAGTGTGTGCCTATTTTCAAACGAAAATTATTTAATTTGCTTGTGTCTAAAGCTTATTACGGAGTTCGTGAATTTTTAGATGATAAATTGTAGAATATTTGAAATTAATTTAATAATAATAAATTATATGATTGTTGTGTGTTTTAATAATTATTGTATGGTCATATTGGACTTAACTGTTGATTCAATATTTTTGTCGTTAGTTTTAAGATCTCAATGTAACACAGTTCTACAATAAATGTTCTTTGACTTTGACTTTGACTTTGAATCAGCTGTAAAGAATATTCTGGAAGGTAATGAACAGCAATGGAGTCCAGGATGCAACACAGTTCTCTAAAGAGTATTCATTCATATTTATCTAGGGCTCTAGAATTCAAAAAATTCTTCTTTAAAAAGACGATATACATAATTATGGTATCTGAAACGAATTACATAAAAACCAATTTTTATGGCATAAAACCCAGAATTACTAAATCGCTTTTTAAATAGCTGAGTTTTTACTTGTTTAAATGAGACGGTTAGAAAATAGCAACGCGTAGAAAATAACAATAATCACCATTAAATCCCAGTTAATTCATTGTAATTGAAAGTAAGTTCTTAAAGGGCGGTTGGCTAGCCCTGGTGTTAGAGTTTTTAAATCGTATGAAATCCTCTGACATGGCTAAACGGTTTAATAAATGGGGCCTACAATTTAACGTGTCACTCGAGCTACGGTAGTGTTCAGTCTTCGATGGGTATATTTGATCGAAGTGTTCAGTTGTAAAAGCCAACTTCGGTCACCCATCCTCAGACTGACCATGCTGAACGTTGCTTAACTTCGATGATCGCTAACGACCACCTAGTCAAACAACGCTATGAGCGCTGCTGTAATTGTAGACATTAGGCCCAATTATAAAGGCACCATCGTTAATTTAATAGCAACGTAATAAGTGGTTTCTCGATCTAATGCCTAAAGAGAAAGAGAAACAGAAATATGCTAGTCAGCTATTATAATTACGACGGCGCCTGCATAATTGGGCCTATTGATGCATTTAATTTTAGTTTAGGCTTACAAGCTACAAATTATTAAATTTCTCAATAGTTGATTAACCCACAAGTAATTTCATCAACATCCATTAACACCCACCAACACAATGCAACTGAAACTGAGAGTTACACCAGCTGTTACGATCCCAATACTAAACCAGATTGTGCAGAATTCAATTAGATTTTACTAAAATGAATTCTGAATCTGAATAAAGATTTGCTTGGGTAAATTTCGTAATGAGTATCTACGATAATCACATAATTATTTTTCGCAATAAATGACAAAACCGCCTTCCATCGTGTACAATATTCGAATATTTCGCTCGAATTGTTTACATTAACGTTAGTTTTTTAAAAATTGCTGAACAAATTTCTGTAAAATTTAAATAAGACCAATTCGGGAAAACCCTTTCTAACTAAAACAGAATTTTTCGATTCGGTTCGCAATTGGCGAAATTATTGATGAACATACACAAAAAAAAACTATATGTACAGACGAACATAGAAACTCCTCTTTTTTGGAAGTTGGTTATTAGAATATATGTAGTTTTGTTCGTCGTTGCTGAGTTAAAGAAATGTACAATTTTGGTTTAATGTATATTATCTCTTGGGAAATGAGTTAGAAAAAATAAATTCGTATAGGTCGGGTCGCTAGCCCTGGTGTCAGATGTTTAAAACCACCTGAAGGCCTCGGATATGTTTAAACGGTTAAAATATCCGGGACCTACAATTGGAAGTGTAATTCAAGCCACGGTAGCGCTCAGATGTAAACTCCACCCGCGGTCACCCATCTACAGACTGGCCGTTCAGAACGTTGCCTAACTTCAGTGATCGTTAAGAAACTCCTTAGTCAAACTACGCTTTGAGTGGAATTTCAAAAACTGCTCATATCGAGCTCGTTTATGTTTCGTGGATATAAATTCAAAATTTATTTACACGTAAACAACAAAACAAAAAAAGTGGCCGTGGTGGTCTAGTGGTTGTAACGCTGGCCTGTCATTCTTGAGGTCGTGGGTTCAATACCGGTCCCGTACCAATGAGTTTCTTTGGAACTTATGTACGGAATTTCACATCACTGGCTTTTCGGTGAAGGAAAACATCGTGAGGCAACTTGCATACGTTCGTAGAGGAAATTCAATGGAGTATGTGAATCCACCAACCCGCACTGGACCAGCGTGGTGGTTATGGCCCAATCACCCTTCGTGGGTAGGCCTTCGTCCTACAGTGGACTAATTAAAAGGCTGGTACAGTACAGTACAAACATCAAAACGTTAGATGGAGTTAAATAAACAAACTTTTATTTGAACTTAACTGGAACATAATATAAGTTACTAAATAAATTCGTAATTAAGTTAAGAACATCCAGGAAAGTCGACTAAATAATGTAGAAATTTGAAAGTTAGGAGCAAACAATAGGGACTCCCACTCGAAGGGAGAGCGAGCGTGAAAACGGCGCGTAGGCCTCGGAAATTACAATACCGGCTTTGTTATCTCAAGGTACTTTCCATGACAACTTTTCAAACATTATTTCTTTGGTTTATGCATCGCTCTTTTAGAAATTGAGAGCATAAATAAGTAATTAAGAAAGATTTTAACACATTTTTTCTTGACTGGGCAGGAAACTTGCCACATGTACCATCCTTACATAGTATAAAATAAAGTCGCTATTTTTGTCTGTATGCTTAAATCTTTAAAACTACGCAACGGATTTTGATGCGGTTTTTTTTTAATAGATAGAGTGATTCAAGAGGAAGGTTTATATGTATAATACACCTGTGCGAAGCCGGTTTCAGACTATAGAGGAAGAAAATCTAGAGAAAAATTCGACTTAAAAACAATGCCCATGATAAACAGTACTTACACTCAATCTTAAATGTACGTTTATTAGAATAACACAAAAAATATAAATATTTTTAATTTTTTATTTTATTTTAATATAGGTTGCGTTTGACTACCCACTGCCAGATGTTAAGTAAATATGCGGTCTATGAATGGAGCAATTAATCTACACAAACCTAAACCTAAATTGAGTTTTCAAATGGAAGAGTTACATCGTCACACCATGTACCTTTATCTGTTTGGGAATGCATCTAGTTTTTCCAAGAACACCAATAATTAATATCTAGTTATTTTGGTAATCATGTTTTGTTTTTCATTATTTTAATTGCTGCTAAAAAGCAGCCAAATACTAGACATCAAAAGTAAAATAAAACCTCTAAAACAAAACGTTTGTCATATCACGTCACCCACAAAGCTTATTCATTTTGTGGTTTGTGAAGAGCTTATTGTAGTTCTACATTGGTTTGACTAAAATACTGAAAGTCGAGAGACACTTGGCTGAATTAACTTATAATATTACACAGAGCAAATGATGCAAAATTTGCATTTAAATACTAGTGTTAGAATTAATTTAATCACACTAAAGTAAAAATGAAAAGGTAGTGGAAGCAAAGTCTGACATCAAATGGATTTGAAGCCATTTTTCAGTTTTTCTATATCACTACATAGTATAAAAATAATCGGCCAAGTACGAGTCGGACTCGCGCACGGAGGGTTCCGTACTGTATGGGAGCCCCTTAAATATTTATTTTATTTTATTATTAAGGGGAATATAAAACTAAATATTCTGTGAAAATTTCAAGCATCTACCTGGTACCATTATTAATATAGAGCGAAAAACGTCTAAAAATTCAGGTTTGTTGCATGGGAGCCCCCTTAAATATTTATTTTATTTTGTTTTTAGTATTTGTTGTTAGAGCGGCAACCGAAATACATCATCTGTGCAAATTTCAGCTGCCTAATAGCTATCATGGTTCATGAGATACAGCCCGGTGACAGACAGACAGACAGACGGACAGACGGACATCGAAGTCTTAGTGATAGGGTCCCGTTTTTCCCTTTGGGTACGGAACCCTAAAAACTGCTATTCCTGTATGTCTGTTGTATCCGCTTAAGTATATCTTCCAAAGTAGACAACAGATTGCAATGCGATTTTCACTATGTTTTAGAATATTTCTTCTGAAAGGTTTATAGCCATAAATAACTCATCAGTAACCGGGCGAAGCCTGTACGGGCAGCTAGTATGTAATATAAAGGGTAGAGTCGACTTATTTGACTAAAGTGTACTATAAAATATGCCAAAAGAGGATGTTGAACCATCCTCTTTTTTTCTTTGTTCAGTTTCATAACAATAGTAAAAATCATTATTTTTAGCAACTTTTGTTAAGGCCAACCAACCCGCAATTGAGAAAAAAAAAATTGAACCAATAGATTTATCTTCTAATAAGCTACTTTTTAAGTATATATAGCAAACATATATTTTCCAGAACATAAACAACCCAACTCTTTCAAAAGCTCGTGAATTTTTAAACTTTACGGCAGCTCTCTCGCCTGTCAAACGGCCAATAAATCCCAATCCTGGGGCTCCCGAGGGCCCCTAATCACCTGGCCTGCATGGGGCCCTGACCCGCACATTAGCATAATGAGGGCCTCACGGTTCCAAGGCCCCAAAGGCCTCGCGTGCCCAACATCCGTCAACTCGGGACTGATTTATGACAACTGGCAAAGTGCATGGGATTGAACTTTTAGTTAACTATTAATTTAGGTACCTGTTGGTTGAGATTTTAATATGTAATGTACCTTCTAATACTGTATCATCTAATTTTAATTCTTAGTAAAGAGAGAGAAAAAAACTAGTAAATACGACTAGTAATACGTTGTAATTAAAATATTAGTATCAGTAGGTAATTCTTGCTTTATTTAGTTAATATAATTGGGTATGATACGTGAAAACCACGCTAGTTTCCATAATCAAATTAGTGAATGAATGAATAATAAACGGAAGTTATTTTTATTTGTAAGGGCTCATTTTGTGATTATTCTCCTATACGTACAACAATAAATCTTTACACAAATCACGAACGACGGAGATGTCCTGTAACATTGGATTTAAAAAAATGTACAGTTCAACTGAGGTCCTTTCGGAAATTGATTAGAGATCATTCTAACGAAGACATGAGCGAGTGCAAATTTTAGTTTAGTCTAAGAATGGGCCGCATTTAATCGGCTACCTTATATATTCATCGAAACTAATATAATTTACAAAAATAATATAACTTATGAATTTCCAATGTGAAACGTACTTCATCTTCGGATACTTAAAGGACATTTAATACCTATTCTATCGTAACTCTTTTTAACATCTGACGCAAAACTACGTGGTGTTATAAGTTGCACGTAATTACCATCTCAGCTAACAAACAAAATACATCCTCAACAGGTTATCTGAGGTTAACATCTCACAAACAAGTCCTAATTCAAGTTTGACAAAATAAACAATGCCTGTCTCAAACGCGTGTCATAAAACCTCTCCAACCCACTAGATGTTAGCTTTACTATCTTCCCCTTACTAGTTGACTGTTACTAGTGTACTAGCAACATTCGGCAAAATAAACAGCTCCAGAAATATCTCCTTTGTTTCCTGGGGCCATCGACCTCGTCATACTATTATTTGCGCTTTTCAATTGATTGGCTCTGATTGTTTGCCGCCGGAGGAAGAAATGTTATTATAGAGGCCTTTGACAATAAGCCACCTCGCAAACACAATGTATTTTTCGCTTTCTTGTCGGGAAGTTAGTTTGAAAACAAACCAGTTACGGGAGAGTCAACGATACTGCTTAGTCTAACATAATTTTTATATTTTTAAATTTTATTGTCTTTAATAAGCCCAATGAAGGCGCCATAGTATTTATAATACCTAATTAGAATCAGTGAAAATAAACAAATTTGAAATAAAAAAGAAAAAAAAAAAAAAATAGAATATTTCTGTTTCTTTTTCACATTAAGCATTCGATAGAGAGAACACTTTTTACGTTGCTATTAAATTAACTATGGCGCCTTCATACTGTACTGTACCAGCCTTTGTAATAGTCCACTGCAGGATGTAGGCCTACCCACAAAGGGAGACTGGGCCATTATCCACCACGCTGGCCCAGTGCGGCTTCATAATTGGGCCTAATGTGTAACTAGCAATACTTTTAATACATCAATTGTGTACCTATAAGAGAGTCCATTGGCTCTTGAAATACAGTTATTCACTAGTTCAAAAGCCTTTGGGTACCTAAATTATTCAGACAATTGTAAACTTTTGCCCTAAGTTACAATTTGTTTTTATTTTGTTTTTTTTTTTCATAAGTCGCAGAAACGTAAAAATCTCTAAGCCAACTGCACTACACAGCAGCAGCATACTACGCTTTCAGTGTTGCCATGGAATCACTGCTCTAGAACACATAATCTGTCGCAGCGCCTTTCTATGTACTTAGGTGTCACCCGACGATACTACACTCTTTGATTATTTAACAAGTAAATAATCAAATACTATACTTTACTGCTGCGTGAATTTCGCTACAGAATCATACTTGAATCATGGTAATGGCATCTATGCAATATTGCGATAAATATAATAAATAAATACCTGCAGCCCTGCGTAGCCACGCAGTACGTAACACGCGCTAGGACTACCCGCCTGGTAGATAAATCGCACGCTTACTGATAACAAACCGACACGTTTGTTCGTCACTACGTACACCCCTGCAACTGTTGTGTACTGAGTGTATACCGAACTCCGAGGCGCGTCGGTATGATTTGCGTTCAGACCGTTTTGACGACGGAACACTGCATAGATATCATTACCGCGCTTGAATTCAGAAAAACATGAATATAATGTGACGTATAAAAATAAAGAGACTCACCTGTCGAGTGAGACAGCAACAAGACTGTAGACGGAGGCGGCGACAGAGAGCCCCTGCACGTACGGCACCGTCTTGCACATCAGCCAGCCCAGCACCCACGCTGCAACAACAAAAACTGTCCTTTAATACTAGAAGTTTAAAAAAATATTTGTTTCGTTGATAATTATCATTCGGACACCGCAACACTGTGGTATTGCGAATTCCAATTGCGAAGCGCCTACGCCAACTATATAACATTTCCGTTCATGTCTTCAGTGTCTGAATGCGTGCACTACGCGTGATCAGATGGCCACTCCTTGTGTATTATAAGTGTCTAAATACTGGAAACTATTTACAAAAATATATCTAATCATCGATGCGGTGAAGAAGAAAAAATTATCATTATCAGCCGTTGGACTTCCACTACTAGACATGGGCCTCTTACATGGATTTCTGAATAGTTCAATATTGTTGTATTCTAGTTTTAGAGTGTCTAATCAAAAGCGCGGAATTGCTTAAAAACAAACAATGAATAGAAAAGATTTAAAAAAATTGAACCAGGATTAAGAAAAAATAATTGGTAAATATACAACTCTTGTCCTCATTTCCCAATCGTGGAAAAGATAATAGTTCGTTACTATTTCCTATCAAACTTAACAAAATTCAATCTCAAGGTCCCATTGCCTCTCAACCTGGCATATTTTCTGATATCTATTTCGTAACATCGCCATCAACTATTCGACACCCACGACTGAGCACACCTAGTTGTCAGGATAGCATTTCTTGCATATTAGTAATTTATCTCTTCTTTTTCTACGATATTGCTGTTTTTATCAAAAAGGTATCTGGAAAAAAAATATTTTCAGAAATTCATTATGTCTGTAATCTAATAGATAATCAATGATTGTGACCAAAACGAAACTAAAGTAAACAAACGGAAACAACCAATTTTAAATTTTATTTACTAAACATTACCTACATATTTTTATTTGCATATTCCTCATAGACCATTAAGCCTCTATTGTACTGTACCAGCCTTTTTAATAGACCACTGCAGGACGTAGGCCTACCCATGAAGGATAATTGAGCCATATCCACCACGCTAGCCCAGTGCGCGTTGGTGAAATAACATACGCCATACAATTTCTTCTACGGACGTAGAGAAGAGAGTACCACTAGACTACTACGGCTCCTTACTTACTTAAGCCTATTTAGCTCCAAATACCGTAAGATTTTTTTTCCTCTTTTCCCTAAACATCTGATAAAGGTAAATTCAAATCACGCCAACATAATGCCCTCTTCAGGAAAATTGGCCTAACTTATAGCGACTCGAGTTCCGATCCCCTAATACCGGAACGTACCTGCGCGCAACAAGTAGCCTTACTAAATCAATATGTACCGTCCTGCAACGAAAACTGGGTCAGGTCACTGTACTACCTACGACCCTTTAGCCTTGCATTCCATCTTTTCCCGTCCCTTTCTTACCCACCCTCGAAACCTTCCTCCCTGCTCACTTGGCCTTGCCCCGCAAAACACATTACAATACAAAAGTCGGATATGACTAAACATCCGCAGCTTAATTTATATCCTAAAGTCAGACTTCTAAGTTTCAAATTCGTTTGTGTGGCTACAGGAAGTTGCATTCGGCTTAGGGTGTATTGATTCAAGTTTGTCTGAAATGAATAACTGATTTGTTTTTAATGACGACCGCGCTCCAGCGTTTTTCTTAACCTATATTTGTGGGCCTTGGCCTGGCTTCATATCTGAAGACTTCGTTTGTGACAGCGATTTGATTAAGCATTCAAATCTATGAAGGAAAAGATTGCATTTTACAAATTTAAACTCCAAGATAATTATTTTTCGCAAAAAAATGGCAAAACCGCCTTTCATCGTGTACAAAATTCGAATATTTCGCTCGAATTGTTTACATAATTGTTGTATTATCAAAAACAGCTCAGCCGATTTCTGTAAAATTTAAAAGGAACCACTTAGGGAGTATACCCTTTTGCACTATAAAAGAATGTTTCGATTCGGTTCACAATTGGCGAAATTATCGATGAAAAAAATACACAAAAAAAAACACATGTACATATAACCTCATCCTTTTTGGAAGTCGGTTAAAAATGAGCCAAGTATTCAAAATTATCAGAATAGGCATTAATTAAATACAAATGAAATACTTAATCCTCACTATACTATTATAAGTCGGAAAGTGTATCTGTTGGTTTGTTTCTCTCTCACGCAGCAACGGATTGACTTGATTTTTGGCATGGATATAGATTGAGAAATGGAAAATGGCATAAGCTATTTATCATCCCGAAAAAACAAAAGGTTTCCATAAGATAGCATGAAAATAAAAATAAAAAATACGCACGTGAAGCCGCAGGCAAAGAGTAAATATACAATAAACTGAAATAAATAAAGACAATGACCCAGAGTACAACCACACTCCACAGACCTATCCACAATTTAAAAGTAATTGAACCTGTCAGAGTTGCAAACCCTAAAACAAACAAATTATTGGCTTATTTGATTCAAATTTGAGCTCCAAATGGCGAAATTAGATTCGAAAATGATTTGTTAATATTGAAATGGTGTTCATAAATATTCAGGCCGCAGCTTGTAAATATGAATGCGATTGATTAGCTATTTGCACTGCCATTTGTTCTGTGGCTTTAAAAACTCGTGACTACGTTGCATTATTAAGGTCTGGGCGCTCTGGGGTCAGGAGCAATCGGTTGGTTTAGATTTATTACGTTGATTACCTTTGCCAGCAATTTATTTACGTCGGACTAAACTAGAAAATGTATTTTAATCTTTATCTGCTATTCATAATGTTTAGAACTTTTAAATCTTTTTATACCTTTGGAACGGGACTGAACTCACGTGATTTGATAGCTATAAAAATTTTTTTTAGTATTTTCCCCGTTAATTTTGCCTTTAACTTGAAAATAGAGTAAGTTATGTTTATTTACTATTAAATTTCTTACTTGAGTTAATACATTTCACTATGCATCTAATGGAAAATAATTCTAATGAAGCCATTTACTGTCTAAAATTTGGCTGACTGATTCTGTTTCAAATTAAGCGTCAACTAACCTTTGCTAAATAAACAAGCTAACCTTTGCCTCGCTTTTCTAATCCTTGTCAGGTAAAGTCAATAAATATTCATTACCCTTCACAACAAAATCGCAATTAATATATTGCCCTTGCGTTTGGGTACAAAGCAATGTATATCATCTCATGGTCATTTGTTATCGGCATATTGTCCCAAGACCTTTTTTCGTCCTCTTCCCACATGTCAGCTGATAAAATCTTCGACCTTTTCAGAATTGTTTGGTGCAGTGCGTACGGAAATAGGCGAGCAGAACCCATGCGAGTATTTATGGGCCAATTGTCCCATAAATATGTAATTGGGACATCCCACCGCTGCCATCGCATGCTACTCAACTTTACGGCCTGCTGACAGTTTTAAGTAACTGATGTTATTGAACCAAATCTTGGATGGATTGGTATAAACATTGTCGTTATATTGTTTTCAATTTTTTTGACTTTATATTTAGGTATATAGCGTATTCTACAAGCCTCCGTATGAGGTTATGAAATGACCAATCTATCTAGCTTTGAAATGATATCTACTGAGATATCATCTGGGATATCATTTGTGCAGACTGCTGCACAAAGATAAATAGGGCATTATGTGGTCTTACGAAGTTATCTTTGCAAGATTTCAAACAATCATTTATAGTGTAATTCAGTCTAATCAGATATACAAAATCTTTGTTTGGTCTGGTCCAGTCAAAATCTTTCAAGCTGGTTTGGCTTTTTAATATCTGCATTAGTTGTCAAAGTTTTAATCGCCATAAGCTCAACTCTCTCAATCTTCTCTGTAATTCCATTCTGTCTCCATGTTTGTTCCCTTAGGGGTCTTTTACAATATTCAGAGCCCCTGGGAGGGTTTTCATCGGCCGGGTTTTGGCCTTGAGACTGAACCTACTGGACCAATTGTATCGCTCCGTAAAACTTTATTTGCAGCATTTATTTTGTAAAATTTCTTTATGCGGTTAGCGAGTCTATGACTCTTGGGAACCTCTTTGGAATGACGTTTGAGAAGTCAGTTTTTATAAAGTTGATCCTACGTATCTACGTAAAAAATATCTTATTTCTATTTTCCATTTTGTTTCTAAGAAAAACTCGATTTAAAATCGAATGCTTGATCATTTTCTAAGTTACGACTGAATCATAAATTTGAATAGAGAGTTCTAGAGCTGAGATTCAGCAATCTAAGATGATTTTTATTTTTCTGTAAATAGTAATCCTCCACGATTCTTAAGTAACGAGTATATCAATAATAAGTTCGATGTTAAACTATAAGTAAAGGACAACAATATTTTTTTATTGTTTAAGTTAAAAGAGTTCCTTGTTAAGGAGAAAAGATACAAGTGTCTATTTTATTGTTCGTCATTAATTCGAATGAGCCCGGTCAAGAACCTTGAGCTCAAAGCGCCGCATAAAAACCTACCCAAGACTCGGAAACCTTTCCAAATCCACTCCACTCGGGTCTCGACATCCACAACCTATGCATCGTAAACCGTCCAATAAAAAAATTCATTCTTTCATCCTCATTATCTTCAGCCGGGTACGAGGAGACCGGGGCAGTCGCGGGGCGCGGGGGTGCATCGAAACTGGGTCAGGGCGATGAACTGGGCCACGGGGTCGCTGAAGCAAAAGCTCCTGACAACGGCACACACTTTACAGTCTCGACCGTATTGTTCACGGAAAAAGGTCCCAAATTACTCGTACACACAGCCTGTATATAGCACAGATGATACAGCAGTTACTAAAGCCTTCGTGTTACGAATGTATACAGTCCAATCTATGCCATATCCAGGTAAACAGATGGTGCATTTTCGGGTGGAATCTGCGGAGGTCACATGTTCGATTGGGTACTTGTTGCGATTGCCAGGTTGTTGTGACTGAGTTTTATTTCAACCCCGGGGTGTATAAAGAGGGAAATTAGCCGATTAAATGTGGTCCATCCCCGTTGAATTTTTTAATTTTATTTGAGCGCATTCAATTGTGCAGTCATCAAATTACACGACTGCCGTTTACCGCCGCTTTAAGCGGTATGGTGGCTGTAAAAAAATATAAGGCTCTTGAGTGTAATGCTGTTTGTTTAATAGAAATAATACAATTTTACAATGTTGGTACACTTTTCTGAGACTTTTTTATGCCGCGTGACCAACAAAACCTTACTTTTGCTACCTATTTACTAATCCTAGTCTCACCAGTTGGGAGTAAACAAATTCTAGCCAGGTAACTTTGAAACAAACTAATTTGAATTTAACACAAAATATTAGCCATTTGATAACTTTTCTGTAAATTCAACTCTATTTTTAAGTCACCCTCAAAAAGCTCCCTTTAAAACCATTTAGCCTATTTGAAATGGGTTACTTTAAGATAATAAACTAATTGTTATGTTATCCGACTAAATGGGTCAAACGCCCCCTAGCGGCGGTTAGAACAAACCGCCTGTGGCAGGGTTAATTTATTTGTGAGTATATACGTTTTATTGTATTACGGTATGCTAATTTAATTAAAATTGAGGTAAAGTTGTTGGGGTAATGCGAGTATAATTGTGTTTTCTACCAGCAAACGGGCTAGCAAACTAAAACAGCATCTTTACCAAAAATAAATTGAAAAACACCGCATTTGACACACCACAATATTAATTCAAAAATATACAACTTCGTATTTGTTGTAATAATAAAAAAAAACATTTGATCAAATTTAATTTTAATGTAAACAACAATTTCATTTATTCTTCGCGATAGTTTAACTATCCTGCATTATATTTCATACCTGATACTAAATTTAATAATTTTATTGTAAAAATCACAAAATGAAATCAGGATTTTACATTTAGTGACAATAAAGATACTGCCATAAGTTCGAATTTTATGCACAAAAATATTTTAATCGTGTTTCAAATATCTTGATAGAATAAAGTGAGTTAATTTATTGAATCAGGCGTTACTTTGCGGAAGTTCATCTTCAAATTCTTGTTTTGAATAAATATTTAATGTATTTCCGCTCTATCGTAGTCATTTAAGTAAAGGGTACCATTCAAAAACCAAATTAAATCACAAACAAAATTAGTAATTAATCATCAAACTATATCACGGTTCGGCTATGGTTAGGTTAGGTCAGAAAAAAATACCTAAGCCTAATCTAACCTAACAATTTTTTTTATTTTTTTTCCTGACCTAACCTTACCTTAACCTAACCTTAAATGACTTCGACAGAGCGGAAATACACTAAATATTTATTCAAAACAAGAATTTGATAATTGAGTGTCAGTAGTGTCAGTGAATCATAAAAAGCCAAATTCAAATGGGCGTTCCAAAATCTCTCCATCAAGTGGACAGCTTACCCGACGGACAAAATGCACCTTCGTAAGATATTGGTAACATTGCCCTACTTTCCATAAAATACCGCACTTGCTTTATTTGGAAGATAAACTTTTAAAGTAAGATATACTGTTCACCAGCTACTGTCATGTTTTCTTCCAATTTTAGAAATATTACTGTTATCGTACCTGTTTCTGGTATTATGTACTAAAAATATTATTGTTTGTACCTTATTGTTCATAGCAACGCACTAAAGTTTATTTCTTTAATTATGTCCATCGACATACATAAACAATCCTGTAATAAATATACAGTATATAAAAAATAATATAAAAAAATCTAGTCAACCACATACTATAAATTTAATTTAGTGACAATAAATATAAACGCTGCCCTATTTGTTAAACTTACACAAAACATTTTTAGAAGTCATAAAAAATATCGCAATCAATTAAGGGCGAATTCAATCGTGCGTCGCAAAATCTCTCTATCAAGAAGACAGCTTATCAGGCTGGACAAATTGCGTGTTCGTGAGATATCGACAACATTGCCCTACAGTCCATAAATACACCGCACTTGCTTTATGTGGGGGTGAAACTTTAAAACTAAGATTATTGCCGTCAGGTTTTTTATTTTATTTTAAGAATATTTTGTATGATATTGCTAGAATTATTTATAAAATATGTCAGATAATTATTTTCATCGAGGTAGATTAATTTTTATAAATTATACAATATGTAAATATAATAAGAAAAGATATACAAACTATATACAATATGTAAATATAATAAGAAAAGATCAGCCAAAAAGATACTTTACACTTACATTTAGTGACTGCCTCGGTGGCTCAGTGGTTAGTGACTCTGACTTCTGGGGCAAAGAGGCGTGGGTTCGATCCCCACCTAGGGCAAACATTTGTGTGATGAACATAGGTGTTTGCTCTGAGTCTGGATGTTATTTAGGTACTATTATAACTAAGTATGTATTTAAAAATATGGAATATGTAGTATATCAGTCTCTGGCAGTCATATCACAAGCTTTGCTTAGTTTGGGGCCAGAGACCGAGTGTAAGACGTCCTCTAATATTTATTAGTTATTTATTAATTTAAACACTGCCTATTTTTCACACTTTGAAAACATCAAAAACATTTTGAAAATTTTAGAGATCATAACAAAAATTTCGATTGAATCATAAAATAACGTAATAAAAGCCAAATTCAATTGGGCGTCCCAAAATCTCTCTATCAAGTGGACAGCTTACGCGGCCGGACAAATTGGCAATATGGGTAACATTGCCCCACTTTCCATAATACCCCGCACTTGCTTTATATGGGGGGCGAACTTAACAAGTAAGTATGAAAATTATGTGTTGCTCAGTTTTTAGTTTGAATGGGTTTGTATTTGGATTTTTCATAGAAACTGTGATTTCGGGAATGAAAAATAGCGCCAGCGGGTCTTAGACGATTGCTTGTTCCGAATCACAATAATATGATTGTCTTTTAATTTGTCATTCATTTGCCACAAATTCATAGTAGGTACCGCAAGAACCACAGCTTCGCCTGCGTGATATTATGATTTTTGTGCTATCCACTTTTATTTTTCAGGATAAAGAGAAGACTATCGACTTATAAACTTCTTATATTCACGCAAAAAAATTAAATCGATTATGTTACTGCCTGAAATAGTAACAAACAATTCAAAAACCGAACAAACATACTTTCGATCTATAACCAGTAAGGATTGTCAATTCAATGAATTGCTGAAAGCGACCGTTTTAGACCAGCAGCACGGTAATGGTATCTGATACCATACCATTACCTTGCCTTCAGATCGAATCAAAGACTAAAACCGTTTTTCCATCAAGCGCCACCCTTTTATGGTGGACATTCCGCGCGTTAGAAACAAGCGTTTCGAATCCTCATTCCTCATACGAACAGCCAGAATGTAGAACGCTTTGCCTGGGTCTGTCTTCGCGCTAAAGTACAACGTGGGCGTCTTCAAGTCCCGAGTAAATAGGTATCTTCTAGGTAAGCGTGTTACAACCTAGACCGCTTATCTGCTTAACATCAGGCCGCAGTATGTGGTCAAACGCAAACCTATTCAGAATAAAAAAAAACCATATAGGTACATCAAAAAGTTATGAATAACAAGAAAGTAATTCATATAAATATATCACATAAAGAGTTCTCATGAATTTGAGTAAAGTCATAATGATAATATAATACAAAACCTGCAAAACAAGCGCCATAATATTTATAAAGAAAAATAAATTTTTATTACATTTTTATCCGTTTTAATCGTTTACAACGACTTATTTATTCATTTTACGTACAATACTTAGGTTACTGAGGTCACGAAATTTTACATTTAAAAGTCAAATAACAGTAGTAATAAGACTTATACATTTCAAAATATCAAAGCAGATAGAGATGAAATATCTCGAAAACGGTTAGATTTAGGAAAATGTGTTTCATAGTGAAAACAGTCGGAAACAATGTAAACTACACACCCTTAACGGGAATAGGTCGACTTAGCCTGTAACCCTATATAAGTTACCCTATGATGTGCTCTAATAAAATGACTTTAACTTTAAACAACAAAATGATTAAGCTTTGACCATAGAAATTCCCTCCTCTTCAGCTAAATCAAGTATTGTACACATCACAAAAGACAACAATACCAACCCTCATCGAACACCTTTATTCTTAATCCCTGAAGAATAGCTGAGACTGGCAAAGCCACTAAATCATTTCCAGGCAATCTAGCCCGAACAATAACCACCTAAGTCTATCTGAGCGCGTGATAATTGGCCAAATCTCAGATAATTGGTCCCAATATTTTCTATACCTTGCCCCGATATGTTTGTACCTTGCCCTAATATTTTCTACCAGCTTTTACTCGCGACTTCGCTCGCGTTATATTTTGATTTGTATGCCATCCCGATAACAAGTCGCCAAATATTCTACCCCATAGAAAATATATTTTGTTATCTTCGAGCAAATATCTACAGAGCCACAATCTCTAAGTGAAAGTAGTGAAAAACGTCCGAGCGCCGTCATTCATACCGACTTAGATATTTACATTAAATAAATCACAATTACCCGTTTTTTTCGAATTTCGACGTTATGTCACCTAATCAGTGCTTGTAACCGAGCACTTTGACATCGCGCGGCTTTGTGGCTTGCTGCCTTAAGACTAACTAAAAAGTCTGCCCACATCGTAGCTTGGGCAGAGTTTTACTTCCGACACTTTTTTTGCACAATTGTATCTCTATAGATATTTGCTCGAAGTTTGTTATACATAACGCGTAGGCAACTACTTGCGAACACTGATTTAGTACGTGGCCGAAAGCAATTAATTTCTTTATGCGGTGATCATGTCATGGGGGTTTTCTCCTTTTACTGACTTCAAAAATGGAGGAGGTACTATGCTCGTCTGTATGTAGTAGTTTTTTGTGTATTTTCATCGATATATTTGCCAATTGAGTACTGATTTCAAAACTTTTATTTTTGAGTTTGTAAGAATAAACTTTCGAGATAGTTTCTTTAAAATTTTAACGAAAACGGCTTTGCCATTTTTGATAAATCAACAATAATGTACACAGATGACTCTTCCATTTGTGCAAAGTATTCGAATTCTGTACTGTTGAAGTCGGTGATGCCATTTATGGCGAAAAATAATGATTTCCTTCTTTAATGCATGAAAATCTGCATACGATGTCACCAGTTATCTAAATACGTTCGCCTACCTAAATTTTATATGAATATGGAAATGATAATAAACATGTTTTCCCTGTCCTACGGCAACTACAATTTTTGATCAGGATAAAAAATAGCAAGGTCACTTTCCGTCTTTTAAACTAGGTACACTGTATATTTATGCAAAAAGACAAGTCAACCCTCTCCTTTGCTGCGTGAAAGATTAACAAACCAACGGACACACTTTCGGGCTTATAATATTAGAAGGATACTCTGCCCCACTTCCTAGGGTTTGGAAAATGGAGTAACGTGTCCAATTTAGGTGCGATTTAGGTCAGCAGGATGTGTACTAGTAATTAGGGGATTTTGAGGCTTTGTTTTTGGCATCGACTTGGCATTTTTTCTTTAAGGTTTTTGGTTTATGTCTGTAAGTTTCTGTGCTAATGTTTTTAGGGTTCCGTACCCAAAGGGTAAATACGGGTTCCTATTACTAAGACCCCGCTGTCCGTCTGTCTGTCTCCAGGCTGTATCTCATAAACCGTTATAGCTAGAAAACTGAAATTTTCACAGATGGTGTGTTTTCGTTGCCGCTATAACTACAAATATTTAAAACAGAATAAAATTAATAATAAACGGGGGCTCCCATACAACAAACCTGATTTTTAGCCGTTTTTCGCTCTATATTAATAATGGTAACAGGTAGATGCTTGAAATTTTCACAAAATATTTAGTTGTATATTCACTTTAATAATAAATAATAAAATAAATATTTTTAGGGGGCCTCCTATACAGTACGGAGTACCCTCCGTGCGCGAGTCGGACTCGTACCGAGCCGATTATTTTCTTTATGGTTTTTGGTTTATGTCTGTAAGTTTTGTAACGATGTATCATTACTTCATTTTAATGACTTCGTAAGTGACGGGTTCACCGTGCCCAATATCCCCCGTCCTTAATACCTACCCCATTCTCCCCACATTTCTGCAGCCGGCCCTGCACTTGTTTGCACGGTTCGAGCGCAGGAGTAGAACGTCATTCTGCCGGCGACCTCCAAGTGCAACACTAATTTTGCACAATCGCGATATACGCATTTTATTTAATTTATATATGTACTAGCTTTTACCCGCGGCTTCGCCCGCGTTATATTTTGATTTTGGCTTATGTTTATGTCGGCTGCGAAAGCCGCTTTTAACTAAAGCAGCTGAGAGGATGGCCGGTAGGTTGCATGCCTTTGCCTTATGAGAAGTGTCGCAACTTAGGCGGGCTGCAGTGCCGCTCTTGCGACGCTGCATCCGAGGATTTTTTTTTATTATATCGCGAAATATCCCTGACATGATCAGGGGTCTTAATTACAAATGAATAAAAACTATACCTATATTTCAATGTTTTTGGCTGTTTGCAGTTATAATAAACATTACAATGGTACAGCAAAGTTTATACCTACTTGTTCCTAATTATTGCTTTTTTACAAATATTTGTGCAAAAATTCGATAAAACTGTTTCTAAGGTTTTTACGTGTTAGATTAATTCCAATTTTTTGTTCTAAATCAAATCTCTGCTTTCCATAAACTGGGCATTCCAAGATTATGTGCAGTGGAGTCTCCTCTTTTGAGGGTTCACAGATGCACGATGGGCTTTCCCTCAACTTAAATCGATGTAAGTATTGGGAAAACTCACCATGCCCCGTCAGCACTTGAGTTATGATTCCCACTGGTGCTATATCTCTTACGATCTTGTATGCCGCCATTGCATCCGGAAAATATGTTTTGGTTACCGCCACTGTGTGTCCATCCTGAAACCGCCGGTTCCACTCGTCAAGAGAGTCCTTTCGGATTGCCCCAATTTTCCCTTTAACTTTGCTGCCGTCTGTAAATATGTTAATTTCTCGGTTAAGATTTTGCTCTAGTGCTGCTCCGTCTGCCAGGCATATGAACTCCAGCTCCTCCTGCTGCGCTGGGTGTGGCTTCTTTTCTGTCTTTCCATCTCCAGTTACTTGCTGGGAATAACCTTTCTTAGTTTCATAAAGCAAGGCTGCTTCCTGGACACTGATATGACAGCCGAGGATTAGGGGCCGCGGTGGGATATATGGAGCTGGTGGTGTAGGTGCCGCCACCTACCCTACCTTCCGCTAGGCCGTCAACGTGTTGGCAGACGCAGTGGGGCTGCAGGGGAAGAGAGGTGTCGGTATCGCGATGGCCGTTCTCACTGCCCTCTGCAGTTAAAGAGGCAGGCGCTGGGCTACTATGACTGACCCGCTGCACTGGGACCAGGGCGTTGGAATGCTGTCTGACGTTCAGTACTGGTTAGTCCCGAGTGGTGGATGACGATGTGTCTTGTGCTCCGAAACACTCCGTCATTATGGCGATAGCGCAAGCTCCGTTATGGAGCCCGAGTCTGGGCTAGCGCTGTTGAGTGCCGCGAAGGAGTGCGAAAAATGTAGGAACGTCCTAAACTTGCCATGACAGGTTATTTCTGGCGCTTATACGGCTGCTACCGCAACCCGCTCACTTAGTTTTTATCCTATCCTACGGGAACTGTTTAAGTTTTTGCGATAAAAAGTGGCCTATGTCACTTTTCGTCTTTCAAACTATATTCATGCAATACGCCAAGGCAAGTTGCTCCGTTGCTGAGAAAAATTTATTGTTAAGTCCTACGGGAACCACAACTTTTTCGGGATGGAAAGTATCCTATGTCACTTTCCGTCTTTCAAACTATGCCCACCCCAAATATCAAGTCAATCCGTTGCTCCATTGCTGAGAAACAGTTATTGTCCTATCTCATGGGAATCACGAATTTTCTCGAGATAAAAAAGTATCCTATTATCACTTTCTGTCTTTTAAACCATAGGTTTATACCAAAAATCAGGTCAATCTTTTGCTCCGTTGCTGCGTCAAAGAGGAACAAACCAACAAACTTTTCGGATTGATAATATTAAAATATGATGATTCTGGACCATAAGGGTAGAATAAAGAAACATGTTAAACCTCTAATGATAGAAGATTTAAAAATAGTTTTAATGTCAGACAAAATGACGGCTTGGTTTTAAACGTCATAGTAACATGTAGCATGTAGAGGGAAAATAACATTTTATCCAATTTTAATGTCAGTTGTCATTTTCAATCCATACTTTATTTCCTCTTCAAGGGGATATAATGGTGGAAAAACAATTTGTCCCCTTGCCATGCTACTTGTGATTTATAAAAGTCTGCAGACAATGTCACCTGTCATCTAATTACGTTTGGCTGTGACGTTTCGTTAGTCCATATTAGCGTCATAGAGGAATTAATCACTTAGCGTCTTTGTGATAGTGGCGACAGTTTCGCTTTCGATGGTTTTTGTCCTGTCCTACAGGAACTATGCAATTTTTCGGGATAAAAAGTATCCTAAAGCTCCTTCCGCCTTTTAAACTATGTCCATGCCAAAAATCAAGTCAATCCGTTGCTCCGTTGGTGCGTGTAAGAGTAACAAACCAACAAACTTTTCGGATTTATAATATTAGTAAGGATTAGCACAACTTCTAATTGTCCTACTCATTTATTTTATTTGTTCTTCATAACACCAAATTAAATTCGGTGCATCAATCCCCAATTGGGTAAGTGTTGAACATATTTTAATTGATTAATTTTCAAATGTAGGTAGATTTTTTCATTGATAACATTTTGTAAAATTATTTTTCCAAATTTCTTTTTCTATTGTGAACTCCGTCTGGTTGTGGCATTTCACGCTCACGCCCATATGGCTGACATGGAACTTTCTTCCTACGGGAATACCGCAACCAGAGGAGTCACCCACCGGTCCCGCACTTGAACTGGACGTCATTTCCAGGGTCCGAGTTTTGGGGACAGAACGTTCCAAGTTTTGGGGACAGGACAGTCCTGGTACAACACCCTCTCCGACGGCACGACCCTCGAGGACGTTCTCCTCGGTTCCCGCACAGGACTCCGGCGGCGCCACTACTGCGTTCTTCCGCCGCGTCACCGCGTCGGTTCCCGTTAGGAGCAAGGGAAGTGCTCGCCTATAACTGCCTAGTGGCCGCGTAACGTTACACATGATGATCCGGGCAATTGTTAAACCCGAAAATAAATTTTGTTAATCGGACCACCCTCTTTTATTTTCATATAAGTAGGTGGCCCCGTGACAGTTTCTGTGTTAATGTTTTTATAGTGACATCTGTTCAAAAGAGTCTGCCATTTAGTAAACTAGTCGACTACGTATTATTATATTGCTATCCATGAAATAATTAATTATCTAATACAGCGTTATTGATAATAACACGTCGTCATACAAGTAAAATTTAAAACAGACCTTAATTGTACAGGTTTTTAGCAAAGTTTTGTATTTACCTGTACCTGTACCAGCCTTTTTAATAGTCCACTGCAGGCCGTAGGCCTACCCACAAAGGGTGATTGGGCCATATCCACCACGCTGGCCCAGTGCGGATTGGTGGATTCACACACGCCATCGAATTTCTTCTACAGCCGTATGCAGGTTGCCTCACGATGTTTTCCTTCACCGAAAAGCCAGTGGTGTGAAATTCCGTACATAAGTTCCAAAGAAACTCATTGGTACGGGACCGGGATTGAAACCACGACCTCAAGAATGACAGGCCAGCGTTACAACCACTACACCACCACGGGAAGTTTTGTACGTAAATAACTGTAACTCGTTTGTTTTGAGTTTCCGACATTAGCGAATTGGATGAGAAAAATTTTTTTTTTAATAAAATCCAAATCGTTTATCAAGATTAATGTTTTAGTTTTAATTTTACAAAGCAAAAACCAAAATGTACTAGTGTTGTTTAGTTTTAAAATTTTGAAATATTTTTAAATTCTACCATCCATATTCGTTACACCTGATAAATAGCCACCTCAGCACATCTTGGGAGATTTAAAGCCACTTTAGTAAATTAGTCCCGGTTTATTACTACTCTCATTTTATGGCAATTTTCCACGACACTGGGTGATATTGCTAATTTATGAAAAGTGGTTGCACATCGATGATTTTATTAGCTTACGTTACAGTTTGTGACTAAAATGGTGAAAAACCAAAAGGTAATAATTATTCTTCGCAAAATATGGCAAAACCGCCTTCCATCGTGTACAAAATTCGAATATTTCGCTCGAATTGTTTACATTATTGTTGATTTATCAAAAAACAGCTCAGCCGATTTCTGTAAAATTTAAATGGGAGTATACCCTTTCTAATTCAAAAATATTTTTTCGATTCGTTTCACAATTGGCGAAAATATCGATGAACATACACAAAAAAAAATACATTCAAACGAACATAGAACCTCCTCCTTTTTGGAAGTCGGGTAAAAAGCAAAGTGACCGCGTATAATAAAAAAAAAAATTTGAAAAAATAGTTTATAGAGAAAATGTAAAATTAAATTTAACACCGGCTACATCCGTTTTATGTGAAAAATAGCTCAAATCAAAACATATAAGTAGGTACGTATGTACAGTACCTTTGGTTTCGGAGACATTATTATACCACAGCCAAATATAGATAAGTACCTACACAGATCTAACCAAACTACTACCAAACGCGAAATTCCAGTAATAATTTAGTATTCGTAACATAATTTAAAAGTAAATTACGCGAGTCATTTCTCGAAACATAAAATGTGCATAAACAACAGTACAATAGATCTCGGGACACTCGTTATGATTAAGATACGAGTTTTAAACAAAAATATTATTGAAATCAGCTGACACAATAGCGCGACAGCAAAACCTCCTTTTTGAGGGAAACACCGCCCTATCAAATATTCTGTTTATATAAACTGTTATGTTTATACCTATATAGAACCTGTGTACCTAGTATTATCAAGATCCGTTGAAAAATGCGACATATAGACCAAAACCAACATCTGGAAAGACGAAATCAAAATCGCTGTTTCTAAAACGGAACTCTTAGCTTACGCTCGATCTAACTAACTTTGAACACTAGTCACGCGTACAATACCATTCAATCACTCGGCTTCCGACGTACACATAAACAACTACAAATCACTGTGGCCTAAATAAAAAACATCCTGACCTTGGCACCGAACGGGTAATACATGGTCCATTCTTCGTTGGAAGCTTGCAGCCTCCGACGTAGCGGAAATATATTAAAACTAGTGTACTGTTTTAGTTTACGTAATAGTGATATCAAATAAACTACTTACGTAAGAAAAAAAAACTTAAAACAATTGATACAAACTTGAAATAAATAGTCAGTGCTAAATTTGATCATCTCGATTAGGTCAGAATTCTATCCCAAATAAACTGAATTTAAACTAGTTCCCTCAATTGGAAGATATTGAGTCACAGACATAGGTATACTCTGTCTTACAGGTGTTGTAACGTTTTAGGATCCTTACCTCCTTTTGATCACCTCCCTCTTTTTACCGACTTCTAAAAAGGAGGAGGTACTATATTCGTCTGTATTTTCGCGTGAAACGATTTGAAAAATTCTCTTCCAGTTCGAAAGAGTATACTTCCGAGGTGGTCCGATTCAAAGTTTATTGAAATCGGCTGTGCTGTTTTTGATATATCAACAAAAATGTACATGGACTTCACATAGATTCGTGCAAATTATTCGAATTTTGTACACGGAGGAAGTCGGTGTTGTGAGTTTTTGCGAAAAATAATTATTTTAACTTTTAGTGGAAGTACAGAAGTAACTTTTAACTATGATTGTGTTATCTTTATAAATTAAGCAGTTTCATTCAACTGCGTCTAATTTGCAACCTAATTAAGATCGCAGTTCTTATTGAGGAACTATCTTGGGAGGTCTATTTATAATAATAGCCGTCCTATGACTGAAATGATGATGATGACACCAATGTTAATCAACACAAAATAAATAGAGTCCGCTGGCCTAAAAGAAACAGATCCAACTTAAGAAGTTTCGACTTATCAAAGCTAACTCCGACCCACTTGGAACAAAAAGCCACTCGCGTAAAGAAACTCCTTGTTTATCGCATCTGTCTGTCAAATCAGTGCAAGATTAATTCTAGCTGTGGCCTTGAGCCATTGTCGGAATCACAGTAATGGTATATATGCAGTATTGCGACTCGTCATTGTCCTAAGTAGCCCAACAAGCTATGGAGAGGGCTATGTTTTCTGCGAGATCGAATCAGATATGAGAAGATCCGTAGAAGAACCCAAGTTACCAACATAGCCCAGCGGATTGGTTAAAGTGGCAGTGGGCAGGGCACCTAGCTCGGAGGACTAATAATCAATGGGGTCGAAAAGCTCTCGAGTGGAGACCGCGTACTGGCAAGCGCAGCATACGACCCACAAGGTGTACAGATGACCTCATTAAGACCGCAGGATCGCGCTGAATGCGAGCCGCTACCAGCTGGTCTTATTGGAGATCTTTAGGGGAGTATAATGTCCAGCAGTGAACGTCCTATGGCTGAAACGAACAAACTATCTAAGAAATAAATAGCTACAGCCCCGCGTACGGCCACGCAGTATCTACGGAACACGCGTTAGGGCTGCCCTCCTGGTATGTAAATTGCACGGTTACTGATTACGAGTACAAAGGTACAAACCCACAGGTTCGTTCGTCACTGCGGCGCGCGCTCCTGCGACTGTTACGAGTAAGTACCGAACTCCAAGGCATGATTTGCGTTCCATTTCTATGAAGATGGAATACTGCTCATATACCATTACTGTCTCGGAGTCAAGAGATAAGCTGTCGTTATCAGAAACCGGTGATGGATCGACTATGACACTGGCTGTGATTGAAACTTCGAGTCCTGGTTTGGTCTGTTTCTGGAATGATAACTAAACGTTGAAAGGTATTGTTTAGTTGGATAGATAAAGACTATTGCTGGTTTGGATTTAGTACAGTCGTTTTGTTTAGGATCTTTGTTGACTTTAAAATCTTGATTTCAGACTCTGAAAGTTTCTGAAATGATGAATTTAAAAGCGAAAACAATGGAGTTTTTCTCTAAGAGCTACTTAAAAGCTACAAACTGTAGGTATAAATCTAAACTGTGTTTTACTTACGAAAATTTGTTTGAGCTAGGTATGTGTTAAATGATTCTTTTGAGAAAATAATGATAAAGTACTTAAATAATTGGAAGCTTGAATGAACAAGCTTTGCTTAATTTGGTGTCTGAGACCGTGTGTAAGATGTCCCCTAATATTTATTTATTTAAGTAATCATACGTCATGGGTCTGACTGTTTATTTTCTTTGTCTTTGCTGACATGTAACTAGCTAACTAACTTACCTTCCCCATTCCTAGGATTCTTTGTGTTATGGAATATTTTAGTTCAAGTGTTATTTATTCGTAATATTCGCAAGTAATTGTTATACTCTGCAGTTAAATAAAAAAATCTGACGATGAAAAAATACAAGCGTTTTGAATAGAAAAATAAAACAAAATATTTAACCAATATTTCAGAATGTTTATTTAGTCGCTACAGCCACAAACTTAACCCCCAAAGTAACAGACGGATCGTCGACATTAATCAAATCAAATCAGCATAAAATATTCCGCACAGTAGGTTAAACCTAATACAAAATACGGGATATAGGGCAATGAGTGGGCTCTTACGTTATTTGATTAATGATGTAACGCCGCTGAGTCTAGGGAGCTAGGATTGAAGGGCAGACTGATAGATGGGTGAAGCGAACTAAGTTCAAATTAACTATGTTTAATATGACTGAGTGGATTGTAGCGTAGCGTTGCAAACTGATGACAGGTACTGGTAACCAAAGCATGGAAAGCGGAGCGCAAGGCAGTCCTGTACAGAATGGTACAGGCAAGGTATGCAGAGCGTTGGTCATCTACCTGCAAGATGGGTCAACGATGTACAGGGTTATTCAAATCAAAGTTTATTTATTGATACCAGACAGATGACAACAACTTAATGAATCCACTGGCTCAGAACTAGTCTTTCAACTGTATTTCTAAAGCCAGTGGCTTCTCCCAATTTTAACATATCAATATAATTATAATCAAAAGGAAAAATAAAAAGAAAAATAACAATTTTGAATTTACAGTACTGTACTGTACTGTACTGTACTGTACCAGCCTTTTTAATAGTCCACTGCAGGACGTAGGCCTACCCACGAAGGGTGATTGGGCCATATCCACCACGCTGGCCCAGTGCGGGTTGGTGGATTCACATACGCCATTTCTTCTACGGACGTATGCAGGTTGCCTCACGATGTTTTCCATCACCGAAAAGCCAATGGTGTGAAATTCCGTACTTAAGTTCCAAAGAAACTCATTGGTACGGGACCGGGATTGAACCCACGACCTCGAGAATGACAGGCCAGCGTTACAACCACTAGACCACCATGGCTACAAATTTACAGTACAATAAAGAAAAAAAAAATTAACAAAAATAATATTTCTATTTAATTAGCATCCTTTTAGGGGTTTATTCTGTACATCAAAACTAACAACTTTTGTTCTGCGACTATTGTCAAAACTAAAAAAAAAATTGCTGTGAAATAAAATATCGTTCACCCGCGACAAAATGTATGGAACAGCTGATTTTTATTTTGAGATCTGAGAAAAGTCGCAGAACAAAAGTTGTTAGTTTTGATGTACTGAATAAGCCCCTAATTGATTAGAAATAACCCTGTAGTTGCAATCGCAGGTCAAACGTGGACATGATTGGCTCAGAATCGAGTGACCGATAGATCCAACAGTGGGATAAAGAAGGCTGCGGATGATGATGACGATTGTAAGGTGTAAGTTTGATCCTAGAAAGTAGAAATTAAAACAAGTCGAGCAACAATTCTTTTGTAAACGTTTTGAGATGTAAGTAATGTAAACAAAAGTCGGCTTATTTATTCGTTCATTATTTTCAGTCATAGGGCGCCTACTGCTGGATACAGGTCCCAATAGATCAGTTGGAAGCGGCTTGTCTTGGTTCAAAGTAATCCTGGGCTAGAAGTGACTTGCATTCAGCAAAATCATGCGATGTTTTGTAAAAACTGAGTTGGAGTAAAATATCTAGTAAGTATTTCTTACGCTTAGATAACAATTTGCCAAGAGGAGCTTTTTCTTGGTAAAATTACAATTTGAAACGAAATTTTCTTGTTATTTTAGGCTTTCGCTAAGTTTTGTAGGAATCTGACCTGTCTAGTCTAGTACTCTATACTGTACTATTCCACCCACGTGAACATTACATAATCAGTGTGGGAGGATAATATTACGAAGTAGGGGTGCCAGATATAAGCCGCAGTTATCCCGTGGGTATCTAGTTTTGTTATGATTCTGTAGAAAAAACTAGTAGCAATATTGAAATGTCGAACTGGAACAGATTGTTTTCAACTAAATCGGAACATGCATGGAACTATTTCTAAACTTATAGAGAAATTAAAAACTGAATGAGAAAGATTAGGAATCATAATACATTATGCGGTTAAACTGATTTTTAAGTAGATTGGTATACTTCCATACTTTATTTATTTATGCAAGATATATGTACAAATACAATACAATTGATACTTAGTGTATAAGACTAATAATACTTATTGCTAAATGTTGTACATATTCACCCCGTTTAATAGGGCGTAGCATAATTACGAGTATTAACAGAATTAATGCCAGACAGTGTATTAAATATAACCATAAAAAGTATAATTTTCATAAATAGGTATGATACCATAGGTATGGTACCATAAAAATTATAATTTTCATAAATAGGTATGATACCATAGGTATGGTACCATAAAAATTACAATTTTCATAAATTGGTATACCTAATGATATGATGAAACCATGAATATGTGTGTCTACTAGTTTATTTTCAATGGGCTCGGAAGTGACAACATTTGTTTTATCGGTAGATTTACACATTCACAAACTTAAATATTAAATTAAAAAAAAATCCTCTCGTTTAAATTTTCTTGATTAATAATTCACAAAATTAAATAATTTTGATTCAGTAAGTAAGCTCGTATATATACGCCAGGTGGCTAGCTCAGGCGGGCTAGGTTGCGCACCAGGCAATATTTCTTTTGACGTGTCAGAACGAGACAGAGTTATGGTGAAGTATATATCGGTCACTTTTTTTTATAACGAAATGTGTTCTTTTCGAGGTCGTATGCTTGGCCTACTGGTGTCAGAGTTTTTAAAAGTGAATCCGCCTGAAGACCTCTCGGCTATACGGTTAAAAAAACCGGGCCCTACAATTTAACGTATTATCCGAGCCACGGTAGTGCTCAGTTGTAAATGCCACCCGCGGTCAACCATCCAAAGACTGGCCGACTTCTGCTTCCTCTTCGTGTGATGATCCAAAAATAAATACATGTATATTATTGTATTACGAATATTATTAATACGACCTTTTTCCAGTGCCATGCCACTGCCATTCCGTTATTAATTTTGATTAAGATACACACAAAATTACATTTTAAACCATCGATGATTGTAAAATTACGTTTTTCTTTGTATGTTTTCATTCCATTTCATTTGAATACGTAGAGAAATCACACAATTCCAATAAATCGTTTACAATAATGAAACACAAACCCACATAATTGGTTCAATTTCCCTGTGATTGCCATTACACAACGGCAGTTAGCTAATTGATATGTCTGGAGAAATCGTATCGTAAAAGAGAATTGGTTCAAAGAGTTGGAAACCTGTGAACAAGGAATATAGTAGATACGTAAGTATTTTAAATACAAATTAATGCTTTTGAGTTCTTTTTTTTTAAGCCGCCATCCAATCTCAAAATAACTGTATAGAGCCCTAGATAAACTGATTTTTCTCCATAAAACCTTGAAGTTGTCTAATAAAAAAAAATTAATAATATTCTCAAACTATACCGTAAGGGATTCAATAACTCGAAACACAATTTAAAAAACTTCGCTCGATAGAAATTAAATGCGAAGATACTCGTACCGCATTTTTTAAAACTAATTCATGACTTCTAAGAAAGTTTATTGCATTTTTGGGCACTTTTCTACACGTTTACAATTTTTGTTTGAATCTGTTATTTATGCACATAAATTGAGTTATAGTTTTCATCCATAAAATTTACGAAAAAGTGGTAATACCAATTTTATATTGATTTTTGAATGCAAATATCGGGCGAAAGCGGGGGCGTGTTGGTCTTCATCTGCTCATATAAAAAATACTCTGATACTATGGCGCCTTAAATGGTATAATTTAACCAAGAGAGCGTCCCTGCCTCGGGTTAACAAAATGTTCTTTCATCTGACCGAGGGTTAACTTTTTTAGACATTGATTCTTGCATTCAGGTCACATTTCAAAGAATCTTGATGAAACTTGGTCACTGTACCAGCCTTTTTAATAGTCCACTGCAAGAGATAGGCGTACCCACGAATGGTGATTGAGCCATATCAACCACGCTGGCCCAGTGCGGATTGGTGGATTCACACACGCCATCGAATTTATTCTACGGACGTATGCAGATTGCCTCACTATGTTTTCTTTTACCGAAAAGCCATAGGTATTGGTGTGAAATTCCGTACATAAATTACAAGGAAGTTATTGGTACGGGACCGAGATCTGAACCCACGACCTCACGATTGTAAGGCGGGTGTCACCACCATGGCTTCTACACATATAACACCCTTGGCTGGTAACTTAGTACACAGGTTCTATTTATTTTGTTTTTTTTTCTAAGAAGGCTAAGGTATTTCCCTGAAAAACAGGCTCTTCGCATGCTTTGTTCGCTCGGTAAATTTTTCCATAAATGCCCATGGCTACCAGAAAATGTCTAGAAATTCAAAGTTAGTGAAATTTAAAGTCTGCTTTTCATTCTGAAGTAGCTTTTTATTGGCTTGTATGTGTACAAAAGCTCAAGGGTTCAATGCTTCAAAAAGTAGTGTCAAATCATGTTTTAATTTCTTACTGACTGCATTACAATATGCATGTTGAATGCATAGCAAAATATTAAATAAACATCGTACTTATTCTGTAAGTGAAATCAACATCAAATTCCATAACATTAAACACGTGTTTATCGCGTGGAAAACCATTTATTTCTGCTGAACATGTTGGAATTCTCTCATTAAGTTTATTAACAAACTGAGGTACGATTCTTGATTCATATATCACGTGTTTTTATACATGGTTAAACATTATTTTACAAAAACATGTTTTTGTTTAGGTTCTGTAAATACAGGGCTATCTGGTGGAGTTATACTAAGCCGAAAACAAAATGATTATATTATTTCAAAGTGAACTTTAGAGGATGTGTATGTTTAAAATGTTATGTAGTTAAACGCAAACCTATACGAAATAAAAAAATATAGGTATTGATCTTCAGGAACTTTTAAAGATGTATAATGATCATTATAAACACCTTTGTCAATGAAGCCAACTGCGAAATCCGCAAAAGTGCTGTTTAATTTTTTTATAGGTGACATCTTAGACACGACAAATAAGTGATGTTTTTTCGGTGACTGATGATTTCGCAATTGGTCCAATAGTATAAGTTGTTTATAATGATCATTTTACACCTTTAAAAGTTCTTGAAGAACAATGCTTTGTAAAATAATAATAGGTGAGTGGAGGAGAAGAGTGAAGAAGGCTGACCCAGCCACCAAGTTGGATAGGTATACAGGGTTATTTCTAATAAATTAGCATCCTTTTAGGGGCTTATTCTGTACATCAAAACAAACAACTTTTGTTCTGCGGCTTTTGTCAAAACTAAAAAAAAAAACAGCTGTTCCAAACATTTTGTCGAGGGTGAACAATATTTTTCTATGGAACAACAACTTTTTTTTGAGAATTAATAAAAGCCATAGAACAAAATTTGTTAGTTTTGATGTACAGTACAAGCCCCTAAAAGGATGCTAATTGATTAGAAATAACCCTGTAAGTCTAGCCGTGAAGTGAGAGACACCTTGTTAATCAAAAGTGAAAAAATATGGTGGTGGCCACGTTTACTTCAAATGCTTTGCTCTCTAACGTATCTTCACTTTACCTATCACCGCCTGCCCTTGAAATTTCAGTAGGAAGCTATTAGGTGGCCGCTAATCTTCCCTGGATTCGAATGTAGGGTTGTAGGCCTCGCTCCAAATCTACCAACACAGTTTACAAACTTTTGCGAAGTCGGCGTCCACATTGTTACATGCACGGGTAATTAGATCGGTGGTTAATGAGCATTTTCAAACGATATTGAGTTTTCATCATAATTATCATATCAGCTATACGATATTATCTGCTGAACGAAGCTGAGCTGAGGATGTTTCTCCTATGGATGTCCAATCAGATGCTTACATCCAAAATGTTCTTGCGGTCTCTTTATTTCCACATAACGTAATATTAAAACACTAGAGGTATCAGACGTTTCAGTCACTTGTTGTTAATTTAATTATAGTAACTAAGATATTTAATTTGGAATAAAAAATTAGTTCTAGTGTCAGTAATATCATTAATTTGTACAATTCACATGTTGAGTCCTATCGATTCCAATCAATCATGTTAAAAAAAAATCAACAACAATTTTCATTTTAATTAAAGATTAGCACAGGTGTTAGTCACGCTATATTTTAGCTATACTTTAGTTAAAATGTGCATAAACCACGCTAGTTTACATGATCAAAATAAATCTATTTTGTATTTTTACCCAATATGGTCACAAATCCAAAATGTAACCACAGATTGAAAAATCTAACGATTGGGCACGATCCAAATTTATAAACCCAAAATTTACCTAATTCTGTTCTTTAATAAAATAATCAAAGGTCGGCTGAAACCACAAACTGCAGCTAGTCAAAGCAATAAATCTTCAAGGTTCCAATTGCCCAATCTGCCATAAAAGCTCCGTTGACGACCACATAACTGCCCGGTGGCTGCTGGCATCTTCGACCAGTTATTGCCGCCCTAAACACTTGGAAGGTCACTATGACAGTATGGAGGTAGTGTCTTCTGTCCTTGAACTAAGAGGCGAACTTAACGGCTGTAGCCTCCGAAATTGTAACCTTCAAAGTGTTTGCCACATTTGTTTGAAATTATGGTAAACTAGATTTTGCCCGCGGCTTCGCCCGCATGATATTTCGAGGCCCTACTTTACCACCCTTAATAAAATAGGTGGAAAAAAAAACACAACAAATTCGATTTGACATTTGTTCTGTTCGACAGTTCTTTTTGACATTTGGAGCGCACGCTAGAATAGCTCGCAGATGGCAGAATTTTTCCTACTTACTTAACACTTATTGTTATAATATGGAAAAATTACGCTATATCATTATAATTTATAGCCAAACGGCACAAATATGGGTCCTTAGACAGGATGTACCATTTTGTGCCGTTTGGGGTTGAGACTTTAGGTCCGTGGGGGCCGGACGCTCATACTCTGTACAAAGATCTGGCCAGGCGTTTGGTAGAGGTAACACGTGACCAGAGTGCTGGCATCTATTTCGCCCAAAAGCTGAGTATTGCTATTCAGCGAGGCAATGCTGCCAGCATTCTGGCCACGTTACCCTCTGCCAAAGGGCTTTTAGACTAGGTTTTATTTTATTTTGTGTTTTGTTTTTTAGTTTAAGTTTTAGTATTAGTTTGAAAATGTTATTTAAGTTTTTTATTGTTTTTCTGTGTAAACAAAAATAGTAGAAAACATTAAAAAAGGTAAGAAATAGGTTTTGTTTAGTAAACTCTTACGCCTATTTATAGCATATGTGTTATTCTGATATATAAGCTATATAATTGCAAATTTCATCTCAATCCGTTCAGTAGTTTTTGCATCCATCCTTACAAACTTTCACGTTTATAATATTAGTAGGATAGGTTAGTGTTTGAATATATCTAGTTTGACCTTAAACAGAAAAGAAAAAAAAAACATTTTTTTACACAAGATGCTACGTTTGCGGCTAAGTCCAAGCCTCATTCTAGAATCATCTATTAAACGTCCTCTGCTGGACATAGGCCACCTTTCAGAATCTCCAATAAGTGACTTGTATCTATATACTTGTAGCGCGATCTTACAGTCTTAATTAGGTCGTGTGTCCATTCTCGAATAGGTATCCGCAAATATGGGTTAGGACGTCCACCGACGAAGTGTAGGTACCTACATACGATCTGATTAAGACAAGAACGCTTTGAACGCAAGCTTTTTCAGTCAATTTTCCTGTAGATTTATAGATCAGGCCTCTCTGTCCAGCAGTATACCTCCTACGGTTGATATTATTACAATAAAGCTAAAGTTGTTGTATGTCAATTTAGTGAAAAAAGAAATAATTCAAATGTAAAGTAATAATCACTTTTCCTAGATACGATCTGATTAAGACAAGAACGCTTTGAACGCAAGCTTTTTCAGTCAATTTTCCTGTAGATATATAGATCGGGCCTCTCTGTCCAGCAGTATACCTCCTACGGTTGATATTATTACAATAATGAAGCTAAAGTTGTTGTATGTCAATTTAGTGAAAAAAGAAATAATTCATATGTAAAGTAATAATCACTTTTCATGCTTACAAGGACAAACACTGAAAAAAAGGTTTCGCGTTATCCCTAAGTGCATTTTCAAGGAAGCGTGTTCAGAGAGATAATAACAATAGTACCCTGATTCGCCTGACCTTCCCTCTTGGTCAGAAAATTGAAAGGTTCGAAGAGGAATGAGATCAAGTATCTTTTAGCGAGAAGCGGATACATTCAGCTTACATAAGGCTGGGAGGTTCTGGCATTCTGGCGAGGGTTATAGAATGCCTGTGATAGGTAGACTTTCGCATAATTATTCTTAGTTATAGATAAAACCTTTGCCCAGAAGTGGGACAGCATAGGTCGAGAAAAAATAGATAAATCTGCAAATCTAAAGAAAATTTTAATTATTTCACTTTACTCCTCACGATCAATCAAATTAACGCAGATTTTTTCTTGTAATTTTATTTGAGAGGTTTTCGATGTGCTCAAAGTTTTTTCGCAACTTGGGACGCTTACATTCTAAAAAAAATCTGCCAATTACGACTTGGACTCGCACTTGAAGGGTTCCGTACTGTATGGGAGGCCCTCGGCAAAAGGGCCGATACATTTGTTGTATGGAAGCCACCCTTGAATATTTATGGTGTCCTGTTTTTAGTATTTGTTGTTATAGCGGCAATCGAAATACATCATCTGTGAACATTTCAACTCTCTAGCTATTACGGTTCATTAGATACAGCCTGACGGACAGACTGACGGACAGACAGACGGACAGCGGAGTCTTAGTAATAGGGTCCCGTTTTCACCCTTTGGGTACGGAACCTTAAAAACAAACATTTAAACTGAATTTGACCTTCTTAACCAACCTGTTTTTAATAATGTATATGATGCCATCAGCATCATTGGCAGTTTGTTTTAGACATAATGAGCATTTTCCTATACAGGGTTATTTTCTAATCAATTAGCATCCTTTCAGGGGCTTATTCTGTACATCAAAACTAACAACTTTTGTTTAACGACTTTTATTAATTCTCAAAAAAAGTTGTTGTTCTATCGAAAAATGTCGTTAACCCTCGACAAAATGCATGGAACAGCTGTTTTTTTTTTTAGTTTTAACAAAAGTCGTAGAACAAAAGTGGTTAGTATAATATACAGAATAAGCCCCTAAGAGGTTGCCAATTGATTAGATATTTTACCCTGTTTAGTCATTATTATATTGATCTGACCTTGTCCAGGGGTCCCCGTAATTTTTTTGGAAGTCGTTATAATTTCGTAAAATCATTCGATATAAATTATTTCATTTTCTTTACGGAAAAATGATGTAGTAAATTGAAGCTCGTAAAAACGTCCTTGAAATTTCGATTCCCTGTTCACACTCCATTGGACGGAACACTTCGATTTCCTCACAATTGTAACCTTCACGAGCGAGTAGACTCAGTGTCTACAGGGTTACACGAAACTTTAGTTTTAAGGCGACCAATGTGAATTTATGGTGAATCGGTGATAATGTCATCGTTGGAAATCTTCGCATCAATAGTTAACTGTTACCTGATCATACATGAACTTATCTAAAATAAAAAAGCACAAATACAATTTTGTTACTAAATAATTATTAAATCTATTTCAGTTTAAAATTTGACGCCAGAGTCCTTAGTTACGACACAACAGCTGCTATCGTTTTCGTATGGCTCTATACATTTTCGTTTGTTTTTCTTCATATTTTCTAGAGTCGTTTTAGGGTTCCGTACCCAAAGGGTAAAAACGGGACCCTAATACTAAGACTCTGCTGTCCGTCTGTCCGTCTTTTTGTCTGTCTGTCGGTATCCAGGCTGTATCTCATGAACCGCTTTATCTAGAAAGCTGAAATTTTCACAGATGATGTGTTTCTGTTGCCGCTATGACAACAAATACTAAAAATAGAATAAAAATAATATTTTAGGGGGCTCCCATACAAAAAATCTAAATTTATAGCCGTTTTTCCCTCAATACCAAAAATGGTAACAGGTAGATGCTTGAAATATTCAATCCCGGTCCCATACCAATGAGTTTCTTTGGAACGTATGTACGGAATTTGACACCACTGGCTTTTCGGTGAAGGAAAACATCGTGAGGCAACCCGCATACGTCCGCTGAAGAAATTTGATGGTGTATATGAATCCACCAACCCGCACTGGGCCAGCGTGGTGGATATGCCCCAATCACCCTTCGTGGGTAGGCCTCCGTCCTGCAGTGGACTATTAAAAAGGCTGGAACAGAACAGTACCCGACTATATATTTACCACTATATATGTGCGTTTAGTCCCCTATAACCCTGAAGCCACGTAAGTTAGTAAGCACTTGAAACTTGCTCGCCCGCAAGCGTTCGACCGTCGAGATACAATTTTTTGATAAGAACTGCTCTGAACACGTCCTTTCGACCTCGAGCTGATATATTACGGGTCCGAGTCGAGTGCATCCCAAGGTTGCATGTGAGAGATGGACCGACTATGACGCGCCGAAATCAAGGGTATGACTGATGTGGGGAAGGAATTTTTATGAAGTGTGTGGCGATGTTCCAGTGCAAGCAAAGCCAAACTATCCATTTAGGTATTTTGGTTTTCAATTGTTGTCCTACTTCTTAAATAGTTGCATCTGTCATAGGAGTATCTTTACTAATTCTTTGTCTGCCCAGCAATAGTTTGTAATAATTGAATTCTACAGGGTTATTTCTAATCAATTAGCATCCTTTTAGGAGCTTATTCTATGCATAAAACCTAACAACTTTTGTTCTGCGACTTCTGTCAAAACTCAAAAATAAAAATTGTTGTTCTATAGAAAAATATTGTGCACCTGCAACAAAATGTATGGAACAGCTGATTTTTTTTTCGAGTTCTGACAAAAGTCGCAGAACAAAAGTTGTTAGTTTTGATGTACAGAAAAAGCCCCTAAAAGGATGCTAATTGATTAGAAATAACCCTGTATACACAGGATTATAGTATTATTTGAAAAAAAAGCTGTGCAAGTGGGCATACAGATAACATTACACACCTTATTGGAAGGAATACACATATAACATCACCGTGTAGGTTTCTTAATTGATATATGTAGTTCAATTTTTTTAGTGACGCTAACAAAATAAATGGAAGAATATGGCGACTTGAATATAGGCATATACTACATAGGTAAGCTATACATAACCGCCACTTTATTGCAAATTTATAAGAGAAGTTAAACTTACTTAATGACATTGTTCATTGGCCATTCATATACCTATCTCAATAAAATTATTCTTCTCGACTCTCCACTATCGCATAGCTTGTAGTAGAGCCAGGGTTAACACACTTTTATCTAAAGGTATCTAAGTGCTTTTGGATGATATTGGAAGTGTTTACGTAATTCGATAGCCGGCCTCGAGTGGAGAATGATAGTTCTTGGGAATTGTTAGTGGATTCGATATCATCTCTCTGGTGATATACAAACGATTTCGAGCTATGAAACTCTCGTTATCTGTTAATCTTTTGAGAGATATAGGATTAATCTGTTTGAGTAAGAAAGTTTGGTTTATTATTGAACTTGGTAACCTAGATTATAGACCATTGTATCAAAGTTTTATATTGTATCAAAGGTATTATGTACAGAAAGGTATACGTAAAATAAAATTATATCTCCTGAAATCAGTTTTGATATACATTATACGTAATAAAAAATGCGTTATGTGTAATAGGAAACCTATCTGTGTATTTGTTGTTAGGTGACGAATTTTAATGTTTTTTATTCAACTTTTTGCGAAACCTAAATAATTCAACATTATGGGAAATTATACTTTTTAGGAATTCAACAGTATGAGAATTCAACTTCTTGTACCTAAAAGGTTTTTTCAAGGCAATGGCTTTTTGGTGAAGGAAAACACAACGTTTTTGGACAAAGTTTTCTTCTTTTTAATCGTGTATACTATTGGGCTAAGAAGCATAATATTTTTAGAAATCAACAATTGTATAAGTTACCATAAAATATAGTAAGCATTAGTATTGGCAGTAGTTTTCCCTTACGTTTTAAAAATTCCATCATAAATCCATATAGTCCAAAAAGCAGAAATACACTCTCTACCTATATATTCACCTTGTGCATCACAAATATTAGCTAAACATACCTACTTATACCATTATTATCTTCAATGTTAGACAATAATGCACTGTCAAACACCATATCTGAGTGAAAATATAAAACATATAGCAAACAAAAACCTTCATAGCACTTCACAGTTCCAATCACAGTTTTATGTAAAACCAACCTTTCCATGATATGGCGCAATCAGTAGGGTCAGATCCAAATGCTAACGAGCTAACTTTGGGTCATTTTGAGCCATTCTACACAATCCTTAACGAATGTGTAGACGCAACAGAATGACCAAGCTTTCTGTACCGACGAAAATTTGAAGGAACTGAAATTTTCTATTAAAATAGCCACGTTTTGTATTGAGAAAGCGATTGTGACTCCATTATTCTACTGTACGATTGAGTAGGTTGTCACCCTGTACTCTCGGTGCGGTCATTATGAGCCTGAATTGATTCAGGTGGGTCCGTATTAAAAAGTTTTGGGTTCTTTGATCAGTGTGTCCTCAATCTCTGATGTGGGAAATATTTTTGCAAAGGTTTTTGTACATTTGATTGACACTGATTTGGGTCTACAAAAAAGTGGACGAGCAAAGATGGACAATATTTATTTAAAAACATTCTGAGATTGACATTTTTCTATGTAGAACACTGAAAGCGTATTCAAACTATATACAATGGAGACGGTGAGGGTGTAAGTATTTGTGTACTTACTTCTGAAATTGCTAATATAAAACAATGATCAATTGAATTAACTGTTGAGTTAGTTTTTGGTAGCTCCAGGTGTAAAACTGCATGTTGAGCAGCCTATATCTTAAAAGTAACTAAAGAAATGCTGTGGTCGTATACATTTTTGTTTTGTGTTTTTAGTAATTATTTGTTTATTTATTTTAAAATTCAATGTGTATTATGCTAAATGATTAATTATATTCACTTGGTACATACACACCGACTTGGCATATTTTTTTTTCCGTTAATTTAATGATTGATGAACGGCAAAATACCTTTAACATTGGAAGAAGGTAAAAAAATATGAAAATGTATATTCATTACAGCGCACAATTTAACAAAGTGATAGTAAAAAAAAATCGAACACCGATCTTGATGGTCATTAATCTTGGCCATCGAAATCTTAGCCCGAAGACGTCACAAATAATGATTGATTATTGTTTTAATTCTAATTGTTACAATAACTATACTTTAATTAACGTAATTATTAATGGAAGGGAGTAGGACCTCCTCTCTGACGTGTTTGTGATCTACCTCTTTTTCTCTCGACGCTTCGGCCAAGTTGCATTGGTCGTGGTCAGATCAGACGATAAGTCCCGTATATTCATAGTAGGATAATGTGCTCAAATCTCGAAAGTTTAAAAATAACATTATTTGTGTATTTTTATATCTGAGTATCTATTTACATGAAAGTCTGTTTTTGGCACCACATACCCACATAATACAGCTAGACCGAATGCAGTGCAGTGTTAGTCGTTTAAAAGCTGAATTATGTACATAATTACGAAAGTTCTCAGCTGTTTTAAAATAATACCCTGTGATCAAGGAAGCTAGTTGATAATGTAAAAGTTTTTCGTTTTCATTCAGGTTTTAATTCATAAATAACCATCATGCACCGTAAATAAATAGTAAGTCTTTATTTCTCGTTGATGAGTTTTATAATATATGTTGAAATCAAATAGTATCAGTAATTAACCACACCTGCGTTCCATATAATTACTTTTAAAATGAGAGCGTTTGAGCAAAATGACTGAACAGTATACACACTCTAATAAATTTTATCACTTTCAGTATTATTAATGTGTGTGTACATTAGCTCACAAATGGGACTGCTAAAGCTGAGATGTTCGAGTTAATGAACATTTCAGCTAGATCGTTAACGTAGAGTGTCTTATGACTTAGAATGTATCATTATGTTAATAAATTTCTAAAGCACTGTATTGGTTTCAAAGAATTTATGTGGAGGCCTTTTCTTACTCATAAATATATATACGTGTTCAATATTCACCAATTTGCATGGGTTTAGCGTGATAGGTCCACTCTTCGTAGGAAGGTATATGTTCAGCTACATACCATTAAAATGGATATACATACAGGGTTATTTCTAATCAATTAGCATCCTTTTTGGGGCTTATTCTGTGCATCAAAACTAAGAACTATTGTTCTACAACTTTTATTAATTCTCAAAAAAAGTTGGTCTTCCATAGAAAAATGTCTTAACCCGCGACAAAATGTATGGAACAGCTGATTTTTTTTTTTAATTCTGAGAAAAGTCGCCGAACAAAAGTTGTTAGTTTTGATGTACAAAATAAGCTCCTAAAAGGATGCTAATTGATTAAAAATAACACTGTATATAATAGTACAGTATTTAATATTAAACAAGAACAAACTAGCTAAGCTTACTTGAAATAAAACATTTTAGGTCTTATAATTATCTACGTGGAAGCAACAAAAATCACTTTCCGCAGAAATATGAAATGAATCCCTATCTTATATTAGATCAAGCTTTGTTTCATATTTACAAAGAAAATCCAAGAATAGAACTAATATTTGTACGTAAAATAATCCCATCCCACAAGAATATAACAAAAGTGATACAACTTATGTGTAATAAATCAAACAACATACATCACTGAGAACTAACTTGGAACAAAGCAAACCATGAACGTAAACAAAGCTTATGTCAACAGTTCGAAACATACGGATAAGTTATATATAACCTTATGTCGGGAGGGAAACTTCGTATAATATTCGATTATTGAGAAGAAATTACTGATGCATATTGATTGTTAATATTTTAATCAGGGTTATCTGCTATCTTAGTACTTTGCCGAAAGGAGTTAATTAAGACCATCATTATGATCAACTTTTACTAAAGGGCCAATCCGAAATTCGAGAAAAGAAAATAAGCTTTTCCATATAAGTACATAGTATATCAGTCCTGGATAGCCCTGTATTTTATTGCGTGCAAGTTTCAGTTTCAGTTTATTTAATTACAGATACATGTTACACGTCAAGTATTACATTAATTATGGAAGTAAACCACGCTGCATTTTAGGCACCTCATTCATCATACTCGTTTCTCGAATAGGTTTGTGAAACTAATGAGTATTTCATCTCATTGCTACTTTTGGTTTGGCTTTAGTACTAGTTGTTTTGAACGGAGTACACTGCTTATGACATTGAATCCCTTTTTCATTTTAGGTATCCTGGATTCAATATAGACTAAAACTAATATGGACCGTATGTCTAGAAACTTAGTGACTTTGTGAACATGGGGACATGTTACTGCGGAATATATATTTTATGCCTTTTATATACTTTGACTGCCTCGGTGGCTCAGTGGTTAGTGACCTTGACTTCTGGGTCAAAAAGGCGTGGGTTCGATCCCCACCTAGGGCAAACATTTGTGTGATGAACATAGGGGTTTGCTCTGTGTCTGGGTGTTATTTAAGTACCTACTATCTATATAAGTATGTATTTAAAATATGTAAATGTAGTATATCAGTCCTTGGCAGCCATATCACAAGCTTTGCTTAGTTTGGGGTCAGAGACCGTGTGTAAGATGTCCCCTAATATTTATTTATTATTATTATACTATGCCTTTAGTATAGGCCGAATTATACAATTCGGCGGATGTGAAGTTAGCTACAAGTTGCGCAATTATAACCAGTCAACGCCCAGTGCTATGTGAGCTTCAGTCAGGATTGGATGTCGCGCAGCTTGTAGCTAACTTCACATTCGCTAACTTGTATTATTCGGCCATTAAGAGATAATCACAATGCAAAAAAACAGTCGTTTCGTGTGGCTCCATACATTTGAGGAAATGAAGAATGACAACAAAAATATATGGACATATTTAATGCAATATTTTATGAATAATGTATTAGTAAGGCATCTGACTGTTTATTGTGTAAATAATAAAAGACTGTATAGAGATAATCACTTTCCTTATAATTAGTTTTCTAGATTAGAATGCGTTTTTGTCTCGATTTTCTGTTTTGTTAAAGTATAATTTATCCATCAAGAGTTCTGAAACTGTGTAAAAGTACATAATGATATAAATGCGATAAGTTGAAAATTACAGCCGAGGCAATATTGCTAGCCCTAGAGGGCTGTAAGGAAGCAGAGGCTGTAATTTTCAAAGCGCACGTATGTCATACGACGTTTTAAAACATATTTGCGAGGAAATTAATAAAACTCTGACTTTGAGTGAAAGTCGTGCATCAGTCGAAGCATCGTGCGTTTTACATTACAATACCGCACAAGTGCCGTAATGTCTCTCACTCTCTTGAGTGAAAGTAGGAGAAACGAGACCACAGAGTTCTGCAGTCGGTGGCGGCGTGCGTTTTCCATTACAATAAAGTACAAGTGCGTAATGAAATACATTACGATATTGAAATTGGTGTAATTACAGCCACTTTACGAGCAAAAATGTTATAATAGTAGTTTATGCAACTGTCATATAATGAAGGGTATTAAAACACGAGTGTGAGTTGTCTGCGCTATAACAGTAGTCATTATAACTCAAGTATTGGAAACATAAGTAGAATGTTACAACATTAGTGTAGAAAAATCTTTACACATGCTATTTTATCCCGTAAATGTAATTAATGTGGTCAACGATATCAGTCCAGTCTTCTGTAAGTGTTTGTACCATAAACAGCTCAAACATGGAGCATACAAACAAGACCTCAATAACTGTCTGGAAACTCGCAACATATGGCCAGCTGTAATGTAAACAGGCCTGTGTACAGATATCACGTTTCATGCGTCCGCTCTCGATACACACTCAACTTTGGCCGCGTGATATAAGCTGTTAGATAATGGTTACTTATTAGGTTTTGGTCTCAGATTAGAAATAGCTCGGAGTTGTAGTACTTAGTACGTTTGATTTGGTAACATCAGCACAATAGTTAAGATTGAGAAAACTGATTTATCGACCAAATCTCTAAGTGTTACTTAAATTAATTATGATTGGGCTTTAGGTCATTATCTTTATAGCGAGAATGATTTATCACATCTTTTTTTTCCTAATTTGACATTGATGTCGTAGAACAACGTCGTAGACCGTGGTGCTACGACACGGTGATGCTACGCTCCACTGCCGTAGCACTCCGTGGCGTAGCGTGTCCTTCTAGCAACAGGCCCGGTAGCAAATTCTGGTATCAGAGTTTGTATGCTTCTGACATGGCTAAACGGTTAAAACTATCGAGCATACCTTCTAGCATGAAAGTGAATTCCCTTCAAATCACCAGTATCAAGTATCTTCTTGTAGACTCGAATTCGACCAATTTTAATTTTCACTAACAAAGGGCACCCTGGTATCCGTAGCTTAGAAATTTCCAGTGAAAAACGTTAAGCGGTAGATACCACCAAAGGCATAGTATTTATTTACTGTAAGTTAAAAATAAAGTGATACTCGTATTAACTATCTAGAGAAATGTGAAATACGTTTTGATAATTTTATTCGATTTTAATAATATCTTAGTATTGTAAGATATTTGCTTTTATAGCTAAAACCATTAAATGATGTAATTACATTTTTTCTCTTCATTTGTACTATGACCAGTTTTCGTATCTGCATTTAAGTGATAAATAATGGGATCTTGAAATAAATAGCCCCATTTCTTAAACGCCTAAAGCATCTCATTCCCCATCCTACTTAGTCAGTCCCCTTGCGTAAGAGACAGCCATACATTAACCATCGTAATCTCCCGTCGTTGCGTAATACGCCATTACAACTAGAAACGATCCGCTAAACATATTCCGGTCAGAAATTTTTGGTAAGCAATGTAACTATTATTTTTGTTAGAAACTTGGATATTGCTTGCAGTTTTGCTCGCATCATATTTAGGTTTATGATTTATTCTATGGAACAACCGGGCCCATAAATTAACGTGTCATCCAGCCATGTTAGCACTTAGTTATAAATGAAGGCAAAAATCAAAATTGTAAATTAAAATGATAATAATTATAATTAAAAAAAAATGTGCCTAGTGTAAAATTTCCACCGACGAGGTTTTACGCAAGGGAATTTCATCTGGTCTTATTATCCGTGGCTCAGATGACACGTTAAATTGTAGGCCTCGGTTGTAACCATTTAGCCATAGCAGAGGCCTTCAAGCGGCTCTAAACTCTGACACCAGGGCTAACCACCCGACCTATACGAACTTATTTACTTACTGGTCTTACTGAAAATCTGTTGCTGACCATTTAAGCCACAAGCGACAGCCATGCGCCATGGCAGTAATCCTAAACAAGCGCTGATAAGAGAAGTGCCTTTTAAGAGAAAATACGTTAATTGCGATATTATTGTGTAAGATTAGACCACTATTTATTATTTTTTTATTTTATTATTATATGGCGCAGTTTTATTGGTAATTTATAGTTATGATAATATATTATAATCTATACATTGTTTTTTAATAATTATTTTCGCAAAAAATGGCACCACCATCTCCATCGTTTACAGAATTCGAATGGTTTGCATGAATTGATGTGACATTACTGTTGATTTATCAAAAAAGACCCAACCGATTTCGATACAATTTAAATTAGACCACCTCGGTAGTATATTCTTTCTAAATAAAACATATATATATATATATATCGGTTCACCATTGACGAAAATATCGATGAACATACACAAAAAATATAAACAGACGAATGTAGGTAAGTATTCAAAATTTATGTAAAAGACAAGGTTAAATTTACTTTGAAGTGAGAAACTTTTATTACAATGCGTAAAACTCCAAAGCGAAACCTGGTGATACACATTGTTAAATTTTGATTTGTATAAATTGTTTCAAATCAATTTAGATTTCAACGAAAAAGATTGTGTGCGTTTAGGCGTTCAATGAACTTGTCCAACAAAGAAATGTAAGTGTAAATAATTTTACATCATACACAGATATATGACAAATAAATACTGACTGGTAAAGATGTCGTATTTATTTGTCATATATCTGTGTATGATGTAAAATTATTTACACTTACATTTCTTTGTTGGACAAGTTCATTGAACGCCTAAACGCATACAATGATTTACAAAAAAATTCAGGAATTCCAATATTTTTTCTATTATTAGCTATAATTGGTTCAGCTCAATTTTCCACAGTTATCAAACCGAGAGGCTAAATTATCGTAAAACGCAATCCAAGATGAAATAGATCCGTCTGTTCTGGAGGCGATATTCTAATCAAATCAAGGGATGGAAACATACGTCAGTGAATTTTTCACAAAACTCGCAAACGTACTCGTAGAAATAAGGTCTGTTGGGTGATTTTGTAAAAAAACTTCTTCTGTCACAAATTAAGAACAATCATTCACGAAGTGAAAATTTAATCAAGTGATTCTAAGCACGTAACTTGTGCGTTACTTGCCTTTTTTAACCCCCGACGCAAAAGAGGAGTGTTATAAGTTTGACGTGTCTGTTTGTCTGTGTGCCTGTCTGTGGCATCATAGCGCCCGAACCACTAAACCGATTTCAGTTTAGTTTTTTTTGGATGAAAGTAGACTTAATCGAGAGTGTTCTTAGCTATGTTTTATAAAAATCGATTGAGCCGTTTAAGAGTTATGGTGGGTTAAAGTGGGGATGGAAGAACCAAAATTTTACAAATGTGCCCAAAATGGTTGTCCATTGAAAGTTTGTTGTCAAATATTTTTGTGTCGGGGGTTTTTTAAATTTTTAATTAATAATGTTATCAGTTCGAAAGGGTTACTCCCGAGGTGGTCCCAGTTAAATTTTATTAGAAATATTCACTCGATACAAAGCTGCTTCAGGGTACAGCCTGGGATGCAGCCACCATTAATACTTTTGCCTGAGTCTGTCTTTCCGCATGAGTACAAAATAGGTGTCTTCAAATCTCGAGTAAATAATATATTAAGTATCTTCTAGTTAAGCGTACTACACCTTAGACCGCATATCTGCTTAACATCAGGCACTATGTAGTCAAACTCAAACCTGCTTGAATTAAATGAAAATTAATTAATTGAAAAAAAAAAATTCCTCAGGTTCTATTTATTTCATTGGCTGTTCAATTTTTTAAGCTTTTTGCTTCTCTGTTATTTCAATGTATATAGGTCATTCCGTAAGCTGCAACTTTTAGTTCGTGTGTTTAAATCAAATATGTCAATAAATTAATCTCGCAACTTCTTTGATATTTCCATGTTTTTAAATAAAGTATTCTTGGCTTAATCTACACCGCGAGAATACGCTAGATGAGTGTACGTGCTTTAATGTAATGTATAATAATCATTCAACAAGTCAAGTAGTACAATAATACTTTTATACTATTTGACTTGTAATAAATGGTGTTATTAATAAAGACTTTACAAGCCGCTTCCAACGGTCTCATTGGAAATCCATAGGGGAGGCATATGTCCAGCTGTAAACGTCCTGATAATTATGAAGATGAAAGGTGACATTTAAATACCTATCTTTCATTTGATCTAGGGAGAGACATATCTACTATATAAAAATAAGTCGGGTTTTCCTTCCTGACGCTATAACTCCAGAACGCACGAACCGATTTCCACGGTTTTGCATTCGTTGGAAAGGTCTCGGGCTCCTTGAGGTTTATAGCAAAAAAATTCAGGAAAAAATTCAACTGAAAAGCGGGAAAATCTTTTTTCACATACAGCGCCATCTCTGATACATAGCATGTACTACAAACCAATATTGCCCGCTGCATAATGGAAGATAAAGGTCGAACTATCAAAGTTAAAGTTCAAAATCAAGAGATTGAGATCGGAAATGAATTCATTGTACCATATTGCCCGCTGCTATCACGAATTTGAGTTGAGAGTTGTCATTCGGCCAAATCAATCAAATATTTGTGCAAGTACGTCACAAAAGGCAGCGACATGGCTGTGTTTGGTATTGCGTCGGAAAATGCGAATGACGAAATCAGCAATTTCCAAATGGGATACGTCAGTACTAATGAAGCACTGTGGCGATTATTGTCATTTCAAATTCATGAAAGATATCCCACAGTTGTATATTTAGTAGTGCATTTGGAAAATGGCCAAAGGGTTTACTTCACTGAGGCTAATGCGGCACAACGAGCTGAGAGACCACCATCGACAACATTGACTAGCTTCTTTGCAATGTGTGAAGCAGATCCATTCGCAGCGACGCTGATGTACGTTGAAATGCCTAAGTATTACACTTGGAATCAATCAACAAAGAAATTCCAACGTCGCCAACAAGGAACCCCAGTTCCAGATTGGCCACAGGTGTTTTCCACCGATGCACTAGGTCGCATGTATACTGTTCATCCTAGAAATGATGAATGTTTTTATTTGCGACTGCTGTTGGTAAATGTACGTGGACCAAAATCATTTGCGGATTTGAAAACTGTGAATGGCCACCAATGAAAACATATCGAGAAGCATGTCAACTATTGGGTTTGCTGGAGAACGATTCTCATTGGGATTTAACACTTACGGATTCAGTTGTTTCATCAAATGCGTACCAAATACGAACGCTGTTCGCAATAATAATTATCATCACCACATGTTTTCCTTTACAACCAATTCAGTTATGGAACAAACACAAAGACGACATATTATTATGTGAAGGTATCTTGCATCGCTTGCGCATTCAAACGAATAATCCTGACAACGTTCCGCACGGTCAGTACTTGGATGGGTGACCGCGGGTGGCATTTTCCAACTGAGCGCTACCGTGACTCGGATGACACGTTAAATTGTAGGCCCCAGTTGTTTTAACCGTTTAGCCATGTCAGAGGCCTTCAGGCGGCCTAAAAACTCTGACACCAGGGCTAGCCACCCGGCCTATACGAACTTACTTTTTTTTATCCTGACATCCAAATAACCGATGAAATCTACAATGAAGGATTGATTCTGATTGAGGATCAATGCTTGACTATTGCAATCAAGCTACTAATTGAAGTAGGAATGATTGCGCCAAATCGATCGATGCACGATGCATTCAACCAAGAATTAAATCGAGAGCTGCAATACAATGTTGATACATTGCAGGAATTCGATCGAAATAATGTGCCGTTGCTGAATGAACAGCAAAAACAAGTATAATAATAATAATAATAATAATAAAAGCCTTTATTTCGGATACTACAACAATTTTGGACTTAAATAAACTAACTTATAACTAAACGGTATCCGTTTGCTCTGGCTGAGCATAGGCCTCTTCCAACTTCTTCCACTCTTTTCTATCTCTGGCAATTCTTGGCCAAAGTTTACCGGCAATAGCCTTAAGATCGTCACTCCATCTTTTAAATTGACCTCCTCGTTTTCTTTTGAACTCTTTCGGAAGCCAGTTTATAACTGATTTGCTCCATTTCTCGATCCCTCTTAGTGTGTGACCTGACCATCTCCATTTATTCTTTTTTATGACAAGCGTAACATCTTGAATCTTTGTGTTTTTCCGAATCAGCGTATTTCTGATTTTATCTGATTTTTTCACGCTCAGCATACTTCTCTCCATTGATCGCTGACAGACTTCCAGTTTCTTTAGGTGAGCTTTAGTTAAAGCCCAAGTTTGACATCCATACGTTAGAACTGGAAGAATGCAGGTATTATAAAGTTTTCTTTTTATTTTTACGCTAATTTCTTTGTTTTTCATAATTTCTTTAAAAGCCCAGTATCTTTTCCAAGCGCTTCCAATCCTAGTTTCAATTTCCTTAGTAGTTTGTTCTGAAGGTGAAATAACTTGGCCAAGATAAGTGTACTCCTGTACATATTCTATCTTTTTCCCATCTATCGTTATTGGCTCCATTTCGCTGTTGGTCATGATCTTTGTCTTGAGCGGATTCATAGATAGTCCCACTTTAAAGCTTTCATCATGTAAATCCCTTATCATTAATTTTAGTTCTGATGGGTTGTTAGAAAACAGAATCAAGTCGTCCGCAAACCTTAGGTGCGTAAGTTTTTCTCCATTGATGTTTATCCCATATTGCTCCCAATTTAGGTTACGGAATATTTCTTCCAGGACAGCTGAGAATATTTTGGGAGATAGAGGGTCTCCTTGGCGTACTCCTTTTTCTATATTTATCTCTTTCCCTTCTTTTTCTAATTTAACTTTAGTTGAACAATTATTATAGATGTTCCTAATAATCCTTATGTATTTATGTTCAATGCCTTGGTTCTTGAGCGCCAGCCATATTTTTTCGTGTTCCAGCGAATCAAAGGCTTTGCTGTAGTCTACGAAGCAGCAGTATAAACTCATGTTGTATTCTTTACTTTTCTCGATAATTTGTTTAACTACGTGGATATGATCTAATGTCGAATATCCCCTCCTAAACCCTGCTTGCTCTTTTGGCTGATTTTCGTCTAGCTTTTTTGTGAGACGGTTTAGTATTACTTTAGAAAAGACCTTATATATGTTCGACATCAGACTTATTGGTCGATAGTTACTTATTTCGCTCTTGTCGCCTTTTTGTGCAGTAACGTTATTGTTGATGTCAGCCATTGTTCTGGAATGTTTTCGCTGTTTAGTACATCATTAAATATGTCAGTAAGAATTTTGACGATAAGCTCTTTCGTTGTTATTAAGAATTCGTTTGTTATATAGTCAGGACCTGGTGCTCTATCTCTCTTTTGTGTTTCGATAGCTTTTTCTACTTCTCTTGGTAGTATTTCAGGTACTCCGTCGGTTTCTGACAGATCTGTAACTGGTATGGTGTTCTTACTTTTGTAGAGGTCGCGGTAATAATCCGTGGCCGTTTCTAGTATGTCTGGTCTTCTGCGTATACATTTCCCGACTTTGTTTTTTAAGTTAGGTATCCATTCTTTGTGGTCTTTAAGTACTTTAAGCGCCTTTTTGATTCCACCTGTTTTGACGATATGTTTCTCGAATGTTTTTAATCTGTAGCTTTGGCGATCTTTTCTCATGGTTTTCCTAATTTGTTTGCTGAGATTGGATATTTCTTTTCTGATTGCTTTTGTTTTCTCGGTCACACTTATCAATTCAAGTCTCCTCTTTAGCAATTTTGTAGTCATGTCTGATCTTCCGTGATCGTTTTTTTCTGGTCTCTTTTTATTTTCTTTTGGAACACGCTTTAATATAACCATTAATTTGTTATATTTCTCTTGTACGTCGTGGTATTTCTGAGTTTCGAAGATTTTGAGTTGTGTTTTTAATTTATCTGCATTTATGTTTTTTACATCTTTATTGCATGTTTGCGGGTTAAATGGTCTGTGTCTATCTGATTGTTTTATTGTAAGTTTTGCTCTTACCATTCTGTGGTTAGTATTGAAGTTAATATTTTTGACGTTTCTACAGTCGTCGAATGACTTTCTTTTGTTACTTAAGATGTGATCTATTTCATTTTTGAATGCTCCGCTTGGTGAGACCCACGTCCACCTGCTACGATTTTTGAAATCAGTGTTAATAACTTTCAAATTATATTCGTACGCTAATTCCATCAACTTTCCACCATTTCGTGTGCGTGGGCCAAGACTATAGGGCCCAAGTATAAGATCCTCGCCTTTTTGCCGTTTTCCTACTCTTGCGTTAAAATCGCCCATTACAATTAAATTTTTGTGTGTTTGTTCTTTTAAACAATTGTTGAGTTCAGCGTAGAATTTGTCGATTTCTGATAAACTGGCTTGTTCCGTAGGTGAATAAATTTGAACGATTGACCAACTTTCTTGGCCTATTTTCAAGTTGAGGATAGCGATTCTTTCGGATATTCCAATTAATTCTTCGATACAATCTTTTATTTCTTTTTTAATTAGAAAGCCCACTCCATGATTTCCAGGAGTTTCTCCTTTGTAGTAGAGGATAAACTCGCTGTGGTCTTCTATCTTTTCTCCGTACCTTCTCACCTCGCTAAGACCGATAATGCTCCATTTGATTGGTTTTAAGGCACTCATTAGTTCTTCCAAGCTTTCTTCTTTCCTTAAGGTTAGTGTATTATAGGTGGCAATGTACAATACGGATGTGTCTTTGGCACATGATGTTTGAGGGCAATGTTGATTTTGCCTTGAAGTTGAAAGGTTGTAGTCTACTTCCCCCACGGTGACTGGCCGGATTGGGGTGCTTATTTTTGTTTCTACAGTTTGTTTATCGTTTGTTTTTGTCCGGTCGGCCTTCTTTGCTAGTTTTTTGTACCAGGTAGTGATAAGGATGCTGATCTACCACGGGTGATAAAGTTTTGCATGCAGATCTTGTTCTTCTTAGGTACGGGTGTTGATGCTAGGCCTGGTGATGTGTTAGATGAACTAATTTGATCTACTTTTCGTTTTGTCTTTTTATCTTCTTCCGCTTCTCTAACTACTAATTTATCTTTTTTCATGAACGCAATTTTCCCATTTTGGCGTTCTTGTAGCATTTGAGGTAATAGCTCTTTTCTTTTCTCTAGTGTTTCTTTAGAAAAATCTTCCTTGACGTAAATACCAGAACTAAGTTTCTTTTTATTTTTAAGAATTAAATTTCTCTTCCACTCTGTAGTAAAGCATACCAGCAGAGGGCGACATTTGTTACTTTTTGGACCCAGTCGATATGCTTTATTAATTTCACCTGGCTGTATAGTTACTTTTGTTTCTTTTTCTATAGTTCTAGATACGAATTCAATAAACGTCTCTTTTTGTTCTGTTTCTGTTACTCCAAAGAATACTAAATTGTTTTTTCTCTTTTCATCTTCCAAGAAATTTAATTTTTGTTGCATAGAGTCCATTTTTAGTTTCAATGTTTCATTTTCTTCTAAAATTTTTGCCATTTTCTCGTCCATGCTTTTTGAGACACTTTTAGTAACTGACTCTGTAATTTCTATGGTTTGTAATGCCATTTGTTCTTTGATTTTGTTAAACAGTATGTCCATCGAAAATGTCTCCATTTTTTGGGGAAATTTTCCCGAAGTGGTAACACAGTTGCAGTGTCAAAATCACGCCAAAATGAAGTTCAAATGTCAAAGTCAAATAGCAGTTGACAGTTTGGTCGTGAATCGTGATGTTAAGTTGGTATTACCTACTAGCCGCTGGCCGTTGGTATTGAGGCTAATTTCACTTTGTTTACCGTGATTTGCACCTTTCCAATGTTACTCGTACATATTATGCTCTTGATTCTTTGTTTCTTCGCTTTATTTTCAGTGAAATGTTTCGATGTCGCACTTATTCACACGAATTGACAACTTTTGCGAGTTATTACTTAGTTTTGTTGTGATATTTTACAAATTTTCTCGGGAGCAACGACCGTGACTGTTTACGTTTCGAATGCCGAACCGGAAGTCCGTATACGAAACAAGAACAAGTATACGAAACATTAATGCCAGCGGTGGACAATAATACTGGTGGTCTATTCTTCCTGGACGCACCTGGAGGAACAGGGAAAACATTTGTCATTTCATTGATTTTGGCCACTATTTGATCAAGATGACTGTGACATAGCTTTGGCGTTAGCATCATCTGGAATTGCGGCGACTCTTCTAGATGGCGGTCGTAATGCACATTCTGCGCTTAAGTTGCCACTCAATTTAAACACAATTGATACTCCAACATGCAACATTTCCCGATCCAGTGCAATGGGAAAATTGTTGATGCAATGCAAGCTCATTGTTTGGGATGAGTGCACAATGGCACATAAGAAATCACTTGAAGCACTTAACTTCACACTGAAGGATCTTCGGCGAAATAACAACATCTTTGGCGGATTGATGATATTGTTGGCAGGCGATTTCAGGCAGACGTTGCCAGTAATTCCCCGTGGAACGCCTGCAGATGAATTGAATGCTTGCCTAAAGGCATCATTCAATTCATCTGCAGGCATCATTCAATTCATCTGCAGGCATCATTCAATTAGTCATATTCCTTTATGGAATAACGTAAAAACATTATCGCTAACCACTAATACGAGAGTTCAACTTCAAAGCTCTTATTGAAAATGTTTTCCCAAACATTAGTGAGAATTATCAGAATTAGGCTTGGTTAAGTCAACGAGCAATTCTTGCCGCAAAGAATAATGATGTACACGCACTGAATTTCACCAAGCAATCAAAAATTGCTGGCGATTTGGTGACATACAAATCCGTTGACTCCATAACAAATCCCGATGAAATTATTTAACGGAGTTTTTGAACTCCGGAGTTACCAGGATTTCCACCACATAACTTGCAACTCAAAGTTGGCACAGATATTATGATATTGCGTAATTTGAATCCACCGCGACTTTGCAACGGGACTCGACTTTCGGTAAAAAGACTTATGCCGAATTTGATTGAGGCAACCATTATTAACGGAAAGTACGCAGGTGAAAATGTACGTATTCCTCGAATACCAATGATTCCGACTGATCTTCCGTTTGACTTCAAACGATTGCAATTTCCAGTTCGCCTTGCGTTCGCAATGACAATTAATAAGTCGCAAGGCCAATGGCTTAGTGTTTGCGGGATAAATTTAGAAAATCACTGTTTTTCACATGGGCAGTTATACGTTGCGTGTTCACGAGTTGGGAAACCATCAGCTTTGTTTGTTTGAACGTCAGACCAAAAAACAAAAAATGTGGTTTACCAAAGAGCACTTCAATGAAACGGATAATTTGCGGACACGCATAACGCTTCGATTCAGTATTTACTTTGGATTCACTTTCATTTACTTAGAGAAGTTCAACTAAATAACACTTCATTTTTGTAATCGAAATGAATTCATTACTGTTGTGAAATGAAAAAAATTTTTCCTTTTCAAATTTAAAACAAAAAAAAAATTCATCTTTTAATCACCAAACGAAATGTTACATAAAACGAAGCCATCTGGTGACGAAACGGAGTTCGCCGGGTTTGCTAGTCAGACATATTTACTATTTAGATTTTTATTGTTCGTCGTTTCAGCCATAAGACATCCACTGTTGGACATAGACCTCCCCTAAAGATCTCCAATAAGACCGCTTGGTAGTGGTTTGCATCCAGCGCGATCCTGCGGTCTTAATGAGGTTATCCGTTCACCTTGTGGGTGGATGTCCTACGCTGCACTACATTTTTATCGGTTTTCATAAAACTATCAAAACTGAATGAAAGCAAGATATGCATAAAACTGCAACCCGCCTCAGCTTCGCACAGGTGTACTATACATATAAACCTTCCTCTTGAATCACTCTATCTATTGAAAAATCGCATCAAAATCCGTTGTGTAATTTTAAAGATATAAGCATACATGGGGACAGACATCGGGAAGCGACTTTGTTTTATACTATAAATATAATTCATTTGTACGAAGAACATTCCCGTGTATTTCGAGTTCAAGGGCATCTAATCTCAGACCACCCGCATCCCAGCAACTGACAATTGATCGAAGATGTAGAAATTCGCTTTAAACGCTTATCTTGATCACTGTGACCTTCGCTTATAAATAACGACTGAAACTTATGATTTCAGTAAAATCCGTGTTAAGTAATTAAGATTGTATAAGCTATAGTGTCAGAGTTTTAATTAATCCGTATAAAGGCGTTTGTCATAGCCTAGTACCTATTTAGGTACTACATTTTACATGTAACATATAATTTGAACGATAGTAGTGGTCAATTTAACTCGCTATCCGCAGCCATCTATACAAAACCTGGATGTGTCACCCACTGGCTTTACATCGGTATTCAAAATGGCGGATTTATACATACACTGCCAAAAGACTAAAATAAAATATAATAATAAATCGTAACAATACAAATAATAAAATTGCCATAATCTTATAGGGTCATATGACTGTATAACTATATAAAACATGTTAAGTAAGAACCGCATGTAAATTTCATATGTTGCAATAAATGATTTGAGTTTGAGTTTGACTATTAATTAGGCACTGTCCCCCCTGACGACTTTTCTTTACGAATGAAATAAAATCCACTGTATTGTACAATTCTAGCCTTTAGACTTAATTTCTAGATAAATTTATTTTTAAACTAACCCGGACCACAGAAACAATTTAACACGTATGCAGTGGATTTTAGGTTTTATGACAAATATTTAAAAAAAAACGATACGATATTTTCTGTCCCCTAAAATTTGCCACTCTAGGCTTCAGCCTACTTCTTCTTCTTCTTCTTCTTTTATGTTTTGGCGTCGCATTGTTGTGCATTTGCCAGTGTCAAGTATGAGTTTTAACAATTTTTGATTTTATCAAAATAGTCACTGTCGTAGTCTCGTCATAGTCCAATAAAGTCGCGGTCAAGACAAAACATAGTTCAAATCATACTTCCGTAAAGCAGTGGAGACTTTACTAGAGGCGTCTATGGAGTTTTGGTAACAACACGGCACAACATGATACACCACATTATATCACTTGCCTACACTCATACACGTAAATCAGCTCATATTCAACGAAACACAACAATTTTCACTAATTATCACTGATGGTAACACGAGGTTAAAAAAAAAACGGCGACATGATTTTGCAGCGTTTTCGCCAAAACTCTTCAGCCAACGCAACCCACTGGTAAATCTGCTAGCAGATACTGGTAACACTCGTCAATCTACACGCTGTAAGCGCTAAAATTGTGATTCCATTGACACGACTTATTTACGTTACCTACATGTATAGTATGACCAAAACTCTAAAGTAATATTTAATTGGCGCCTTTTAGCATAGCAACGCCAGCGCTATGGGAACATTGCCAACTGTCAAGGCCTTAGCTTTTGGATAATCACTAGCTAGATCTTTAAGTATTTAAGCCACTACGTAAACACATAATAAGTAATAAAAAACTCTTGTGTATATACGTTTTTGTGTAAGATTAGTTATCGTCATAACTGCATGTTTTATCATTAAGTCTTTAAGATTAAGATATTTGTCTAGTGCCTACTATTGTAGCATCAATATGTATATCTACAGTTTCAATCACCTTTCGATCGGCTGTATTTGAAAGCTGAGTGATAACATTATGAATGGAAAAAAATAGAGGAATTGTTTAGTTATTATCATAAAAGTTCAACAAATCTCTAACAAACAAATATCTAAAAACGGGACAATATTTTATTTATTTGTCTCTAATCAGGCCGCAATTAAACCATATTACAGTGCTAGCAAAAGTGACTCACAACTAATTCAATCAGAATTCTATTGGATAAGTCTATGCGGTGAAGCAAAAAATCGGTCAAGTGCAAGTTGGACTCGCGCACGAAGGGTTCCGTATCGTGTTAGGGCCCCTTTAGCCTGTTGCCATTATTAATAGCGCGCAAAAAACTCATTCTGAAATCACGTTTGTTGTACGGGAGCGCACCCTTTTAATATTTGTTTTATTCTGTTTCCAGTATTTGCTGTTATGGCAGCAACATAAATACCTACATCAGTTGTGAAAATTTCAGCTATCTAGCTATCATGGTTCATGAGATACAGCCTGGTAACAGACAGACAGACGGACTTTGGAGTCTAGTAATAGGGTCCTGTTTTTACCTTTTGGGCACAAAACCATATAAGAAAATAACATTTGACTAAAATACAATTACGCATTGTCAGAATACCCAAAACACAACTAATATAAAAATCGGCAATACAATATGCGCCTTATTTAAATACACCTTCAAGTCAAAATAAAATAAAGTAACATGTCGAAATACTAGTACGTAATGAATGAAAAACTTGAACTCGGCTCCGAACTTTCGTGGACTCATTCATGTAAATCTTACATTTGATTGGTAACGAAAATGGTTACAATAAAAATGTTGTGAGAAAACACCTGTTTCTTCCAATATTTTTATCTTAAAAGATATTTTTGTCCTGACGAACCAAACCGGAGGAGGTACTCAATTCGACGCGTGTATTTTTTTTAAATGTATAACCACGCATAACTTTTTTGTAGTAGTCGGATTTCAATAGTTCTTTTTTATTGGAATGAGTATACCTCGAAATTAGTCCCATTAAAATTTTATTGAAATCGGCTGAGCCATTTTCGACATATCAACAATAATGTGAAAAATGTAACATCGATTCGTGCGAAATATTCGCGAATCCTGTACATGGGTGAAGTCGGTCATGCTATTTTTTGCGAAAAATAATTATCTAGTTACTTATAATGAAAATATGGATCTTTTGAGAAGTATTTAATTTGGGTGTTTCATTCAAGCTTGTATTTAACTTTGAATGAACTGAAATTTCATCATCATCTCAGTTTTTTGATGTCGTCTGCGGCATTTGGAACTCAGCTTTAGATTCCTGATAGTTTTAGACGTAGGACGTCCTTTGCTGAAAATAGGAGTCATATAGATTTTCAATACGACTGTGGTTGGACGCTCTACGCTGCGCTGACCTCCACTCGGAAACTTTTCGACCCCATTAGTCATCAGGCCTTAGTGTTATGTGCCCTGCCAACTGCTATTTCAAATTGCCAATCGGCTGAGTTATGCTGGCGTCTTTGGTCCTTCTAAAGATGGAGATTTTTTCTGATTCGATCTTCATTTCGGTTGCAATATTTATTAATTATGTACATATTTATTTTCGTACAATGTTTAATTATTATAAAACAGCGGATTTAACATTTTATAGCTGTATTTTTTAATTTTCTATTTTATTATTGTACCAGATTACATTTTTTGCTTCTTAGGGTTCCGTACCCAAAGGGTAAAAACGGGACCCTATTACTAAGTCCCCGTTGTCTGTCACCAGGCTAGAACGTTGATTTTTTTACAAATGACGTATTTATGTTGCCACCATAACACCAAATACTAAAAACTGAAAAAAAAAATACTTCCATACAAGTAACGTGATTTCATGTGCGATTTTAATAACGGCAACAGGAAGATGCTTCATTTATTAACAGAACATTAAGTTGTAATAGATTCCTTTCAAAAATAAGTAATTAAATTCAAATGTGTCGAAGTCTTACACTTTTTAAGAAATAAAATGTAGTAGTAACCTTATGAACTTTCTCGACCTCTGATAAATCTCCGAGGAGCAGTTATAACAGTAAAGTTCGGCTCTCACGTTCTTTACACCGACAAACCATCGCCTGCTGGACTTGGCTCACAAAGTTATAACTTTCGGGGTTTACTTTAACTTACTCACACACTAGGCTAGATTTTATGCTCCGTACGCACATTTAAAGTTCTATATGGATAATATTTAACTTAAGTTATCTGACATCAAATCTAACAGTGCAGCAATTTTCAGCATGAATTTTGCAGAAAATATTTAGGGTTCCGTACCCAAAGGGTAAAAACGGGACCCTATTACTAAGACTCCGATGTCCGTCTGTCTGTCTGTCTCCAGGCTGAAATTTTCATAGATGATGTATTTCTGTTGCCGCTATAACAACAAATACTAAAAACAGAATAAAATAAATATTTAAGAAGGGCCCCCATACAACAAACGTAATTTTAGGAGATTTTTGCTTGCTATTAATAATGGCCAGAGGAATGAGGCTAGGAGGGCTCCACCACGGTACGGAACCCTTCGTGCGCGTATTGACTCGCACTTGGCCGATTTCATTTGCTTTCGCGTTATTTTCTTTTTTAAGCCTAGTTTTCGCAGAACAAGTTGGCTCGAACTGAGTACACTCAGATGGCTACTCGTATTGTGCATTGTGTAAACACGTACCGCCTTACCACAAAAATTTAAAGAAATCTTTAGACACTGTTGAGCAGTACAAATTGCATCGTTAAACAGTGCTTAAAGCGTGTTTAAATCTTTTGTTGTTAGGCGGGTAATCTCTCGGTTGCCGATTACGCATGTATTACCTGAGTGTACTCTATCTGAGCCAAATCGTAATGTGAATACGCGGCTTTAATGGCCTAAGAGACAGTAAATTTTAAATTTAAAGTTTCACCAGGCTCCAGCAAGCGTAGGACATCCACCGACAAAATTAATAACCACCGCAAAAACACGCCGAATATTTTTTTATTGTTCTTGTTGAAAATTGTTGTTCCATAGAAAAATATCGTTCACCCACGCCAAAATGTATGGAACAGCTGATTTTTTTATGAGTTTTGACAAAAGACGCAGAACAAAAGTTGTTAGTTTTGATGTACAGAATAAGCCCTTAAAAGGATGCTAATTGATTAGAAATATCCCTGTATATGTGTAAGAAGTTCAAATCAAGCAGTCGCCATCAATATGGTTAACTTAATAATGATGATAAATTTTATTAGATACTATGTAAATACAAAATACCTATTAGGTATATTATCTATCATATTATAGTGACCTACTGCTATAACGTTTTTTTCATAATAACTAGATAAGTTTGGACTATTTTCATAGACGTAACCTTAATGTAAAGCACACAGTAATTAACTTGAAACAATTAGCCTAATGTCACCGAAACATAACTTTGCATTACGAAAGTACATAATATCTTTAAACGTGTTGAAATAACTCTACAGTGTCAATGTCAAAAGTATTTGATTTCAGCGGGACGTCAATGTCACTTTACCCAGTGACATTGCTTGAAAAGTTTTCTATGAATTCTTCATTATTGTAGAACTTTCTTTATTCAACCTCGCGCAAATAAATGAATAAATGACACTTACATGACAATTTATAAGCCATTACACAACGTCACATTTTTATTTTGAGAAATGAGTCATAAATCGCCAAAATTGCTTTTAAGGTGCTCAAACTTTTTTCGGTAACTGCGACACTCTGTTTTTGAATTTACACGTAATCCTACTAATATTATAAACGCGAAAGTTTGTGAGTATGTATGGATGTTTGTTCCTCTTTCACGCAAAACTACTGAACGGATTGAGATGAAACTTTGCAGTAATAATGCTTTATATAGGTACATCAGAATAACACATAAGTTATAAATAAAACGAAGGTCGCCGGGTCAGCTAGTATAAAATAAAAGTTTTAAATTAAAACGCTATTTTTAAATTACCGTCTTCTTCGTGGACCAACTGTGTACCTATCTAAGGTCCTACTGCTATGTCCAATTGGTAGTACCACGATCCTGTATGCAGAACTACTTACGCACAAGTAACCACAACAGCTGTTGTAATAAAATTAGGTATTCCTTGTTACACAATTACAATAGAAATATAGAATAGATACTATTCCCGTTATAAAAGAAACCTAGTTTAATTTATGAAAACTAGGTTACAAGATTAGAGATATGATAATGATTGTAAATCACACTCACAATATGACTTCTCGAATAGAACTCTTAACAATTGATCATACTGGCTCAAACTGAACTAGACCACACAATCGACAAATACAATGGAAATATAAAATAGATACGATTCTCGTTATAAAAGAAACCTAGTTCTATTTATGAAAACTAGGTTACAAGACTCAAAATATAATGATTGTAAATTACAATCACATGACTTCTCGAAACGACCTCTTAATAATTGATCAAACTGGTTCAAACTAAACTAGACCACACAATCGATAGAAGATACGGCTCATACGGCCAGCGCCTTGGCCAATACACAAACATTTGCATTGGATGCACCTCAGAGGTAAACGAACCGCACTAGTAACCTAGTTTTCAATGCCACATCGAGTAATAATGGATTCTTTGCTGTAATGTACTGACCGTCTAGTTTTACGCCTTGCCTTGTGTTTATGTCACACCTATGAACAGTTCTTTTTATTTCACTCTGACACCAGGGCTAGCTATATGAAATTCTTAAAAAAAAAAACATTAGAGAACATCTTACACACTGTCTCTGACCCCAAACTAAGCAAAGCTTGTGATATGGCTGCCAGAGACTGATATACTACATACACATATTTTTAAATACATACTTACTCGTATATAGATAATACCTAAATAACACCCAGACACAGAGCAAACACCTATGTTCATCACATAAATACTTGCCCTGGGTGGGGATCGAACCCACGCCTCTTCGACCAAGTAGTTAGGGTCACTAACCACTGAGCCACCGAGGCTGTCCATCGAGGCTGAACTTCGTAACTTATAGAAAAGAAGCATCACCCCAAAACTAAATTTCGCTGTATTTATTACAGGTGTACTTCAAAATGAACGTAACAGTTATTTTTCGCATATTATATGCTTCAAAATAAACGTAATAATTATTTTTTCACAAAAAATTGCAGAACCGACTTCCATAGCGTACAAAATTCAAATAGTTCGCTCGATTTGATTTATACAATATTTACATTGTTGCTGATATTCAAATACGGCTCGGCCGATTTCGATAAAATGTTAATGTGACTACCTCAGGAGTATTTTTTACCACCCTTTTGAACTAAAAAAGATTTTTTGGAATTTTCAGAATTTACGAAAATATCGACGAACCTCCAAAAAAATACATTCAGACGAAATTCCTTCTTGAATTCCTATCTGAAATTTCTGAAATTCCTTTTTGGAAGTCGGTAAAAAAGGCAATTTAAGAGGAATGTGTATTGATCACGGTTTTCGCGTTGTAGGTAAATGCTCGAGATAATTTCAGGTACATTTTTTGATAGAACGTTCCGGGAGAAAACTCTTTCACCCCTTAAATTGTAACGAAAAGTTTTGTTTTTGGTGTCAGTCGTTTGAGTAACAAATATTGCAAGCTCGTATGCTTTGTATTTTCAGAAAAGTTTTTAGTTTCTGTATATAAAGTCAATACTTTTCAGCCACTTTTAACGTAAAAGTATGATTTTTAGTGAGCTAAAGTCATTAAAAACTGTAAAAACTAAGACTTTTAATCCTAGCAATTGAAGTGTTGATTACATGAAAATCATAACTCAAATAGGATAGTATTTAGTAGTTAACCACTTATTGTTTTTGCATGGAGAAATTCGCGGTACACAATTGCCTCAATGATTATATTAATCTACTTTGTAGAAAACTATTATAAAGTATAACATGTTATAACACATTACACACAGTTTTCGAGGCAGGAATATAATATTTCATAATACGTTAAAATACCCTGACTCATTGCGTTTTGGTGGATTCACGAATACCATAGGATTTCTTCTACGTATGCAAAATGTCTTACGAAATTTTCCTTCACTAAAAAGGGCTAGCTACCCGGTCCATACGAACTTAGTATGTTTATAGAGTTACTGGTAAATAATCAATTAGCATCCTTTTAGGGGCTTATTCTGTACATCAAAACCAACAACTTTTGTTCTGCGACATTTCACAAAACTGAAAAAAAACCTTTTCCATACATTTTGTCGAGGGTCAATGATATTTTTCGATGGAACAGATTTTTTTTCTTGACTTTTGATAAAAGTAGTGGAACAAAATGTGTTAGTTTTGATATACAGATATGCCCCTAAGAGGATGCTAATTGATTACCAATAACCATGAGCACTGGCGGTGGGCTTGAGCATTTGGATTATCATTAGACCTTCAAGGGTCTATAGATAATCCAATTGCTTGTTATTTAGTAGTAATTTATGTAGTTTTCGATTATGTAAGTCTTGTATTTTGTGGTAGTTTACGAGTATATCCTTGTATATTTTAGTCATCAAAGATAATCTTTCTGTACTACAAGTTGGATAGATAGTCCTTCCACCAGCTTGGGTCACTTGGGCCAGTATACCAACGAACGAGCCTGTTACAGGGGTGAACGACCTGCTGGCCCAGTTCTGTGCAGCGATCGATGCCTGATTGCATTCTCGGAACTGATGCGCCGGTTTGAGGGTTTGTTGGGAGCCCGTATCCAGAGCGATATGCTAATCAAATGGATGATCAATATCTGATTTGTTTATTGGCTGTCAGGCAAAACAAACGGAAGTTCATAAATAAGTATCTTTAGGTAAGTACTTTCTTATCCTTACTTAACACAGGGTTATCCAGAACTGGTGCACTAAGCCGAAAGAAGGTAATTATGTCAACGGATTGACTTGATTTTTTGCATGTATACAGGGTTATTTCAAATCAATTAGCATCCTTGTAGGGGCTTATTCTGTACATAAAAACTAACAACTTTTGTCAAAACTCAAAAAAAATCTGCTGTTCCAAACATTTTGTCGAGGGTAAACGATATTTTTCTATGGAACAACAACTTTTTTTTGAGAATTAACAAAAGTCGTAGAACAAAATTTATTGGTTTTGATGTACAGAATAAGCCCCTAAAATGATGCTAATTCATTAGAAATAACCCTGTATAGCTCAAAAGTTGGAAATTGGCTGTTATGTTTTGTCCCGGGAAAGTTTTTTTCTACCAAATGATTGTACGAGTAATAATAAAAATAACTATAACATTCATATACCGTATTATTATTAATAAATGATGAATTTCTAATAAATAATAATATTCGTCCTTTATGCAGTAACAAGACCTACTTTTAAGTTACATAGTAACTTTATAGTGAAACCTACTTTATTTTAAAGTTAGTATGCAAAAAGAACAAACTTATAGTCAATTACTCATCGAGAGTCGTAAATGAATACTTTGTCTCTACAGACAATTTTTATTTTAAATCTTTTAAAGGAACTTTTACTATCTTACTTTATTATTCTACTCTTATTTTATAGTTTTTTAAATTATTCAGTTACGTTCTTTGATTATTTTAAAGAGATTTGATACAGTTGTCAAAGCTTTATGCAGCTACTAAGTATATTTTAATTGAAATAGTGAAGTTTTGCTTGAATAATTTATTGTTTGGTGTTTTTTTATCTCGCCAATCATTTAATAATTATTTTTTGCAAAAAAATAGCATGACCGACTTCACCCGTGTACAGAATTCGAGAATATTTCGCACGGATCGATGTAGCATTTTCCACATTATTGTTGATTTATCAAAAATGGCTCCGCCTATTTCGATTAAATTGAAATGGGACCAATTCCGAAGTATACGCTATCCAATAAAATAAGAATTATTGAAATCGGACTACTATAAAAAAAGTTATGCGTGGTTATACATAAAAAAAAATTACGCGTCGAATTGAGTACCTCCTCCGGTGGTTTGTCAGTCAATAAAAAAACTCTACATTAATATCGAACCTCAGAAAAAACATTATTTGAAATCGGAATGCATACATGTTAATAAAAATATACCATAGTTACTCGTACAACAAAATGTGATTCTATACCTAATTGGTAAATCCTTGATAAAATTAACTAAAATACGCTGAAGTAACTTTACACAAAGTAGTCCAATTTTGATATATCTATTTTATTGGAAAGGTTATACTCTGAAATTGGTCCCATAGTTGGTGTAAAAATCCTAGGTCCCATATCTGGGAGCACGGCAGTGCCCCCGCCAAGTCGGGCAGCAACAACGTACCGTACTTTTCTCGAAGCCATTCAGGCCATTTTCAACCCCTAAATTTTATCAAAATTGTTTTGTGAGCAATTGAAAAATCAATAATGATTTTAATACGGAACCCTAAAAATGATTTTCATCGGTTCGAGCGAACTATTTAATTTTTTTACATTGATTGCATTGTTAAACTTAGTTCTGCTATTTTTGCCGGGAAATAATATTTACTTTATACGACGAAAAGACGATGCCATGGTGGTCTAGAGGTAGTGACACCCGCCTTACAATTGTGAGGTCGTGGGTTCAAATCCCCGGTCCCGTACCAATGAGTTCTTTGGAATTTATGTACGGAATTTCACACCACTGGCTTTTCGGTGAAGGAAAACATCGTGAGACAACCTGCATACGTCCGTAGAAGAAATTCGATGGCGTATGTGAATCCACCAACCCCCACTGGGCCAGCGTGGTGGATTTGGCCCAATCACCCTTCGTGGGTAGGCCTACGTCCTGCAGTGGACTATTAAAAAGGCTGGTACAGTACAGTACGACGAAAAGTGTCATCGGCTACTATTTATTTAGGAAGAATTAAAGAGTCATACTCATATGACCGTGAAGCCACGGGTAATAGCTATTTGCACCAAAAAATCTAATTTACACGCGTACAGCCACCCAGAATCTATACAAGAATGCTTTGTGGTATAATTTATCCTCGTCAGAAAGACAGTCAAAACAGTTCTTTCCAAGGATATCTTTTAATAAATTCAATTAGAGAAAGATGGGCACTTAGGCGGTATCTTAAGGGCCTTCTTCGTTACATTTTTCGGATAAATTGCCGGCTCTAGAGATCCTGATATCATTCTGTTCTCGCCTTTTGAATATTTTATCCTCGAGTCTTACGCGTATTAAGATATGTTTGTCTATTTTTAGAAGGATTTGACGCTATCATTGAAGCTGAAATAAATAAGACGAATTCAATTTGATAAACAAATACGGTAGCCGGTACGGCTTTGGCCACTTTAGTGTCATTTGTGGCCATGTGGCCATTTAGAATTTAAATTCATGTGTTGACTATTTTAATGTTATAATAATTTTTTATACACATTTTCGAACTTAGACATTAACCGAAACAATATTTATGATATCATATTGTTTCTTATCTATTTGTTTAATAATTTTGATCTTTAATTGGATTATCAAAATGGAATTAAGCTATAAAAAAAAGCCAAAGCCGCTTCAATTATTAGGTACTATCTAATAAATATTTCCTTCTAGACATCTCTATGTAAATAGCTGTTAAAATTAACTATTTCTTAGCAAGAATAATCAAACTTACATATTAGCCGATTAAAAAAAATCACGAAGAAAGTCACAAAAAGTCAAAATCAACTAACCCAATTCTTAGCCCTCCGCGGAGGCTTGGTAACCTAATTTCGACCATGGATATAATCTTGTCCGATGATGCAGCAGATCAGAAGCGGTCCTCGAGTGGAGCGCGGGTCGAGGGGCCACAACTAGGTCGATGTTCTCATGATGATGTGCTGTAATGCAGTGTTTCCGTATTTTGTGCTTAGTTAAAAATACATTGAACAGATTTGGAGCCTATTAGATCAATGCATCTTACCAACGAGTATATCATCCAACTTTGAATGGGTTTAAAAATTGAAAATTTTTGGAGCATAGCTGTATTGGTTTCAAAATGTAACACTGTCTCATTAGACCTAGTACTATTGGATTAATATCTAATAAATATCCTATTTAGGCCACTATAACTTCTACCATTATAAAAAAAAAATATTCGCCATCTCTGTACTAAGTTCGAATAACTTGCTCGAATCGTAAATTGTTGATTTTTCAAGGACCTTGGATATAATTCTTATTTAAATACCAAACAAATAAATATCATCAATATCAGTTCATAATTGATAAAATAATAGCATAATATAATAATGTACATTAAAAAAATAGAGTTGATTGAGAATCTCTCTTTTTTTTGATTCCGATTAAAAATAAACGAATCAGTTTAATTTAAAAGATGCAGACAAGGAAATCAATTCAAGCCCGATTCGCAAAATATACTTAGAACGAACATGTTCACTTCACCTTTGATCCGTATATTTGGATCCCTCAACAAACAGGCGCTAATTGTCAAAACAAACAAACATTGGCACGTAACAATTACGCAAATAGAATCCTAATTACGCCCACACCCTTAAAATGGCGTGTATTTAGTGATCAGCAGTAAAGATAAGAGAAAATAGATAAAAAGCAGCAGAAATTATGAAGCAGTCGATCAGCTCAATTTTTGAAACTTTTTTGACTGCTTGCTATGCTGCTATGCTATCTCTTTAGCACTACATTTTACGTGCCCCCTCTTGCTTTTACTCTGTTTGATGACGATTTGCGTATACCTATATCCTAGCGGGTTATCCCCTCAAAGTTACCAATATATTCCATCAGATAAGCAAGTGGAAATGGTAGTGGGTAAGATATTTAGTTCAAGGAAGAACGGATGGTCGATAGGCCTGTAAAGTTCTTAAACGAAGATACGTATCGACAAGCGCACCGCCATTTTCGCCCATGACCCTTTCCTGCCTGATCAAAAAACGAATAACAAAACGCCAAATAAAAAAAAAACTGCAAAATAATAGTACATTGCTGACCACAATTTGTAAATGAAATAGTGACAAAAGCGAATGCGAACCATTCAACCAATCCCAGGTCCTAATTACGTTCCTTTAGAATATAGGATTGTAGGTCACACAAATGACTTACGGGACTATTAGCGAGTTAGTTTCGCTAATTGAGAATAAAATGTTTCTAATGCGCTCCGAGTAACCTAATTCCTAATTCGCAAATGGCTCCAGGAACTAGGATGGATCTGACCCAAGGTCGGGAAAGCCCAGTTAAGTAAAAGTTCGTATAGGCCGCGTGGATAAACCTGGTGTCAGAATTTTTAAGCTGCTTGAAGGTTAAATGGTTAAAATAATTGAGAGCTGCAATTAAACATATCATCCAAGCCACGGCAGCCATCAGTTGGAAATGCCAACCGCGGTCACCTACATCTTGAAAACTGACCGTGCTAAACGTAGCCCCCAATTGCAATGAGTGTGGCGTAGATGAAGATACTCTCCACATATTGTTAGAATGTGTGCGGAACGAGTCATTTAGAAGACTATGTTCTATACAAAATATTAAAGACGTTGGCTTGTACAACTCCATTTTGTCTTCTCCAGATTCTGAAAGTGCAAAAATGTTGTACAAACTCGTAGATATAGGCTTAAAATGATAAGTTTAGTTTTAGTTATGTATCTCCTACAGGGCGATGTGGTCGCTAAGCGACAAAGCCCTTTAAAATTAAATTAAAAAAAAAAAAAAAAACGATGATTGCTGAGAAACATCATACAAATAATAATGAGCTTGCTTTTTAAATGGTTAAGTGCTTTAAGATTAATTAGATCATGTAGATTTTATTTTGTAAAATACGTTGCTTTTAATGTTTACACTTTTACTTTTACACAGCTAGGTAAAAATAATATACTCGTTCAAAGAGTATTTTGATGAATGAGATTTTTTTAAACAAGTACTTCATTACGCGAGTTAGTTCGCTAATTGAGAATAAAATGTTACGAATGCGCTCTGAGCAACCTAATTCAAGGAAGTTTAACAAATGGCTCCAGGAACTAGGATCTGGATCTGACCCAAGGTCGGGGAAGCCCATTTAAATAACAAAGTGCCTAAACGATGAAAAACTGGTTCATATTTAAGGCTCAGTTTTGGAGGTAGCTTTGTCACTCGCGTATTTAATTTGTTACATTTTGTAGATTAAGTACTTTTGTAGTAATACTTTTTAATTTCTTTTTGGGAGATTAGAATATCAGAATCTAAAATAGCATACAAATGTTTGTTTCAAAAGTAGAACTAATATTTTGAAAAAGCCAAATTAAAGGAGAATCGGCATTTATTTTTCTGAAAAGAATCACACGAAGAATTCTCCGGAAAGATAAGAGTGAAGATTCTTTTCTCATAAATTAATGGATTGAGAAATTTCGTGTCCAGAATTTAATAGCTTATCTTGGATCTTGTTTTAAAACTAAAATACTACGCAAGTAGCTGATTATTACATTGTTGTTATTAATTTATCCAATAATATGATAAAATGAAATACATATATTTACCACGCTAGTCTAATGCGGACTGGCGGAATCGCGAAGGTTCTATGTTCGTCTGTTTTAATTGTATGTTCATCGATAATTCCGTCAATTGTGAACCGAATCGAAAAATTATTTTTTAGTTCGAAAAGGTATACTTCAAGGTAGTTCCGTTTATTAAATTTTACAGAAATCGGCTGAACCGTTTTTGATAAATCAACAATAGTGTAAACAATTCGAGCGAAATATTCAACTTAGTACACGATGGAAGGCAAATACAATACAATATATCTTTTTTTCACACCAGTATAACATAAAGCTTAGACTATAAAGTAATAAACGATCTGGTAGAATAATGGGCGGCCTTATCGCCTGCAGCGATTTCTTCCAGGCAATCTAAATGAAATAATTTTAAAGTAAAATGTTGATGCGGTCGGTGCTACACAATAGCATAAACTACGAGTACATAGACAAAAATACATGCATAACCTACAATACATGATAAAAATAATAATCATAATGTAATAATTACAGTTAAATAATATAAACCTACATACACAATATAATACATATATAAACCATAATAAAACATATACATATATTATGTACCAAATTAAGAAGTAGATAGATAGTGATTAAAAACAAGAGATTTAAAAATATTAAGTGATTTTGCCTGTCTGCAAATTTGCCATTTTTTGCGAAAAATATTTATTTTAGTGTAAGTACTTCTTGAAATAAATAAAATGTTGTTTACATCACTTTATCTTTATCGCCAGACACGTACTGACAGACAGAAGATGCGATAGTAAATGGCGTGTGACGCCCCAAAAGTAGCTTTTTCTTCCAAGATGGAGTTACATTGTAAGTCTTTAGTAAAGTTTACTCTCACTCACGTTTATCCACTTCAAATCAAATGGATGATAAATTCTGTTAGGTACATTGTAAACAAAATGGCTAAGCTAAATTTGGTAAACATCATTTTACTCTGAAACTATGACTGGTGGATGGTGATTTTTAAAACAACTTAACGTTTATGGAAGCTGTCCCTTAAATACAGTTTTGTTTTTTTAGGTAATTAAAATTGAGATCATACTTAAACTATCATAACATCTAATTTCATGCAATTTAATTCATAAATGTAAAAGTTAAAAGCCTTTGTATTAAAGGGACGGACGGACGGACGGACACAACGAAGTTATAAGGGTTTCTCATTTTACTACGGAACCCTCATAAAGACGATGTGATGACATCAATTTTTATTATTGTGTGCATTTTGTAAAACACAAAATCAGAGTCAAATCTAGTGTAATATCTTATGAAACCGTGCATTTCCTCGGAGGAAGTATCGTTAGTTCTTATTTTCAACGAAGAACTCTGAAAACGATTCTTGAAAGAAAATGCATAAAATATGAGTGAAAATTGACTGAAAACGAATAGTTAAAAGTACTTGTAATATACTTATAAAGTATAATTATGTATTCTTACAAAAATATTATTTTATGGTTATGAAAAACGTTTTCTGTAAGGAAAACTCTAGTCTACAAATATCAACTGCTGTGTGCAAATAATTATTTTTCGCAAAAAATAGCATGACCGACTTCACCCGTGTACAGAATTCGCGAATATTTCGCACGGATCGATGTAACATTTTTCACATTATTGTTGATTTATCAAAAATGTCTCAGCCGATTTCAATAAAATTTTAATGGGACCAATTTCGAAGAATATATTCAAATGTATATTTCAAAGTATGTATTTCTCTTTCCAACAAATAAAGAACTATTGAAATCAGACTACTACAAAAAAAGTTATGCGTGGTTACATATTAAAAAAAAATACGCGTCAAACTCCGGTTTGGTTCGTCGGTCAAAAAACAAACAATTCTTGAGAATATTTACTGTTCATTGTTTTTTTAGTTTAGTCCATAGTAAACCATATTCCTAACCTCTTTAAGTTTTACAATAATGCAAAACCTAGTATTACTGAACTTCAACTGACTTCAAGCTCTGTATTTTACCACTGCTCGTGTAGTTATTATCTAACAATTCTCTTATAATAATCTTTTTCCACAATTTTATGTCTGTGCGTGCCTTCGTGACCTTTAATCCAATTTCATTTCTCTCCGTCGCTGCAGCTGTGACACCCGACTCTACCGACTACGTAACTCTACTATCGGCAACATGGGCGCAGTTAGGGCCGAGCAAGGGGTTTAAATTCTCTTCTCTCTCCTTGTTTCTTCTCGAACTTTAAACTTACCACTTATATTTAATTATCAAAGCCAGCCCAATTTTTAGGGTTTCGTTCCTCAAAAGGAAATAAAATAATCGGCCAAGTACGAGTCGGACTCGCGCACGGAGGGTTCCGTACTGAATGGGAGCCCCCTTTAATATTTATTTAATTTTAATTTTATTAATTTTATTGAAGTGCATTTACAAATAAATATTCTGTGAAAATTTCACATTATTAATATAGAGGAAATCGAAAAATAGAATAGAGAAAAATCAGGTTTGTGTATGGGAGCCCCCCTTAATGATTAATTTTATTCTGTTTTTAGTATTTGTTGTTTGTAGCGGCAACAGAATTACATCATCTGTGAAAATTTCAGCTTTCTAGCTGTAAAGGTTCATGAGACCTGGAGACAGACAGACGGACAGCGGAGTCTTTAATAGGGTCTCGTTCTTACCCTTTGGGTACGGAAATCTAAAAACCCACGTATTTTTATTTATATTAAAAATCAATGAAAAATATTCGCTTTCACACAACATTCGTGCCTTCGTTAGGAAACTCTGGAGAGATCTATAGTTACATCCCTTGAAACTAAAGCCTGGCTTCGCCCTCGGCTGCCAACTTATTACTCTTGCACAATAGATTCTGACTTGTAAGCCTTTAGAATTTTATTCTAGAAACCTTTTCTACAATTTATAAATGTGTGAAAACATCTTTACTATTTCGCATTCGTTTCTAAGCTTTATTTTTTTTGCATTATAGAAATTTTGTGAGATATTAGCTGTTTTGTGAAAAATAAGTTAAAAATTGGGTGCGGTTTTCACGTGCCAAGGTGAAGATTAATGTAAAATTAAATCTGGTGGTGAATATCAAAAACGTGTAGTCCTTGTAACAATACGAAAATCTGATTTAGAAAGTACCAAAGAAATTTAATTTATTTTCGATGTATTTTCACGTATGTTGAACAACAATTTAAGCTTAATTTAGTTGCGGTTTGCGGAATACACAAGTTTGGAGACAACATTAATGAACGTAAGTAAATATCTAACTCGTTATCTTGAGTCGATCTCTATTCCAGCGACAATATTATAGTTTATATGAATTCCATAAATCTTTCCAAGTGCTGAATATGCCAAGCGCGAATGCATTTTTGAAATCCGCAAAGAAACAAAATTACTTAAAAGATGTAAAATTTCAGCATGTCAGTAGCGCTAAACTACCTCGATATAACAAAAATCTTTTAATCCAAGTTGGAATGGACCCTTAAATTTATTGTTTTTATATCACAATAGATCGATTCATCATAATTTTTCGCAAAAAAAAATGGCTAAACCAACTTCGGGTACAGAATTCGAATAGTTTACTCGAATTGACGTATACAAATTTCAAATTATTGTTGATTATTCAAAAACAGCTCAGTCAATTTCGATAAAATCTAAATGGGACTACCGCGTGACTATAGCCTTTTGAACTAACATTTTTTTTTTGATTCGCTTCACAATTTGGCGAAAATATTAATAAACATACACAAAAAATACATACAGACGAACATTAAACCTCCTCCTTTTGAGAAGTCGGTTAAAAACAAAGACTACTACAACATAGCGGACAAACTTCCAACGACTCAAGGGATAACTTATTTTGATATGACAAACCCAATGTGCTTATATTAATTTATAGCTTAGAACTCTTGTACCTCATATCTATTATATAAAAGGCTTCGCTGAGTGACTGACTGACAGACAGCCTACAGCCCAAACCGCTAAAGATACGAACATGAAATTTGGAACAAAGATACATTGGACCACGTAATGGAGCACTAAGAACGGAATTTTGAAAAATCGACCTCTAAAGGGGTAAAACGGGCCCTTTTCGTTTGTATGTAACTTTTTATTCCCTTTACCGATTGACTTGAAACTTTGTATAAATGCTACTCAAACAAAATAAAAGTTACGTTTGTTCCTGTTTTTCCAAATATTCCTTATCTAAGGGGTCAAATTGGGTCCCAAAGTTGGTGAAAAAAGCGTCTATTACATCCAACGAGCTGAACGGTTATGGATGAAATCTGGTATGGAGGAAGCACACAACATGTTTCAACACATGAACTATTATTATCCCGGAAATTCTATGGGGATCCTTAGGGATAGCCAAAATTAATCAGTTTCGGCTGCCGCCCAAACCGCTAAAGATATAAACTTGAAATATGGAATATAGGTACATTGTATGACGTAATGGAGCACTAAAGACGAAAACTTTGAACTTTTGACCTTTGACGGGGTAAAACGGGCTCTTTTCGTTTGTAAGTATATTTTGTATTCCTGTACCGATTGACTTAAAACTTTGTTAACATGCTACTCAGACAAAATGAAAAATACGTTTGTTCCTGTTTTTCTGAATTTTCTTTATCTAAGAGGTCAAATAGGGTCCCAAAGTTGGTGAAAAAAACATAAATTACATCCAACGAGCGGAACGGTTATGAATGAAATCTGGTATGTAGGAAGCACATAACATGTTTCAATACAGTAACTATTTTTATCCCGGAAAATCTATAGGGTCTCTTAGGGATAGCCAAAATTATCAGATAAAGCTAAGATAAAACGGGTAAATGAATTCTAACAAAATTTGGTACGATGCTAGACAATAACACAAATTACCACTTGGGGTACCTACTGCTATCCAGGAAAATTTCAGTGGGTCACGATAACAATTTCTTAAAAAAATGCTAAAAATCTATTCGTAAATCGAAGCAATGTTTAAAAATAGCCCACCCTTTTAACTAATAGATGACTATATTGACGTTTTGGGAAAAGTCCCGGATTCCTTGTCGAAATCTAGACCAAACGTCCTATAAAAGCATGAAAAATAACTTGAACGCACTTTTTTAGTAATATAGTGAAGTATCTAGAATGAAATTTAGATAATGACTCATCCGTCAATGGGGCAAAATGGGCCCCTAATAGTTTACGAAAGATTTTATTTTGTGAGCCAATAGATTTGAACTTAGGGTACATACAGATAAATAAACTTACTTTACTATGGGTTCTACCTGAAAAAGCGAAAATTACCTATTCTTTACATTTTGCCGCGGGTCGATGAACTTTTTATGTTGAACAGCAGATTTTATTTACGTGATTTCGGGGTTGGTACCATAGTAAAAGTAAGTCAAATGATGAGTATAATAGAATCCTAGAACATGCCTGTCGTCTAGATATAGGTACAATATGTATTTCTCAAATAAAATATACATACTTGTGTGCTACTTTTTCATCTGTACCGGGTCAGAGAATGCCTGAAAGTCCTACAAGTGTCTCGGCCACTTTTGACTGGGTAAACGGTTTTGGGCAAGATCGTCATTGAGTTCAGGATAATCAAAATTAAATTTCTAATAATTTAATGAAACATGTTGAATACCTGTTGAGCTTTTTTAATAGTCCACTACTGAACGTAGGCCTACCCACGAAGGGTGATTGAGCCATATCCATCACGCTGGCCGAGCGCGGGTTGCTGAATTCATATACATCGATTTTTTTCTATGGACGTGCCTTTGCAGGTTGCTTCAATGTTTTCCATCAATAAAAAGCCATTAGTGTAAATTTCGTACATAAGTTTCAAAGCTCAGTGGTCAGACCAGGATTAGGACCTTACGATTGTGATGTGGACCATGACATGCGAATGGAGTTGGATATAATTTGGTATGCGAGTGGGAAACTACATGGTTCATGAGTGAGCAATGTACCGAAAAATATTCTTTTTACCACATAAAGAATGAGTAGGTATTTTAACATATAACTTTATTAAGTATTTATCTTTTGACAAGTTATAAGGCAACGCGGGCCAAACCGTAGGCTATTAAAGTCAAAGAACATATTTACTGTTGAACTGTGTTACATTGAGATCTTAATACTAAGAACAAAAATATTGAATTAACCGTTAAATCCAATGCGGCCATAAAATAATTATTTGAACATGAATAAATCATACAATTATTATTTAATTAATTTCAAATATTTTGCAAATTAATTTCATCTAAAAATTGTCGTAGGTACTCCGTAATAAGCTTTAGACACGAGCGAATTTAAGCAAATACTGAGACAAAGCAGGCTAATCTTATCTTTGCAAGTAATACGAAAACCCGAGCTAAACCATGAGCTATTATTTTAAGCAAGAAAGTACTAAAACAACGCGGGTCAAACTGTGGGGAAATACCATTTAAAGTAAGTACTCATTATCATTTTGAGAAAATACTAAAACAACGCGGGCCAGACTATTATCATGGGCTATTATCATTGCAAGTAATACGACAACGCAAGCCAAACGGCAGGCTATTATAATTTGGGATAATATAAATTGCATATCAAATAAATAATCGCCTATCAATACATACTCATCATTTATATTCTTTTTTACATCAAATAACTTACTTCACTACAAATAAACTAAATGTTTAACAAAACTCAAACTGCAGATAATTCGAAATTTTACATCAATATGACATTACTTTTTTCCTCATAATGTAATACAGTTAAATTTTATTTTTGTACAAAAATACTACATACATAGCATAAATACTGACTGCACAGCAAATTTTTCTCAATTATTAGGGAATGCTCTGTTATCAGGGGTCTAGATCAATGTATGGTTTCTTTAGGGTAAATTAGTGAAGAAATTAGATTAGGTGTGATACAAAAAATAGGTTAGGTTATGTTAGAACATGACAAAACAACGCACGAGCCGAGCGAGCGAAGCGAGCGTGCCGCGGCAGCGGCCGGCGAAGTGCCAGAAGCGAATCGCCTTTAAAGATTAGGTGTGAAACAAAAAATAGGTTAGGTTAGGTTAGTTTAGGTTAGGTTAGTTAGTGCGTGCAAGAGTAACAAACCAACAAACCAACAAACTTTTCGGATTTATAATATTAGTAAGGATACTCGTAAATGTATAATAGTACGGACTTACCTATTGTATTGTTTGACATTCTTCTACCATTTATGGTATAACGAAATGCAGAATCCTTACTAATATTATAAATCCGAAAAGTTTGTTGGTTTGTTACTCTTGCACGCACCAACGGAGCAACGGATTGACTTGATTTTTGGCATGGACATAGTTTAAAAGGCGGAAGGAGCTTTAGGATACTTTTTATCCCGAAAAATTGCATAGTTCCTGTAGGACAGGACAAAAACCATCGAAAGCGAAACTGTCGCCACTATCACAAAGACGCTAAGTGATTAATTCCTCTATGACGCTAATATGGACTAACGAAACGTCACAGCCAAACGTAATTAGATGACAGGTGACATTGTCTGCAGACTTTTATAAATCACAAGCAGCATGGCAAGGGGACAAATTGTTTTTCCATCATTAAATCCCCTTGAAGAGGAAATAAAGTATGGATTGAAAATGACAACTGACATTAAAATTGGATAAAATGTTATTTTCCCTCTGCATGCTACGAGTACATGTTACTATGACGTTTAATACCAGGCCGTCATTTTGTCTGACATTAAAAATATTTTTAAATCTTCGATCATTAGAGGTTTAACATGTTTCTTTATTCTACCTTTATGGTACAGAATCATCATACTTTAATATTATCAATCCGAAAAGTTTGTTGGTTTGTTCCTCTTTGACGCAGCAACGGAGCAAAAGATCGACCTGATTTTTGGATATATGGATACCTATGGTTTAAAAGACAGAAAGTGATAATAGGAAAATTTTTATCTCGAGAAAATTCGTGATTCCCATGGGATAGGACAATAACTGTTTCTCAGCAATGGAGCAACGGATTGACTTGATATTTGGGGTGGGCATAGTTTGGAAGACGGAAAGTGACATAGGATACTTTCCATCCCGAAAAAATTGTGGTTCCCGTAGGACTTAACAATATTTTTTTCTCAGCAACGGAGCAACTTGCCTTGGCTTATTGCATTAATATAGTTTGAAAGACGAAAAGTGACAAAGGCTACTTTTTATCTCCAAAACTTTAACAGTTCCCGTAGGATAGGATAAAAACTAAGCGCCAGAAATAATCTGTCATGGCAAGTTTGGGACGTTCCTACATTTTTCGCACTCCTTTGCGGCACACAGCGCACACAGCGCTAGCCCAGACTCGGGCTCCGTAACGGAGCTCGCGCTCTCGCCATAATGACAGAGTGTTTCGGAGCACAAGACACATCGTCATCCACCACTCGGGACTAACCAGTACTGAACGTCAGACAGCATTCCAACGCCCTGGTCCCAGTGCAGCGGGTCAGTCATAGTAGCCCAGCGCCTGCCTCTTCAACTGCAGAGGGCAGTGAGAACAGCCATCGCGATACCGACACCTCTCTTCCCCTGCAGCCCCACTGCGTCTGCCAACACGTTGACGGCCTAGCGGAAGGTAGGGTAGGTGGCGGCATCCACACCACCAGTTCCATTTATCCCACCGCGGCCCCTAATCTTCGGCTGTCATATCAGAGTCCAGGAAGCAGCCTTGCTTTATGAAACTAAGAAAGGTTATTCCCAGCAAGTAACTGGAGATAGAGAGACAGAAAAGAAGCCACACCCAGCGCAGCAGGAGGAGCTGGAGTTCATATGCCTGGCAGACGGAGCAGCACTAGAGCAAAATCTTAACCGAGAAATTAACATATTTACAGACGGCAGCAAAATTAAAGGGAAAGTTGGGGCGGCATTATCCATTTGGGATGATGCCGCTGAGATCAGTACCCGCAAGCTAAAATTGGCCGATTGGTGCTCCGTGCACCAGGCCGAGTTGTTGGCACTTCTTGAGGCTACCGAAAAAGCAAAAATATTTTGTGACTCCAGGTCTACACTGGAAACGGTAGTTGGCGTATCTTCCCTCCATCCCTTAGCAGTAAATTCAAAGCTAACATAAAGTTACTACACGCACAAAATAAAATAGTGAAACTTTATTGGATTAAAGCGCACGCGGGGATGGAGGGAAATGAGAGAGCGGACCAGCTAGCAAAGGAAGCAGCACTGCACTCGAAGTGCAGACCTATTTACGATAACTGCCCCGTTTCATTCGTCAAGCGAGAAATCCGAAAGGACTCTCTTACGAGTGGAACCGGCGGTATCAGGATGGACACACAGCGGCGGTAACCAAAACATATTTTCCAGATGCAAGGGCGGCATACAAGATCGTAAGAGAAATAGCACCAGTGGGAATCATAACTCAAGTGCTGACGGGGCAGGGTGGGTTTTCCCAATACTTACATCGATTTAAGTTGAGGGAAAGCCCATCGTGCATCTGTGAACCCACAAAAGAGGAGACTCCACTGCACATAATCTTGGAATGCCCAGTTTATGGAAAGCAGAGATTTGATTTAGAACAAAAAATTGGAATTAATCTAACACGTAAAAACCTTAAAAACAATTTTATCGAATTTTTGCACAAATATTTGAAAAAAAGCAATAATTAGGAACAAGTAGGTATAAACTTTGCTGTACCATTGTAATGTTTATTATAACTGCAAACAGCCAAAAACATTGAAATATAGGTATAGTTTTTATTCATTTGTAATTCAGACCCCTGATCATGTCAGGGATATTTCGCGATATAATAAAAAAAATCCTCGGATGCCCGCAGCCCGCCTAAGTTGCGACACTCCTCATAAGGCATGCAACCTACTGGCCATCCTCTTAGAGGTTTCGCAGCCGACATAAACATAAGCCAAAATCAAAATATTACGCGGGCGAAGCCGCGGGTAAAAGCTAGTCATATCATAAATCTAAAAGTATTATAATTGTTATTTAGTTAGGATTAAATGGGACCTAGACCTTTTTAACCCCCGACGCAAAAGAGGGGTGTTATAAGTTTGACGTGTCTGTTTGTCTGTCTGTCTGTCTGTCTGTCTGTGGCATCATAGCGCCCGAACCTCTGAACCGATTTCAGTTTAGTTTTTTTTGGATGAAAGGAGACTTAATCGAGAATGTTCTTAGCTATGTTTTATAAAAATCGATTGAGCCGTTTAAGAGTTATGGTGGGTTAAAGTGGAGATGGAAGAACCAAAATTTTACAAATGTTTGTTGAAGTGTTTTTGTGTCGGGGGTTTTTTAAAATTTTAATTTAATTAGTACTTGTTTACTATGTGAAAGCTGATATTACCATCACCTTTTCCTCAAGCCCCCATATCTGCAGCGTACAAATATGCTTCCTACAGCCTACTGAAAGGCGCCGAGTCAAAGGCATCTCTGAAAGGTGAAACACCGCGCCCAGACGTGAGAACCGTGCTGACTAGACACTCAATGAAATAGACACGACTACGTTTTAATTTTTATATTTAAATCATCATCTAAAATGGTCCTTAAAATTAACTTAAAAGGATTCTCGATTTGACTGTATTTTAGTTCAACATACGAGTATATCTCATGATATTTTTCCTTCACTGAAAAGCCAGTAGTGAGTAAATTCCATTCTTAAATAACAAAGAACTCATTGACACGGTACTGGGTTTGAATCCTCGCCTTACACTCGTAAGGTTATCGTTTACCACCAGGGCATATTTTCATAGAACTGTTATTTTCCTGAAAATATTTAATTTTATTTTGGTATTCATTCCAGCTACAGTAACAAACGAGTATTTTGTTAATTTTTCTATCACTTTTTATTTATTTTATTACAGCTCCATAGGGTTACACACACTTGGGTCCATCTAGGGTCCTTTACTATTCTATATTTAAAGCTAATGACTTATATACTGTTATTTTTGTACTGAATCCGATACTCATTTTTCAGAAGACGCCATATTATATAGGTGTCCTAGCGATTTTGAGCTCTACGCTCTTTTCATCTATTTATTTACCCGCCGTGCACATTCAAGATTTCAAGATCGCCTGCGTCGTATTTATTTCTATTTACGAGCTGCGGTGTTTTCTATTACGTGGCTTGAAGGTCAAGTCATTTAGGACATAGTGCTAAAGGTTATGTGGTTGAATATTCGTCACAAACTTTTACAATAAACTGAAAATTACGGAATAAACAAATTATGCTGTAAAAGTATTTTGCCTGCATTATTAACATGGTTAAATAAGGATACATAGACGGCTCCGAAATCGAATGTCTATACGGCGTTATTTCGCAGATTTTGTCACATCTGACCAACAGCAGCATGCCCTGAAGCCAGAATCATACAGGACCTAAGTGAAACAACAGAGAGCGTAGCTGAGTTTTGGCCAAAAACTAGAATATATTTTTAGCACGAAACATCAACTCAAAAAGAAGAAGCATTAATTAATGAGTTGTGTAATGTTTACAAGAGTCTTAAAAATGCTGTTACGTACGTTACCTACTATACTCGGAATTTTAATTCGATTCCAGATTTGACATTAGCTACTGTCATTTTTGACAGTATGTACTGTCAAAAACTGACAAAAATGACAGTAGCTAATGTCAAATCTGGAATCGAATTAAAATTCCGAGTATAGTTGTTCCATGAATCTTTTGATTAAAATTATATTTTCAGCAAAATATTACAATTTACAAAGACTTGTCAGGTAAGCAACTTTACGTTAAAATTAATGTAGGTATATCTGCCAGATGTATTCCATGTTGTTTTAGGCATGTGCTGGAAGCTCACAGTTCATTAATCTACCAAATCTGCCTGTAAGCCCGTAGCGCGGCGTAACGAGGTGACACCCAGATTTAGCCGACACGGAGCAGGTAGGCTTGAATTATTTACTAGAACCTAAATAAAAGCTGAAGTATTTTAGATTTACTGGAAATTGGGTCAAATGGCTGGCTGAAGCAGTGGGACTGTCTTCATTACATATCTTTACCAGATTCATTAGATATCCAGGATCCAGAAGTTATATTTTTACTAGCTGCCCGTCCGGCTTCGCCTAGGTACGATTGTCTAAAGAAGCCAAATAGTAAGGATCCCTAATTATTTTTTAAACATAACGTTGCCTATGTTCACCGGGGGTAGTGTAGCTTTCCAATAGTGAAATAATTTTTCAAATCGATTAAGTAGTTTTGGAGCCTATTCGATGCAAACAAACAATCAAATCTTTCCTCTTTGTAATAGGTATTGGTATAGATAATAATTTTAAGGTAAAGTTTTTTTTTACTTGACACATACGTAGCATGGTCATAGTATGGTACGTTGTACTGCGCAAACTCATTTTATGAGAACTGCGTAAAAAATCTGCTAGCTCTATTTTAGAACACTTTCATTGTAACACCTACGTCGCACCTTCAACGAAAATAAATTCAAAAGGATCTTAGGCGCCCACCGTCGAGTCTAGATTAGAATCAATCTCAGACAAAATACCTGGAACAAATCTTCAGAAAACGGTGTTCGATATAAGCCGGGCCATTTCTAAATAAAAGTTTAGGTATTGAGTAAGATTGGCTCATATATTTATACTCGTAGTTATGTGGCCTGACTGTTACTATACGTTTCTTCTAAGTTGACTTTCAAATTGCCTTAGGTAAGTTATTCAATTATTTTGGTAGCGATCGCACCTATCGAACAAAAGTCCGTTTGCTATACTAATTTAATATTTCTTCTTTGTGTTTTTGTGGTGTTAAAAATAGATAATTTATCATGGACATGAAATTTTTTCTAGGTGCAATTTATTAATTTATTTAATTTAAAAAAATTAAAAAACAAATTACTTGATATTATATTATCGATCTTCAGCTCTCTTGAGATGTTCCAACATCAACAACAGCAAAAGATGTAAACCATTGTGTGTAAAGCTACCTCAGTTTTTAACAATATTAAAAATAGCACTTACTAAATTAATATTTGGAGTAAATACTTACAGTGCATTTATTTGAGCCGAAATATCGGGAATTAAAAACAATTTTAAAATCTTTTTGGATTAATAATTAATTTTAGAAGATGCACCTACTCGAATGCAAACTTAATTATGTGTAATTAATTATTTGGAGTGAAAAAGAGATTATGTTGTTATTATGTTGTTATAAATTATTTGGAGTGAAAAAGAGATCTGAGGGTTTCAATCAATAAAATTTGTATCTACCTAAATTACTTTCAAAGTTAAATCTTACTACAAATCACAGTACCTACATGCATTATCTAATAGAACCTATCGTAGTATAAGCAAACAATTCAAACACATCATCCATCTTATTTCCTCAAAAGTCTTCTAGCAAAGAAAAGGACCTTATTACGTAAGGAAAGTTTTTAACTTCAAAAGCGTCAAACAATGCTGAGGGATCTGTGACCTCTCGAGGAAGAAAACTTTAATTGAAGTGAGGCCGAGTGTTTTTCTCATTTGCAATTTTGGATTACGTACTTGTACTTTGTAGAATAAATTGTAAAGAAGTATATTAGGGCTTGTGGGGATTTAAAAAGTGTTACTTTTCACAAATTGTATCCTAAGTTACGCTTTAATGCTACAGTAGGGTCCGTCTATAACTATTATGCTTATTTAGGCTGACAGGTTTTTAGACTGGGTCCCACAGTATGATGAATACTGAAAAACATCAAAATACCTAGTTCTCCAAAACTGTTGCACTATGCCGAAAGGAGATGATTGAGACCATCATTATGATCAACTTTTACTATGAGATCTATTCAGATTTCGAGAAAAAACAGCTGTTTCAAACATTTTGTCGATTTCGAGTTAGAATTTTATATGGAACATCAGTTTTTATCATCGAATTTCCGGTTGGCCTCGTAGTAAAAATTGTTCATAATAATGGTATTAATTACTCCTTAGGCTTAGTACATGGCAACCAGACAACTCTGCATGTCTGACGCTCAGACCAAATTAAAAATCAGACAGAATGTTGAAAAACAAACAAGTGAGGCAGGCAAAACTACGCCTTGCCGTGTACAGACACAATTACACACACAAACACGTACAACGGAACTACGCCTTGGCTCGTCAGTCGAACTATGGCGGCGCAAGACTGACGCACTCACCAAATGTATAAAAAACTGGCCTCACTTGTGTGTTCACGACGTTCTGCCTTGTTTTTTTTAATTTATTCTGAGATCTGACGTAATACAAAAACACCAGGGGTAACCAAATATTGTTACCTACGCGATTTTTTGCTAAACTTTAGCACTTTGAAATAAAACTAAGTGGCTAGTTAACGTATAATTCCAAGGGTTCTCTACCCGACATGCAAATACGGGTCATCATTACCATAGGGAAATGAATCGTCTCCGCTGTTACTAGCCTACATGTATTTTGACTTTAATATGTGGCCAGCATGAAATTTACATACCTTTAATAAAGGGCGATGAACTTTTCAACGGATTTGAGAAATAAAGAGTTCCTAATATGGTTTTAGTTTTACAACGGACGTAAAAACGCCATCAGTGAGAAAATTGAAACGTGAATTTCTAAAAATTCAGAAACAGGGCTTGCATTTGAATATACAACTCTCACTATATTGTAATACAGATGCATAGTAAGATAAAATGGTCAATTATGAAGGAGCCATCGTAAATTTAATAGCAATTTAAAATATTGTTCTCCCTTTCAAATACATATAGTGAAAAAAAAATCGGCCAAGTACGAGTCGGACTCGCGCACGGAGGGTTCCGTACTGTATGGAATAATGGAAAAGTATAATACTAAAATAAAAATAAAATACATAATTAAGGAACCCTTTATCGTAACCATGTATTTTATTTTTATTTTATTATTTATTATTGAAGTAAATATATAACTAAATATTCTATGAAAATTTCAAGCATCAACCTGTCACAATATTACATTACTGATATTTAGCGAAGGGAAAAAAGCGAAGGGAGCCCCCCTTAATTGTTAATTTTATTCTGTTTTTAGTACTTGTTGTTATAGCGGCAACAGAAATACATCATCTGTGAAAATTTCAGCTTTCTAGCTTTAACGGTTCATGAGATACCGGACAGACGGGCGGACAGACGGACAGCGGAGTCTTAGTAATAGGGTCCTGTTTTTACCCTTTGGGTACGGGACCCTAAAAACAGGAACATTTTAAACGACTATTGAAATTACGAAGGTGCCCTTAAAATTGGGCCTAATGTAAATGTAGTAAGGTGTGTTAGCAATAAGCTTGGGTGCGTGTGTATGACACTTAACTAACTCAGATGTAGGTAAGTAAATGACAGAGAGAATAAATGATGTTCTTACGGTAGTTTTACCATTTTTGATAGGAACCTCCAACATTTCAAGATCACGGCTTGCGAAGTATACCTACAATGTTCCTACAGATAATAAAGAATGCGAATGCGTATGTGCAAAAAGAGTACCGTCGTGGCATTACGGTGAACTAACAATAAGATTTTAATCAGCAGCCAAAGTACCGACTATACTTGGTAGACGCGAGTACTGATGAAAACCGAATTGGTGTCTACCAAGTATCAAACACTTTTAGTTGTACTAGCAATGACAGAAAAGTGTTGTCAACAAAACAAAATTAGTAGGTATAATGACACACGGGCGACCCTCACCTACGACGCTTCTCCTATTGCACAAACTCCAGCCCGGCTAGATTCAATGAATAAGCATATCTGCGTACGTAACTCTTCTTTCGGTTCATTCGACAAGAATTTTTCGCACCAAAGCTTCATCGTTCTCATGTAAATAAAAAATATTTAGCCATAATTCGCCTTACGTCCATCTTATCGTGGCGGCGTCCATCAAACAGCGTTAGGGCTCCAGCATCGAGGGCGAAGTCGTAAACCAGGTTTATTCCTACCGACCCTAACTAGAGCAACGGGGTAAAAATGGTAAAATGGGTAGAAAGGGGAGTTTAGGGCTTACCCGTATCGAGATGCGTTTAGGCACTCCTGATCATTATAATTTTTAAATTGTATACTAATTATTATTAAATTACCTTGAATCTTATGTCATCATCATTTCGTTTCAATAGCAAAGATTTTTTTTCTCTAGTCTATTTATATTTACAATATTTACAAAGCTATGTGGTATCAAATGTGCTTTAGAGATCAAAATCTGGCAACCTCGATAAACCTTGAATTTTATATAAGGTTTATCGAGGTAGCGACGATATTTTTTTCTTGAACGAAAATTTTACGGAAGCGCCTGAAATGGAAATGTTGGAAATATTTTGCGATTTTTTCTTAAGTACAACAGCAGTGTCCGTGACTGATTTTGATGGCAATCCTAAATGGAATAAGTAATATTTACTTTACAACATATTCAATTTTGATGAGACAACACTACATCTTATCCTTTGGTATTGGTTATTATTCCTATTGGTGAGTTCCAAGCTGTTTTATATGACAACGCGGTGTAAAAAAAACTCTAGTCCCAGTAGCATTGACCAACAAGGCAGATTTAATTACCCGTTCGTATTTTCTAAGTGGATGACATATATGTGCAGTCTGCTGCCATGGTTGCCGCAGGCTTCATCGAAGTAGTTGGTGGAGTAATTTTGGGTGAAACTCTGTTGCACTATAATAATGCGTGTATTTAGTTGTTCACGTAAAGCTTAATAGCTAGTCAATCTTATTCTAAAAGGGAAACTTAACATTTCCTTGGTTGGAGCACACACGCGCACTGTACGTTTGAGACCGTACAACATAAATCGATCGTAAATAAAAAGTTATCTAATTTTTATTTATGTTAGTCAGGCGCACCTAAACACACCCCCAGGATGCCCTTATTTACTAGGATTGAACCTGCCATTGGCATGTGAATATTTGTTTATCTTTTGTTTACACGCGGTTCAAAAAACTTTTTATTTATACAAGCTTTTGTTTAGTTTAGTCTGTCTATAATCAAATCTAGGAACGTTTTGACTCAGTTGCCAAATAATTTTGTACGTACAAATTGATATGAAATTTTGTGCAAATTCATATTTTACAAAGACAGATTTTTGTACAATTAAAAATAGAAATCTTTTCAATTTTGCACAGCTTTATGCAAATAAGAGATTCAACAACGTTGCCCATTCCCTTTGTTTTAGACAATCCCACCAAACAAACGGGAAAAAAGTGATCCAGCATAATTCGGATTACTTAGCTAACTTATACATAGCTTAGCGGGTCACTGACCTCGGCAGTGCGACAGTCTGCCTGCATCTGATGTGAAAATTACCAAGTTATACGAGAAACTGTCTAAATGAGGCAACAGAAATCTTCCACTACTCTTCAGTAAGAAACTACAGTAGTAGCTCAATAGTTGAGTGTAAAAGATAAGTTGGTTTTTGTCAGTTCAGAGAAAACGCTTCAGGAATAGGAGGTTTTTGTTTTGTAGAATTTTGCTGATAGTACTTTTTAGTTTGAGATATGAGCTATTATAAAGTGGGAGCAAATTGAGTGCACATTTTGTCGGGTAAGGTCTGGGAAAGTGTTGAGATATTGCTAGTGTTTTTGCCTAGAAAACTTTTTGGGTGCTTTTTAGGTTTTATGGCGCTTGAAATTTGATTTATTTGGACCTTGGGATTTACCAAACAAGAAAAATCATCAAAATCGATTCATTATCGGTAAAGTAATCGCGTACTGTACCAGCCGTTTTTAATAGTCCACTGCAGGACGTAGGCCTACCCACGAAGGGTGATTGGGCCATATCCACCACGCTGACCCAGTGCGGGTTGGTGGAGTAATCGCGTAATATACGTACAACAAAAACTTATAACGGTCATAGCGTGAGATACCGTCCCTGCCCGATTTTTTTTTTTTGGCACACCTCTGGCTATTGTGCGAAAAAAAAATGTCATGACTAAATATTATATGCATACGCCTTTAAGAGAAATCCAATGGCGTATGTGAATCCAAACCGAAGCCGAACTGGGCCAGCGTGGTGGATATGACCCAGTCGGCACACTTATGTTCAGCAGTAGATTATTAGAATAGAGGTAGAATACCAATACGGTTAAATCAAGTAATTGGAATATATTATAACCAATTAGGTAGGTACCTACTTTGCTTAACTAACCTCCGTCAAAATACAAGTGAACAATTGTGATCAATTTTTTGACGAAATTGGGAATCGAGAAGTATATTCAATGGCAAAGGTAGAAGGTAAATACTCAGGAGACATCTTTAGATCTAATCAGAGTAAAAAATATGTTCACCCTGACCACGGTAATGATATTAGATATTACCGTGCCCTGACCATTGGCCTACATTTGTTTTCATCTGTTAAAAACATCGCGAAAAAAACGCTCTCCTTAAAATTTCCACCTAAACTGGAAGCTTTTACGTTCCAATCCATTTGAGTAGTTTTTCAGGCTTTTGAGGACTCAATAGAGTCTGAAAACCTGTAACGGGGTGACCGGGAAACCGATTTGCACCGATTGAAAACGCAAACTCACTATTTGCAAACCTTAGCTACCTATCTCTGGGGACACGGTGAAGATAGAGGAACGACAGAGGTAGAACATAAAACAGCAGAGTTCGTAAAAATGTTTAGATACTTACACGAGTATTTAGGTATGTATTCGCGTTGGTATTTGAATTAGTGTAGGTTAAAATAGATAGGCGAGTTGGTGGTCAAGCGCGGACTTATTAGCGATAAAAAAGTGATAAATATATCGTGACTTGGTGATTTTTTCCCGAAGTGTTTTTAGTTTTTTGTATAGTCCACTTGGTTAAGTAGCACGACTTTGATTGTGATTTGACTACAACTACTACAAGTATTACACTAGCTAAACAATTCTGAAATCCGCATAAAAAACAATTTATTTGTAAATAGTTCAACTATAAGATATACGTATATTAAAACTTTTAGATTTAAAGATTTAGCTAACTTAATTTTTTTTTCGCATTTCGAGTGTAGAGAAGACCAGTGAAATGAATTCATCATTTGGTTGGTACTATGCTATGATAAAGGGTTGATAAGTATAATTTTTACAATTCAATTAGATGAGAGGCTTGCTTTCTGATGCATTTAAGAAAAAAACCGATACATCATTACGCATATTTGACTGTTTACTAAATATTACAAGTTCCGTTTTTTGCTCACTGTATCTATAGTCTGTCTTTTAATAATCTCGGAACCTTAGATAACCCGAATAACCTCGTCATTGCTTCTCAACATAACCTCATTCAGTAACGAGTAGGTAAATGTTACCGAACAAATATCCAGCGAAAAAGATTACGATTTTGATGAAGTTCAACCACCTCCAGGTGTATTGAACCTTTTGACCTTACTGATTTATTCTGGTTTTGAGATAAAAATGGGTTTTTCTTTATAGAACAGGATATTGGAATATATGAAACATATTCCTTAATCCGTAAAGTGTAATACGCTTCCTTAAAAATGTCTTAATATAAATTGTTGAGATGAAAGAACACTTATTCGCTCTCTTAATATATATTTTGTACGCTGGTATGTAACTAAACCTTTTGGATTATTTTTAGACCTTCAAGGGTCTGTGGATGATCCAATGTTTTTTTATGTAGTAGTAGTGTAGGTAGTTTTAGCATATAAGGTAGTACCTATTGTAGTTTGTTGTAGTTAATAAAGGCACTTTTGCCCGTTAAAAAAAAGTAACAAAATATAATTTTAATCATTTTTTATGATAATTATAATTTGTTACCTCAGAAATCGTAAGATAGGTATTAAGTAGGTTAAAACAGAAGAGTTTATTTTAAAGTACAAGCACTTTCAAAGGTGTATAAGGACATCTTTCAACTTTTACTACTTATTAGATGTACTGTGAAATCACAACAAACAAATTGGGTAAATTACATTACATTTTGTCCAGAGTCAATGAACTTTGTGTATAACTTTTTGTTTTTACACCAACCAAGATAGATTTTTTTGTTTTTTAGGGTTCCGTACCCAAAGGGTAAAAACGGGACCCTATTACTAAAACTTCGACGTCCGTCTGTCCGTCTGTCTGCAGTCTGTCACCGGGCTGTATCTCATGAACCGTGATAGCTGGCAGCTGAAATTTTCACAGATGATTGAAATTGAAATTGAAAAAACTTTATTCGACATTACAAACACAAAAAACAACAATAATGATAAAAAAATAATGAATTTAGAAATGTCGAAAAGGGCTCACCTCAGCATTATGCTGAATGAATAACAAGAGATAATGAATAACAAACAGAGAAGCTAAGAAAAAGAAAAAATCGAACAACATAAAGTCAACGTACATGAAATAAACGTAATAAATAAATATATTTCTAATTCTAATAAATGTATTTCTGTTGCCGCTATAACAACAAATACTAAAACCAGAATAAAATAAATATTTAAGGGGGGCTCCCATACAAGAAAACGTGATTTTTAAGAGTTTTTTTTGCTCAGTATTAATAACCGCAATTGGAACGAGGCTCCCATACGATACGGAACCCTTCGTGCGCGAGCCCGACTCGCACTTGGACGATTTTTTTTTTGTTTTACGTGATAACGATTTACGTGTAGTCTTATAATTCGACGAACGCCGGTTGTACGCACGAAAAAGCACATTGTCACAATGCGCCTGAGCTGAGTATGCAAGCAATAGAGAGGCTCGAACGCCCTAAGCGTTCGGCTTGTGATGCAAATGACGTTATCACGTAAAATAATACTCCGTTAACCGTCTTTACAGACCACAGAACAGCTCTTTCTCTCTTCTGTGTTACAGACAACCAATGTTTTTAAGAAAAAAGAAATTACAAATTGTCGTACTTAAATGGTTTTAAATTCAATTCGATATCTTTATTTACGCGTTACAGAGATTGATAGTCTTGACAGACGGACGATAACGTGTTCAATGATTTCTTTTTGAGGTAAAAAACCTTAAAAAAGTAACTGAATTGACCCATTTAGAGTCATTTCATTTTATGGCAAACCCATTCCATCCCTCTTTTTAACCGACTTCCAAAAAGGAGGAAGTTCTAGGTTCGTGTTTATGTATTTTTTTGTGTATGTTCATCTATAATTTCGCCAATTGTGAACCGAATCGAAAACTTATTTTTCAGTTCGAAACGGTATACTCCCGAGGTAGTCCCATTTAAATTTTACAGAAATCGGCTGAGCCGCTTTTGAAAAAACTAACTATAATAATGTAAGCAATTCGAGCGAAATATCCGAATTTTGTACACGATGAACATCGATAATTTCGCCAATTGTGAACCGAATTATTATAAAAAATATTTTTTAGTTCAAAAGGGTATACTCCCATGGTGGATCCATTGAAATTTTACAGAAATTGGCTAAATCGTTTTTGATAAATCAACAATAATGTAAACAATTCGAATTTTGTACACGATGGAAGGCGGTTTTGCCATTTTTTGCGAAAAATAATTATGGTCATTTCATTTTATTGCAAACCATCCCTCTTTTTAGATCGAGAGTTAAATATACGTCCCGTAAAGTGATTCTCACGCTGTCTTAGCGTCCTGAAATTAATGATCGGCCAAACAAAGCACGGGCTAAATTCTGAAAGCCCCGAGGTGACTGCACCGATACTGGCTCAGTGGGCCACGTGTCACTTATTACATACGTTTTAACCGAATTCAGGCTTTTAACCGGTTTTTAGGGTATTTATTTGAAGGTTTATAGAGAACAGGTTGAGATGATGATGAAGCATAAAGTAAATATCTACCACTTTTTACCCTTTAGTATGAAACTCTGACACCAGGTCTAGCCACCCGGTCTATACGAACTTATTTACTAAGGATTCTTTGTACTAAGGATAATGTTCTGTAAGGCCTTACTGTATCATATAAAATACAAGGGAATAAAATGTTTTATTTCATTTTGTACCTTGTATACACACACACAAGTAAAACGCGCAACTGGATAATAAGTATTTTGTGAAACTACATAAAAATATGTTTGGTAAAATAGTAAATATCGTATCAGTTATTGATAGGCCTTCTTCTTTTCGTTTTAGGGTTTCGTACCCAAAAGGTAAAAACGGGACCCTATTACTAAGACTCCGCTGTTCGTCTGTCTGTCACCAGGCTGTATCTCATGAACCGTTATAGCTAGAAAGCGGAAATTTTCACAGATGATGTATTTTTTTGCCGCCATAACAACAAATACTAAAACTAGAATAAAATTAATATTTAATTGGGGCACCCATACAACAAACCTGATTTTCTTGCCGTTTTTCGCTCGATATTAATAATGATACCAGGTAGATGCTTGAAATGTTCACAAAATATTAAGTTGTATATTTACTTCAATAATGAATCATTAAAATAAAATAAATATTCAAGGGGGGCTCCCATACAGTACGGATCACTTCGTGCACGAGTCCACCTCGTACTTGGCCGATTATTAATGTATTTATTTAATATCTTAGATTTAATTTTTACAATATTTTTATAAAAACAATATAATTAATTTTAATAAAAACTTAACCTAGGTTGCCGCCGGCAGCGGGGCGGGGCCCAAGCTACCGGTGGTTGGAGCTACAGACTGAGGAACCTCCTGACGATGCGCGCCGTGTCCAGGATCACTGCCTTCTGAATCTGGCTGCCTTCTGAATCTGGCAATTATTAATGTTATTGTTGATTTTAATAAATAAATAAAATAAAATAAAAACATCATATAGGCATATGATAGTGCTATGAATACTAGGTAGCTGTCCTGAAAGCTTCGAGGTGAATGTTCAGACACTAGAGCACTAGGCCACGTGTCGCTTCGGTGTATTAGATACGTAAATGTAACCACAATTTACATAAGAAACCGTAACAGCCGTCGGAAATGGCGAATTCATGCAAAACTGAAAGAAACGAACACCTCTGACAAATAATAGGGTATAGAGTTTTGGATTACAATTATTTATCGAGGTGATTTCGATAATGGTTATATAATTTTATCGTAAACTAGATGATGTTTTTGTAAAATGCAGGATTTTTTAGAAGTGTATATGTTAATAGAATAGATAAATAAATTAATAAATGTAAGGGGACATCTTACACACGGTTTCTGACCCCAAACTAAGCAAAGCTTGTGATATGGCTGCCAGAGACTGATTTACTATATTCACATATTTTTAAATACATGCTTATAGAGATAGTACCTAAATAACACCCGGACACAGAGCAAACACCTATGTTCATCACAGAAATGCTTGCCCTGGGTGGAGATCGGACCCACCCATGGTTAATGTAAGTAAGTTCGTATAGGCCGGGTGGTTAGTTCTGGTGTCAGAGTTTTAAGCCGCCTGAAGGCCTCTGACATGGCCTAAAATTTAACGTGTCTTTCGAACCGCGGTAGCGCTCATTTTTAACTGCCACCCGCGGTCACCCATCCGAAGACTGACCGTGCGGAACGTTGCTTAACTTCAATGATCGCTAACTAACACTTAGTCAAACTACGATGTGAGCGCTAAGTGTAAAGCTAAGTGTAAATTATTATGTTAATTTAATTAAATCAATTTGAACAACGGGCCTAACTGTGTAATTGCGAAAAACAGCTGTACTAAACAAATAACTCTTTGACAGTCGACAATAGTAGTTTTTTTTTTTTTTTTGTAGAGCTTAAATTAGTCGTGTTTATCAACTAAACCAGTTACCAGTATCTCTGTAAAGGCAGCTTAAAAAATATTTGTCATGTGACCTAGATAAAACTCATCACAACAAAAGTAAAGTGTAAAAGAGGAGAGTGTTATTGTGTTATTTTTTCCGGCCAACTTCGTCGCAAGTAGGCTGCCAATGCTTTGAAAGATTTTACGACTTGTTGATATTTTGGTACTTTGTAGAGTTTGTAGTGAGTTCTGTTAGGAATTTGTTTATTTTATTTTTGCGTTTTACTAGTTGTTTTTGTTCAAGTGTGTATAATAACTAAACCTTTTAAACAAGTAGGTAATAATCCAACTGCTTACAATTTGCTTGAAACTTATAATAATTGCTATACAACTGCTTACAAATTCATGTCCACTGAAACACGATGGATACAACGCATTCGAAAAAAGGTGGGTTATGTCTAGTACTTGGCTTCCCATGGCTGTAATGATGGTAAATATGGTAACACCGTACCGTAGAAGAACTAAAGTTACCGACATAGCCCAGCGGATTGGCAAGTTGAAATGGCAGTAGGCAGGGCACATAGCTGGGTGGACTGATGACCGGTGGGGTCGAAAGGTTTTCGAGTGGAGACCACGTACCGGCAAGCGCAGCGTACGGACTCATTAAGACCGCAGGATCGCACTGCATGCAAGCCGTTTCCAATCGGTCTTATTGGAGATCTATAGGGGAGGTCCATGTCCAGCAGTAGACGGCATATGGCTGATGGATGGATGGTAGTACCAATTTTAGGCCACAATGTTAGGATTTTGAAACAAGGAATTGAAACAGAACTTAGGCATTTAAAGCAAATTTAGGTCATTTTTAGGGTTCCGTACCCAAAGAGTAAAAGCGGGACCCTATTACTAAGACTTCGCTATCCGTCCGTCTGTCTATGTGTCGGTCACCAGGCTGTATCTCATGAACGGTGATAGCTAGGCAGCTGAAATGTTCACAGGTGATGTATTTCTGTTGCCGCTATAACGCTATAAGAAAAATGGGGCTAAGGGGTTCCTATACCCTTCGTGCGCGAGTCCAACTCGCACTTGGCCAATTTTTGTAAGATTAAGAAACCCTTTGCATTTAATGATGCAGCGCCGTTGATTAGAAGTTTAGAGAATAGTTTGTAACCGGTACTTAGGTAGGTATGTCTACGTAAGAAAATTATAATATTAGGGGACTATTAAGATTACACATGGTACGAATATCTGACACCAAACTAAGCAAAGCTTGTCATATGGCTGCCAGAGACTGATATACTAAATATACATATTTTCAAATACATACTTATATAGATAGTACCTAAATAACACCCAGACACAGAGCAAACACCTATGTTCATCACACAAATGTTTGCCCTAGGTGGAGATCGAACCCACGCCTCTTTGATCCAGAAGTCAGGGTCACTAACCACTGAGCCACCGAGGCCGTCATAGTCATAATATGAGCCACTTCTCCAAACTAGCAACAAGACCTAATGACGTCTTTACAGAAATATTCCAACATAGTATATTATCTGAGAGCAATTAAAATAGGCCATTTATTCTCGGCAATAACGCCTGCTGTAAACCGAAGTAGCAGTAAAAGAGATAGGCCGATCAACCGTTTTACTGGGACGATGTGCTTGCACGTCACAGCAGTGACGATATGGCAGCTGGGCAGTTACGCTTGCAGCAGTTACAAGGGTTTGTGCGGACTATAAATGTAGTGCTTACACACAACATTTTTTCTATTTTTGATCCTCTACGAAAAAATAGGCGGTATAACGCCTAACTTTGATATAGTTCTATGTTACAAACTGTTTACACAATCACCACATAGTATAGAACAAAGTCGCTTCCCGCTGTCTGTCCCTATGTATGCTTATATCATAAAAACTACGCAACGGATTTTAATGCGTTTTTTTTATAGATAGAGTGATTCAAGGGGAAGGTTTATATGTATAATACACCTGTGCAAAGCCGGAGCGGGTCGCTAGTTTGTTATAAATTATGATAAAACCTTTTAGGAACAAGGCGGCTTACTCTAGGTGACTGTTACTGTCGTCTATTTTTTAAACGTTTTAAATTGTTAAGAGTTTTAATTAGCAAATAGCGCTCATAGCGTAGTTTGTCTAAGTGTTTGTTAGCGATCATCGAAGTTAAGCAACATATAGCACGGTCAGTCTTCAGATGGGTGACCGCGGGTAGCATTTACAAATGAGCACTACCGTGGCTCGGATGACACGTTTAATTGTAGGCCCCGGTTCTTTTAATGGTCTTCAGGCGGCTTATGATACCAGGGCTGGCCACCCGGTCTATATGGACTTACTTATTTTTATTAGTAAATAAATCAATCAATTAATCCATTGCCTACAACCAGAACAGATATAACAATAAGATATTTTAGAATAAATCTTATTTTTGACCGACGAAACGGAGGAGGTACTCAATTCGACGCGTATATTATTATTTTTTTATGTATAACCACGGATAACTTTTCACATAGTGGTCCAATTCCAATGTTTATTTTTTTAATGGAAAGAATATACTTCAAAATTGGTCCCAATTAAATTGTATCGAAATCGGTAGAGCCATATTTGATAAATCAACAATAATGTGAAAATTGCTACATCGATCCGTGCCATTTGTTCGCGAATTCTGTCGAAAAAAAAACGGTTGAAGTCGGTCATGCCATTTTTTGTAAAAATAATTATTATAATACGCGACTTACTAATTAAACACTAATTAAAATTTAATCACAGTAATTAACTTTCAAAGGCTCAAAAGCTTACGTCCTGCGGCATAGTGTAGTCCGTGACGACATTAAGGCTGTATTCACACTTAGGGCGCCGTAATTGCAATCAGAGCCTACTTTATGAGTCCTCTTCAGCCGCGCTATTCTTGGAATTGTCAGAAAGGTCGACAACATTGTCATTGTCCTCATAATTACAGGCTTACCTGGATAAAAATGACCTTTAAGGCGCGAGCGCCGAGAGTTCATTTTAGATTTGAATTTGTAATAAGTGATTTCAGTAATTTCCGCTTGGTGAGTGTAAATATTAGTTTGTTGGTTCGCGGGAATTCGAATCAAATAGCAGGAATAATAATTATGGTAATGATGGTTGGAATAATTGTACGGATCCCGAAATTCGGTGTCCCAGTTCATCTAAATTTGAAATTGTCAGTTTATACACGTGTCTATTCTAAATTATATGCCTACTTGGCTTTATATAACAATTTTTCGGCAAAAATAGCACATTCGACTTTAACTGTTTACATTTTTCGAAAAATTTTCTTAATCGATATAAGTATATCATTTTTTTAAATATGTATCTCTGTGTTTCAATAACAACTACAGCGAATTTTGACAAAATTTAAATGGGGCCATGTCTGAAGTATGATTTACTAAACACTAACCGTCTTACCACAAAAGCTTTACGCATCCTTTAGACAATGTTCAACAGTACAAATTGCACGGTTAAACAGTGTTTAAGGTGTGTTTAAGTCTTTTATGGTAAGGCTGTAAAAGAATCATTAAAATCGGTTGATAATTGGCGAAGTAATCGCATAATCTACATACAAAAACAACAGTTTTTTTAAGACGACTTACATGCGTCAAGATAAACCATTTTTCTATTGCACCAGCCCCGAAATCGCAAAATAAAAACAAAGCTCACCACCACTATCATCATAAACTCACCGTAGGATGACCACTGCTGGATATAAACCACTCTTTTAGAATTTCTTTCGAACCAATCGTAAACGGCTTGCATTCATCGCATGATAGGTACACACAGTAGAATACAATAAGGATGGCCTACGGCAAATCATTTGCCCAGCTTTTGAGTAGCTGCGCTTGCCTGTTTCATGTAAATACTGTGGGTAGCCGTGGTGGTCTAGTGGCAATGACACCCGCCTTAGAATCGTCAGGTCGTGGGTTCAAATCCCGGTCCCGTACCAATGAATTCCTTGGAATTTATGTACGGAATTTCACACCACTAGCTTTTCGGTGAAGGAAAACATCGTGAGGCAACCTGCATACGTCCGAAGAAGAAATTTGATGGCGTATGTGAATCTACCAACTCACTGGGCCAGCATGGTGGATATGGCCCAATCACCCTTCGTGGGTAGGCCTACGTCCTGAAGTGGACTATTAAAAAAAGGCTGGTACAGATTTTGTGACAAATTCTCATAACAACCGTGTACAAGTAGGTCACCGACCGCTGCACCTCCATTTGCAGCCCCAATCCGATTCCCCGTGATTCGTTGCATTACCAATGCAATAGGAATTGCTTTTTAATTCTGTATTAAGGTACAATTTCGAGGGACACGACAAATTGCAACCGCAGACGGTCAAAGCTTTGCCACAACAACAGACAATATGATGGAACAACGTCGTACTAGTAACAGACGCTAATGTTTTCTATTATTATTTATTTATTTAACAACTAGCGCCCCGACCCGGCTTCGCACAGGTGTATTATACATATAAACTTTTCTCTTGAATCACTCTATCTATAAAAATACCGCATCAAAATCCGTTGTGCAGTTTTAAAGATATAAGCATACATGGGGACAGACAGCGCGAAGCGACTTTGTTTTATAATATGTAGTGAAAGTGATGATACATTTCGGTAATAACGTTGACTGAAACCTAACTTAAGTATATCTAGACAATCTATAGTTCTCTAAAGTTTACTATAATAATTACACAATTATATAGGTAAGTATATGATTATATCATAAAAATTTTGTTTAATGTACTCGTAGTCTATGAAGTTTTTCATAATGTTCCGTAGCGTCCACATAGTCTGCCACAGCACCTGTAGGTACATGTTGGCACGGTAATGATATCTAATTACCGTGATGTTGGCCAGCAACCGTGCAATCTACTGGCTGCAGCGTGGAGTCAGCTATGTAGTAGTATCTATACTTACTTTACTTTTTACCTGTACGACATACGACTGTAACTGCCGAACGATTGGTCATGTTACATTCAGTCGTAAGTACTCATTAAGCCCGATTACAGAGGCGCCATCGTAATTATATTAGCTAAATCGCATAGTTCTGTTTCTTTTTCGCTTTAGGCATTTGATAGAGAGAACGCTTTTTACGTTGCTATTAAATGTACGCTGGCGCCTCTGTAATCAGGCTGAATGTCGTATAAATCAATACTGTGAAGAGGTATAGCTTTCTTCCGCCACGGCACATGCCGTTGCAGCCTGCAGCGTCCTTTGGAATTGTACCTTTAAATACCTGCCTTACTGGGTCGCGTGCCTAAGTAGTTTATGGAAAACAGGGATTTATGGTCAGTAAGTCAGGAATATGTTTTAAACGGTTTTCTTTAATTTTAACGTTAAGTAGCGTGCAGAATACAGCACGAACAAAGCAGTTAACTATCAGATATTAAGATTTAATTAAGATTTTTCTTGAAACGTCCGAAATTAAAGCTAACAAACTATAGTCGGTAGCGCATTGCATATTTTGCGTGGTTTGTTACCGGTGTTACTACCAATCTTACTACCAGTAGTAAGAACGGTAAATGAATTACTCTTCTTACAACTTCAGTTGAAAGTTGTTAGAACAGCAGTAAAAAATTGCCCATGTTACTACCGTGACGTGCGTTATAGAAGCAAACAACATGAGTAACCGTTTCAGGCAGCTAAAAAACACTGACACCAGGGCTGATGTTTTTCCAGGTCTCCTTTGGGTATGAGAGTTACAAAAAAACTTTTACGTGAGAAGTCAATCAATCGGATTAACTAGAAATTATTAATATGTTTCATCAAATAACTAAATAATATAATAATTTTTCGATTCCATTGTGTACCATTGTGTTTCCATTCGAATTATGAAAAATGGAATGGGAAATGGAATTCGATTCCATTGTGTTTACATTATTATTTTTCAAAAAAGGCTCAGCCGATTTCTGTAAAATTTAAATTGGACCATTCCGTTTACAGACCCTTATACCCTTTACCCGATATTTATACCCTTTTAAATTAAAAAAGATTTTTTCGATTTGGTTCACAATTGGCGAAATTATCGATGAACTTACACAAGAAAAAATACAATACAGACGAACATAGAACCTCCTTCTTTTTGGAAGTCGGTTAAAAGGTTAAAAATACTACACACTAGTTAGTTCAACAAAATTTTCATAACATACTACAGTCTGTTATGAACTCAAAGTAAAATTATCACTAATGCCTCGGTTTATTATAAGTACTCAAATCGTCCCATTTTCCACTAAATTACTCCACCTTTCTTATTTATGTGACAAAACTACGAAATATACAAGCAATTAACAGTTTATTAGACCCAAATAAAACCAATTGTATTCCTGACCCGAGAAAATCTTTTTCTCTTCTCAGCATGACTCCAATCTTGCCCCGGGGCTCCAATAAATTGTAATTTATATTCAATTAATGGAAGAATCGTAACTTATCTGTAATTACAAGTCTAGGGCCGGCTGATAACAAACACTAAATGCTTAACCAGTGAGCTGGATAGCGCTTTTATTTCATTTAGGGGATAAGTTAGGTATTTGGTAAGGGGATAAACATCTTGTTTTCTTTTACTTCTTAGTTTAAGAGTGGTTGTCTACTAGATGGATTAAATAGTAGTTTTCTTGATGCTGAAAACAATATTTATCCACGGAAATACTGCAACATGAATGAACAAAATATTCGCATAGGTAAATAGTTAGTTAAACATTATGTCTTCATTTAGATATTTTAAATGAGTTCATTTTTATCACTTTCAGAAAATGAACGTTCAAAGTACAGTAGTATTTTAGTAGTTCAGTCATTTAGATCCAAATTGTTTCTGAAACCCTTTTTAAAAGGTAAACATTGACTTATCTAAATGTGGAAAAAACAACGTCATATTTTTAATAATATATTAAATTTAATGAAACCTTAAATTTTACAGATATATTTCCATCCATTTCGAACCCAATTTTAATTTAAATACATTAACACTTTTTAAGAAGTCAAATACCTAATACACCAAACCTTACTCCCGACATGGATATATTTTCCGCAAAACTTTTAGATATTTCTAGCTAACGCCGAATTAGCTGAAAAACTTAGCTATCGCAAAAAGTCACGTACCAAATGCCAACGTACCCAAGTCTAAAATAATAGAAATTCAGTTCGTCCAAAAAACAACAGCTTCACCAATCCTTCGTCAGTTTTACAACGTTACTCCGAACTTATCGTAAACAATCCAGAAGAAATTTAATTTCAGCGTTCAATGGCCGCGGGAACTTTTATGATGGTTTTTAGTGTTTTTTGACCTGTCTGTCAAAGATATTGAAATCTCTAACTCTTCAAAATACCTACTATTAGAATTATTTATTTCTTGCACTTGTCATCATCGCAAGAGGCAGCAAGTAAGGCACACAGTAGGTACGTGGAACCAATCGCTCTTTACCATAAGACCAGTTTTGTTGTTTTAGATCATGATCTTGTATTTTCAATATTTTTTTCTTTATTGGACTGTCAATAAACTTTGTAATATCCTGTAAGTACTGTAATCTCAGAATAAGGAAAAACAGTAGAACTGACATAAAGTAACAAAGTTGAGATGCATGATTCCACAAACATGGCGTCGAAGATCTATAGAAACTGCTATGTAATCTAGACACAAATGACACTTGAACTGCTGATCAAATGTCAAATTTGATTTCACAAAGATGGTGGACAAACTTCAAACGTCTCCTAGGTAGGGCTTTTATTTTAAACTTTATCATCAAAGCAATAATGTCATGTCATTTCAAACACCGCCCCTATGATTGTAAATCATAGCAAATCAGGCCTATACCTTATAAAAAGTTATTTATTATAGTTTTAAGTTTTGATGTATTTTCTGGTATTATATTTAAATTAAAGCTAATGCTTAACATACATTAAAACTGAAATAAAAAGTCGCTGTGACATCTTAATCAGGCCGAAATATTTTCAAATGGAGACAGTAAGCTTACTGTCTGAAATGAAATAAATCTGAAAATCAAAAGTGTCAATCAGAAAAAGTCTAAAAATAATTTTATTTTCATATTACATAATATTATTTTCATCCATCCTGGTTAGGCAAAACCAACTTCACAACTCTTTGGAAATAATAATATTTTAAGACCTGTCAAGACGACTGCCCTTCATTGTTTGAATTAAGCGGTAATAAACAATACAACAAGTAACTTTGAAAAGACAGGTAGGTACAGGTCCTGGGATTTGAACCTAAGACCTCTGTACAAGAAATCCCACGGGCTAGCTAGGCCGCTGTAACTTCCGAACTTCTAACCTAACTTTGGAAGTCTATAAGGAAGACCGATGTCGAAGATAATAAAGTTTCTTTGTATCTAAAACTCTACAGACACATACAATACAAGCGTCCAACAGTCACACCTAAAACACAATAAAATAATAATACCACGTGTCTAAAGTAATAAATAGCAAAAACATCTTCAGTTTTATATTATTTACGGTTTTATTTAATCCTGAAGACGTTCAACTGGCTAAATACATAAACCAAACGAAGCCTTGCAAAAATCAGCTGTCAATTTTGACACGGGATTAAGAAAGCACTTTATGTTTACAGATGAATTTTTTGGATGTGCGAAATAGAAAGGATCGGGTAATAATATTTTATTTGGCTATGTAGAATGTCATTGGCATCAGGCTTAATGTCCGTGGTCTGAAGCCAGTTTTATTCTAAAATGACGCCAACTCCGCATACCTACAATAAATAGAAAACAAAATACACATAGCTAATTATGAAATAAATCCCTTTCGACATAGTTTTTTCTATTCTTGCAAGTTGTCGACTTGTTTATTGTAATAGTAAGTAAGTTCGTATAGGCCGGGTGGCAAGCCCTGGTGTCAGAGGTTTTAGGCCGCCTGAAGGCTTCTGACATGGCTAAACTGTTAAAACAACCGGGACCTACAATTCAACGTTTCATCCGAGCCACGGTAGCGCTCAGTTGGAAAATGCCACGGACATTAAGCCTGATGTCAATGACATTCTACGTAGCCAAATAAAATATTATTGTCCGATCTTTGCTATTTCTCACATCCATGAAATTCATCTGTAAATACATAAAGTGCTTTCTTTATTGTGATGTCAAATAAAGTTCTGTTAATTTCATTAATTAAATTAATTTCTCACTTTTACATCAAAAAACTAAAAATATAGATACATTCTTCTTTACAAATGCCAGCAAAGTCGTTTCCTATAATTGCTGACTAAATATCAAGATAGAGTTTACTCAAATGATTTTAAACCTGATCTATTGTAGGTACTCCTTACCATGATGAAATTAAATAATGCAGATCAATTAAATCGAAAACTTTTAGTTGAACTTTAGGCGATGTATAAAATGCCCATCAATCTTAGTACGAAGGGTCAGACGTTTTTAAAGATAAACCAAGTGTTTAAAGATACCTTGATTTTCTTTAACAATTAGCTCTTTTTAATTAAAGCAAAACATTATTAAGAGTAAAGCGTAGACTTTTATAAAGATTATAAGAATTTTAATTAAATGCGTCTACCTTTTACCTACCTACTTCACTATCACTACATAGTATAAAACAAAGTCGGTTCCCGCTGTCTGTCCCCATGTATGCTTATATCTTTAAAACTACACAACGGATTTTGATGCGGTTTTAAATAGATTAAAGTGATTCAAGAGGAAGATTTATATGTATAATACACCTATGCGAAGCCGGGGCGGGTCGCTAGTAGTTTATATTTTAATCTTAATTTTCAGGCTAACAACTCAGTAAATGACCTGAACCGTTGACACGCCATTGCTCTTTATTTAGTAACAGATATTGACCCAACTAAAGATTTTGAGTACCCTCGACCTCAGTTCGATGACATATGCTACAAACACATGCACACAGATTAAACATGGTTAAACATTTATACCACGAATACATTTATTGAAGTGAAAACTTCTTTGGCGGCTTTGTGCACTTTTTGGTATGGGTAAAAAAATGTTAAACTCGCGTCAGGACACATGATCTGATCGAATAGTCGTAAGACGGCGCAGGGCGCTTGAGCATGTGTGCGTGTGTGATATTGTATTTTACCACATAAATGATAGTACTTTCACACTTTGTATGTTCAAGTTTTCACTTCTGCCGGCTCTCCCGGAGTGCAAATCGTTGTTTTTTTTTTTTTTGTTTAATTATTGTATATTATCAAGACTCGTAAGATTTAAATTGTAGAATGGAAACCACGTGCCGCCTATCACAGAGTAGGACGTCCAACGACTATGTGAACTAATAATGTTATGACCGCAGGATCTCGCCGGATACAAATCGAGTTCGGCCGGTCTTACAAAAAAGGGGCCTATGTCTATCAGTGGACATCATATGACTGTATAATGAGGATGATGATAATAAATATCATTATCATCGTCTGCGTTTATTAAGGCAATCATAATAAAAAATATATTAAGTCGATGGCAATAAACCTTGCCATTTTAGGCAACTAAGGCTATTGCTTAAATTATTGCAAAGTTACATTATAATAGTTAGTCCGTATTTTGTCTTTTAATATTTGACTATTTCAATTCACTTGTCAAAGACAAAAACACGGAGTAACTTCTCCGAAGTATAAGTTAACGTTTATTAATAAGCTGGTATAAGAATATGTACAAGTTCCTTCGTATCGTATCAGTCACTTCTATTCTGTTTTCCAGTATCAGACCCCCTAATTCTCAGTCGGAACATGTTACAAGAAACAATTAAGCTGTACTACTGGTCATAATTAATTTAAACTTGTCCCAGACCCTCAGAAACTGTCACTCTGTTTTGATTTCAAACCCGGTTGTTGACCTCGGCTATACATTTACAGAGAGTAGTGGACGACTCGTAGTCCGAGACTCACAGACACTGCATATAAACTACAATCGGAGACTTTAGTCGGGAAACTTTGAGAAAAATGCAATGTTTTGAAGTACTCCAAAGTTCCGCTGTATTTTAGGTAAAATCTACGAATTTCAGGTAGCATTTTGTGTTCTTAGCATCGAAAGTGTTTGAATCTTTGTTCAATAACATGTTCCGAAACGTGGAAACGGTAGTTTGGGAAACTTTAGTCAATATTCAAGCTTTATGTGCATGGTAAAGAATCCTTTTTTCTTTGTCGGTCCTTACAAGACCCAGTACTTAAAGGGCAAATTTCTAATGCCAAATATTACCGATACTTTTGGTTTCCCATCACGAAAGGGTCTTAAATATTCAAGCTATTTGCAGGAAGGTCTGAAAATTCAGATTTTTGTGAAATAGCGTTACAAGTATAAGCGAAACTGCGTGGTGGTAAATACAGGCTGTTTTCTAAGATAAAATATTCTAGTAAGTGTACATAGTAAGTATAAGTATACTAAGTGAACATAATATTCATAATATGTAACTTAATTTTGACCAATGTACCTATACTTACACTATCGCATTGGAATTTCTGTAATGGTAGTTGTAATTGTGACAAATAAAAAAATAATTATTCTTCAAATAATTGTATCATCATTGTGACTAATTTTGTAACCAGTCTTTGCTGACCCTAAAATTAGCTAATCTATACAAAAAGTTCACAGTTAGCTTCCAAAAATAATAAAAACAGTTTTTATTGCAATTCCTAGATTATTCCTTTAGAAAAAGTTAGTGAAAGAAATTGTTGGAGTTGGCAAGGGGCCAGCCCTAGCGTCACCACAAAAAGGTGCTATGTATAATAATACTATTTTTAATATATTTCATTAAAATTTGGCATTTAAAGAACCACCCTATATACCCGTGGTCAAACTACGTGGCGGTAAATATAAGTAAATGGGATCCGAAGCCATTAATCTCCTCGAGTTGTTTGTTAAAACGGAAATCGTTGACCGTTCATACTTTCTCTCTTCTTTGTAATATTATGAACTCTCAACTAATGTTGTCTTATGCTATTTGCTGTTAGTAATACTGTACTGTACTGTACTGTAGCAGCCTTTTTAATAGTCCACTGCAGGACGTAGGCCTACCCACGAAGGGTGATTGGGCCATATTCACCACGCTGGCCCAGTGCGGGTTGGTGGATTCACATACGCCATGGAATTTCTTCCTTGGACATATGCAGGTTGCCTCACGATGTTTTCCTTCATCGAAAAGCCAGTGGTGTGGAATTCCGTACATAAATTCCAAGGAATTAATAAGTACGGGACCGGGTTTGAACCCACGACCTCACGATTGTAAGGCGGGTGTCATTACCACTGGACCACCAAGACTTCAATAATGAAGTAATAGTGTTATGCGGTTCAATGTCTATTGCTCAAATATAAATTTAAAAAAATGTTAAAAAACACACATTAAAAAGTGTACACCAAACACTGTCCATAAAAATGGTCTAATTCACGCTTCTTTCGGCTTAATACACGGTTCCTAAATAACTCTGTTAAATTATGTTTTAAGTCTGCTATTCTTATATATTTCTATAGCTAATCTACATTTGGGCAGCGACGTGAACTTTGAGCCCATCAACTTTCCTGAAAAGAAAAAACCAAATTCAGCAATAAGATACATTCTCAATAAATAATGACAACTCTTAATACAACAAAAACACTAGTACCTACTTATCATTACGAAAAAGGAACTGTTCCATTTCGTTGAGTTGAAATGGCATATTTCTTTAGAATAGGTACCTGTATTATTTTTTTCAATTTCACTGTCCTAAAGAAAATAAATGTTTTGTAAGATGAACAGGGGTTTAATAAATAATTACAAATATCAGTCAGTACACAAGATTGTGAGAAAAAACGGAAAAGAACTGAAGAAAGCACTTATGAGATTACTATCGATTGATGTAGCAATTGGCAGCTCTGTTCGTTTAGACATTGACCGATTCGTCTACGCAACTACTAGCTAATATAATAATACATATTTGTAAATCAGCTTTCATAGATTCCTACGATTGTCCAAAAAATTAAAATATAAAATCAAGTTTTGACTTAGAAGGTTAGGTATGACTTTCTTTGTATAACAGATTTTGGTTCAAAACAAACTAAATCTGCCTACTAAAGCAGCCGTGGTCTAGTGGTAATGACACTCGTGAGGTCGTGGGTTCAAATCCCGGTCTCGTACCAATGAATTCCTTGGAATTTATGTACAGAATTTTACACCAATGGCTTTTCGGTGAAGGAAAACATCGTGAGGCAACCTGCATACGTCCGTAGAAGAAATTCGATGACGTGTGTGAATCCACCAACCCGCACTGGGCCAGCGTGTTGTATATGGCCCAATCACCCTTTGTGGGTAGGCCTACGTCCTGCAGTGGACTATTAAAAAGCTGGTACAAATCTGTCTGTTTAATAATCAAGGATCATTTAAATACACAAATAGTCTAATTTTGTAGTTATGCAAAAATTTACTTATCTATACATCTAATGTCTGAACAATAGTTTAGAGAGCGTTAGTTTTATCTAAAAATTAAATTATTTGTACCTAACTAGCTCTATTTGCAGCTTTGTTTGCAATTCTTATTTCAGACGGCAACTAATAATATAAAATGAAAATAATTTCAATACTCGTTATTATAAATATTTAAAATAACAACAATACAAACATCTAAAAACACTATTTAACGTGCAAAATGAATGTACTCGTAACTCGAACACTAAAACTATCAACTAGCCAATACAAATATGCATAATAACACGCAATTTGACACAACCATAAAAATGTACTGGCCATATTCCTAAATAGACATTTACACAAAATATTTCCACTTCCTGTTAGCGTTGTTTTCCCCCTTTTATGGTCCATAAAACACTGATTTGTGACGATCTCATAGAAACCATCAATATCTAGCGTATTATCATGGAAATGGCCATTCGCACGTACATCTAGAAACGATTTGCCTGACGATGTAGGGAAATGTCCAATTTATTTCTTCTACAGAGGTATAAAGTAGTTTCCCCTTTCTGCTGGTAAGTTTTGTCGCAAATTAACTTGAACGGTTAAACGCTTAGAGCTTTTGAGTAAGTCAATATTTGAATATATTTATAGTATCTACGTAACTACAATGTTATTCTAAGTTTTAAAGCTCTCTTGTCAAATAAATAAACACCGTTTATTTTACAATAATTATTTTTAAAACATATTTGCTTGTAAAGTGGCTGTAATTACACCAATTTCAATATCGTAATGTATTTCATTACGCACTTGTGCATTATTGTAATGTAAAACGCACACCGCCACCGACTGCTGTCACTTTGTGGTCTCGTTTCTCCTACTTTCACGCGGCGAGTGTAATGTAATGTAAAACGCACGATGCTTCGACTGATGCACGACTTTCACTCCGAGTGAGAGTGCTCCATTCCATTGCATGTCTTCTAAGAGTTTTATTCATTTCCTCGCAAATATGTTATAAAACGTCGTATGACATACGTGCGCTTTGAAAATTACAGACGAGGCTTCCTTACAGCCCTCTAGGGCTACCAATATTGCCTCGGCTGTAATTTTCAACTTACCGCACTTACGAGTATATCATAATGTACTTTTACTGAATGTTGTCAAAACGTATCGTTTCGCAAAGTGTATGGATTTTTAGAAATCTCTACTCATCATTGTCCAACTGCGACTTAATCTACTGTTTTTGTCAGAGCCTTCCATCAAAAAGTAACCAATCATAAAACTTAAATGTATCATAGAACTCAGCTTCTCACAACAAAAATTAAACCAAATAAAATAAAGATACTAGATATACAGCGAACATTATTTACCTATTAAACTGTGTACAATCATCGAGCGAGTATCTGTCTATAGGTCACAATCGTGCAAAAAAAGTGTCCGAGCCAAAACCTTGCCCAAGCTACGTAGTGGGCTGGCTTTTTAGGTAGTCGTAAGGTGATTGCAAGCCGACTACAACGCCACGTGATGCCAAAGTGTTCGGTTACAAGAACTAATTAGGTGACATAATGTCGAGATTCGAGAAAACGGTCATTTTTTAAATTAGATATTTGAGTCGGTATGTAAGACCGCACTCGGTATTTTTTTTTACTTCTTTCCCTTAGGGACTGCGGTACTGTAGATATTTCCTCGAAGTATACAATAGATTTATTTATAAATCAAATAATCCATTCATTACAGTAAACTTATCTAAATTTACAAGCTATTAAACAGATAGACAGATAGCGCTGCAAACCTTGACTCTCATGAGATCTCGTGTTTTGCAGTGTTACTCAAACACACACATACACACTCTCTCACACACTTTTACACAATTAGTGTGTTAGTGTTAATAACGTGCATATTGTTCTCTCCGCTTGCTGTCCAATATCTATACTATAGGATCATATATCTTATTACTTTATTCATTACTAATTTTTAATCTACATATTTGCTGTGTAACTTATAAGTATAATAATTAAAAATGAATATCTAAACCTATTTTTGTGTAAAGTCAGGGTTATGCTTTTAATGTTACGTCATACCTCCACAACTTATCAAAAAAATATGAATATTTCGTATTTTTGGTCTCCACAACACGGGCCCTCGAGCCTAGTGTGGGACCGCTGGAAATATTAATAAGGAATAGTTTTTCTTTGCTTCGTTTTATTTTGTCTGCATGCTATACTTAAGATTCCTTTGTAATTTGTGTTTGTGGAAATAAATGAATATCTATCTATATCTATAGATACATAAAATTCACCAACAGCTCAAAATTCATTCAATGTGCAGCTTTCAAATATACATTAATTTATGTTGATAATAACTTTAGTGTCTATTTTAGAATCATCTCTCTCAAGTGTAATAAGCCCCGTTATAAGTTCGTTGACTTTTAACTTCGAACAGTGTTAGTTATGGAACTTGTCAAAGTCATTATAAACCTTGTGTAGGCTTCATTTAAAGTTGTTTACTAACAAAATGTTGCATGGACCGTGCATAGAAGTTGTAGCTAATAGGCAAGATAAAAAGGTAAAAAATCATCATTATAATTAGTCCGTTATGTAGATTATTAAAAAATATTTGACACGTATTTTTTCTTTTGTCAATCGAACAATAAATAACAAAGATAAACCTTGTCAAAGTTTGGGAGTGGGGATCGTGACGTAACTACTCTCTCAAAAGTCTATATATTTGTATGTGACTCGTGACGTCACGTGGTTAACGAGTTCATAGTTTTTTGTTTCAAACAAAAGAAATACATGTGTCTAACATTTTTTGATAATCTATCTGATGGACTTAGTAATTATACTTTTAGTCAACATACCTATTCAATATAGCTGGCTAAGTACAACCAACCAGCCAATTCAACAAATGACAATTTGGATAAGCCAAACATTCGAAAATTGCTTCAAAGCGCACTCTATTTGATTTGATTTGAAAATTTAGGAATAAATTATTCTGGATTGTTTTTAAAATTCGTCGTTAGTTTTGATTTAGAAATTGGATGAATTGTTTTACTGCTTTTAAAGTGTAGCTTGTTATTATGCAAGGATTATTTTGTTGTGATTTCAAAAACTTTTTGCTTTTTCGATAAAAGAAACATTGAGAATATAATTTTTAGTCCCGTTTTTACTTGACCACGAAAGAAAGATAGTTATCACTAAGGACTGGTACTTACATAATATGAAGTTTGCACCTACTTACACATAATATGTTATATATACTTACTTATAGCCATGAATAAACTTGGTTGCCAGAATTTACAACGTAACAAAGATGCCAAAATATACATTACACTATTTTTCAATGTTACTTACAATTACAACATATTTACCATTTTCTTAACTTCCGTACCTATTGAAGTTCTAGCTTCTACCTAAAAGATTAAAATCATCAATTAAACCAGTTTATTTAAAGGTCCTTTCTCAGTTGAAACTAAATATAACTAGTTAAATACTTCTAGAAGTAACCGGGGATAACCGGAGATAACCAATTGACCCTTCTCAATGGCGTACCGATTAAGGTCAAAACAACACTAGCGTTTATACTCAAACTGTTATTATCCTAAGGGACAGAGAGCACAGAGGAGGGATTCTCAGTACGCCAACTTACGACAAATTTACTAAAGAAAAATTTTGATCCACTATGCTTTCAGAGGGGGAGTTTGAAAGCTGTATTATCACACGCGCATTTGTACATTTTGGCCAATATATAAATTTAAAATGAAAAAAAATAAATCAACGACTTATATGGAAAATATTCAGAAATCCAAAAATTCAGAAACTGTTTATGGTTAATTTTGCAGGGAAAGGTTTTAAATTATTATCATTTTAAATGTTAGTATTCATTTAGCAAATATATTTTGCAGAACCGCGGCAGCTTCTACTCAAACTTAATGGAAATAGGGGGATAGTTATTAAAAGAATTTTCATGAAGGAATTTATTTTAGTTTAGATGAAGTTTATTCACTGTATCAAAATCTACAGTGGCCCTGAAAATCAATGACAGTTCAGTAACCTCCAATTAAAAAGAGTGTTTTGCAATTCTTATTTTGAGAGGATTCCCAAACGATGTCAATTATTATTTCGTTTAAATGTGTTCAACATTTTCTGGGATTAGAAGTTTTTAATTACGCGTAATTGATATTATATGATGGTATTCATTAAAGATATTCGAAAATGATGAGACGTATTTTTAGGGTTCCCAAAGGGTAAAACGGGACCCTATTACTAAGACTCCGCCGTCCGTCTGTCCGTCTGTCTGTCACCGGGCTGTATCTCTCCCGCTCACTTAGTTTTTATCCTTTCCTACGGGAACTGTTAAATTTTATGCGATAAAAAGTGGCCCATGTCACTTTTCGTCTTTCAAACTATATTCATGCAATAAGCCAAGGCAAGTTGCTCCGTTGCTGAGAAAAATTTATTGTTAAGTCCTACGGGAACCACCATTTTTTCGGGATAAAAAGTATCCTGTGTCACTTTCCGTCTTCCAAACTATGCCCACCCCAAATATCAAGTCAATCCGTTGCTCCACTGCTGAGAAACAGTTATTGTCCTATCCCATGGGAATCACGAAATTTCTCGAGATAAAAAAGTATCCTATTATCACTTTCTGTCTTTTAAACCATAGGTATTAGGGTTTCCGATTTCTCGAGGTTTTTTAGTTCTCGGGTGTCGAGACTTCTCGAGCCTGATTTCTCGGGTCTTCTCGGGTTGTCGAGAAAAAATAAAATACGTCTAAATTTTTGTTTAATTAATAAAAAGAGTCTTTAATTTAACTGTGTTTATTTTACATGAAAAAAATCAACATAATTTTTAACAAAAAAAACAAGTTCTCAATAAAAATCAGCTCAAAACAAAATTGCTAACTAAAAACAATCATACTTCTCCTTATCATAACTAATCTCATCTCACTAATCTGTAATAAAAAACAAAATCTCTGTTAACAATCAGCTTAAAACAAACATCTTAACTAAAAACAATCATAATTTTTCTCATCATAACTAAAGATCACTCACTAATCTCACTATGTGGGTGGTATGGTATCACAATTTTTGGCAGTTTTAATGTAATTAAATAAGAGATATCTATCTACTATTAATACGAAAAATATAACTGTCTTTAAGCCTGCTTATTAATTCTTATGAAATATGCCTTAAGATAAACCAAAGCATTAATAGATTTATCAGACAGCCGGCTCCTAATCTTACTGACCACATTTCCCGATATGGAAAATACCCTTTCATTTTCTGTTGAAGTCGGCTTGACTGAAATTAATGCTTTGTATAGTGTTTCCAGATTAGGGGTCCTCTTGCCTGTTTTTTCAAATAGCAAAAACTCTTTTTTTATAATTGATTTGGAAAGCACCACAGCATTAGTTGATTCACCATTTCTCGAAACACCTTTTATTGCTCTCTCTAATTGAGCTGCAAAGCTGTCTTGTTCAGTTTCTGATTCGCTTACGCCTGCTTCGACAACTTCTAAATTATTTCCTGTCGAAGGTTCTGTAGTAGTGGGAACAGTGGGGTATAGATGATTGAATAAGTCTTCAGCGTACTATCCAATTAAAAATGTCTTGCTATTATCGGTAAAATAAGCACTCTTTTTGAGAATAAAATTATCGGGGCTGTTTAGGTAGCGTAGCAGCGATATTAGAGGTGTATTCCGACGATCTGATATTTTCATTTTAAGAGATTCTACTAACTGAAGAGCCAAAGGGTCGTCGATACTTTCTAATTGTTTTAGCAACACATCTGTTATAGCCTCTGCAGTTAGTAAATTGGCATCTTGTCTGCTCAATGCTTCAACTGCAAGTTTAGTTGGCGTCAATATCAACCGCAATTTTTGTAGTATAGGAATATTTTCCTCCTTCCATTTAAATGAGCTATCTAAATCAATCAAGGCTTTTTTAATGGAATTTTTTAACTTCAAGAAACGCTCAATCATTGTTAGCATTGCTGTCAAAGGATGCCGCTGCCGCCTCGCATTTACAAAGAAAGCTAAGCGTAAAAATGTTTATTTAAACTTCTCGATGTCTCGACTTTTCTCGAGCTGAATTTCCCGGGTACGAGACCGACCGATTTCCCGGGAATTCCCGGGACGAGAATTCTCGGGAACAAACCCTAATAGGTATCCATACCAAAAATCAGGTCAATCTTTTGCTCCGTTGCTGCGTCAAAGAGGAACAAACCAACAAACTTTTTGGTTTGATAATATTAAAGTATGATGATTCTGTACCATAAAGGTAGAATAAAGAAACATGTTAAACCTCTAATGATAGAAGATTTAAAAATATTTTTAATGTCAGACAAAATGACGGCCTGGTATTAAACGTCATAGTAACATGTAGCAAGCAGAGGAAAAATAACATTTTATCCAATTTTAATGTCAGTTGTCATTTTCAATCCATACTTTATTTCCTCTTCAAGGGGATATAATGGTAGAAAAACAATTTGTCCCCTTGCCATGCTACTTGTGATTTATAAAAGTCTGCAGACAATGTCACCTGTCATCTAATTACGTTTGGCTGTGACGTTTCGTTAGTCCATATTAGCGTCATAGAGGAATTAATCACTTAGCGTCTTTGTGATAGTGGCGACAGTTTCGCTTTCGATGGTTTTTGTTCTGTCCTACAGGAACTATGCAATTTTTCGGGATAAAAAGTATCCTAAAGCTCCTTCCGCCTTTTAAACTATGTCCATGCCAAAAATCAAGTCAATCCGTTGCTCCGTTGGTGCGTGAAAGAGTAACAAACCAACAAACCAACAAACTTTTCGGATTTATAATATTAGTAAGGATTTGCGAGGAAATTAATAAAACTCTGACTTTGAGTGAAAGTAGCATCGTGCGGAGTGAAAGTCGTGCATCAGTAGAAGCATCGTGCGTTTTACATTACAATAACGCACAAGTGCGTAATGTCTCTCACGCTCTTGAGTGAAAGTAGGAGAAACGAGACCACAGAGTTCTGCAGTCGGTGGCGGTGTGCGTTTTACATTACAATAAAGCACAAGTGCGTAATTAAATACATTACGATATTGAAATTGGTGTAATTACAGCCACTTCACGAGCAAATATGTTATAAACTCTATTACTGGCATGTAAGATTTACAGATCTAAAAGAGTTTAGAACACTTACCTCTACAACATATGCAAGGTCATAGGTATTAAACGCAAAACCTTTTAAGGGCGGGTCTAGAACATCTAGACTCACAACTTTTGTACATCGACTTTTGAAACAACACAAAAAAAAATTCGCTTCTCCATACATTTTGCCGCGCGTTGACGAACTTTTTGTATGAAAAAGCTGATTTTCCTTGGTGATTTTCCAAAAGTCCTAGAACAAAAGTTGTTTGTCTAGATGTACTAGACTGGCTCATAAAATGTTTTGCGTTTAATACCTATGACGCTGTATAAGATTAGAAAAAAATCGTTTAGATTGTAGTGATGCGTACCTAAACACGTAGTAAACTAAACCGTATCTCTCTGCCATTAGGCAAAACAACATAAACCAATTATTTATTGATTTAAAACAAAATACAATGAAATGGTTTTGTCTTTATCGAATGTACGAACAACGTAACGTAACATGGTAACATAACATTTTATGTTAATGAGGAACAAACCCAATTGTCGGTTACATAACAGAACATCAGATTAGAACCAAATTAAGCCCCTTTTCTAATTATAATATTTTTCGTTAGACTTTTATTCTGCCCTTTTATGAACCACATAAGGTTATGGGAGTACCGTTTTATGGTTTTCTTGTGGTCATGAGTCAGAACATTGTTGTTTGTTGCTCTTTTATGAAAGGGTTATCGAATTTCTTTAATTATGTAAACACAAATGCAAATGTTTCATTGTAGTTAAAATTTCTGGATTGCAACGACATTAAATGTCGTTGCAATCCAGAAATTTCTCCTCTACTAAAGCAGATAGGAAAAATGTATAAATTTTATACATTTTTCCTATCTGCTTTAGTAGAGGAGATTTTTTGTTTTTACCTAGTATGTTTAAATTAATTATTAAGCTAATAATTACTAAACTGAGTTTTTCTTTTTTCAATAAAAACAGTTAGGTCTATCACGTTAGCCTAAAGCGGGTTATAAGATTTCATTTATCTTCGAAAACATGAGTACAATATATCGCAGACTTACAGGCTATCTCTTGCTGTTTATTTCACCTGTTGGAAAAAGTGGTAACTTATCTATACTATCTATCTATCTATCAGCCGTAGGACGTCCACTGCTGGACATAGGCCTTCCCATGTATTTCCAATAAGGCCGGTTGAAAGCGGCCTGCATCCAGCGCGTTCCTGCGATTTTTATTATATCGTCAGTCCACCTAGTCGGTGGACGTCCTACGCTGCGCTTGCTGGTCCGTGGTCTCCATTCTAGAACTTTACGGCCCCATCGGCCATCCGTTCTTCGAACTATGTGTCCTGCCCATTGCCACTTTAATTTGCTAATCCGCTGGGCTATGTCGGTAACTTTGGTTCGTTTGCGGATCTCCTCATTTCTGATTCGATCCCGCAGAGAGACGTCGAGCATAGCCCTCTCCATAGCACGTTACTTATCAATACGCTTTTCACATATACTTTGAAAAATAAAGATGTTTGCCTTTAGATTTTCAACCCAGGTGTTCCAGATTCCAAATTGTATCCAAATTAGACTTCTATAACTACGTCATTACAAATCTCATTCATAATCTTTAACATTTTCATAATGTATTTGAACATTAAGACCAATATTTATAACCTAAATCTCAATTCACAGCTAGCGCTAACATCGAAATTTAGTTTAATTCAAATATTGACCTAAAAACAGTTTCAAGAATTATAAAGTATTTCCATACAATTCATTCAACTAGTATTATATAAGGTTATTAAATTTCTGTCGTGAACAAAAATGCCATTTCCTTTGAATAAAGCTAATTTTCTGAAAGCGCTCCTACAATTTCCGGGGCTTTGGATTGAAATGCCATAGGTATAGGATTATTTTACCGTGGGAATATAATTACTTTTTCATAAAAAATCGCAACACCGACTTCCATAGTGTACAGTAGTCGAAGATTTTGCACGGATCGATGTGAAATCCATGTACATTATTTTGATAAAATTTAAATGGAATCATACCGAAAGTATACCCTTTTAAACTAAAAAAGATTTTTTTGAATCGGATCACAATTGGCGAAAATATTGATGATAACACAAAAATAAATAAAAAATTAGACTAAATGAAATAAATTAGATTACATGATACTGTGATATGAAAACGCGCTAAAATAACTGTGTTCATGTGAGTGACATATTTACATTACGTGGTAGGTAAATAGGCACAATACTTATAAAATCTGTCTTCTTTAACCAATCGTACCCGGGCGAAGCCGGGGCGGGCCAGCTAGTAGTTAATAAAGGCACTTTTGCCCGATAAAAAAACAAATGAAAGTAGGTAAATAATATTACAAGAACTGCATTGAATCTAACTAAATTCAACGTTTTCTACAGTTTTACTAGTACATTTCTAGAATAGTGCTTTTAGTTTTTTCAACACATTTATTCTAAATCCCTAAAGTGTTACAATTTATGTACATGTATAACTATTTTATCCAAAGGTACAAATGGAATTGGGTTGAATGGTATTACAATCGTAGTCTTAAATGTAGAAAAGTAATAGAAATAAAAAAAGATTTTCTAACAGAAAACTTTTACGAAATTATGTTTGGAGACATATGCCTCGTATTTACTACCTAAGTTTATAAAGTAAATGTTATCAAAGGTGAACTTTGTACCTTGAGAACCTGTGGAACAAATAATGTAGAGACGCGGCGGTGCACCACGCTCATTGTGCGAAAAAGAGCATATTGTCCGAAATCTTCTAAAATTTTTCAGTTATTATTGACAAAAAAAGCAAAGCAAATTAAAATAAGTTACTTTTTTTAAATATCTTATTTCTCTATAATTATATTGTACATAGTGCAGTTTAATTTGTAAATATTTTTATTTTTGCAACGTCTTTTAAGTTTCTTAACAATTTTTAGGGTTCCGTACCTCAAAAGGAAAAAACGGAACCCTTATAGGATCACTTTGTTGTCCGTCTGTCCGTCCGTCCGTCTGTCAAGACCCTTTTTCTCAGGAACGCGTGGAGGTATGAAGCTGAAATTTATATCAATTACTCAGGTCTACTGTCCCTTGAAGCTGTGAAAAAATCAAACTTCTAAGCCAACGCAATCAAAAGATACAGCCGTTTATGCCGCAAATTTTGAAACTCGCAAGTACTCGCAAGGGAATCAAAACCTAAAGGGTACTTCCAGTCGACCTAGAATCTTGAAATTTGGCATGAAGCAACTTTTTATAGCACACATAAAGGAAAAATTCCGAAAACCTTAAATATTTAGTTACATTACAAAATATATATTTTTTAATAAATATAATCTTATTACTTTTTTTGTCGTAATGAACGAACTTTGTAAACCTTGCAGGTTTGTACGGAACCCTCGGTGCGCGAGTCCGACTCGCACTTGGCCGGTTTTATTATATTGCTATTTATCTCGTTTATTGAAAATAAAAAACTTATACTAAAAAGATTTCTATCGGCTTATCATGCAAGTATCAAAAACGATTAACATCTAAAGTAATCCTAAAGTCGATAAATTCTGCGAATGCTTTTGTATTTAATGTTTTTCAATTTAATTTTTTTTTTTTTTAATTATCTTTTTATTTTCTAAATCCATATACCTACACGTATTATGTACGTACGTACTCATTCTAGTTGCTAAAGTACTATCAACTTGGCATTCGTTTTCTAGCGCTTAGATATGTGATTTTTTTTTATTTTCAACTTGAGCTCTTTTTGACATTTTTGTATTTGGTATTTTTCTTTGTTTATTAATTTTGTGGTTAAGATATACTGTCAAATAAACTTATTTAATTTCATTTTACAACTCTCAGCGCTAACGTAATGGTGCATCTTTCTATACCTTTGATGAAACCAAGGCGAGTTTTCTCCTCAAAATTACAAAGTTGTACCATTTCCAATTGGTTGATGTGGTTTCTACTCGTACTCATGTTACTCATTACAACGCACCGAAGTTTAAACTTACTTTACTTGAAGGTGTGGATGAGAATAGGCGTCAGATTTCTTACTATCAAGTGAAATGTACGTAAAATTCTGATGAATCACGAATTTTAACTTGGATTTTAAGACGTACCTCTAAATAATCTGTAAAACGAACAATTAAATCATCTAAAAGTAACACCAACACTCGTACACCACTTGTACTCGTTATGGAATCGACACTAAAATCTTTTGGCTTGGATCATTAGCATTTAGATCACGTTTAAAAATTACTTTCACAGATTACATACTTTTTGTTCAGTTATTGAACTTGTATTATGGAACTGTAATATTTCGACGTTGGTACTATTTCATAGTAGGTTTAAGTTAATTAACAATTAAACAATTTTAAACAAACAATTAAGTAAACAATGTTTATTTCGGTTCATACTTTAACTTTAAAATACAGTTAATTGGGGATTTCTTTAAAGCAAAGGTTTGCCTGTATCAGGAATACCCGCTCTTCCAGAAAGAACATCGAAATAATTAATAATTTGTTCGTAAGGACTGAATATATTTCGCTCTAAGAGTCTCTGTGTGATGCAAAAAACACCATGTATAGTAAATATTTTTAAACAGTGTCTAAATAAAGCAGAAACTACAATAGTTTCCGTCTGTAAAGGACCCTTGGCGAAAACAAACTAAGTATAACAGTTTTCGTACATTACAAACAAATTTTACAATTGGAAAATTGTCCTGGAATCCGCCTGCACCCGGCAGTTGCAGGTCGTGAAGACTCTGATTACAGGACATTCACAACGCCATGACGGCCAACGTAAGTTTGTTGATTCGCAGGGTTGAGGGCGCTGAGAGATGCCACCCGTCCTCGCGGACAGGATAAATAAAATCATAATAAGGCCTCTGCCCCTGTCAGGTAGACTAAAAATAATCACAACACATCAAAAAATATTCACAAATCAAAACAAATTCAAATATCGTGGAACCCAAGGTTTTCCAGGGATTACTGTCAAATCACAACAATATCACATTTCCAACAAATTTTATACGCCATACGTCTAGGAACGCAGACGCGTATAAAATACGCGTATAATATGTAAATTTGACACAAAACATGAGACTTTGGTTAGAGCTATTTCAGACGGGCGTGTCGACCGCCGCAAACACCGACACCATCTTTTTAGGGTTTCGTACCCAAAGGGTAAAACCGTTTTTACTAAGACTCCTATTACTAAGAATCCGCTGTCCGTCCGTCTGTCCGCCTGCCCGTCTGTCTGTCTGTCACCAGGCTGTTTGTCATGAACCGTGATAGCTAGACAGTTGAAATTTTCACACAGATGCTGTATTTCTAATGCCGTTCTAACAACGAATACTAAAAACAAAATAAAATAAATATTTGATACTCCCATACAACAAACCTGAATTTTTAGCCGTTTTTCGCTCAATATTAATAACGGTAACAGGCAGAAAATTGAAGTATTCACAGAATATTTAATTTTATGTCAACTTTAATAAATAGTCAATAAATTAAAATAGAATAAATATTTAAGGGGGCCTTCCATACAGTACGGAACCCTTCGTTCGCACTTGGCCGATTATTAAGTTGAGCTATGTCAGTATATTTTTCACGTTGGCTTGCAGCTGGCTGGCAGTGGCTTAATTTTTTCAGCGATTCTGGCTGTGTCGACTCGCCCGTTTGCAACCAGCCTAACTCTTGCTTTTTAAAATATTCGAAGGAAGCTAACCCGAGTACGTTGACGCGTAAGCCACAATTTATTCTGTTCGTAAAAAACTCTAAATTCATTCCATGAAATTTGAATTCACTTGTACTTACTCGCTTTTGTCGTAAAATTGGCGTATACGGTCGTAACATCATGTTTACTAGGGTTTTACGGCTTCATTTAAAAATCATAAAATATTTAAGTAGTAGTACTTAGTAGTAAGCTGATATACCCAGCAAATTGAGAAGATATATTTCAATTTAATTATATTGATATTGTTATCACGCTTTAACAATTTACTTATTTTTCTAATATGTAGTATATTATACAGGGTTATTTCTAATCAATTAGCATCTTTTTAGGGGCTTATTCTGTACATCAAAACTAACAACTTTTGTTCTACGACTCTTATTAATTCTCAAAAAAAAAAGTTGTTGTTACATAGATAGAACAAAATCGTTCACCCTCGACAAAATGTATGGAGCAGTAGATTTTTTTTGAGTTTTGACAAAAGTGGCAGAACAAAAGCTGTTAGTTTTGATGTACAGAATAAGCCCTAAGGATGCTCATTGATTAGAAATAACTTTATAATAGGGACATACCAAATAGTGCATGGGTTCTTTGTAAATTGTTTTTAATTACGTAAAAAATATTTTTGTTCTATTGTCAGTTTCAGAAGACTACAAAATAATAAAAACAAAATATAGCTTTAGGTAAAATAAGAGCTTTCTATGAATAAAATTGTTCATGAGAGATATGATTTGAGCATCAAAGATGTCATCCCAAGCCTTATCATATCATAAACAGAAATATTCACAAATTGAATAACTTGTCTAATAAATTTCAATTTTGGGACATATCTATCTACGAGTACACAAAATGCGATACCTATCTCACTTTTTGATGTCTTTGTTAAGCAAGCACAAAAGATGTCCATGATAAAGTCGACCAAAGAACAGAATATCTGTACTGTATGACAACAATATGATTAGTTGACTAAAGATTGAATTTTGTATTTTGAAAATTAAATAAACTTTATTTTCAATTACATGTCAAATTCACAGTAAACACAATGTCAAGGTCAATTTGTCACAGACAAGAAAATACGCCATGGAAAGAATTTTGAAAATATATTACCTCGACTATAAAAATATTGATCTGGATCTTTCCTACAACAGTTTTCCAAAAACATTCATAAACATCCCTTTTTACGTCTTAATTCCCATAAACCGAATATAAGAAGGGGGAAAACGAAGCACACGTGAGCGTCGAAGTACGGAATCAGGACATAAAGTACGGATTTTATGCTGATCAAATAGCATTCAGAAAGCCATGTGTAAAAATGTCTTCTACAATGTAGCGATAATGTTTGATTTGTGGGTGAACACGGAAACAAAACAAGTTTAATCGTTATTTTATAATTATTATGTTTGATATCATTTATAACTCTAGCTAAAAATTATAATGTATAATGATTTCTTAAGTAAATAACGTGTTATTTCCAAGCTTATTTTTTTGTAGGAATACGGCGCGTAATTCTTTTTTATATGTCTATCTATAATACCATTTTTTGGAAAACACGAGTTTAAAGTTAAAAACTTGAATAAGGTAGATACAAAATAATATTTATATTTGGTTCCAATATCACTAACAGCCATATCGATTATTATTTGATTTCAAACAAACATAAACTGTATCAAAATCTGTTCATTCGTTTCAAAGATATTATAATAATTATTTATTACTTATGCCACTGGGTGCCCTTCGTGGGTAGGCCTACGTCCTGCAGTGGACTATTAAAAAGGCTGGTACAGTACAGTATGTCACTGACATGTTTGTCAGTAGCACAAACCAAGAATATATTAGATTTCTATTTTTCTTACATTTTATTCCAGGAAGAGCCCGTAATAACTACATTTACAACACATTATTATTATATACTACGGGACTAATTGTCACGCACTTAAATTATGAGATAAATAAATACCTCGTCATCCCTACGTTTTGACCGGTTTGCATCAATCGTGGTCACGGGAAGACACATTTTAGGAAAAAATAAATATAAAACGACATCGAAGAAAGAAGAAAACAAGACGAAATGTTGTTTCCAAGTGCCATAATATTTATCACTATAGCACAATATTCCTTTCTAGGAATATCTGTTCATTGATATTGAATATCTGTTTCAGTTTCATGAACTTACAAAGTTCTGAAAATCACGAACCGATAATAAAGTCCTGAAGGACTGTCATAAATTTTCTAGAACTTGTAATATTCACAAATTGTTCCAGACCCGACAAGAAATTTAGAATAGACTGTAAAATAAAAAGGCATTTTGTTTCGAAAGAAAAGTTTAGTGTAGAATCGTATTCTAAGAGTTTGGCTTGTGATTGAGAAAACTGAGATGTTTAAGAAAGTTTTCAAGTAGACACTTTTAGTATGCTTCAGCCTGTATTAACCCATTGCTGGGTAGGTTTTCTCTCCCTATTGTTCTTTATATTAAAACAATCTCATCTGTATATGACCTGCAATGGTTCTGATATCGTTGACTCATCGGACAAGTAGACCACCTGTCCGATCAACGATATCACCGTACAGAAAGCTTATCTTTTATTTATGAGAATGGATTTCTTTAGTTAGAAAAAAATCCCCAGCAGCATTTACCACAATTTACGTTACCAATTCACCATGTATGATTACATTTTTAAGCTATTGCATAGCTTCTATCGCGGGCCTTGAGCGCGGGGACCGAATCCAGAAATTCCGTAACGAAAAAACCTCACGCTCCCCACTCCGCCGGGCAAGGAGGTGTGGCTTGAAGGCCGTGCATCGTCTAACGTCGTTTCAGTTCGGCAGTCTTCGACACGGCGTTGTGTGCGATTAGACGTATTGTACGACTCTACGAAACTCGCACGAATCGAGACGAGCTGCTCCGAAATGCAATAGCTTTACCGCGGCAGTCCCCGAGTGCCACACGTCTTTTTTTTTCTTACCTATGCTATCCTAACCTCTTGCAAACTCCTTTTGAGGAAGTCAAACTCGTCGCGCCAGCCTTTCCTGGCTGCGCTGTGTACCAGGAATCCGTGATTATCTCGCCAATACGTGATGATCCCGGCTCATCAATCAGATATACCCAATCCCAATTTAGCTAGGCAGCTTTTGGGCCCTTTTGATGGAACGCAGTGTGCTATTGCGGAGTCAGTCTTTCTTTTGCTCTCAAACACCCTGCGCTCCATTTAATATTCAGACCTCAAACTTTTGTCAAGTGTGATTTCATCCAGTCAATCTTAGGTAACCACTTCTTCATATCTCAATTCGTTCATTGGATTATCTATCGAGAGCTCTTTGAATTCCAAATGATTTCTGAGAGGATTCTGTAATATTCTGTGTGAATACGGCAGGATTCTCGGTAGGTATTCCCTAATACATACGATTCAATCGTCGGTATTCGATTCTGCATTAAAATTTAATTAACGCTGGGTTAGGTCTTTGAACTGTTAGGTTCGGTCGCAAGTCCGATCGAAGTTTGTGCAAATATGTATATGACAATAATGATGTCCATTTGTAAAGACAATAACACAGATTTTTGCTAGATGTAACGTGTTTAGAAAAATCGCCTAAGATTAGAAACAACGTTAAAATGTTAGATGATAATTAGTTGGTTTTTGGGGAAAATAAAGCATTTAATTATCTTTTCTAGACTTGGATAGTATAGTAAATTGGTATCGAGATAAAGAGTTCTAGTGAGCTTTATGAGTGACAAAAATATTAAAGTTAGAACTGAAATTTCCACGATACCCAATTTCAATTAAATGTCTATGCAAAAACAGAACTCTTAAATAAACGCGATAAAATTAAATACTAAATTTATAAATACAAAACAGGTGATTCCAGGCTCTGGTTGTTTTAACCGCTTTGCCAAGCCAAGACCTTCGGACGGCTAAAAAACTCTCTAGCTCTCTCTAACTAACTCTAAAGCGGTATATACAAACTTATTTAATAATAGCCAATTCATAGAACAATATTCAACTCTGTCAATTACGACAGAAAACGAAACATTTCAGATTTTCAGTAACCTCACTAACACCGGCGACTCGCAGCTATAAAACGAAGTGTTACTATCGTTTACAGTAGTTATGCCAGCGTCTGGATCTTTGACCGGTGGACCTCAGGTACACGAACTAACACTGGCACTAAACTCGGTTAGTATCCTTTAAAGTGCTCGTAACTTGCCCACAAAACTCGAAAGTAAAACCTTTTTTAAAAATAAAATTCGAATTGAAATCGAGGGTTCTTACAAATGTTTGTTAATGTAAAAGAATAAAATGTTTGATTGCTTACACGAAAACTGTTTACACAACTGCGCTGGAATATTAATAGATCAGAAGCTGCAATCTAAAGTATCCCACAAGCTCTTCACTAAATATTTAACTATTCATCTTTCAACCCGTTAATCAAATCAATGCTAGTAGGTACATAATTATTTTTTACAAAAAAGCATGACCGACTTCACCCGTGTACAGAATTCGCGAATATTTCGCACGGATCGGTATAGCATTTTCCACAATATTGTTAATTTATCAAAATTGGCTGAGCCAATTTCGATCAAATTTAAGTGGAACCAATTTCGAAGTATACTCTATCCAATAAAAAAATATTATTGAAATCGGACTACTATGAAAACGGTTATGCGTGATTATGCATTAAAAAATTATATACGCGTCGAATTGAGTACCTACCTCCTCCTCAGGTTTGTCGGTCAAAAAGGACAAATAAGAATTTTAAACTCCAACCAAGGAGAATTTATTTAAATAAGCTAAGAATCTTTGAAGAAGGAAACTCTTTCTTCAGAGCTAAGAATCATCTCAGCCACATTACATGTAAAACTTTTTTCTTTTTACATGGTTTAAAATATGCAAAAAACAAAAACCACTATGGAAAACCTAAAGTGTTTTTACTTGGCTATTCCATACCAAATCTTGATACTTTTATGATTGTATCGATCGTTCATATCAACATTCGTTCAATGCACTAGTACTAAATGAGATCGTCTCCATGCTGAGTCCGTAACAGAAGAACGATTACAATACAGACTTATTTTGAATTAATTCTTGAAACATCAGTGAACAGTGGCTTAAATTTTTTTCACTGTGTAGGTACCTCTTGAAATACCGAGTTTAGATTCTCAGGATATTTAAACTAAAGTATTTCAGTAGTTACTTTCAGCTAAAAAAAATATCATCTTCCCTAAAGTTAAACAAATAAATGTGATATAGGATTTTTTCAGGAATAAATCATTGTTCTAAATATAGAATGTAGCAAACCTAGAGAAAAGAGAAGTGTACTACATAGAAAAATCCAAGTGCACTTTATTCCTTTTTATGACAAAAAAAAACCGCACCCGATATTTGATTTTCTCATGAAAATTTATTTTTAAAAAAATTACCAAGTGCGAGATAGACTCACGCACGATGGGTTCCGTATCTTATGGAAACCCCCATAACCCCATTTCAAGAGTCTACCCTGTTGTCGTTATTAATATGGAGCAAAAAACTGCAAAAAAATATGTTCGTTGTATGCCCCCCTTAAATATTTATTTTATTCTGTTTATAGTATTTGTTGTTATAGCAGCAACAGAAATAGATCATCTGTAAAATTTCAGCTGCCTAGCTATCACGGTTCATGAGATACAGCCTGGTGACAGACAGACAGACGGACAGCGGAGTCTTAGTAATAGGGTCCCGTTTTTACCCTTTGGGTACGGAACCCTAAAAAGGAGAAAATATAGTTTAAATTGACAGCATTTTAAAACACTATTTAATATTATGAGTTATGTTATGTTGCGGGATTATCTGTAGCTCAAAAATCATCAAAATTACAAAAATAACAAAACTTTAAAGTGAAAATATCACGTTCAAGTCATTAAAAAGATCATATCTAATCTGCATATAATATCGAACAAAAACATAATAATTCTTCAATGAACAAAAAATAAACAGTACTGAAAACTGCGCCGTAAAATTTCAAACGCTCATTAATTTTACTGCCCAATTTTCCAAATTTTCTTTTAAGCAATGATAATAACTTAAAAACTAAATAATCCAATTTGAATTATTAAAAATAGCTTGCGGGTCTTCGTGCCGATATCTAATTAAATGACTATTTTCGAGTAAAAAATATGAAAATAAGTTTGCCGCTTATTAGTATTCCAAGCAGTGACCAATTCATTCAGCGACTTTCAAACTTCTATTGGGTACGTAGAGGGCGCTCTGCTTATCATATTTATCATACTTCTGAGCCCTGAGGGTTTTGATTTTTTTATCAACTTCCAAAAAGGAGGAGGTAACTATGTTCGTCTGTATGTATTTTTTGGTGTATGTTCATCGATATTTTCGCCAAGTGGGAACCGATTTAAAAATCTTTTTTAGTTCGAAAGAGTATGAACCGAGGTTCATTAAAATTTTATCAAAATCGGCTGAACCGTTTTTGATAAATAAACAAAAATGTGCATGGATGTCACATCGATTCGTGCAATTTTTTCGAATTCTGTACACGATGGAAGCCGGTGTTGTGATTTTTTGCGAAAAATAATTACTAAAGAATCTAAAGATGTTTATCGTATGACCATCATTATGAACAAATTTTATTTTAAGGCCAATCCAGTATTCAAGAAAATTTAGAGATTTATTTTTATTTAATTTATTAAACTTATGTCCTCAATTGTGCACCTCAGGTCTGAAAGGGTTAAAATTTATTTCTCACACAAAACCGCAATTTGGAAACGAAAAAATGTATCTATGAAACTAACAACTATTTTTTTATTCGAATTCTGGGTTGGCCCCATAGTAAATGTTGTTCATCATGATGAAAATTAAAGCATGACACACGATAACTTCAGCTCCTCTATAAACAATTAAACAAAGGCAATTTAAAACAAAATACAGTTCAAAGTGTGATTGGTGCTCGAAGTTTTTATTTCCAATGTTCACGATCCGTTGCAGTCAAGTTGCTAATAAAACTCGTCTTGAGTAAATTGCCCTGTTTCATTCTTAGCTTAAGTTTCGATCTGACAAATCAAGCTGTTTTAACAATCTTTCAAAATGGAGGAGGTTGTTATTATGTACTACGCTAATCGCGCACTAAAATTACGAGATAAATAAATACCTCATCATCCCGACGTTTCGACAGAGTTGTATCGGTCGTGGTCACGGGTAGACTGGAATGTGAAACAGATGGTACCGCCAATTCAACTTGAACTCGAAAAAATTTCACCACGACACACAACACTGACGGTATCTAATAATGTCCTGCTACCTACACTACGCGATTTACATTTGTTGATGACAGGATTTCCACGACGCCGATGACTTAAATCCGTCTCGTAATTTTAGTGCGCGATTAGTCCCGTAGTACATAATGAGGAGGTTAAACAAGATGTTTTTAATTATTACCGAAATTAAGGAAGAAGGGTCGGCACGGTAAGTCTTCGGATGGGCGACTGCGAGTGGCATTTACATATTGGCGCTGCGATGGCTCGGATAATATGCTAAATTGGGGATCCTAGTTGTTTTAACCGTTTAGGCATTGCAGAACCTTCAGGTGGTCTAATAATTATGTTTCGCAAACAATGGCAAAACCGCCTTCCATCGTGTACAAAATTCTATTACTTCGCTCGAATTGTTTACATTAGTGTTGATTTATCATAAACGGCTCAGCCGATTTCTGTAAAATTTAAAAGAGACCACCTTGGGAGTATACCCTTTCGAACTAAAAATAATTTTTCGATTTGGTTCACAATTGGCGAAATTATCGATGTTCATCGTGTACAAAATTCGGATATTTCGCTAGAATTGCTAACATTATTGTTGGTTTTTCAAAAACGGCTCAGCCGATTTCTGTAAAATTTAAATGGAACCACTTCAGAAGTATACTCTTTCGAACTAAAAAAAGGATTTTTCGATTCGGATCATAATTGGCGAAAGTATCGATGAACATACACAAAAAAAAAGTACTTACACACGAACATAGAACCTCCTCCTTTTTGGAAGTCGGTTAAAAACTCTGGACACCAGGACAATACGAACTTACTACATATTACACGTACCTGCATACCCTTACGTACGTACGTTGTATACGTACCTACCTACCCTTATCCCACTTATTCATATGGTGAGTAAATTTATTATACACCCATTACTATTTTTTATCACAATAATAAACACATTATTTGTTTAAACTATTTCTTATAATAAAGTGAATCCATAAAATTTAATTTACATTGGTTCATAATTTTTTAACCTCTTTAAGTATAAATAATATTATACCTACATAGTTCGAGTTTTTAATAGTTGTATAATAGTCTAAAGTAGAGAGCAGTTTATATTTTGTAAACATACACTAAAATTTTATTTACATTTATAGACGAAATTTTAGTCATAAAGTTAAGATAACTGTGGCTATAAGACTAATCTCACACGAAACAACCAAAATCTAACCCGTTTTCAATGCTGATGATGATTAAATAAATAAATATTGGGGGACATCTTACACGCGGTCTCTGACCCCAAACTAAGCAAAGCTTGTGAAATGGCTGCCAGAGACTGATATACTACATGTTCGGTATTCACCGAACAATAATAACACAATTTTATGTTGTGTAATAATCTTCTATATTTCTTCCAATAATTACATTTATATTTCGCTTGTAGTATGATTTTTAGGTTAGTTTTTAGGTAGGTGATTTACGTTGAAAGGCTGGTGATCGAATGTAATGGAATGAGTGAGTGAATGCAAAGGTGAAAGATGAATGAATGGTTGAATGATAGTAGGTCGCGAAGACGGCGCGGACACTACATATACATATTTAAAATACATACTTATATAGATAATACCTAAATAACACCCAGACACAGAGCAAACACCTATTTTCATCACATGAATTCTTGTCCTGGGTGGGGATCAAACCCAAGCCTCTGTGATCCAGAAGTCAGGTTCACTAACCACTGAGCCACCGAGGCAGTCAAATTTTTTTCGCGTTGTTACGAGTTGCGATTGTCGCGTTAGCATAATATTTTGTCGTCGTTTCGGCCTTCGGACGTCCACTGCTGAACATATATCTCCCCTAAAGATCTTCAATAAGACCGGTTGAAAGCGGCTTGCATCCAGCGCGATCCTGCGGTCGATTTAACGAAGCTTTTACAGAGCGGCTTTACAGCCGATTTTTATTCATCCATTGCGGTTGAGTTGCCGTTGCTCGTGTAAGATTGGCATTAGGCGTCAAGCTCTAGCAGGGATAGACTGAGGTTATTTGACCCGAGAGCGTGCCAACACATCATTATTCTCAAACTACATCATTACATGAGTCGGGATTTACGATAGATTTTAAGATAGCTAGAGATATTTAGAAATAATTAGCAAGAATTCTTAAAAATGTATCTCCTTGGCAAATAAATAGCGAATTGGGAGTTGGGAGTCGAGCTCGTTTTGTTTTGTAGGTTCAGTAGTGTTTATCGCGAGACCGACCAACTTATACTGTTCACTATTTTAAATGCATCTGTTTCTAACCGACTTCCAAAGAGGAGGAGGTTCTATGTTCGCGTGTGTGTATTTTTTTTTGTGTATGTTCATAATTTCTCCAATTGTAAACCGAATCGAAAAATTCTTTTTTAGTTCAAAAGGGTATACTCCTGAAGTAGTTCCATTTAAATTTTACAAAAAATGGCTAAACCGCCTTTCATCGTGTACAAAATTCGAAAATTTCGCTCGCATTGTTTACATTATTGTTGATTTATCAAAAACGTGAGCCGTTTTGCCATTGGAAGGCGGTTTTGCCATTTTTTGCGAAAAATAATTATATTAATAAATCTACAACATCTACGAAATCTCGATGAGTACTTGAAAGTCAAAGAGTCATACTAAGCTACTTACATATTGACTAGATTAAATAAAATTAAAAACTTTGAAAATGCCAGATTTTGTCACAGACAATAATATATAACAATTAAGAGGTGTAGGCATGCCTGTGTTTTAAAACTCGTTTTGTGTTTAAGGTTAAAATAGCAAAAATGCTAGTTACTAAGTAAGTTTTTGCGAATCAAATAATGACGCAACTTGTACCTCTTTATACCAATAGATTTATGCCTTTATAGAACTTCTCAGAACTCTAGTTATTAGGGTTCCGTATTTTTCTCGAAACAGGAAATCTCAAAGGCACTTATAATCACTTTGATGTGTTTTAAAGGCCTTAAAGCTTGCTGGCTGCAGGTTTTTTTCTTCATTCTATTGGAAGCCCCAAATGGCTTTGATTTTTTGTAATACGATCACTTGCCTTCCATGAAACGTATTCTTTGATATTGTGTTTGAAAAGATATTTTACTCTTTGAGAAAACGGTATTTTTGTAACTCTCGGTTATTTAATGTGGTGTCAGTGGTAGCAACTTGCTTTATTTTTATTTTGGAGCATATTTATTCTGTAACTAAGGTATGATGTTATAATTTGTTTGATAAAAAGTCAAATACAAAATATTATTTAACGCCAAAAAACGAAAGGAACATGGTTATGGAACCAGATATTGGTTTCATTTTTTATTTAAATTTTATACTAGCTTAGCATTTTGTCATTTTAGCCGCTATTTTAGTAGTTCTATCGAAATCTTCACTATATTTTTGTAAAATTAAATCCATTCATCAGCTATAAAACGCCCTCTGCTGGAAATATTCCTCCGCTATAGATTTCCAATAAGACCCTTTGGATGTGGCTGGCATCCAACGTGATCCTGCACTCACCATACCTACCTCATGCTCCTCGCTTGTTACTCCCATATCATCCCATAATAATAATCATAAGTACGCACCGGCGCCAGTTCTCGAGAATGGTCGTGCGTTGCTCTACTGGGGCCGCTCTATCATCACGGACAGGAGGCTCACGAGGTTACCGCCATGTGGGATGTGGACTCGACGATCATTGTCCCGATAGTCGTTTCGTTAAACGGCTTAATAGCAAAGAGTCTCGACCGCCACCTTAAGAGGCTCTCGCTAGACAAGGGTTGGGGTTGGGTCAAGGGTCAGAAACAGCAGGCAGTAATCCTGGACACACTGTAAAATATAAATGGGACCACTTCGGAAGTATACCCTTTCGAACTATAAAATAATTTTTCGATTCGGTTCACAATTGGCGAAATTATCGATGACGTTCACAAAAAAAAAATACATACACACGAACATAGAACCTCCTCCTTTTTGGAAGTCGGTTAAAAACTATTATGTATTTAGTTTTGAAAAGTCTTACGCCACACGAACTAAAATATATTGCATTATTTACCTAATTCTCCAACCACAATTCAAATTGAATCTTGTTTCAAGGTATTTTAAACAATAATTTTGTTTAGAAACATTTCCAATTTGTCTGAAAGATTCGCCGAGGGCAATTCTGTCTCACCTCGGTACATTGTTTCGATTGAACTAGTTCTGTCATTAGTCAAGACTCGACTTTAGTCTGCAGTTAGTATGGCCTGAAGTTAGGCTCTGCTTGGAGTTTGCAGACGTCGGAAATTTTTGACAAAAGCGAGTGGAAATTGCCGACGGAGTTTCTGTGCAGACAATGTTCTATGTTTGTATTATTTAGAATATTGAATTGAGAGACTAGCGTTAAAAAGATATTTTACAGTGGGGCCCAGACTTTATACTATGCTTCAAAATAAGCGTACAAATTACTGCAAACATTGCTTTCTAATCCTATTTTTGAAGTGATTTATTGTTTGTATGACAGTCATGTTTTTCGAACAAAGTACTAGTATAACAATAAAATCGAAAAATATTTTTCTAACTAAACTGTAGGTCGTTATTTAAGAAAATCATTGTGAAAAATAAATAAAACATAGTTTTTGATTCAATTTTAGGATCTTTATCATACGAGTATTTTATAGAAATCATATGTGAAATATAAATATTACTTCATTTCTGATAAAAATGTTTAGATCTTTCACAATCCAAAATTCATTTGTAAAAATAATAATTATTTTTCACAAAAATGGCAAAACCGCCTTCCATCGTGTAGAAAATTCGAATATTTCGCTCAAGTTGTCAACATTATTGTTGATTTCTCAAAAACGGCACAGCCGATTTCTGTAAAATTTAAATGGGACCACCTCGGGAGTATACCCTTTTGAAGTAAAAAAGAATTTTTCGATTTGGATCATAATTGGCGAAATTATCGTTGTTCATCGTGTACAAAATTCGGATATTTCGCTCGAATTGTTTACATTATTGTTGGTTTTTTCAAAAACGGCTCAGCCGATTTCTGTAAAATTTAAATGGAACCACTTCGGGAGTATACCCTTTTGAACTAAAAAAGATTTTTTCGATTCGGTTTACAATTGGCGAAATTATCGATGAACATAGAACCTCCTCCTTTTTGGAAGTCGGTTAAAAATACAGTTAATCTGTATATTTTTGTAAGTTTTAAATACTCTCAAATCATTTCAAACTGTGACAACCTTGCACTCGAGCCTCAAGACACAAGCCTTGAGGTCAGTTTGGGGCTCACAGGTCGTCTATATGGAAATGCATTTTTACTTTATGGCAATGCTGTTATATATGAGACATAATCGAAATCAACTGAATTAATTAGTTTCTCGCTTTAAAAAAAAATCTTTGTTTTATTTTAAGAAACATACCTGTTTTTAAATGTAATCAAAAGAAGCGATTGTCCCTAAACTTGTCATGTCATTCTATTAACTAAAATGTTACAGACGTAGCATCATAAAGGCAATCAGCTCGACACCCGGCCGGTCTAGACTACACTACAAGCACTAGGTGCCGTCTAGTATACCCAAGATCAAAGATCTCACGAGAAGAGCCATGTCTTGACCTAGCGGGATCATACCGTCTCACAAAACTCTGCGTAAAATCATAACTAAGAAGGTAAGTATGTGTGCCTAACGCCAATAATTACACAACTAGTAACAAAACGTTAAAAAAAAATAAGACATTTTACATTTAATTAATACACTAAAACAAAGATTAAGACATGTTATTATTATTAATTTAGATTAAGATATAAACTAAAAAAGCGTTTTTAAACCAAAACCAACAAAGTATGTACTTATTAGCATGGTGCTATTACAACGTTCAAAACTACCTCGACAACAAAATTTAATGATTACACAATGTAATAATCACTTTATAAATAAATAAATAATTGGTCAAGTATGCGCTCACATAACTGTACATTTTGCATTACAACAAGTTTGGTAAACAAGCATTTTGCGGTATACATATTCGTAGGTATTTGCTACTTATTAAGCCCGATTACAGAGGCGCCATCGTAATTATATTAGCTAAATAGCTTAGTTCTGTTTCTTTCTCACTCCAGGCATTCGATAGAGAAAACGCTTTTTACGTTGCTATTAAATTTACGCTGGCGCATCTGTAATCGGGCTTAGGTCTTATGACCGGCTAAAAAGAAGGCGTATCTCTAGATTTCTATGAGCCTAGACTCATTTCCAAGTCGTCCGAGCCACTGGACTCGAGGCGACGCCGTTACGCCAACATGTTTCGATTGTTTAAAACGATATAAAGCGCTGGATACACTATGTGGGCGTATAAAAAACAAGTCCCAATTCTATATTTAAGTTTTTTTTTTCACATGAATAAATCCGCGCCTGAACAACTCGCCCGTTGTAAGCGATATTGTGGTCGAAGATAATACACGCAGAGATTCAAGTTATACAGGGTTATTTCTAATCAATTAGCATCCTTTTAGGGGCTTATTCTGAACATCAAAACTAACAACTTTTGTTCTGCGACTTTTGTCAAAACTCAAAATAATATTTTGTTGTTCCATAGAAAAATATCGTTCACTCGCGACAAAATGTAAAAAAATCAGCTGTAGAACAGCTGATTTTTTTTACAAAAGTCGCAGAACATAAGTTGTTAGTTTTGATTTACAGAATAAGCCCCTAAAAGTATGTTAATTGATTAGAAATAACCCTGTATATGTTTATCCCCGGAAACAAGAAAACCGTCAGTCCCATTCTTTGGCGATACGAATTAAAAAACTAAGTTCCTAAACAGACGAAAATATTTATAATATTAGTGACTGATCATGCATTAAGCATTTTTTAAGACAAAAACTAGGTACAACGATAATGAAATACTGTTGTTATTTTTATTTTCAAGTTCATAGATAAAAGTGCTTTGTTACAGTTGTAGGTTAATTTAAAATCGATAAAAACAATTAACTGGCTAGCCACGCACCACGATTATCTGTGCATGGTAAATGAGACGGCTCTATTTCAGGGACCTCCACTAGACTTGAAGTTGATTTGTCATTTTTAATTCACGGCGAGGGCTCAAGGGTAGATAAGATTGAAATATAAATGGAACTCCAACTAAGCAAAACCATAGAAAACAAGAAAATAATTCGGTCCAAACATTGTTATAGAGGAAACGCAAGTAATAAATTAAAGTTCTACTGTACCTACTGCTATTTTAATTTCCAAAACTCTAACTCACGTAAAAATAGAAGATTCATAAGAACGCTACACTCATTTTTTTTAAATTGGAATTATAGGCTTATGTGTTTTAAAGATAATTTCCAGAAGCGGGGATTCTCATATCGTGTTTGATACATGTGTTTAAAAGTATTTTTTCTCTATGTACCTATATAGTAATTTCTACAGACTCCAGCGATACTGCTTTTTTATTCAAATGTACTTATCAGAGTTGTAAAAAAATATGTTTTTTTTTTTGAAACATTTTTAACAGTGTTCCGTACGCAAAGGGTAAAACGGGACCCTATTACTAAGACTCCGCTGTTCGTCTGTCTGCCTGTCTGTCTCCAGGCTGAACTGTTATAGCTAGGAAACTAAAAACAGAATAATATAAATATAGGGCTCCCATACAACAAATGTGATTTTTTGACGAGGGGCTCCCATACGGTACGGAACCCTTCATGCGCGAGTCTAACTCGTACTTGGCCGATTTTTTTATTCATTAGTTTGTAAATTAGGAAATCGTACAACTCTAGCTAGCATAGAAATCCGTAATATGCGCACGTAAATGAAAGTAATAAAATCAATCCATTTTTTAAAAGCATGCACGTAAGGAAACACAGTTTTTTTTATATTTTAAAGGAAAAATAATTTTACATTGTCCCCTACTCGTGTGTGTGTCAAATGCGTATCAACCCACTAATATGATAAACGTGATATACAAAACCACTAATATAATTAAAATGCACTGTACACACGTAAACACTGTCTATTACGGCCCTTTTTCTTTGTTTTTTCTTACATCAGTTCGTGTGAAATCGCCCTTAACGTGTGCACTCCCTGTTATTTCTGACGTACGAAAACACGAAAATGGATATTGTCCGAATCTAAACGACTGGCATTTCGACTTCTTTCTCAAATTAAATAAGCTCTGAAATCATTTGGACACGGTTTTATATGGTGCAGATGCGTGCTATGGCATTTTGTGCAAAGAAAAATTCTGAAAGGTAATAATGTTGAGTATCTGCAGTATTTTATACAACACAGAATTATTCGGTATTTTACTGTGTCGAAAAGAGTGCTACGAACCAACATTATCCATTCATCAGCCGTAGGACGTCCTCTGCTGGACGTAGGCCTCCCCTATAGATTTCCAATAAGGCCGGTCGGAAGCGGCCTGCATCCAGCGCGTTCCTGCGATCTTTACTACAATAATAATAATAAATAAAATGATTTATTGACCCAATTTAATTACAATTTTACTATATCATTAGTCCACCTAGTTAGCGGACGTCCTACGCTGCGCGTCATAGTCCGTGGTCTTCATTCGAGAACTTCACGGCCCCATCAGCCATCCGTTCTTATGTGACCAGCCCACTGCTATTTTAACTTGCAAATCCGCTGAGTTATGACAGTAACTTTGATTCGTCTACGGGTCTCCTCATGGAAAACCAACCATCATTAGGAACAGCTTTTACTATGGGGTCAACCCGCAATTCTGAAAAAAACAGCGATTTCATACATTTTTTCGATTCCACGTTGCATCTTGTGAAGGAGAGCTGATTTCTTTTTTTATGAATTTCTGATTGACCCCATAGTAAGAGTTGGTCATAATGATGGTCTGAGTCAAGCCTTTTTGGCTTAGACCCCTTTCTGAATTACCTTGTATATGATGAATAGGTAGGTGATACAATCCTTAATTGACCTGTTGCTTTTATCACCTAATTAAGAATAGTAGACTGTAGTTGAAAGTAAAAAAGCCGTTCCTAGTAATTTAGTAGAAAAACACTCATTACAAGCAAGAATGAAGTGTACATTCAACTACCTCATTATCTTTTCACTAAAAGTCCGTGGTGTGAAATTTCGTACATAAATTACGAATATCACTAAATAGCGTAAGACAAAGTCGCTTCCCGCTGTCTGTCTGTCCCTATGTATGCTTACGAGTATATCTCTTAAATTACGCAACGGATTGCAATGCGGTTTTTTTAAATATATAAAATGACTCAAGAGGAAGGTTCCTATGTATAATATACTTGTGCAAAGCCAGGGCGGGTCGCTAGTTACGAATATAACAATGCTGTAACGGGCAAAGACTGTTCTTCAGTTAGTTCAGTTATTACTTATCTACAAAGACATAATGTCAATATTTCTAAATTTTGAAAGTGCCTCTTTATTTTAAAGTGTAGGCAAATTGAGTTCAAACAGCATCGATAATTTTAGCGTGAATCGAGAGATTTTTTGAAGCGTAACTAAAGTACCTTGGTTTTTAAGCAATTTTTCACTGTGGTATAAGAGTATTATCAAGAGCACTTAGAAAGAAATCTTATAAATATACGGATCATTATTTCAGTGTGACATACACGTGCTATGAAAAGAAGTATAATGCTAGAATTATTTCATAAATTTTGCGTCTTTGGAGTCTTTGTGTAGTCAGTTACAAAGTCGATTTTCTGTCTCACTGTCCTACTTTTGATGAACGAGCCTTTTGAATCGTAATGTAACAAGCGAGTAAATGAAATTTACATGGAATACAGATTTGTAAGAAAAATACAGAGATGTTTTGTTAAAAAAGTATTTACATATTTCTAATCGCCAAAGTCAGCATGTGAAAAAAAATATTACAAAACATTCTATAACCATAGATAAGACCCTATATTATGACAATATAAGTCATGGGTACGTATACAGGGTTATTTCTAATTAATTAGCATCCTTTTAGGGGCTTATTCTGTACATCAAAACTAACAACTTTTGTTCTGCAACTTTTGTCAAAACTCAAAAAAAATCTGTTAAAGAAGGTTTCTTATGTAAAAACATAAGAAACATAAGAAACCTGTGTATCTAAGGAAACCGTACTAAACAGTCTTGTCAAATTACTACGATACAAAATATTCTGTCTGAATGCTTTAAAATAAATGTTATTTATTTTATTCATCGTTTTATATTCTCAACGATCCTCATCAAATTCCTCGCAACAAAATCATCTTTTCCATACATTTTGTCGAGGCTGAACGATATTTTTCTATGGAACAACCACATTTTTTTTGAGAAATAATAAAAGTCGTAGAACAAAAGTTGTTAATTTTGATGTACAGAATAAGCCCCTAAAAGGATTCTAAATGATTAGAAATAACACTGTACATCGTATTTGGGTTACAGTTGCTCTACCTACATTGCGCCATATTTTTAGAGAAATCTCTTTATAATAAGTACAACCTGAATATATTTTCCTACCAAAATTTTAGGCCGTTAAGAAATAAACTGTGGAGAAATTATTTTAAAAACAAATAAAGCCAATATACCGGTACGGTACAAGGACATGGTTGAAGTTCCATACATTTTTGCAATGTTTTTTTTTTTTGTAATTAAACTGCTCCACTTGCGTTTTATCGCCCAAATATACTTGCTAATTAAGCCGTTACGTAAAATGTGGTCAACGTCTTAACACTTTAAAACATAAGACTGGCAGCATTACCTAGCTACTTAATTAATGCGCCAATTTACGTGTTCAGCCGCAGATTGAGAACTATGTGTATCATGAAACAAATATCAGCCACAATTCTACCAAATGGAAATTGAATAATAACTAAAAAAGAATATTCTTATTAGTAAAGAAACATTACCTACAGCTTTACACTGTCACATTACCACCCCTACACTGTCGATTTTCCTTCGATACCTACGAAGCGGTTTGAAATAACATTTCTGATTCATACCGCCAGGGAATGGAACAGTCTTCGTGCTTTCCTGTTACCTAAGAGATATAATCTAAAGCTTTTCAAGGACTGAGTGAATGGGGATCTTCTGGGTCTGCGTGCTTTGTGGTGAACCAGTCGAAAACAGAAATCACACCAAACTGAAAATGTTTCAACTGATAAATTCACTTAGCTAAGAGTACCTAGATATTAAATTAACAGTAAAGCAATAAACAAACAAGTGGAGCACCGAGGGCTCGATATTGTATTAAGCCTCGATGGCGCATATTGGAGCAAACACTCCGATTCCCGGTAACCTTAATTTAGATGGCTGATAGTTTGGAGAATAGAATCTGAGATACGAGTATAAACAGTAAGGACAGCGGCGATATGCTGCTAAAATAATAAATTATGTATAGGATGGGTTAGCCCTGGTCAAAGAATATCCTTATCCTTACATAGTATAAAATAAAGTCGCTATTTTCGTTTGTTTGTTTGTTTGTCTGTATGCTTAAATCTTTAAAACTACGCAACGGATTTTGATGCGGTTTTTTTAATGGATAGATTGATTCAAGAGGAAGGTTTATATGTATAATACACCTGTGCGAAGCCGGGGCGGGTCGTCTAGTATAATAATAAGACACTGTTGTCAGAGTTTTTATGCTGCCTGAAGACTTCTACCTTGTATTAACGGTTAAAACGACCATATTGAGTCAAGAGTGAATAGGTATGTTCTAGGTCTACATACTCCATCTTCGGCTACAACTTCGCTTTCCACCAGGCGAGTTGGTGGCCTATTCTACAGTAAAAAAAATACAAATATTAGGCTGGTTAAAATGCTTGAAAATGATTGAACTCACAAGCTACAACAATTTGAGTATGGGAAGTAATTCAGTTTCTGCACAGTGTACCTAATTGAAATAGGTACAAACATTACTCACGTACCTATTCCTGAATATCCTGTGTTTTCTAAGTAAATGCGGTCGAAACTCGAGTAGTTATTACTCAGAAACCTGCACCTGTACCAGCCTTATTGATAGTCCACTGCAGGACGTAGGCCTACCCAAGAAGGGTGATATAATCTCAGGAATATGCAAGTAGGTAATTATTATTATATTCTAAGAAAATTCACATTTTTTTACTTCTATCTGGTTATTTGCTCCTACTTATACGTCTAAAGGCCGGCACAGTACAGTACCTACCTAAAATGTAGATGTAAATAAAGTTTGCTACCTCAGTCTCTTAGTAAATTACCAATATATTCTTATATCTCCTTACTGGACATTGAATGTACGAAAAAAGCAGTAGATTGGACGTGAGAGGATATCGATCGCGTTCCAGAGTTAATTGATACTCGTAGCAGAAATCTGTAACAATGACATCGTTTTCTTATACACTGACGCTGGACGTAGGAATAAATTAATTAGAGGGGCAGTGGAAAGAAAATTAGCTCAAATTATAATGGAAATTTGGGGAAAAAGTCTTTTCGCATTTTAGTATGTATGAAATTGTAATAATATCTCTTTGGCTATACTATTTGTATCTGGTTGGTTTTGGTATCATTGAAAATTTAAATTTTAATGAACATAATTCCAAATTCAAATTAGGAAATTGTGTGATTTTCATTTTTTTTCGTACTGTCAAGATGAGTGAATCTAATAAAGAAATTTGATACATTTTAAAATTTTACTACAAAAACCACTTGTCGCGCGGTATTTTGATCAGAAGTCAAAAATTTCTATAGCAATAGAATCATGTCCCTGCGCACAAGATGGCAAAAAGTTATCGAACAAAATGGTACCTATATACTTTAGTTAAATGTAAATAAACTATATTAAAAAATGTTTTGAATTTTCTTAAAAATGCGAAGAAACTTTTTTCCCAACCTTATGATCTTTGGAAGTTTTAGCTAATCCAGTTTATTGTGTAAACGCTCTGACGTTCGGCTTCGCTTTTCCTTCGGCTCGCTCACTTGGCGTAAATAACTGGCGCGAGCAGGAGAAAAAGTGAAGCCGAACGTCAGAGCGCCTACACAATAAGGCCACTGGTTACCATCGAAAGACAAACTACTCGCCAAGACAATTCAAATGTATCCAAATTTGAGGTTGTGTCGTTTCATTGCTAAGTTACTTTGGCCACTTTCCATATCCATCATCAGATCAGCACTATGTCATTATAATATTGCATTATCACGCGATTTACACATGTATGCGAAATTTCAGCTCAATCGGTAACCGGAAGTAGATCAAATTTACCTTATAAGACTTGATTATGACAATGGGACAAGTGTGAGTAAATAAAAGCTTGTAAAAAGTGTAGCTATCTATTTCGATTACAAAAACAAATATGACCAAATACAGAATCCTAATCAAACCAGCCATATTATGCATACCAAACCTGGCAATCAGAAACACAAAGGAAACGTTCGCCCAAACAACAAATGCGAGAGTGAACCAACTGTTCGAACTGAACGAACAAACAAAAGATAGCAATCAATGAGAGATGAAACTCTCAATTCAATGAAAACTCTCGATCCGGTGCATCTCTCTCGTGCGAAGTAAGAGGGTGGTACTGATGATTCTCGAACACAAAAGAATATTGTTTGACAAACATGTAACAAAATAACATAAAAATATTAAAAAAATATGAAGAAAACTACCATCTCCATAATTATATTTGACCGCAAGCCAAAAATGGGGAGCTACTTTTCTGTTCGATTTCTCTGGATGTCACATTTCACTTCAATTTGACGGATTTGCTTAAAACTACTGTAAATATAAATTACCTAAATGTTTAAGAGACCATGCTTTTTTAAAGGTTGTAAAAAGCTCGCAAATCAGTTAAAAAGAATAAACAAGCATAACAATGCTTTTTACATTCAAAACTTGAAAAAAATCTAATATTTGTACACTTGTGTCATTCAGGAGAGCTTTGGCTTCCATTATTCAAAGTAAGTTGTATGAATAATGAAAAAAACTAAACTCTCCTGTAAATTGAGTGTTACTGTGAGTGTTGTATTTATGACAAAAACGAAACTTGTTATATTTTTATCAAAAAAACAACTCTACAAAATGGACAGTTACGAAGTTCACTGCATTGAAAACACGTGCGACTTCTAACTTCTGAGTAATATCACATTTTGCCAGCCACGGTAAAGTTGCGATGATCTAGATAAAATAGACTGAAGCAAAATGTCTAAAAAGCAATTCTGTTGAATTCCGAATTGTTTAAAATGTGTTGGTACTTTTTATAAAATTCTATAAATAGATATCTGAAACCTTTTTTTGTATTTCGTGTCATTGCTCTCCAAGTATAAATGAGTATTGATAACAAGAACGCTTATCCATTTGATAAACTTTTGGAAAACTATAGGTTTGTGTCGTTGATCTTGAAATTAAAACTAACCTATTACTACCTACTAGTGTGATGAAAAAAGTTATCTGCAAACATTTATTTAGTATTTAGAAATACTGAGATTTACTTATTAAGTAAATAAAAGGTTTAACAATATTTATAAAAACTTCTTTCATATTTTTGGTTAGTTAATGTCTTATAATATGCTACGTGCGGCTGTAGTCTCAATAAAATCAAAGAAATGCTGTACACAATACACCACAAAAATACTTCTACTCTTGCTCCATCGAAAATCAACATTGGTTTTCAAGCATTCAAACGTTTCGTTGTCAACAAAGCCAATTTTATCATTTTATATTAATAACTTTGTTTGATCTTTGTCTAATTTTATGTCTTATCCAGTAGAAAAGCTCAAGAAAAAAAGTTTGTTTACGTCTTTTTGAACGAAATCGGTTAGTCGGATTTTTGGATAAACACTATGTGGCGTAAGGAAACTCAATAATTTTGGGGGTTATTCAATTTTGTTTGTTTCGTGTTGGTTAGGACGTTGATCAAAACACGACGTTTTGCCTATTTGCCCGAAAAAGAGATTATTTATGCTGATGGGGAATTTTATTAACAAAACGGTCTTATTGATTTTTGTTTGTGAGCTGTCACTGAATTCGTTTATATTGTTTGAATTTTCAACCGACTTCCAAAAAGGAGTTCTATGTTCGTCTGTATGTATTTTTTGTGTGTTCACCGATATTTTTGCCAATTGTGAACCGAATCATTAAATATTTTTAATTCTAAAGAGAATAAGACAGACGTGGTCCCATTTAAACTTTATTGAAATCGGCTAAGCCGTTTTTGGAAAATCAATAATAATGGAAAAACTGTATTCATCAATTTGAGCGAACTATTCGAATTGTGTTCACGATAGAAGTCGGTTTTGCCATGTTATGCGAAAAATAATCGTCACATTTGTGTGCGAAATGCTTTCTAACTTGAATTCACTATTTCAATGTGTCTATTTATAGATCTGATTCCCTAAAAAACCGACTAAAATCAGCAAGTAGGTAATCATCGAGCTATAAAGCGCCATCCGTCGTCGTAAACGGAAGAAGGCCACCGCGGGCAGTTAAAAACACATTCGAGATAAATGCGACTAGTAAAACGAACCGGTTAAGGCTGAGTCCACCAGAAATGATTTGTAGATGAGCGTCGTCCGAGAAAAAGCTAAACAAATTGAATCACATTATAATTCCGTAAAAGTAAGTAAGTACGTATAGGCCGGGTGGCTAGGCATGGTGTCAAAGTTTTTAGGCCGCCTGAAGGCCTCCGACTTGGCTAAACGGTTAATACAACCGGAACCTACAATGTAATGTGTCATACAAGTCACGGTAGCGCTCAGTTGGAAAATGCCTCCCGCGGTCACCCATCCAAATACTGGCCGTGCGGAACGTTGCTTATTAATTTCGGTGATCGCTGACAAACACCTAATCAAATGACGCTACGATTGCTATAATTCCGCAGGAAACCGTGGTGTTATTGAACCCACGATTGTTAGGCGAGTAGTGACACCCGTCGAACAATCGTAAGTTCCTGGGTTCAAATCCCTGTCCCGTACCAATGCCTTCTTTGGAATTCATGTACGGATTTTCACACCATTGGCTTTTCGGTGAAGAAAAACGTTCGTAGAAGAAATTTGATAGAGTGTGTGAATCCACCAACCTGCACTGATTCAGCGTGGTGAATATGGCCCATGCACTCTTCGTGGTTAGGCCTACATCCTACAGTAAACTATCAAAAGGCTGGTACTACAAGTACAATTCCGTATCCAACTACACGTCAAGGCAGCAGACTAAGTACAGCGTCGTAGGCACTTATAGCAAAATTGAAAAGTCAATAGTCAATCGTTTGTTGCAACATATGTTATGTTTACATACAGGTCTTAAATAACATGTTCAGTCTGAGTTACACATATGACCCTATTAGGGTATAGCAATATTGTGCGGAGCGATTTATTTCAGTTTGCTGTTTTCTGTTCGTCCAAGAGATAATCGTTTTATGAATAATTAAATGAATAATGTTATATAACGATAACATAACGTATTATAAATGCTACTTGTTTCTTAGCGGTACTTGTTGACATTCAAATTGTCACTTCAAATGACACTGACATTTATTTCTTTCTTGTATAGTATTTATTTGGTTTTTAATTTGTTTTATTTTTAATTTGTTTTAATTTGATAATTTTTAGGAGTGTTTTGAAATTAATTTTAATTTTTAAGAAATAAATCTTTAATCATAATATAATTAAAAGAATTGTTATCGGACGTTTTCAAGAACATGTAATGTGTCTACGAAATAAAGAGAATTTGACTTTGACTTTGATGAATAATAGCATTTCTTGATAAGTAGTTCCTTAACTAGGTAGCTAGGTAGGTTTGAGTATTCTCTATACAATGGGTACAAATAAACACAATAGGTACTTTATCTAACAAAGTAACTTCTAATTTTTATCAAACTCGCTTACACAAGATTTTATGACACATTTTAACATAGTAATCTAGTTTTAAACTTTCGCATAGCTCAAAAATAATGAGAACATAGGTTTAACCTGAAACTAAACTAATAAAATGGTAGCACAGTAACATAAGCGTCCAAAACTGATTTAACTTAAAGTTACTTGCTAGTTAGTGGTAATACCGATGTGAGGTAATCAGAAAATATAGTTTAAGGCTTTCGTATACAAGTCGATTCAAGTTAACTAAAGCAGAACTCGATTCAACACAAGTATAGAACCTATGTAAAACCGCAAGTCATCATCATCTTGCCCTTATCCCACTAGGTGGGGTCGGCACAGCACGTTTCCTTTCGCCACTTCACTCTATCATTCGTCATCTCATTATCAACTCCTTTCTCTCACCTGTTTAGATAGGCAACTGACTTAATTAATACACAATACTAAATTTGATGTGTGTACTCCTCGTGTACGAATGCTTAGAAACAAACATTGCGAAAACAATGTGAACGTAACATTTAATACTACTAAAGACGTCATTGCGTCTGTTTGTATAGAGATAATGACGAGCTTAATGAAATCTTATGAAATTATTCAGGCTTTTGACCTTCTAGTAATGTTCTGGCAAGAGCTTAATTACTTAAATGTTTTAAAATGTGTAATGAAAACATCTTCAAAGCGAGTTTTGTTTCTAAAATGAAACATTTCACGTCTACATGCTACTTATAAATTACACTGCACCTCGGCTTGATATTAGGCCATATTTTATAAGACGCAAGGTTTGACTTAGAAAAAATTACGTAACTCAAATGACAGTATAAATTGTAGCCCAAGTTTAAATTGTTATACCGTATTAGATTAAAAAGTACTAAAGATTTTTTTAAAGTCCTTAGTTTGGACACAAATTTTGATACTAGGACTAGCTGCTCTGTTTATACGAAGTTATTTAGTAGAAAATTTCCTTCATCTAATTGTCAAATTATTTATCATCATTATTACAACCATAGGACCTCCTCTGCTGGATACAGCCTTCCATATACATTTCCAACAGAAGCGGTTAAAATTAACATATTCAGCGCGATTCTACGGTTTTAATCATGTCATCCTTTCACCTTATAGGTGAACGTCCTACGCTTAACACCTACGGGAATGTTTAATCAGATAGATCAATGAATATACAAAATATATTACAAATATAACCTAAAGTGCTCCATTTTTTGTAATAGGCATACTAATAAAACATCCGCCCACAAAAAAACTGACGACCTGAATAAATCATAAGACATTAACTTAGATATTATTATTTTCCTACTTCAATCTTGTAACAAACAAAGGACAAATAGACTACATGAATTTCTTTTGATATTTTTCGATTGTTTGTCAAAAAGATTTTACATCGTCTCTTATTTTCAATAAAATACTGTTTAAAATACTGTGTTAAATTTCAATCGAACCGCGAGACCTGATCAAATGGCTTCTTCTTCAATTACCGGATTCTTTAGACATTAAAGCCGTACAAATTGAACTTTTTAGATTTTTATAAAAGTCTAGCTTTAGAGGATTTAAAATTAATACTACATTTACCTTCGACCCAAAAAGACTGATGTATTTGTGTGTCAGTGTATCTGTACCTATACCTGTGTATATGTATCATTATCATCATAACCCTCTGTCCGCGATCAGTCACGGCTGAGCATAAGTCTCTCGTCTTGCACTCGCTTGTTGTTCTTGTTGGGTACCTACATTTAGGGATCTGTCATATCAAATTGTCATCGTTATTAATATCACAAATTATAATGTTATGTACAAGTACATAGAATCACTATGCGATAAAATAATTATTTAAAGCTTAGGACACTTTAGTAAAAAAAAACTAATAACCCTTCTTACTAAAAATCTCACAATATTTGTAAATGACTTCAGGCTCAGATACTTGAATTTGTATTTTGAGACACAAATGCGATCGACATGATAAAATCGCACTTACCAAACATTTTCACCAAAATCTAGGAGCCAAAGTTAAAAAATACGAAAAAAAGTAGGTATTTTAAGCCCCTAGTGTTATGAAAAGTGGAAAACGCTCCGCATATAAATCACCGAAAGTCTGCTTTGTGCACCCTTTATAAGCTTTTTGCCAAATTAAAAACGCTGAGATTGGAAATATTAAAGTTTCTGTAGCTAAAAATCGTGTTTTTCCAAAGACTATTTTGTATTTAGAATTAAATGCTAACCAAACAATGCTGTTTATAACATAGCGTTACATCAGCTATAACAAAGTCATTTTAGTGACATAATAACATGAAATAATATAATTAAAATTAAATATATCACGACAAAAATTTGTAGATTGTATTTGTATTTATAGGTACACAATTTCCCAATATATTTTCAGGCTGCAAGGAAAGTTGAAATTTGACTTTTGTTTTTATTTTGACGTATACCGACCAAGGCATTTGTTTTTTTTTTACTTTTCAGTTAAACAAGTGGAAGTCGCTATTTTGAAGCACTTTTGTGTATAGGTTTAAAATACAATTTTCAATAAATCAGTCAATTTATAGGGTTCCGTACCCAAAGGGTAAAAATGGGAGCTTATTACCAAGTCTCCGCTGTCCGTCCGTCTGTCTGTCACCAGGCTGTATCTCATGAACCGTGATAGCTAGAACGTTGAAATTTTCAAAGATGAAGTATTTCTGTTGCCGCTATAACAAAAAATACTCAAAACATAAAATAATAAATATTTAAGGGGGGCTCCCATATAATAAGCCTGTTTTTTTTTTTGCCTTTTTTCACTCAGATATTAATAACGGTGACAGGTAGATGCTTGAAATATTCACAAAATATGAAATTAAATATTCGTTTGAAAAATGAATAATTAAATTAAAATAAAATATATATTTAAAGGGGGCTCCAATACAAAAATCATTTTTTTTTGCTCAATATTAATAACAGCATCAGGAAGTTGCTTGAAATATCACAGAATATTATGTTGTAGATTCCCTTTAAAAATAAATATTTTAATTAAAATAAAACATATTCAGGGGGCTCCTAAACTGTACGGAACACTACGAGCGCGAGGCCGGCTCGCACTTGACTGATTATTCTATTTTCAGTTCACGATTTCAATGATTTCATTGTAAAGGTTAAATAGTTAAATATCCAAGCATTCTATAAAAATCCCTTTCGTGTATTGATAAGTGTGCCATTTAACCTAAACTGGTTACTAAAATGTACAAAATAACTTACTATGATTTGATGACTGCCTTCGCCCCGTTGCCTCAATAGCCGGCGCCTACACTATCAATAAAGGTAGATCATACTAGCATCGCACACTAGCGTCTCCCTCCACCCACGCACATTAGCATAAGCAATTTGAAATTTCAAACTATGAAAAGAATATAATAAACAAGAATGTAATTATAACCAGAAAAGTAAGTATCCAACGATAGTAAGACAGCTTAGGCTTTGAAAGCAACACTGGCTTGACTTAGCACCAAAATAAACGATATCGGATCTGGACGATACCTACTACATTTTCGGTGAATCAACTACAGGAATACAATATAAAACAGTTATTATTATTATTTACTACGGGACTAATTGCGCACTATAATTACGAGATAAATAAATACCTCATCATCCCGACGTTTCGATCAAGTTGCATCGATCGTGGTCACGGGTACACTATTAATTTATCTCGTAATAAAGTAAGTTCGTATAGGCCGGGTGGCTTGCCCGAGTGTCAGAGTTTTTAGGCCGCCTGAAGGCCTCTGACGTGGCTAAACGGTTAAAACTGCTCGTAATTATAGTGCACGATTAGTCCTGTAGTATATAAGAATAATCTGTTCGAATCGCGAAAGTTTTACAATTACAAACACATAATTATTTATTCATTTCTTTAAATCGTCTTCACACTGTTCCTACACACTTAGTACAATAATTTAATCTAAAAATAAAACTAGTAGTCCGCCACGGACTTGGACCTCGCGCTATTCCTATTTCACTACATAGTAAGTACTATAAAACAAAGTCGCTTCCCGCTCTGTCTGTCCCTCTATGTATGAATCTCTAAAACTACGCAACAGATTTTGATGCAGTTTTTTGTAATAGATAGAGTGATTCAAGAAAAAGGTTTATATTCATCACACACCTGTGCGAAGCTGGGTCAGGTCGCTAGTTGTATCATAATACTTTACTAGTTAACACAACGCAAGTACAGTATGAAAGTATGACTGATACCATTCCCTAAGTAGAGGTACACTCAGTGCAGCTCGAGCCCATAAATACTAAAAAAATAAATAATTTTTAATAAATTCAATGCTAGAATGTTAAAACTATATAGGGATGAGAACCCTTCTTATCTTTAAAACGTGATTATCTTTATCTCGAAAAAAATCAAGTAATTTCACAGCGAATTCTCCAAAAATTCTCATCAAGCAGATCTGATGGAATAACCTGGCCTACTCTATCTAGTCAACTTGATACCTAAAAGTAATTGACATTCGGCTACTAGAAATCGAGTCCAGTTTTAAATTAAACGCTAAGAATTCTCCAAATTAAAATAACAAGTCTTATCTTCAATGCCGAGTCAAAAGTTAAACTTATCTCTGCCTTCGTTAACGCCATTTAATAAGCAAAAGAATCTGAGTTCTATTGTTACTGTGATTATTATTGGAATCACTTATTGAAATTCTTCGCTTTAGTTCTGTTTGATTTTAAGTAGGTTTTTGTAACTTTAACAATACCATACAAAAAATACAAAGCCAACGATTTTATTCAAAGTGAAAATGTACTCCAACTAAAATGAAAGTTCGTCAATTTATTAGAACTAACAAGTTGGTACATATAACTATTAAAAAAACATTAAAGGTGAAGTTACGGTGAACTAACAATAAGATTTTAATCAGCAGCCAAGGTACCGGCTACTTGGTGACGCGAATATACTAATGAAAACCGAATTGTCTACCAAGTATCAAAGACTTTTAGTTGTACTAACAATGACAGAGCAGTGTTGTCAACGTAACAAAATTAGTAAAACGGCACACGGGCGACCTCACCTACGACGCATCTATTTTTGCACAAACTCTAGTTTAACTTGTAATGCAATGACAAATTAGACACCTTGAAATCGGTTGAATAATAGTTCAGGTACTAAAGTCACATCGGAATACTACATACATATATAGAGACATTTTTAATATTATACTTAAAATACTGTATTTTACGTTAAGTTTAAATTATAAAACGGTGGTCTGATTATAACAACTACTATTTTTTTGTGTAACAGGACTACGCAGATAAGTGTAAAGTTTAAAAAAAAACACAGTCTTTCTACGTAGTAATAGCGCCCCTGAAAATTAAATGTGGCCCATTGCAATTTCACCTTTTCAATGTCCTAATCTAAGTAAGTTTATTCCGTTTAAAAAAAACAGTAAGACGGATAAATAAATAAGCTACGTTCAGTTATACAGTTTATAAAATGGTCTTACTATGTTAAATATTTGCAATAAAAATCAAGTTAGTTAAAATTATGAATAAAATAAAAACTGAACACTTGACTTTAACAGTTGAACTAAAAATCTACCGTTTACCACTCCGGGTAACTCGGCAAAAATCCCCAATAATATTTTAAAATAATTTTAGATATACACGCTTGTCACGGAGTTGTCTATCAGCTAAAATATACTGATGGAATACTGTACTAGTCTATAACATTGTTTCTAGTACGCACACGCTACTGTAATGTAATTGTAACAGTAAATAAACAAATTAAAATCTACAATACTCACGGACAAATATATTGGACATCAGCGTAGCGGGCAGGCAGAACACAATCACCAGGATATCAGCAACCGCGAGATTCACGATAAAAAAGTTGGTCACAGTCCTCATTCTTGGCGACCGGTACACCACCGCGATGACGAAGCAATTCCCCACCAGCCCCACCACGAAAACCAGTAGGTACGCTGCGCAGTACACCGCTGTCATTGCACCACCATGCCGGTACATAAATTCATCACTGATCACCCCAAAGTCAGACCTATTATCACTTATATTAATGTTCAGTTTGTGGCGCTCCATCGACTCCATATGCGTCGACAGAGGCTCCAAGTCCGGCAAAACACTGTTCTCCGGCACGAATTTAGTGTTCATAACTTCGATTATAGAGTTTGACAAAACATCCACCACGCTGTTATGTTTGTGGCTTTCCCGTAAGTGAGAATGGTTGTGATGCCGCCAGTGATGCCGCGTTGGATTTGATGAAAAGTTTAAGTGATCCATTTTGACTTCCGCGTTATTCGGCAGTCTCAAAGGTGCCATTTCAGCATTTTCTAACACACATAACTGTCTACAACTAGGAAATAAAGTTTGGAATCCACACAAGAAGTTCACACACACCAAAATTCGAAAACTAAAATTTTAACGTTCGAATAGAAAAGTATGAAAAGTTCCGTAGAGGTTCGTAGCGCGGTTCGTAGCGGGAGCGCGTTGTTCGCGGCGTCGTAGCGCCGTCTGCCGTAGCTCTAGACGCTACGAGCCTTGTAGGCCCGCGGTTTCGACGCATGTGCATTTTGCTAAGTGTGCAAACAAATTATTACATGCAGTCCCTTTGAACCTTATGTAGTTTGTTTAGATGCTGTTTTCCGGTGATATGACAGTTATTTTTATTTGTACAGGAAATTGGAAGGTCGTTTAAAATGCAGCTGGAGAGTCGAAAAGGTTAGCATTTAGTGCATTTTAATCGGAATGAGTTAATGGAGTTCCGGCAGGGGAATGTACTATTGAGGCTGAAATACGACTGATGACGGTGACATTCAATTTTTTAAAGGTAAACTCTATTAAACAATACTCAACAATTAGAGATATTTAATAGTGACTAGTCTATTAAATATCTTTAATTGTTGAGTATTGTTTAAAAGAGTTATAATTTAACCAATTTTGAGTTTTTCAGATTTTAAAATAAAGAATTTATAGAATTTATACAAAATTTATGCTGAAAAACTAAGTTATTATGCTTGTTTTAACATTGCAGTATGTTATGAACTTTATGAAAAAAGAATACCATTCTTTGGCAGTCGGGTAAATAGAATAATAAAAGGTCAAATACATATAGGTACATGCAATGTTTTGATGCTGTCTTTTCAAAAGACGTATCTGACAAGATAATTAATAAACTATGTATTTTCTTTTCATATTTTTGTGTCGTAAGTAATATTGTTATCTGAAAGGTGTTAGTCGATCTATGACGCCCACAGATATTATATTTTTCTTTGTTCATCTCATAATAGAGGGTTAATCAAACCATCATGTATAGGTAGTTAAAAGTTAGAAAGCTCCATAATTATAGATAAACTTTTAATTTAGAGGTATTTGTATAGCACTAAACCGTAAAGGTCAAATTTAAGATTCACACCAATACTACGAGTAGGTACTATAATTATGGTAAAATACTTGCGTGGCATATTTATTAGGAGGTGATTTCTTAGGGATTGAGAAAATTGTGGCAATAGTTTAAAATCTCGTCTCATATTTGAAACAACATTAAAGAAGTAGGTATACATAAAAAAAAACCGGCCAAGTGCGAGTCGGACTCGCGCACCGAGGGTTCCGTACAAACCTGCAAGGTTTACAAAGTTCTAAGTTCAAAGTTCTTCAAAAAAAGTAATAAGTTTATATTTATTAAAAAATATATATTTTGTAATGTAACTAAAAATTTAAGGTTTTCGGAATTTTTCCTTTATGTGTGCTATAAAACGTTGCTTCATGCCAAATTTCAAGATTCTAGGTCGACTGGAAGTACCCTTTAGGTTTTGATTCCCTTGCGAGTACTTGCGAGTTTCAAAATATGCAGCTTAAATTGCTGTTTCTTTTGATTGCGTTGACATAGAAGTTTGATTTTGTTACAGCTTAAAGGTATTATAGACCTGAGTATTTGGTATGAATTTCAATTTAATACCTCTACGCGTTTATGAGGAAATGGGTAGTAAGGTTAAAATTATTACAAAAAAAAATATTATGTGATGTAACTAAAAATTTATGGTTTTCGTAATTTTTCCTTTATCTGTGCTATAAGACGTTGCTTCGTGCCAAATTTCAAGATTCTGAGTTCACGGGAAGCACCCTGTAGGTTTTGATTCCCTTGCAAGTGTCGAAAATTTGCGGCATAAACGGCTGTATCTTTTGATTGCGTTGGCTTAGAAGTTTGATTTTTTCACAGCTTCAAGGGACAGTAGTAGACCTGAGTAATTGATATAAATTTCAGCTTCATACCTCCACGCGTTCCTGAGAAAAAGGGTCTTGACAGACGGACGGACGGACAGACGGACAACAAAGTGATCCTATAAGGGTTCCGTTTTTTCCTTTTGAGGTACGGAACCCTAATTAAAGTGTTTCTATCCAATTTCACGGTGGCATTTACAACTGAAAGTTACCGTGACTCGTATGACATTAAATAATTAAATACGTATTAGGGGACATCTTACACACGGTCTCTGACCCCAAACTAAGCAAAGCTTCTGATATGGCTGCCAGAGACTGATATACTAAATTTACATATTTTTAAATAAATCTTTTTATATAAGAATTTCGTGTCACGTTGTGTGTCCGGGATGAACTCTTCAACTACTGAACCGATTTTAACCAAATTTTGTACTCTGTGTGCAGTTTGATCCAACTTGAAAGATAGGATAGTTTTTATATCTCAATATATACCAAATCGCATTTTTTCTCTGGTGAATTTTTAATATTATTATGCCAAAACAAACTTGCCAAACGGGCAGGTCAGGTAGCACTTATATAGATAGTACCTCAATAACACCCAGACACAGAGCAAACACCAATGCTCATCATATTAATGCTTGCAATGGGTGGGGATCGAACCCACGCCTCTTTAATCCAGAAGTCTAGTTCACTAACCACTGAGCCACATTGAATTGTAGGACCCGGTTGCTTTAACTGATTATAAATTTTCTGACATGGTTTAATAGCCCAGAGACCTTTAGGCGGCTTAAATACTCTGACAACAGGGCTAGCCACCCAGCCTATGCGAACTTACTTACTTTTACCCAACTCCATTGGGCATATTGCTGATTCTTATCAGAGGACGTCCAACGGCTGAGGATGATGATGATATGTGAAATTTCACCATATTTTCTTCTCTATTATCCGCGTAGTGAGCGATGAATACTCGGTCACTGCAGATTGACCTATGATTGGTCAATTCGGTCATACTGTATACCATTTCATAACAATACAATCTGCTGGGTCATGCTGTATGTTTCGTCACTGATTGAATATTTATTTAGATCAAGGGCGGAAATAGAAGCGAACATTTGTAGTCATTACGTAGGCAGATATAAGTGATGCTTCGAATAAAAGAAATATAACTACAACGTTTCGTATTTGTGTACTCGATTATGCAACCTTCGACTAGTATAGAAAGATATTCTGAATAATCGGTCAAGTGCGAGTCGAACTCGCGCACGAAGGGTTCCCTACCGTATGGTTGCCCCCAAAAAATATATTTCATTTAAACTATTTATTTTTGAAGGGAATATAAAACTTAATACTTTGTGAATATTTCAAGCATCTTCCTGTGGCCGTCATAATTATCGAGCAAAAAATCATGTTTCTTGTATGGGAGCCCCACGTAAATATTTATTTTGTTTTAATTATTTATTTTTAAATTAGATATTTAACTAAATATTCTGTGAAAATTTCAAGCATCCACCTTTCAACGTTATTAATAGCGAGCGAAAAACGGTTTAAAATTAAGGTTTGTTAGTATGGGAGCCCCCTTAAATATTTATTTATTTCTGTTTTAAGTATTTGTTTTTATAGCGGCAACAGAAATACATCATCTGTGAAAATTTCGACGTTCTAGCTATCACCGTTCCTGAGATACCATAAACCGAACGAGGTTGATTCAGAATTAACAACTTATTCAGTTGGTCCAACCGAAAATTTGAGATGCTCCGTTCAATTAGAAACTCATCAACTTGTAATATTATTACATACAGGGTTATCTGCTTACCTTGTACTTAGCCAAAAGAGGTTGATTAAAACCATCGTTATGAACAACATTTATTTTTTGTATTTTGTATTTACTTAAGGGCCAACCCAAAATTCGACAGCTGTTCCATATAAAATTGTAACTCAGAATTGACAAATCGTATGAAACAGCTGTTTTTTTTTTTCAAATTCCGGGTTGGCCCCGTAGTAAAAGTTTTTCATAATTATGGTCTGAAACACCCCCTTTAGGCTCAACACACCAACTCTGGTTAACCTTGTATACGTGTTATTTTACACAAGATAATCTGATTAGTCAGACACTCATCAAACCATAAAATAAGAACTTTTATAACATTTTTTCCACTGCTGGGCATAGGCCTTATATCCCCAATTAAACTGGTTGGAATTGACTTTAAGTGTAATTACTTAGATGAACTTACACAATAGGAGAAAACTATGGTACCAATTGGCCCTACTAATTTTTCGTTTCCATCTATTATACCCATTATTTTATTTTAATTTTTGTTTCACGAATAAAATAAATGCACAGAATATAACCATTTATAACTCACAGTAACAAAGTCGTGGCATGAGGCTTTCTTAAACTTCAGCAAGTCAATAAAATTAAGCTATTTAAGTTTCAAACGTAGAAATATGACCAATAATATTATTAATACGAGTATGTGTTTTATGGGTTCGACGCCATTTTGTTTTATTGATACATCTGTGACGGATCCAATAAAATGCATGAAATAAAATGTAGTTTTACTCACTAAATCTTAAGAATACCGCATGAGGGGAGAAGGAATACATTTATTTATATCTGTTATTATCGCGATTACCAGAAGGTAAAAACAGTAGTAATTATCTTTTTTGGATATTTTATAAACTTAATAACTAGGATGTTGTATAATTTTCGATTATATAGTAGTAGAAGATTTGATAATGTAAAATTAAAAATTTTTCTAATATAAATTTTGTTTTTGTATTTCTAAACCTATTTCAAATAATTTCAATCGCAAATGCGTTCCAAAAACGATTCCTTTGTTTAGCTTTAGGACATACAGACATACGCGTTTACTTTACTAAGAAATTACACTGAGAACAGACGCCTTACTGTGTAAGCGCTCTGACGTTCGGCTTCGCTTTTCCTCCCGCTCGCCCTCGTGGCGTGAGTGACTGGCGCGAGCAGGAGAACAAGCGAAGCCAAACGTCAGAGCGCTTACACAGTAAACTCACTTCACTGTGCCCCAGGTCACTTTGCTAAAACCAATTTAGTCTGAATCAGAATTTCGATCAAAGATCAATGAGATGTTTTGTAAGCATTCGCTGTCACGTGTGTACATTTCTTATACCGGAAGTACATATATTTGATTCGTCCCCGACAAGTTATCTGGTCTCGGTAATAAATCGGTAGTAAAGTAGTTTAGGTAGTCGCCACTACCATACCTATCAAATTCAATGACGTACATACGTCACTACTCAAATCTATAGTGTTGTATTTTCCCGTCAAGTGAATTATGTACTCGTACTTATCGTACGTACTTAGATGTGGTAGAACCGGTTGGTTTTTTTCTTTTTTTTTAATAATAGGATTAGGCCTGCTATTTGCTGTTTAAATATTTATAATAAACTAGCTGCCCATCCCGGTTTCGCCCCGGTTCGGACAGATTTTGACAGTATAATAAGTAAACAATTGCGATTATAAATTAAGATTTAAACTAACCTATCTCTCAAGTTGTATCAAATTGCACATAAAGCCCGATTACAGAGGCGCCATCGTAATTATAATAGCTAAAGAGCATAGTTCTGTTTCTTTTACACTTTAGGCATTCGAGAGAGAGAACGCTTTTTGCGTTGCTATTAAATTTACGCTGGCGCCTTTGTAATCGGGCTTATGGTGTGTACAATTTGGTTAAATTCGGTTAAGTAGTTTAGGAGTCCATCGCGGACAAACAGCGTGACGTGTAATTTTTATATATTGTAATAAGATTTAATTATATTTTTTGTGCTGATGGCTTGTAAACAAATAAAATAAAAAAACTAAAAATTTAGGCATGTACAAAATCTAAAGTAAATAGCGTCATAATATTACGCAAATTGTGGTCAAACGCTGAAATATCATAATCATCATCAGCCGTAAGTCATTCACTGCTGGGTCTAGATCCCTTCTAAGGTCTTATTAGATAATCGGCCAAGTGCGAGTCGGACTCACGCACGAAGGGTTCCGTACCGTATGGGAGGGAGCGTAATATATTTTATTTTTAATTATTTGTTTTAATTTAATTATTTATTTTTGAAGGGGTGTGTCCTGTAAGTATTTCAAGCATCTTCCTGTTGCCATTTTTAATATCACCGAGCAATCACGTTCCTTGTATGGGAGCCCCTTTGAAGATTTATTTTATTTTAATTTAATTATTTATATTTAAAGTACAATATATTCAATTAAATATTCTGTGAATATTTCAAGCATCTGCCTGTCACCGTTATTAACATCAAGCGAAATCAAGTTTGTTGTATGGGAGCCGCCTTAAATATTTATTTATATCTATTTTTAGCATTTGTTATTAAAGCGATAAAAGAAATACGTTATCTGTGAAAATTTAAAAGTTCTAGCTACCGTTCAAGAAATACAGCCTGGTGATAGACAGACGGACAGAAGGACGGACAGCGAAGTCTTAGTAATAGGGTCCCGTTTTTACCCTTTGGGTACGGCACCGGTTGGCAGTGACTTGCGTTCAACGTGATTTTAGATCATCGGCGTCTTACACCGCGTTTGCCGGTACGTGATCTCCATTCGAGAACTTAACGGCCACGTTGAACATCCGTTCTATAAACTATTTGTCCTGCCCACTACTGTTCAACTTGCTTATCCGCTGTCTGAAACTTTGATTTGTCCACGAATTTTCTTATTCCTGATTCGATGTCGCAGGATGAAACTACTTCATGTGTTGTTTTTAAACTTTCGCGATTTGAACACATTATTATTTTATACTACGGTACTAATCGCGCACTCAAATAACGAGATAAATAAATACCTCATCATCACGACGTTTGAACCGAGTTGCATCGGTCGTGGTCACGGGTAGCCTGGAATGTGAATCAGCTGGTACCGCCAATTCAACTTGAACTTGCAAAATTGACACTCCGACACACAACACTGACGGTATCTTAAAATTTCTTGCTACCTACACTACGCGATTTACATTTGTTGACAACATGATTCCACGACGCTGATAACTAATATCCATCCCCCCGGTTGAAATTGTTATGTTTTTTGATTTCCACGGCTTCACGAACTATTCTTTAAAAATAGTGTTGATCCGTTGAGAGGACTTTTGGGTCGTGGAGCTCGATCCAATGACCAGTACCTCCGTCAAGCAAATGCTCAGCTATAGCAGACTTTTGTATCTGGCGGTTTTTGACTGCCGCAATATGTTGTTTGATCCGTTCAGCAATAAGTACGCTTCGTTTGACCTATGTAGGAACTACCGCAGATGCAATCCACCGTTTATACACCAGGAGTCTGAAACGGAATGACATCCTTCGGCGTTCTGACTTGGCCCAGTACCTAGTTTGGATAAGGGAGTATACACTGTCTTGATGGAGTAATAATCCTTTAGCAAAGTCCCCACCTTATCCATCACTCTTTTAACATAAAAAAAGCCGGTTGCCTCACAACGTCAAAACCGTTTTTCCGACACCTGCGTCTACCTAGATCTCGCTTTTTCACACCATAACCGTTTCTCTTCAAAACGTCCCGCAAATGCGCTTTCTCAGCCGCTACATGTTCAACGTCTCAGAGGGCATCCGCTCTGTCCAACAGCGCTTTGGACACCGACTGCAAATGGCGTGGATGATGGTGTGAGTTGCGTGTATGTATCTGAATGGGCTTCCTGTAAACTGTGTGTGCCAAAGAGCCATCAGACCTCACCATCATCTTGACGTCTAAGAATGGCAAAGTTTTCTCCACCTCCATCTCATAAGTAAACTTAATGTTTGGATGAACAGAGTTGAGATGATCCACAAACTGGTCAACCCCTTCTTTGTCTGCCTTCAGTACGCAGAACACGTCATCCACATACCTCTTCCAAACCTTTATCGCAGCTGATTGTAGATTTATGGACTTTTCAAAATGTTCCATCCAGATGTTTGCCATCACCGGTGCCAACGGGCTCCCTTTATTTATCTCGTAATTTGAGTGCGCGATTAGTCCCGTAGTATATAATAATAACTATTTCATAATAAAAGTAACTAAGTACATATGAGCTTTTGTGTGTTTAACCTAGCCATTCGCTATGAAAAGCAAGCAAATCGTGAAACGTGCTCGCTCACCGGACAGTATTAGTCTATAGGCTTAACACCTGTACTCGTAGCATAGTATTAGTTTTAACTACACAATCGAGATAGTGTCACCAACAATTATTTGAATTGTGGTGCGAATGATTTATAATTAATGACGTAAAGATAAATGTATATACTACTAGCTGACCCAGCGAACTTCGCTTCACGCAACATCTTTATAAATTATAGCCTATGCAAATGATGCAAAGTTTTATCTCAATCCGTTCAGTAGTTTTTCCGTGATACAAACATCTATCCATACAAACTTTCGCGTTTACAATATTAGTACGATGTAAGTATTTACACCAGATATTATAACAAATATAGTAACAAAAAACTTAATATAGTATGCACCGATTGTGGCCACTGCCCCGGTTTGGCAATTTGATGTCAAAACCATTGTATAAATAAATTACAAGCAATGTATCACCATAAATTTTAATATTGTTAGTGTGAAAAGAAATAAAAAATATTATTATATCATTTAAATTGTCTACATTTTCATTAACGTGGCCAAACATGATACTGAGATGGCCACAACTAGTGCATCTACCCTATTTGTGAAATCTATTAGCGGCCTTACCGCTAAAAGTGATATTTTCCATGCACAAAGGCTAGATACGAGTATGTCTTGATTTGAGGTTGATATCTCTAGAAAACGCTTTATTCTTCATTGTCTGTTAAGGTTTTAAGTGCATTAAATATTACATTCATAACACAGAAAGCAAGATAAATTTGAAAATGTTCATAACGAAGTCTCAAGCAAAACTATGAAACAAAATTATGAAACCAATAAGAGAGTGAGAGAGATAGACGCAAATAATTAAATTCGGAGTGGATTTAAAAAAGGGACAATAGCTCCTCCTCCCCTTTTCTTCCTTCCATTGTAATTTATAATATGATATTAGTAAGTTATAGTCCATAGACGAAACCAGCTAAAAAACCATCGAGGTATTCAATAAATACTTAACTTATCTTCAATTTTCAAGTGTAAGCGTGAGAAAATGTGGCTCCGACAATTTTCATAACGTCGGCATCATTTTTCATTGGTTGAATTAAAAGCTTTTACTTAAGCATGTTGACCTAAGAACAATTTTGGCGGTCAAATGTAACACACAAGTATTACCAAATTGCTATTAAGTTAACATATTTTGGCGCTCATAACAAACAAACTCACGAGTTATAATGTTTGTATTAAGAGTTAGGTCCCAAACGAGTAAACAAACAGGCGATATAAACATACTGTTTTAGTAAGTCTGTACAAACAAATTATTATCTTAGAGTAGAATATCTATAAAGTAACAGATACGACCAAATCAAAATTGGTGCTTAAATTTCACTTTGCGATTCCAAAAAATATACTTAGGTACATCTGGAATGAGTTATTTAAGCAATTTTCTGCCTGAACTTCATTGAAACTCGCGTAAGCATGCATTGTTATCAATTAATAATAATAATAACTTTTTTTTTAATTCGAATAGGTTTGCGTTTGACTACACACTACCTGATGTTAAGCAGATATGCGGTCTAGGATGTAACACGCTTACCTAGAAGATACCTATTCTATAACTACTCCGTAGCCGGTCGGGCTCCCAGGGGCTAGACAACTGAAATAGTTTTATAAGCAAAATTGTAAGTATATAGACTCTAGCTACAAACTCGCGAATCAATATCCCTAAGACGAGTGTGCCTTTAAGTTTTATTTTGGTGCCCACTTTGTCCATACAAAAACAATAAACTGATAACTACGAGTACCTCTAAATTTTATCCAATTTGGGTGTTTATTTTTTCATGTAATCAGCACTTTAATAGCTAGGTTTGTACGTCTTAGTTTTTACAGTTTTTTTAAATGACCGTAAGTTATAAGCCATTACAAAGTCATATTTTTACGCAAATTTTGGCTGAAAAGTAAACATAAATTAAAAACTCTTCTGAAATATTTTAAGTTCTATAATTATTTTTCGCAAAAATCGCACACCGACTTCCACCGTGTACAGAATTCGAATAGTTTACACGAATCAATGTGACATCCATGTACATTATTGTTGATTTATAAAAACGGCTTAGCTGATTTCGATGAAATTTCAATGGGACCACCTTAAAAGTACACTCCTTAGAACTAAAAAAGAATTTCTTAAATAGGTTCACAATTGGCGAAGATATAGACGAACATACACAAAAAAAAATACATACAGACGAACATCGTGCAATGAAAATGAAAATGGTACGAGCGTGCAATACGAGTATTTTTCACTCAAGCGATTGATACCAAAAACATGACATTTTATAATTAAGGAGTGAAAAGAGTTTTCTCCAGGAACGTAAATTTTATCAAAAATGTATCGCGAATTTTCTTGATGTTCTACAGTTAACGTGAAAACACAGGTCGATTGACGATCCTCATAATATTGGTATTCTAGACATTTTCTACTCAATATTACGCAGATGATCTAAAAGTTGGGCCAAGGTTAAAGTTTGATTTCAGAAGCCTGAGGTCCCATACCGTGACACGTGAGGCGTGCTAACACACTAACATTCTAAACTTATACATATATGTATGTTTATTAGAAAGATAACTAACTAGACTAGAACTAACTGACTTTGAAGGTTTAGTCAGTGTCATCGTTCGAAGATTGCAATTACAATGCACCTTAATAGTCAAACTTTAAATTAGACTAGTATGTAATCAACAGGGGTACTGGAAAATATTTCATGAATTACGTCTCGATATTTCTATCTCGTAATGTACCAGTGTGGCGTATATGGCCCAACCAACCTTTATGGGTCTATGTCTAAGGCCTATGTTCAGCAGTGGACTATTAAAATAACGGTTACAGTACAGCTTGCTTTTCGATATTTTACTGTGACTGTTGGCCGTGGGGTGCCGGCAGAGTAGAATAGCACCCCCCTCTTGTACCAGGTGTCGTAAGAGCCGACTGAGGTACTACGGAACCGATAGATGGCGGTATACCCATCCGAAAAAGCGTAGCTCAAGTGCAACAGGGCGGAGATGGGCAGCAGCATCCCCGCCGCGAGAGCTATGCACTGCGATTGCCAACACGCCTGCCCAGCGCGGCAATTACGGGCAAAATCCCCCTAAATGACTGTACGCAATAAAACCAGGCCCCCAGTCCCCGGCAGCTCCGCTAGTCCTGGTTACGGCAGCGACCACGGTAACGGCGGAGCAAGGGGTGCTAAGAATCTCCGGCAGAGATCCGGCTGCCACCCCAACCGACGACGACTGGCCCTGGCAACATATAACGTGCGCACGATGAGGGCTGATGAGAAGATTGCTGAACTGGAAGAAGAGTTGAGTAGGTTGCGATGGGATATTATGGGGTTGTCTGAAGTCCGTAGAGAGGGCGAGGACACGATAACCCTGAAATCTGGCAACCTACTTTACTACCGGGAAGGTGACCAACGGTCCCAAGGTGGTGTCGGCTTTCTCGTTCACAAGTCTCTCGTTAACAACATTATTACCATCGAAAGTGTGTCGAGCAGGGTTGTATACCTAATACTCAGAATATCCAAACGATATTCGTTGAAGGTCATTCAGGTATACGCACCGACATCGGCACACCCAGATGATGAAGTGGAGGCTATGTATGAGGACGTAAGTCGGGCCATACGTACGTCTAAGACCCGCTTCACGGTTGTTATGGGAGACTTCAACGCAAAGTTGGGCAAAAAAAGCGATGATGAGTTGAGAGTGGGGCAATTTGGATATGGGCAACGGAACACCAGGGGCCAAAGGCTGGCAGGCTTTCTGGAAAAAGAGGGACTCTTCATGATGAACTCTTTCTTCCAGAAGCCACCTCACAGGAAATGGACCTGGATGAGCCCCGATGGTTCTACGAGAAATGAGATAGACTTCATCATGACTAGCGAGAAACAGATATTTAACGATGTCTCCGTGATCCACAGGATAAAAACCGGTAGTGATCACAGAATCGTGCGAGGCAAACTGAATATTAACGTTAAACTCGAAAGGTCCCATCTGATGAAGTCTACGCTCCGACCTACTCATGCTCATATACAAAACCCCGAGAACTTTCAGCTCGAGCTCTCAAATCGCTTTGCTTGCCTGGAGAATTTTGCGTCGGTGGACGAGATCAATAACGGGCTCGTAGAAGCTGTCCAAACGGTGGGTTCTAAGTTCTTTAGACCCCGCCGTTCAGATAGACCTCAGAAATTTTCCGATCATACTCAAAATCTCATGGCCGAACGACGCTCGCTAAGACTGCAGTCTTCCGATGATGCAAAGTCATACAGGCGGCTCAATAGACAAATTTCGAAATCAGTGCGGTGCGACATTCGTCTCTTTAATACCAAACATATTAAGGAGACGATAGAGCGGAACAAAGGCTCAAAAGTGTTCGCAAGGCATTTCTCTATTGGGCAAAGCCAGTTGACAAAGCTGAAGAGAGAAGATGGCAGTATAACGTCGACCAAGGCAGAGGTATTGGAGGAGATCGAAAAGTTCTACGGACAGTTATACGCCTCGGTAGCAAAGCCTGTAAACAGCACGGCTAAAGACCCAAGAGCCAAGCTGACCCGACACTTCACCGAAGACATCCCGGACATCAGTCTGTACGAGATTAGAATGGCTCTGAACCAACTTAAGAACAACAAGGCGCCGGGTGACGACGGAATCACTTCAGAGCTTCTGAAAGCGGGTGGTAAACCGGTACTTAAAGTCCTTCAGAAGCTTTTCAATACCGTCGTCCTCGAGGGCATAACGCCTGAAGCATGGAACAGAAGCGTGGTGGTGCTATTCTTTAAAAAAGGTGACAACACCTTATTGAAGAATTACAGACCCATCTCGCTTCTGAGCCATGTTTATAAGTTGTTTTCAAGAGTCATTACGAACCGTCTCGAACGCAGGCTTGATGACTTCCAGCCTTCCGAACAAGCCGGTTTCCGAAAAGGCTTTAGTACCATGGATCACATACATACGCTGCGGCAGGTTATACAGAAGACCGAGGAGTATAACCAGCCACTTTGCTTAGCGTTTGTGGACTATGAGAAAGCCTTTGATTCGGTCGAGACATGGGCTGTGCTTGAGTCTCTTCAACGATGCCGTATTGACTATCGGTATATCGAAGTGTTGAAGTGTTTGTATAATAACGCCACCATGTCGGTCCGAGTACAGGAAGAGAGCTCGAAGGCGATCCCTTTGAAAAGAGGCGTCAGACAGGGAGATGTGATATCTCCGAAACTGTTTACTGCCACTTTGGAGAACGCCTTTAAGCTCCTGGAATGGAAAGGATTTGGCATCAACATCAATGGCGAATACCTCACTCACCTTCGGTTTGCCGACGATATCGTGGTCATGGCAAAGTCGATGGAGGAACTCAGTACGATGCTCGAAGGCCTAAATCGAGTCTCTCAACAGGTGGGTCTTAAAATGAACATGGACAAGACAAAGGTCATGTGTAATTCCCATGTTGTACCCACCCCTATTTCAGTTGGGAACTCGGTTCTTGAAGTCGTTGACTCGTACGTCTACCTAGGACAAGTAGTCCAGTTAGGTAGGTCCGACTTCAAGAAAGAGGCCAATCGCCGAATCCAACTCGGCTGGGCAGCGTTTGGAAAATTGCGTAGCGTCTTCTCGTCCGACATACCTCAGTGCCTCAAGTCGAAAGTTTTCGACCAGTGTGTGTTGCCAGTGATGACTTATGGCACAGAAACGTGGTCTCTAACTATGGGCCTAATTGGTAAGCTTCAAGTAGCCCAACGAGCCATGGAGAGGGCTATGCTCGGAGTTTCTCTGCGAGATCGAATCAGGAATGAGGAGATCCGTAGAAGAACCAAGGTTACCGACATAGCCCAGCGGATTGGCAGGTTGAAGTGGCAATGGGCAGGGCACATAGCGCGGAGGACTGATGACCGATGGGGTCGAAAAGTCCTCGAGTGGAGACCACGTACCGGCAAGCGCAGCGTAGGACGTCCACCCACAAGGTGGACGGACGACCTCATTAAGACCGCAGGATTGCGCTGGATGCAAGCCGCTACCAACCGGTCTTATTGGAGGTCTTTAGGGGAGGCCTATGTTCAGCAGTGGACGTCCAATGGCTGAAAAGAAGAAGAAGAAGAAGACTGTGACTGTTACGTAGGTATTACCACTCATGTATGGTTTTGCAGTCGCCATCTTATGTCGGCTTTACTTAGTTTTAACCATATTTGGAAGCGTATAAATATACCTAATAGGCCAGCGTGGTGGATATTACCTAATCACACTTCAAGGCAAGGCCCATGTTCAACAGTCGACTATTACAGGCTGAAACAGAACCCTGCGAACATAGCTAGCTATTAATAAATGCTAGTCATAAACCGTCTCAGGAAACTATGGTTAGCTGGAGGAAATGAAAACGTTCAGACGACACCCGTCTTTAAGTACAATGACTTGTGCAGCGTTTAGTCGTCTCCCACACTGGGGAACTTAGTACGTTCAGAGTGCTGCGCTCCTATTTTTAACCCCCGACGAAAAAGAGGGGTGTTATAAGTTTGACGTGTCTGTTTGTCTGTCTGTCTGTCTGTGGCATCATAGCGCCCGAACCACTGAACCGATTTCAGTTTAGTTTTTTTTGGATGAAAGGAGACTTAATCGAGAGTGTTCTTAGCTATGTTTTATAAAAATCGATTAAGCCGTTTAAGAGTTATGGTGGGTTAAAGTGGGGATGGAAGAACCAAAATTCTACAAATGTGCCCAAAATGGTTGTCAATTGAAAGTTTGTTGTCAAATATGTTTGTGTCGGGGGTTTTTTAATTAGGTATATTATCACGTTAAGGTACCGTAAACGCTGCAAGCAGCCTCTTGAACGTCGATGGGAACTTTTGTCCAAATGCAAAATAGCCTCAAACGTCGATGGGAACTTTTGTCCAAAAAATAAAATTGCCTCAAACGTCGATGGGAACTTTTGTCCCATTTGTGTGATTTTGCAAAAATCAGCTTATCAGACTTCTGCCTTTTTTTCATATTATTCATCACGTCTTTGCTGCAGACATCCGTCCCTGAACGTAGGTCTTTCCCATGAGCTATTAATAACACTGGAAGCTTTTTGTGTCGTGTTTCTGCAGTTTTAATCAAATCGTCAGTCGATGAACATCCACCGACGATGCTGAGCTTACCTATACGTACTTAGTTTATAAATACAAGACCTACATAGTCAAAAACTACATATCTTTGTTTTGAATAAATATTTAGTGTATTTCCGCTATGTTAAATATTTTTTCTATACAAAGATTTGAAGATAAATTTCCGCAAAGTAACGCCTGATTCAATCAACTATCTTAAAACTACATAAACTACTACTACATAAACATAACAAGCAATTGGATCATCATAAGACCCTTGAAGGTCTAAAGATAATCCAAATGCTCAAGCCCAGTGCCAGTTGGCAGCGTGCCCAGCATGCTGGCAGCATTGCCACGCTGAATGGTAATGCTTATACGTTGAGCCAAATAAACACCAGCATTTTAGTTACGCGTCGCGTCCACCAGACGCTTAGCTTATAATTATTCCGTCGTATTTTATTTATACTTTATGTTACAACGGTTTGGACTATTTAATGAGCGATCAACAAATAAAACTCGGTAAAAACGCGTGATCTCAATCACATTTAGAGCGGCTGACCATCTCAGTTAAGAAAATAGTCAGAGAGTGGAACACGGATCTCAGTTCTCCGCCAGTGTGGAAGGTACCTAAGTGTTTAGTTAAGCAAGCAGATGCTGCTACATCTAGATAATTTACATTTGAGTCCGTTGTTATTATTGTGACTATTTGTTGTTTGCAGAGTATCTTACAATGTTGATCTTGTAAAATTGGAAATGTGTATATTTGTTTTAAACCGACTTTAAAAAATAAGGTTCTCAATTCGACTGAATGTTTTTTAGGGTTCCGTACCCAAAGGGTAAAAACGGGACCCTATTACTAAAACTCCGATGTCCGTCTGTCTGTCAATCACCAGGCTGTATCTCATGAACCGTGATAGCTAGAAAGCTGAAATTTTTACAGATGATTTATTACTGTTGCCGCTGTAACAACAAACTAAAAACTGAATAAAGTAAACATTTAAGGGGGGCTCCCATACAACAAACGCTATTAATAATGGAAAGAGGAATGGGGCTAAGGGAGCTTAGAAAAAAAAACACTATATTTTTGAAGCATATATCATTATTAGAAACGATGTTTTGATTCATGATTGCAAAAAAAAAAAAAAAAATATTTTGACAGGTCGAATCTCTGCATCCTTCTTTAAATCCTCATCAGTTGTACAATCTAGGCATTTTACAGAAAAACGTATAAAATTCTTACAAACTCATGACATGAGTGGCGTAGTGACTATTAAAGACCATCCGCTGGTTTTACAGTACCTACCTACAGTAATAATATCTTATCCGATAAAAGATGAATGAACTTACGAAAGTGTCTAATTATAAATCATACATGTTATTACGCTAAAGAAGAAGGAAATCAAAAGACAAAGACCTCCTCTAATGCCCCCATATTTCCACATTAACTATCCATAATTCAGGATCTCGTATCTTTCAATTAAACAATCTTTACAATTAGCCGTGCCAACTCCAAAAAAGCTACTTCACGATCCTTAGGCTTGCTACACATGTAAGCGGGTTGGCAACGATTGGCACTGCCGAGAAAAAAAAACGATCTGTTGGCCCCGGGTGCGCTGCCACCCGGGGCCAAGCGAGCCAAGCCAGCACGTTCGGTAAAGCCGGGCGGCGGGCGCGGCAGGGCGGTAAAACTGGATGTATGTGAATGGATAACTCGGGAGTAACTATGGGTAAGTATTATTTAATGAATGCTTATTTATTTTCTTTGACGTGGTATTTATTTTTACTCGTACTATGGATATTTCTTTTTATTGAAATGTAATAGATTGTTTTCTTTTTTTTTTTTTAGTTTATTTACCTTGAAATCTGTTAATGGATTAATTAATATTCATATTTGTTATTTACGGTTGTTTTAACCGTTTAGCCACGTCAGAGGCCTTCAGGCGGCCTAAAAATTCTGAAACCAGGGCTAGCCACCTATACGAACTTACTTACTTACTTATTATTTATATTGATTAAGAGTGTTTGACCTGTAACTAATTGTTAACAATTTTTTTTATTTTTTTATAAATGAGTATGAATGCAACGCGTGTAGAGATGCATAGAAACCAAATTATGCCTATTAAATGCGAAAAAACTACTCAATGTGTGCCGATTGGCAACAGCTGAGCTGCTTTGGGCCGGCTTGGTCGTTCGTCAGTCCGTCAAACTTACTATGCCGGCCAGCTTATGTGTGTAGCACCCTTACTTCCAGCACATAAACAATACTGATCCGAAATCTGTCTGAAGCAGTCTGGAACATAAATAAAACTGATTTTATGGGTGCCGAGATTTCCCGTACAGACGTACGGCGCGAAGTGATTGAAATGAGATGTGGGACAGGAGGTGTACGTCAAAAACGCAAAGGTATAACTTTAAAAGAAAAAAAATACAGACGAATATAATACATACCTCCTTCTTTTCGGGAGTCGGTAAAATTGTGAACAGCACCCACTCAAGTTGCAGCCAAATGGCAATGCACATCTTTAATGGCTGACTGACGGCCACTGCTACACAGAATTGTGCTGACTGACTATTTTTTACTGATAATAATGTTTTTGTTTATTTGTTACAGATTTTAGAAAGTAGTTGCTTTTTATAGCTTAAATGAAAGATCCTGTTACGGGTTTGACTCTAGGTAAACTTATTTTTGATTTTTTCTTGACTAATACATCAATTTGTGCTGTTAGATAGTGGTTGCAAGATACTTTTTTATTTTTTCAAACTTCAAATTGTTCCTCGTACTAAACGGTAAGGAACCCAGCTGACTGACTTCAGGGTATTATTGCACACCACCAAGGTAACTTAATACCTAAAATTATTTACCTAATTAAGCTTTCGTAAAATGCTTGCAGTTCTTGCAGTTACCTCCCGGGGTAAAAGTAAATTAACACATTTTAGTGTTTTTTTTTTTCAGATTTTGTAATATTGGTAACCTTTGAGAGAAAGGCCTGTCTCCTACACCTTGTATCTCAACATTTAACGTCTCGTGCCGATAGGGTGCGCGTTAAATCACCCCGAAGCCGTTAACCCCCCGCATAACGCATCGCGCCCAATTATATGATCCGACGTTACGTTCATATTCGTTAGCGATCAAACAACAGGCGTGTTCAACTTGAATTCATTAAGTAAAGTATTATCATCATCTCAGCTTTCGGACTTCTCATTAACAAATTTCCCAACATATTTTCTTGTCCAACCATCCATGAGCCGTAAGACGTCCACTGCTGGACATGGACATCCTGTGATGTTTGTTATATCGTCAGTCCACCTAGTCGGTGGACGTCCTACGCTGCACTTGCTAGTCCGTGGTCTCCATTCGATCGTGATCTTTTCATCTTATATACTCGTACCTCAGTAATTCAAGACGAGAGTTTTCGATAGTTTGATGTTGCCAGTGATGACATATAGAACTGGAACGTGGTCTTTTACTGTAGGCCTTATGAATAAGCCCAAGATAGCCCAACGTGGTATGGAGGGGGCTATGCTCGGTTTCTCTCTGCGTGATCGAATCAGAAATAAGCAGATCCGCAGACGAACTAAAGTTACAGACGTAGCACAGCGGATTAGCAAATAAAAGTGGCAGTGGGCAGGGCACATAGTTCGAAGAACGGATGGCCGATGGGGTCGTACAGTTCTCGAATGTATCTTGTTTTTACTGTTAAATAAGTTAGTTCGTATAGGCCGAATGAGATTAGAAGCCGTTCAAAAGCCGGTGATATTCTTTAACGGCCTTTCAACCAGCTACAGCTGTCTCATTCGCTCATTATCAAATTTGAGTTTAGTTGAATTATCAGGTATTGAAATGAGCATTTATCAATCATTTATTTATTTTATACCTAAAATACACACAATATACCTAATGCAATTATCATCACTACATAGTTTAAAACACAGTCGCTTTTCACTGTCTGTCTGTCCCTGCTGTCCTATGCTTATATCTTTAAAACTACGCAACAGATTTTGATGTGATTTTTTAATAGAGTGATTCAAAAGAAAGGTTTAAATGTATAATACACTTGTGAAAAACCGGGGCTGTCGCTAGTTTTTTATCATACATTTTACATAACACGTATGAATGAATGAACTCTTTATTGTTTACACTAAAAATACATAATACAGATTTGATTTTGATGTGATACATTGAAGGAAAATATAATAATGTAAGTATTAAAGGAAACTTTTTTTTGTTTTAATTGAATACAAGCGATCAAAGTAAACTGCTGAGTATTTTCATTTTTTAGCTCTACCAAGTCAAATTCAGAGACTTTAAAACGCTTGACACTAGAAAACGTGTACAAACACCTTTTTAGGTTCCGTACCCAAAGGGTAAATACGGGACCCTATTACTAAGACTCCGCTGTCCGTCTATCCGTCTATCCGTCTGTCTGTCTGTCTCCAGGCTGTTTCTCATGAACCGTTATTTATATTGCACACTTTAGATGGATCCATAATGTATAAAATCCCCTTAAAAGATATTTAAGTGATTTTGATTATGAAAATCACAAAGCAACATCCCCGGTCGTTGCCCTCTCACGTAAAATCAAAAGTTATAACGCTCAGAACAAATCCAATTTATTACAGAACACGAGGAAGTATGAAGATTCGGAGTGTAAGCTCAGAAAAGCGTGTGTTGTCTTGATTTGACGAATTACAAGTAACTTCACGTTACATTATTATGAGAGAATCTTGAATATTTGCGCTTAACTTAGAAATTTTCCTTAAATTAATTTATGAGATGTATTTTGTAACCACCTATATACGCTGTTTCCTTTTACCTAATATTATATGGACATAGCACAGAGCAAAAGGTGTTCTAATATGCAATAGTTATACCAGTTTCAGAAAATATCTCAAACCGACAAACAACAACAGTGTACAACCGTTGCTTCTGCCATCTACTACCTATCAGAACGAACAATTTTCGGATGGGTTACCGCAAGTAGAATTTATTTGCATGCCACGTTTGGGGGGATTTGACGGAGGGGCACGGGGCACGTACTCAGACGGTATTTTTTACACGCTCGCCCCTTTTTCTGGGAGGGGTCCCAGAAAAAGTCCTGGATCCGCTCGTGATGTAGGCCCTGATACTTAAATCGTCCAACTGTGTGGGAGGCTGGGAGGCCTTCTGGTAGCTTAAGATCATGATGTCCAACTTGTACTAGTTATTATATAGCAACTTTGACATTGCGTAAAAAAGTCAGCTGTTCCCTTCGAGCAAATATCTGCAGCTGAGCCACAATCGTGCAAAAAATGTGTCCGAGCCAAAACTCTTCCCAAGCTACGAAGTGAGCAGGCTTTTTAGCTAATCGTAAGGCGATTGCAAGCCGACTACAACGCCGCGCGATTCCAAAGTGCTAAGTTACAAGCACTAATTAGGTGACATAACGTGGAAATTCAAGAAAACGGGTCATTGTGTAAATATCTAAGTCGGTATGGATGACGACGCTTAGACATTTTTTTACTACTTTCACATAGGGACTGTGGCTCTACAGATATTTGCTCGAAGGCTGTTCCACACAAAGTATTCTTTATACTTTATTTATTTATGCAAGATATACGTACATGTGAACCAATACAATTAGTTATTTTGATAGAAATGTGTTTTGTGTTTTTTTGTGATTTTGGGATTGGTCGCATAGTAAAAACTGTGAATACCGTGATAGAATTTGCCCGTCGGTCATCTAGATCGAGACATCTCTCTCGTATAAAATAGTTTTTTACGTAACGCTCACAAAAAAAACGAACCAAAAGGTGCTTGACATCGTGAAAGAGAAAAGAAAAATTCTGACAGCAGTATAAAATAGAAGGGTAAAGATGTTTGGCCACCTTGTATGACATGACAATCTTATGAAAATCATAATAGAAGGAAAAGAAGAAAGAAAGAGAGGAAGGGGAAGACCAAGGAAAGCATTTTAGGGTTCCGTACCCATAGGGTAAAAACGGGACCTTATTACTTAGACTCCGCTGTCCGTCTGTCTGTCTGTCTGTCTCCAGGCTGTATCTCATGAACCGTTATAACTAGAAAGCTGAAATTTTCACAGATGATGTATATCTATTGCCGCTATAACAACAAATACTAAAAGTATAATAAAAATAATATTTATTGGGGCTCCCATACAAAAAACCTGATTTTTTAGCCGTTTTTCGCTCGACATTAATTATAGTAACATTAATTATAGTTATTATCTTATTAATTATAGTAACAGGTGGATGCCTGAAATATTTACAAAATATTTAGCTGTATGCTTCCTAATAATAAATAATTAAATTTAAATAAATATTTAAGGGGGGCTCCCATAGAGTACGGAACCCTTAGTGCGCGAGTCCGACTCGTACTTGGCAGATTCAATTCAATTCAATTCAATTCATTTATTTGTCATAGGAACACAATGTGAGCACTTAACAATGTCAAACAATACAAAAAACACTATCATATTACAATAAATTCACAATATAAGATAAAATAATTCGCAATTATTAGATCAGATCAAAGAGAAAGTAGATGTCATGTCGTACAGGGAAGTGGAGACACTGGCGGAAGACCGCAAGACGTGGAAGTTGCTCCACCGATAAGTGCCGCGCTCTTAAATCCTGAATGAATGAATGCTCACAAAAAGCTGTCATACAAATTCAAAACTACTTCAAAAATGTAATCAGTGGTCATAAACTTTACCACCAAAATGTTCCCAGCGAGTGTACAACAAGCCATAAACGAGGACACCCAGTTTACGAGCTGCGACGCTGAGCGTGATGCACTTATGATTTTATGTCGACGCGTCGTTTCGTCGCCTCAGTTTATAACTACCTTGTTGATTTACGTTTAATTTTGATTCGACATTTAAAGAGAAGTTATTTTTGTTATTTTTATAAAAAGGAAATCTAGATACTGATGTGCTAGGTTCGACAATATTCGACAAATAAGAACACTGCGTATTGTCTGCACACACCGTGGTGGTCTAGTGGCAGTAACGTAAAGCCCACCTCACAATCGTGAAGTCGTTGTTTGAAATCCCGGTTCTGCGCCAACGATTTTTTTGTATTTTGTGTTCGTATTTTCATTTACTTTTGTGTGGTGAAGGAAAAGTATGGAAATAAACATGCGAATGTTCGTAAAGAATATGAATGGTATAAAATTCGATGGATTACATTAATAACACCAACCAGTACTGAGCTAGTCCAATGGATGCGCTTTAATCCCTTTTCGTATAAGAATAAGAAAACGTTTATTGTTAAGCCATTAAGGTATATTTCAATTGGAATCTACATAAAATTAGTGAGGTTCATAAAAAGATCATTACCTAAAATACTATGGGCGATTTCTACTTCTGATACTACCTAGAAATTAGGCAGCATAAACCTTCTGAACTTGTTAAGGGCTCTCTGTAAGTACCGGCATATAAAATATACAACAAAACAGTAAAAAAGTTAAATGAACATTTTACAGATTCTCGTCACGAATTAATAAAACAACAATGGCGATGTTATCAGCTGTAACCGGCGCTGTTAACTGTAAACTGCCTAATTAGGGCCGTAGGTTTGTTTGTCCCATGGATATCGACAGAGGAGTCTTTTTTAGGGTTCCGTACCAAAGGGTAAAAACGGGACCCTATTACTAAGACTCCGCTGTCTGTCTGTCTGTCTCCAGGCTGTATCTCATGAACCGTTTTTTAGGGTTCCGTACCCAAAGGGAAAAACGGGACCCTATTACTAAGACTTCGATGTCCGTCTGTCCGTCTGTCCATCTGTCTGTCTGTCCGTCCGTCTGTCACTGTATCTCATGAACCATGATAGCTAGGCAGCTGACATTTTCACAGATGATGTATTTCTGTTGGCGCTGTAACAATAAATACTAAAAACAAAATAAAATAAATATTTAAGAGGGGCTCCCATACAACAAACCTGAATTTTTAGACGTTTTTCGCTCTATATTAATAATGGTAATAAGTAGATGCTTGAAATTTTCACAGAATATTTAGTTTTATATTCACTTCAAGAATAAATAATAAAATAAATATTTAAGGGGCTACCATACACTTCGGAACCCTTCGTGCGCGAGTCCTACTCGTACTTGGCCGATTATCAATCATATCAATCATAATAATTATGATGAAAAATAAAGTGTCAAACAAACTTGACGGGCCGCCTGATGAAGTAGTCGCCACCAGCTATGGACAATCATAACTCGGCTCCAAGCTGATAAAACAGTGCATTTGCCACAAAAGTGCATGTTCACGATGTAGGTACATTTTGCAAATTGTACTGTTGTGTGAACTTATGAACAAAACATTTTTTTTAACGCGAATAAGGCCGCGCTTGACCACCAACTCCTGATGGTCAGCGACGTGTTGTCAATGATGAAACACGCAGACTCAGAAGATACCTATTCACACTCCTCTCGAAAGCTTTAAATTATATCTCTTAGGAAACAGGAAAGCAGGAAGACTGAACCATTTGTTGAACTGTATTAGAAATCATAAAAATAAATATTACGTTACTTCCTAATTATTCGGGCCATTATAGCCCACAACTAAGTTTTGCTATGTTAAATTTGCCATGAAACACTCTCGAAGAAAAAGACAACTAACACACAGCCCTAGATATTGAAAATCGTCAGACAAATAATATCCACCTACCCAGTGAGGAATATAACCCAATATACCTACTCCTGCACCAAAGTTCTACTATAAACTACAACGGAAAGGTCACGATGAAATACGTGAAATATTTATATTGGCCCCCGCAAGATCAGAGCGCCACGGCTTATCTCTTAAAATCTGTGGTTTGTACCGAAAAAAGAAACAAAATAGGCAATGAAATGGGATTTCTAAGCGCCTTATTAATTGAACAGAAATATCGCCGCCCCCGGAGAACAAAATGGCAATCGCAAAATCACAACTTTCCAGGAAAAATAAAAAACCGTTTTTCGTTGATTGCTGATGATTCACTGAACAGTATTGTAAGAGAATGAGCTCAAATGAAAGATATTTTTTTAAATATTGTTTTTGTAAAAGTATTGTAATTAACAGTAGTATAATTAAATAGATATTAACAAAATAAGATATTGATAAAAATTAATCAACGTCATTTTTTTTCTATGTCCGTTGTCTTTTTATTCTCGGTTCATCTAAGCGAAAACAAATATTGCAATATTGTATAATAATTTTATTCAATGATTATTAACAGCTCAATTGTCGAAATTAAATATCACTTACCATTGTATCCTCGTTATAATTTTTCCATTTTTGTATGGTAATAGAACTTTGGACTGTTGTTCTTGCCTTCAAAATTAACAAATTATTGGTAAACATTGGTTGCTTTAATTTTATAGAAAGGTGATACAATGACAATAAAAAAATATTCTTCCTTATTTTGATCATCATCGTCTTGTAAATGAGTCTCAGGTCTTTCGATAAAGGTCAGAGACTCATAGAACCCATGATAATGACATGGGATTGCTTCGCTATTACACAAGCTCATCAGGTCAGCATGTAATGCCTTAGGTAAAGGCAAACGGTCGGTATACGCTGCTTTCCATTGATGTTCAGATGCAGAGTTTGGCGTGTTGGACGCAGTCTGGCTAGCACCTCGCTTCCTTCTTACTGATATTTTTTTCTGAAGTTGGGTATCCATTTGGGAATACTCTGCATCAAAATCGCAAATGTATCGTAGAAGATGAGGTTGCACATGTGTAACATTCACTTCCATAATTTTAGACCACGATATTTTCTGACCAACTATGTCTGTGACCCAATTCCTGTTGGTTATTGATTATTTTATGTCATAAAAGTCATTCTGCGACATTTCTTTTATTGTGTACTTTTCGCCAGTAACTTTGGCATTCATTATTATAGTGTACATCTGGTCGGGAGTATACACAACCTTGTGTTTTAATTCGCGTTCTATGGTGGAGTGCATGGAGTCTCCTTCACTCTGACCATGACCAGTCTCAAAAAACCTGTGTGTGATGTTCATTTGAAGTTTTCTGGCAGCTAAAATGTAGAGGGCAAATTTTTTTTTTTTTTAAACCTATACTGTCCCACTCCTGGGCAAAGGTCTCCCCCATTTCCTTCCAGGGCTCGCAAATATAAACCGGTTTTTATTCTGCCCTCCACACCCGTCGGAGTAAAAAGAAATGTTTTTTATACCTTTCTCATGTTCATGCAAAAGGAATTGCCACAAACAGCTACCGATTTCTGTCGCTCCTCTTTTTGCAATCTGATAGTGCCAGACATAGCAATATCCTCTTTTCCGAGTAGCATCAAACACGGTAAAATTGTAAATTGGATATTTCCTTTTATAATGAAATATGCCAACTTGCCTTTATTTCACGGTTTCGCTCTTTGTTTTTTTGATGTTGGTTATATTTTTCTTGTAAAGTTTCTTGTCGTTCGGGGTCAGCTTGCCGGTAAAGAGAGCAAATACCACACTGGTCTTTCTTCGGCTTAAAAAATGAGTAATTAAACTTTGTGTTCAAAATTGTTTCATACTGGCATTTTGAGGCCATTGGGCATTCATAGCTTCCTTCTTGATACCATATTTGATACAATCGGTACATTTTTGAGATGTTTAGATCTTCTGAGAGATATTGTCGACTCGAGTCTTTTCTCACGTAATGAGATTCCACAGTTGGAAATAGGTGGATGTGGGCAAGTATGTTTTCCTCAGTCTCAATACTCATTTTACGTGGCCTGTTATCATGTTGCCCTCTTTTGTCAATTGTGCCTTCTTTGCTTTTGATTTTTTCCAACGCTGTGTAAACAGTTTGGTGGGAAATGCTTAAAGTATTCATGAAGAAGGTTTTACAGACTTGTACTCGTTCTGTTTGCAACTCAAAGAAGTATTTGACGGTTTGAGTGCGATTGCATTTGCGATTTAAAGTAATTCTCTTGACATCTTCGGCTTTTGTATGGCTACCTATGAATTGCCATTGTCGCTCATGGTCTCCTATATAGTTTATAATAATCCTTAAATATTGCTTCTCTTTGCTCTTCTGTGAATCGTGATCCACACTTTTTTTGGCACTTGCATTCAGGTTTTTTCGCTTTTTTGGCAAATTGTTTCTTAGTTTTGCATCCAACATAGGCTTCTCCTAAATTCTTTAGTCTTTTACTTTTCTGGTCTAATCTTTCACTTTCATTTCGAATCCGTTTTCTTGTAAGTTTCTTTTGGGTTACTACATTATCTGGTATCACTTCTCTTATGTCTGAAATACCATCAGTAGTTTCAAGTTGCAGCATTTGGTTAACGGATGATGAGTCATCTACAGGAGGACTATCTTTGTCAGAACTTTGATTATTAACTCCAGCTATTCCTGGTTCTGAGTGTGAACTGTTTGTTGTAGTTTGATAATTCTCGGTCTTAGTTTCTTGTTCGTTGGTAACCAAAGTATTGTCGTTTGTTAATGTACTGTCACAATCTATGTTCACAGGTGTTAATGTTTCATCCAAATCAAAAGAGTCAACGTGATTAGTTTGAAAAACAATGCTGTTTGGATTAGATTCCTCTTTCTTATCATCTTTTTGTGCGAAAATAGCGTTAGGTGAACTAGAGGGCATGTTGATATCGTTTTCTTCATTTTCAGAATAGTACTGTATCATTCTTCTACTTTTTTAATGTTTCAGAATATGTTCTGAAGCTGATGTAGTCGGTGTTGAACAAGAAGTATCATCGCCGTACTTTGTATTTTTACGAGAATAAAATGACAACATCCATAGCACTATTTTAATAGACTCGTTTGCACGGGAATATTGTGGCTATCGATAGTATCATTTTGATACTAGTTGAAAATGTTTACTATTGTTATCTGGCAATTTTATTCGCGAAACTATTTAGGTAAAAAAAAACTTCGAATACTATTGCATTATTTTATAACTTCATGAGTAACGACAAAAAAATTATGAAAAAAATTGTATAGATGTATTTAGCTCCATTAAAGTCGAATATGGTATAACATTAAAATCAAGACAATAGCGATTGTCATTTTGTTCTCCGGGGGCGGCGATATGTTACAACGAGTGAACTAGATTTTTAGTGTTACATTTAAAAAGTACTATCACTGTGGAAGTTTTACAGTAACCAACCAAGAATCAAGAAGGAAAAAACTTCAAGGCATAAATTGTACTTAATGTTATGAATGTAGAATAGACTAGATACCTACTTGAAAAACACTAACTCACACCGGGTGACTGGTAAATTATTGTTCCATAGAAAAATATCGTTCACCCGCGACAAAATGTATGGAACAGCTTTTTTTTTTGAGTTCTGACAAAAGTCGCAGAACAAAAGTTGTTAGTTTTGATGTACAGAATAAGCCCCTAAAAGGATGCTAATTATTTACCAGTATACCCTGTATAGAGTTTGACACACCCACTTTGATAGCGATATTTTGCCAAATTCGATAATGGTCAAATTACTCGTATATCTTCTTTTCGCCAATCAGAACATTTTCCAAATACGCCATTTGCCAAATTGAATTTATGTGCCTATAAATTCGATACAAAAACGCTAGATGTACATAAATTGAGGAAGGGCGTCTTGCTTAAAACATAAGATTGAATCTATTGATGTAGGTATATAGGAAAGTGGAAACGTATTGCGTTTAACACTAAATCGTTTTTGTATAGCCGCAACGCTAATCCGTATAATAAGGAATCTAATTTATATTGTTATGGCTGAATATATTTTTCAGTATAAAACTAATTGACCTACCAAAAAACGTGAAAAATAATATAATGAGCATATAGACTCAGTTTTTAATGCTTTATTTGACATAAGCATAAAATATCCAATAATTTCATTAATCAATCAATGCCTCTTAAAAAGACATGACATGTCTTTGAAAGCTTTAAAAGCTATCAAAAAACTATTAAAAACTTTGAAAAGACCCAATATTCTTTAATTATTTACTATTGAACATTTATTCAAGAAAATATATATGTTACAGCCAAAGTAATAAATCTGGATATTATATATACTGTCTAGCCATTATACATATATAATATCTACTCAATTTAGATAAAGTGATAATTGACACAAAATTAATCACATTAACTAGCTATTTTATATAATATCTTCGAAGACTTGGATAATGTAATAAAACAAACTCTTAATAAGGACAGATTGTCTCTGGCGCTTCGCCGGCCGCTGCCGCGGCACGCTCGCTTCGCTCGCTCGGCTCGCGCGTTGTTGTCACTGTTCAAACCTAACCTAACCTAGTAATAGTTTTCCTTGGACTCTTGATCTGCCTACTAGGTTAGGTTAGGTTTGAACAGTGACAACAACGCGCGAGCCGAGCGAGCGAAGCGAGCGTGCCGCGGCAGCGGCCGGCGAAGCGCCAGAGACAATCTGTCCTTATTACGAGTTTGTTTTATTACATTATCCAAGTCTTCGAAGATATTATATAAAATAGCTAGTTAATGTGATTAATTTTGTGTCAATTATCACTTTATCTAAATTGAGTAGATATTATACATAATGACCAGTCATTATGTATAATAACTATTTAATCACTATGACTGTAACATATATATGACCATTATTTGATCTCTTTCTCATATTATTGCGTCCACAAAGTTTTCATAAGACCTAATTTCATACATCACCGCACCTGACCATTTCAATCAATCGCGATCACAATGAGAATGCGTTTCAATAGGCACTGGCCCAATACCGGGCCATGTTCCCTTTGTGGGCCGGTAATAAAACTTATTATATCGAACGCTCAGTCCGCTGCTCCTCAATGGAGATGGGACATCATCTGCAGGGTAAAGGCTTCTGCACACGGACCCTATTAGACATAGCATCGGTTGTGGCTATGTAAAGTGTGTTAAATATTATAGACTTAGAACTTACTCGGCGCGACTAGTGATGGGTAGGACAAACCAAAACAATGAGTTTGTATGAGGTACTCATTTTGTGAAATGAGGTAGGACAATCTACCACCTCAATTGAGGTGGTCCTCAAAAGAAGCAGTATACACAAAATGAGGCCATCTCGTATTTTAGAGGGTTGTGTGTGTTGTGTTAGATGAAGTAGGTATGTAGCAAATGAAGTAACAAACTATGACTTGAGTTTGAAGTGTTTTGGTGCTTGCGATACATAAAATTGGATAAAAAAAAAATTGAAAAAATTGATATCTTAATTAATAAAATAATTATCAAATTTCAGTGCTATTTTTTACATATTAAATACTTATTAATTATACAAACGAAATCCTTTTATAAAAATAACGGAACGATCTTCAAACCTTAAGACAAAAGATGTCACGGATATTATTTCATTCACTTCAATCACCTTGTTGTTAAGCATGAGAACTTGAGAAGTGCGAGTAGGACAAAACACTTCAAAATGCTAAGCGCGTGTTAGATCAGGGTTAAAAGAGGCGGTTACTTTGTTTATTTTCTAACAAAATATTACTGTTAGGATGGAAATCTTACTTTAAACTAAAGCAGCAACCCTGATTCTAATATAATAACAAAGAAACTCTTCAATCTGATCCTAAAATGTTTGTGAGGGTAGTTACCTAACTTGAGGTTTCTAAATTAGTAAAGGAAACAAGTAAATAAGTTTACTTTGTATATTTTTTATACTTCATGGGTCCCTCGAGGGTACCACCATGTATTGCAATAATTATGCCACGTTCGCAAGGCCCTAGACGTTTTGAGAAGAAGTGGCAAGAAACTCAAGACGCCATCAGTATAATCTTTTGATCAGTCACCTTAATTTAGATATTACACAAAGTACTTAACTTTAGCAACATGGCCACGTCCACTCGACTTGGCTTCGAATATAAAAGTACCGACACTCAGCATGACTAGCTAAGCAAGACTCCAACGTTATTTTCAGAATACCGGGAGAACACTAAGAGAGATTCAAAGATACTAAGAGATATTAGGAGATATTAGGGCCGAAGCCGCGCCAACAGACTGTTTTATACTGATTTCATAAGCTCCCACCATGCCTTACCACCACTGCTCGATGTAAACATTCCCAACAACCAATAGGGAACGAGCAAGATGGCGGGCACGGTGGTAGCCTCCGTTTTACACAATTGTTAAACATAAAATCATCTTAAACTGTATTTCATACTTATTAGAATTATTAGAACAATTATTGATACGTTTCAAGTCATCTATAACATTATGAAATCACAGTATTAAATAAATGGTGTACGTAAACAACAATGGCCGACATTCGGAAGTCATGATATTTCCGAGTTCCATTTAGCTACTTACAATTAGTCTTACATTACTTAATACATTTTGTAATCGTTATTAATATTATTATAACATTATTATTCTAACACGCGCGTTCGCACTTTGCTCATTCATTTACTCTTTCTTGAGGAGTGAGCGAGTGAGCGACAATTTCACACTGCACTCAAGCTCAACACCTCAACGAGTTTGTAGTGGTACAAAATAAGTATTTGAGGTGATGGGACAATTCATTCCTTTGTATGGGACATTTGAAGTGCCTCTTGTATGAGGTACACAGCACTAGACGTCAGTGTTACAAGTGTACGTATACTCACTCTGTATTGTCGGATCTCCAACGAAATTACTCGACGGCTTTAAAGTACGCGCACTTGCGGTGACACACCAGCGAAAATAATCGGCCAAGTACGAGTAGGACTCGCGCACGCAGGGTTCCGTGTATGGGACTTAGTTATTTATTTTATTTTAATTAAATTATTTATTATTCAATTGTATATAATACTAAACATTATGTGAATATTTCAAGCATCTACCTGTTACCATTATTAATTTCGAGCTAAAAACGGTTAAAAATCAGGTTCGTTGTAAGGGACCCCCCCTTAAATATTAATTTTATTATGTTTTTAGTATTTGTTGTTATAGCAGCAACAGAAATACATCATCTGTACAAATTTCAGCTCTAGCTATAACGGTTTATGAGAAACAGCCTGGTGATAGACAGACAGGCGGACAGCGGAGTCTTAGTTATAGGGTCCCGTTTTTACCCTTTGGGTACGGAACTCTAAAAATCGTCGAGCCACAAGTTTGCGAACTTAATCGCACGTCTGTCACCCTCTTTAGTGTCATTTTTGACCACTTTGAATTTTAATGATAGTGTAGACAATTTTTTTTAAATAACATTTTTGAAACCAAGCTTTAACAATCACACAAAAATTATAGTGTTAAAATATCTAGAATATATTTATGCAATAATTTTGACATCAAATGACTAAAACCGAGACAGTGGCTACAACCGGTGCATCTAGCCTACTATCAGTAGGGTATAGCTAAATAATGTTTTCTAGGGTATAGAGGGATCCCCCCGAGTGGGTTCCCGCCTTGTCGTGGCGGGGGGGCTTAGTAGCCAGGTCTTCCCAGCCTGGTGAACGAAGAGGAACCCGAGGTGGGGCCGGCCTCTCCGGGTCTTGGGCCCAGACAAGCCCGTGCGGAGGCTGGCCAGTAGGTCGGCTTGCCGACTGAGGTGGACTGCGGTGTCGCGCCTGTCGCGATGCTGGCGGGAGCCGAGGCTCCGTGGTGGGGCCCGAGTTGGGCCAGCGCTGTCGGGTGCCGTGGAGGAGTGCGCAAGCGTGCCCGTAGCCCCGACACATAGCGCAGTGGCGGAACACCCAGGGGTTTTGGTGGGTACACTGTCCAGTCGGCAGGACTCCCACATAACCACCCGCCTGCCCTCGAGGTGCGGTGGTATCTATAAAAGATTTCCCCTGGTAAAAAAAAAATAAAAAGGGTATAGAGGGATGGATTCTCTAATTTTCGCCCACTCCGGAAAAATTGAAAATGGCCGCCTTAGCACAAAAGATTTAAACACGCTTTAAACACTGTGTAAACGTGCAATTTGTACTGGTAAGGCGGTTATATTTTTTCCAAGATAGGCAAAAAAGGTTTAATACACTGTCGTAACGCTGTAAAAGCTGCACCTATGGTTGATACATAAGTACAGGGTTAACCAGAACTGGTGTACTCAAACGAACAGAGGTGATTCACTCCATTCACTATGAACCACTTTTATTATGGGGCCTAGCCGGAATCGGAAAAAAATCAGCTGCTTATTACATTTTGTCGATTTCGAGTTGCATTATTTTATGGAGTAGCTGATTTTTTGTCGAATTCCGGGTTGGCCCCATAGTAAAAGTTGTTCATAATGATATTAGTCTTAATCACTTTTTCGGCTTAGTACAGGGCTTGAGTAGGTAATTCTATGGTACAGGGTGAGCAGATAACCCTGTATACGTTTAACTACGAGTAGGTATTTGTCTCTGACTAATTCTTAACTGAAAAGACTGCACACAAGTCAAATTTGATGCTTACTTTACAAACTTTGCACTTACTTTCTTTAATTGATGACTGCCTCGGTGGCTCAGTGGTTAGTGACCCTAGCTTCTGGGTCAAAGAGGTGTGGGTTCGATCCCCAACCAGGGCAAATATTTATGTGATGAACATAAGTGTCTGCTCTGTGTCTGGGTGTTATTTAGTTACTATCTATATAAGTATGTATTTAAAAATAATTATATGGAGTATATCAGTCTCTGGCAGCCATATTACAAGCTTTGCTTAGTTTGGGGTCAAAGAACGTGTGTAAGATGTCCCCTTATATTTATTTATTTATAATTCTGATTTAAAGTATTGTACATACTAACTCTTTAGATTTTTTTTAAAATTCTTTGATTTTTTTTTATTATTAATTCTCACAGAACGTTGTGTGTGTTGTAAATATAATAATTATTTTTCGCAAAAAATCGCTACACCGACTTCCAGCATGTACAGAATTCGAATAGTTTGCACGAATCTATATGACATCCATGTACATTATTGATGATTTATCAAAAACGGCTCAGCCGATTTCGTTGAAATTCAAATGGGACTATGTCCGAAGAATACCCTTTCGAACTATTTCTTTTTTTAAATCGGTTTACAATTGGCAAAAATATCGATGAACAAACATACAGACGAGCATAGTACCTTCTCCTTTTTGGAAGTCGGTAAAAATGCCGGCTAAGGCATCATACCCAATGTAAGTTCGCCCTAAGGAAAATTCGTGCAATATTATAAAGGAATCTTCAGTGCTCGGGTAATAAAGGTAGTAAACGAATGAAATGTGGAGTCAACGCACTCCCGAACAATCGGTGAAAGAATCAAAGTAGCCGTTTTATTATCTGTCACAGTCATATTTATAAACAGTAATAAAAGCAGTCGTTAAACTTGCGATAAAGGAAAAAATGCGGAGTGGAGGGAATTGTCACAGATACCTTCGAGGGATAAAAATTCTTGTCATCGAGTAAAATTGTTGTCAATGGTTTACGTCGAGGTGTAAAAAAAGACTTTGTATCCTGTTTTAGAAGGTAAGGTAAGGGATAAAATGATAGATAGATAGATAAATTCTTTATTGACACACCAAAACTTAAATAAACTAAGAAAACCTAAACTAGAAACTTCAAACAAGTGTTACAAACGGCGGCCTTATCGCTAAAAAGCAATTTCTTCCAGGCAACCGTTACATGTGAAGGATTAACGAAAAGGTATATAAAATGAACTCTTTAAGTACTAGTGGGAAATGGAAAAAATGTATAATGACCGATGGGGTCGAAAATTAATAATAAATCGGCCAAGTACGAGTCGGACTCGCGCACGGAGGGTTCCGTACTGTATGGGAGCCCCCCTTAAACAATTATTTTATTATTTATTATTGAAGTGAATATACAACTAAATATTCTGTGAAAATTTCAAGCATCTACCTGTTACCATTATTAATATCGAGCGAAAAACGGTTAAAAATTCAGGTTTGTTCTATGGGAGCCCCCCTTAAATATTAATTTTACTATTTTTAGTATTTGTTGTAATAGCGGCAACAGAAATACATCATCTGTGAAAATTTCAGCTATAACGGTTTATGAGATACAGCCTGGTGACAGACAGACAGCGGAGTCTTAGTAATAGAGTCCCGATTTTACCCTTTGGGTACGGAACCCTAAAAATGCGGAGTGGCGGGAATAATTGTCACTGAGAAACCTTCGAGGAAAAATAATTCTTGTCATCGGGTGAAGTTGTTGTCACTGGTTTACGTGTAAAAATAGACTATGTTTCCTGTTTTTAACCGACTTCCAAAAAGGAGGAGGTTCTATGTTCGTGTGTATGTTTTTTTTTTTTGCGAACGTCATCGATAATTTCGCCAATTGTGTACTGAATCGAAAAATTATTTTTAGTTCAAAGGGTATACTCCCAAGGTAGTCCCATTTAAATTTTACAGAAATCGGCTGAGCCGTTTTTGAAAAAACCAACAATAATGTAAAAAATTCGAGCGACATACTCGATTTTGTTCACGATGGAAGACGTATTAAAGAAGGTAAGGTAAGGGAAATGTACTCCTTAAGTACAACTGGGAAATGGAAAAAATATATAATGATCGATAGGGTCGAAAATAAATAAAAATGAACAAATATTTGGGGACATCTTAAACACGGCCTCTGACGCCAAACTAAGCAGAGCTTGTGATATGGCTGCCAGAGACTGATGAACTACTTATAAATATTTTTAAATACAAACTTATACAGGGTTATTTCTAATCAATTAGCATCCTTTTAGGGGCTTATTCTGTACATCAAAACTAACAACTTTTGTTCTGCAACTTTTGTCAAAACTCAAAAAAAAAATTGTTGTTCCATAGTTAAACCGCGACAAAATGTATGGAACAGCTGATATTTTTTTTTTGAGTTCTGACAAGCCCCTAAAAGGATGCTAATTGATTAGAAATAATCCTGTATAGATAGTAACTAAATAACACCCAGGCACAGATCAAACACCTATGTTCATCACATAAAGGTTCTTGCCCTGGGTGGGAATCGAACCCACGCCTCGTTGACCCAGTAGTTAGGGTCACTAACCACTAAGCCACCGAGACAGTCAAAAATAATAAGATAAGTTCTGGTTAGAGATCACGTTCCGGCTAGCTTATCGTTGAACGTCATCCCACGAGATGACAAAATTACGTCATTAATACCGCAGGATCGCGTTGGATGCTAGCCGCTTCCAACCGTTCTTATTGTAATTGTAGATCCATAGACGAGGCAGGTTCAGCAGTGGACGTACTATAGCTGACTCATAGGTGGATAAAAAATCGGCCAAGTACAAGTCAGACTCGTGCATGAAGGGTTCCGTACCGCATGGGAGCCCCCTGCTCCCATGCATTTGTACATTTATTTTTCAAATAGGTAACGAAAAAGTACACTTTCGAACGTCATAACATAAAAACAAATTATAATAAATTAAATCAATTCATTCATGAATGTCAAAAATTAAAAACTATAAATCAATATTATCCAATGTCATGTGTTTCCAAGCCAATTTTTCCTTCAAGAAGTCGTCAATGGTGTAGTATGCTTTCTTAATTAAAAACATGTATAAATAGTATATCAGTCTCTGGCATGAGGCATCTACATCACAAGCTTTGCTTAGTTTGGGGTCAGAGGCCGTGTGTAAGATGTCCCCAAATATTTATTTATTTATTGTAAAAACGTATACAATTATTTTGGAAATATTTATCTATCTTGGTTAGCCTAGTCTTTGGTATCACAGGCAGACGGACAGACGGACGGGGAGCGGAGTCTTAGTAATAGGCTCCCGTTTTTACCCTTTGGGTACGGAACTCTAAAAATATATAGGTTTAAATTATCTTTTCTCAGGTACCTAACATTTTTGCAAGAGTAGCGTAGAATGTTCACCGATAGAGTGGATCCTCGACCACTTCTGATTTTCCTAGAAATCTGTAAAAACCAGGGGAAGTCTACAATCGAATGTTTTACAACATGATGATGATGATTTTTAGGGTTCCGTTCCCAAAGGGTAAAAACGCTATTACTATGACTCCGCTGTCCAGCCGTCTGTATCTCATGAACCGTGATAGCTAACTAGACAATTTAAATTTTCACAGATGCTGTATTTCTGTTGCTGCTATAACAACCAATACTAAAAACAAAATACAATGCATATTTAAGAGAGGCTCCCATACAACAAACCTGAATTTTTAGCCGTTTATCGCTTGATATTAAAAACGGTAACAGGTAGAAGCTTGAAATATTCACAGAATATTTTATTTTATGTTAAATTCAATAATGAAGTATTACATTAAAATAAAATAACTGTTAAGGAGGGCTCCCATATAGTACGAAACCCTTCGTAATGGAGTTCGACTCGCACTTGGGCGATTATTAGCTTCTTGATAATCAGACCCGTAGTAAAACTTGTTCTTTCTATGATATGACTATCCTAGACTACCTACGTAAAATGTTTAACAACAAGTCTGGCTGTATGAATGTTAGATGAGTTTTCTACCTACAAGTTTTCCTTTTAAAATACCAAATTCCTCGAAACCGGTCGCGAGGAAAATCAAAGTAATAAAAATCAAAAGCAAAAATTCTAAACTTACGGTATCGTATAAAAACTTTATTGAATTCCACAAAAGGGTAAGTCAATTTTAATTTCTGAAAGTATCAATATTAGCCAATAGCTCAGTTTCAACAGTTCTCTATCTTCGAGAGCCATAAGCTATTACATCCTGTCTAAGAGCTTATCGACTTTCTTTGGACGTGGTCTTTTACCCTGCTCACTCCAATTATTCATGCATCAAGAGAGAACGAGATGAAATGCCACAAAACCACAGACTTAGTTAACCGATAAGGGTTCTGGACCTCCGTTTAACCGAAGTAATTCTACTTGTCGTGGAAGTTGACAAATTGCCGATTGATAAGCAAATCCGGTGTCTCAATCTAAGTTCTAGGACAAAGAACTTTTCTGTATCGGTGCTACGACCTTGCTCGCGCTTGCTCTCTATTGATGGGGTAAGCTTTGAAGAGCTTTTATCGATGAAATCTAGCAGTTGAAATATATCGATAATAAATAAATATATATCAGGGGACATCTTACACACGGCATCTGATCTCAAACTAAACAAAGCTTGTGTTATAGCTGCCAGAGACTGATAAACCGCTTCATGACCTGTTATAGCTAGAAAGCTGAAATTTTCACAGAAGATGTATTTTTATTGTCGCTATAACAACAAATAGTATAATAAAAACAGGATAACATAAATATTCAAGGGTGGCTCCCATACAACAAAAGTGATTTTTTTGCCGAGTGGCTACCATACGGTACTGTACCCTTCAAGCGCGAGTCCAACTCGTAATTGGCCCAATTTTTTATTGACAGACCACAACACTGAATGAACGATTTAAGAATCATAAAAGGTACAAGTTAAACTAAAAGACAAGAAAACAAGTAACAAGTTAAATTAGTATACAAACCAAAATTTGACGTTCCACGCTGCGCTTGCTGGTCCGGGGTCTCCATTCAAGAACTTTACGGCTTTATCGGCAATCTTCGAGCTGTTTACCTTGCCCACTGCCATTTTAGCTTGCTAATCCGCTGGAGGTTGCCTCTTTTCTATAAGAAACTAGACGACCCGCCCCGGCTTCGCACAGGTGTTTTATACATATAAACCTTCCTCTTGAATCACTCTATCCATTAAAAAAAACCGCATCAAAATCCGTTGCGTAGTTTTAAAGATTTAAGCATACAGACAAACAGACAAAAATAGCGACTTTATTTTATACTATGTAAGGAAGAGACAACCTCCGCCATTGTTTCCTGACAATTACAAGTTGTGAATTTTTGCTCGACTTATTCAGGTGCACTGCCGAACTTCCAGATTTGGATATACAGGGCTATTTGGTAATCAACTTTTGTTCAAAAAATTTTATCACATCTCAAAAAAAATACTGTGCCATATAAAAATATCGTTCACCCGCAACAAAATGTATGGAACAGCTGTTTTTTTTTCAGTTTAGACAAAAGTTGGAGAACAAAATATGTTTGTTTTAATTTGTACAGAATAAGCCTCTAAAAGGATGCTAATTGATTATCAATAACCCTGTAAATGAGGTTAGAATGAAAAGCGATGTTGCAGCCGAGGATGGATTATGTAGACCTAAAATATATCTATCATATTTTAGGTCTACATAATCCATCCTCGGCTGCAACATCGCTTTTCATCTGGCAAGTTGGTGGCCAAAGCCTGGCCAAGCCCTATTACGTACAAGAAAAATGAAAATTTTAACTGAAACTTTAAAATATATCGATAAAACATTTTGAGGGAAAGTCCCACCCCTAAAACTAACAGTGTCGCACTGATAGCGTCCAGACCAGACAGTCTGATTGTTTAAAGTTTTTCGCTGAAGCTTTGTTTTGGCGTGTAAGATACTCGCTAATTATAATAAAGGAAAGTTTCTATTCCCACTTGTGTCATAAAAGAACTTATTGATAAGAGTTTCAAAAACTTTCTTTATTCGCGATTTTAAAAGTATTTTCTTTCCGGATTGTGCAATTTTGCACATTGCGTCTTGTATGTATGACACTTAAAAGAATTTAAGAATCTACAGCTTAGTAAATACGTAGAGTTTTTTTTACCCGAAGTATTTTACAAGCTTTTATTTCGTTTCACATGTCCCGTTGTATATGTATGTTATCAAATCTTGCAAGTTAAATTTGATCATTTTCCCGGTTACCGATTGAGCTGAAATTTTGGCATACATGTTTGTGTAAATCGCGTGACAATGCAATATTATGATGACATCGTGCTGATCTGATGGTGGAACTGGAAGGTGGCCAAAGGAACTTAGCAATGAAACGACACAACCTCATCGAGTTTGGGTTCATTTGAATGGTCTTGGCGAGTTGTTTATATCCCATTGGTAACCAGGGTCTGATGATGGAGCTGGAAGGTGGTCATAGGAATTCTGTAATGAAACGAAGCAACCCTGTCGAGTTTTGGCTCGTTTGATTTGTCTTGTTGTTTCAAAAAAAGGTTTTCTTTACATAGTACTTGTCTATTTAATAAGTAATTGTATACATATAGTACTTGGACAATGGAACATAACAACTGAACATTCGGGATCCATTGAAAAATTAGATTGCCTGTCGAATAATGGATCCCGATTGTTCAGTTGTTATGTTCCATTGTCCAAGTACTTGTTTTATTCTTTTCAGTTTTTTTTTATTCTGTTCATATTTTGAGCAGTCGGTTTTTTTGATATTTTTAATTGTTTATTTTATTTTATACTTTTTAGTTATGAGTACCTAGCTAGCTATTTACCAGACTGGATTTCCTATCAGCATCAGAGTACTAAATCGTTTGAAGTTGGAGGTTTGTACCGTGTAAGACATATTTTATTTAGATACTTTAGGCAGTCGAATATACATTACTAGATGCTTTATTATTTGTATCCCGAATGTTTAGTTGTTATGTTCCATTGTCCAAGTACTTGTTTTATTCTTTTCAGTTTTTTTTGTATTCTGTTCACATTTTGAGCAGTCGGGTTTTTTGATTTTTTAAATTATTTATTTCATTTAATTCAGATATCGTGCGGCTTATCAGCGCTGCAGAGTAGACACACATAGCAACAATAATCGGCCAAGTAAGAGTCGGACTCGCGCACGGAGGGTTCCGTACTGTATGGCCCCCCTTAAATATTTATTTTATTTTAATTTTATTATTTATTATTGAAGAGAATATAAAACTTAATATTCTGTGAAAATTTCAAGCATGTACATGTTGCCATTATTAATATAGATCGAAAATCGTCTAAAAAATCAGGTTTGTTGTATGGGAGCCCCCCTTAAATATTTTTTTATTTTGTTTTTAGTATTTGTTTTTATAGCGGCAACCAAAATACATCATCTGTGAAAATTTATCTAGCTAGGTTCATGAGATAACCGAGGGCTGGATATATGAAGTTCTACTGTATATGTCTGTCGTGTTTTAATTTATGGAAAATTTGCAATTACGATGCCACACCCCACAAAATCTTTATTTACATGAGTAAAATCTTTCTATCGGATTCACTTCGGTGAGTGCGCCCAGGAGTTGCACAATCTGGTCCCATCTGCTCCTTTCTTCTATCGTACGGCTAGACAGACACGACCAAAGCGCCACCCTTTTATGGTGGACGTTCCGCGCATTAGAACCAAGCGTTTCGAGTCCACATTCCTCATACGAACTGCCAGAATGTGGAACGCTTTGCCTGAGTCTGTCTTCCCGCTAAACTACAATGTAGGTGTCTTCAAATCCCGAGTAAGTAGGTATCTTCTAGGTAAGTGTGTTACATCCTAGACCGCATATCTGCTTAACATCAGGCAGAGTGTATTCAAACGCAAACCTATACGAAGCAAAAAAAAGTACTGCCATAATTGATTTATGTATCGGTCTAAATGGTCTGAGACTGAACCATCGCGATCACGGTAACGTGCGCTCAACACTTGACAAGCGCGTGTCATGGGAACACTATACTGCCTCGGTGGCTCAGTGGTCAGTGACCCTAACTTCTGGGTCAAAGAGGCGTGGGTTCGATCCCCACCCAGGGCAAACATTTATGTGATGAACATAGGTGTTTGCTCTGTGTCTGGGTGTTATTTAGTTACTATCTATATAATTATGTAATTAAATATATGTATATGTAGTATATTAGTCTCTGGCAGCCATATCACAAGCTTTGCTTAGTTTGGGGTCAGAGACCGTGTGTAAGATTTATTATTTATTTATTTATTTTACAAAAATTTAGCGCGCGTTCAACGTACTTTGTTGAGCGCTTGTCATCTGAAAGTACCCTTAAGAACCTTCTGCGTTTCAGTAGGTTTTTAAATCGTTAGCTTTACGAGTATAACCAGTAACGCTTTGCTAAACACCATTAACCATTCAAAACAATGCACACAAAAGATCGCATAATCCAGCAGAGTATAATTAGTCTGGATAATTACAGCAAGGTGGCCAACCCTTTGCAAGCGCGGCCCGCGTTAATAATTCCCTGCGGGCCGCGGCCCGGTAAATAAACTAATGTACGGGACCGCTCGCTGCCGGGTACCTACCTTGGGTAGGGCTGACAATCTCGGAATATTTAAAATGATGCACAAGTGCAGCTAACCTTAAAAAAATAACATTAATAGGAATAGGCATATTGACTGCATAAATTATTGAATTAAATTTTAATGTAATATATTTTCTTTTGGTAATGAAATAAAAAAAAACCGGCCAAGTGCGAGTCGGACTCGCGCACCGAGGGTTCCGTACAAACCTGCAAGGTTTACAAAGTTCTAAGTTCAAAGTTCTTCAAAAAAAGTAATAAGTTTATATTTATTAAAAAATATATAATTTGTAATGTAACTAAAAATTTAAGGTTTTCGGAATTTTTCCTTTATGTGTGCCATAAAACGTTGCTTCATGCCAAATTTCAAGATTCTAGGTCGACTGGAAGTACCCTTTAGGTTTTGATTCCCTTGCGAGTACTTGCGAGTTTCAAAATATGCAGCTTAAATTGCTGTTTCTTTTGATTGCGTTGACATAGAAGTTTGATTTTGTTACAGCTTAAAGGTATTATAGACCTGAGTATTTGGTATGAATTTCAATTTAATACCTTTACGCGTTTATGAGGAAATGGGGAGTAAGGTTAAAATTATTAAAAAAAAAAATATTATGTGATGTAACTAAAAATTTATGGTTTTCGTAATTTTTCCTTTATCTATGCTATAAGACGTTGCTTCGTACCAAATTTCAAGATTCTGAGTTCACGGGAAGCACCCTGTAGGTTTTGATTCCCTTGCAAGTGTCGAAAATTTGCGGCATAAACGGCTGTATCTTTTGATTGCGTTGGCTTATAAGTTTGATTTTTTCACAGCTTCAAGGGACAGTAGACCTGAGTAATTGATATAAATATCAGCTTCATACCTCACGCGTTCCTGAGAAAAAGGGTCTTGACAGACGGACGGACGGACAGACGGACAACAAAGTGATCCTATAAGGGTTCCGTTTTTTCCTTTTGAGGTACGGAACCCTAAAAATAACAAAGATAAACTGTGTCAAAGTTCGGGTTCGGTTCGCTTTTTAACCGACTTCCAAAAAGAACATACACACAACATAGGTACATGTTTTTTTTTTGTATGTTCATCAATAATTTCGCCAATTGTGAACCGAATCGAAAAATATTTTTTTAGTTCGAAAGGGTATACTCCCGAGGTGGTCCTATTTAAATTTTACAGAAATCGGCTGACCCGTTTTTGAAAAAACCAACAATAATGTAAGCAATTCGAGCGGAATATCCGAATTTTGTACACGATAAACATCGATAATATCGCCAATTGTGTACAATACAATACAATACAATATAACTTTATTGTACACCAAAAAACAGCTTAAATAACAAAGTAGGTACATAATATTCTTAAAATTAGGTGATACAAGGGCGGCCTTATCGCCTTGAGCGATTTCTTCCAGGCAACCTTTGGATGGACAGAAATTATAGTACAAAAATGTGGTTGGTGGTGTATAATAAATAAATGTGGAAAATAATAATAATTATTATCACAAACTAAATACAATAATTACACATTATAATAATATACTACATCTTCAATAATATAAATATACATACATAAACAATTACATAAATGACAAATCTTTGGGCAACTATAATGTATAATATAAACTCACAATTATTCATACCTATAAAATTAAGAATTATAATTTTGCATGCCCTGATGCTAGAGCATGGTGCACATAATAATGTATCTTTAACACCTACATGTTACCCGTGTCTCCGCAAAATAAATATTTTGACTTTGACTTTGACTTTAAATATATAATAAGTATAAAAATATTTACTTACATACAATAAATTTAATATCACGTAAAGTTGTTATTTAACATAGTGAAAGAAAGTGTTTGAAAACTAGGTTATTGAAAATATGGAGAGACTTAGCCTGCCTGATAGCTACAGGCAGCTCATTCCAAAGCAGGACAGATTGTACAGAGAAAGATTTCATATAGGAAAGATTGGTATGGGAAGAGGAGTGGACTTTGAGTTTCAAGGCACGAGAAGATCTCAAAGTACCAGCCGGGCTAGTATGCGCGCCACGAATTATTTCGTTGGTAGTGTTAGAACGAGACAGCGTTATGGCAAAGTATATAACTGTCACTTTTTCACACGTCGAAATGAGTTCTTTTCGTCGCTTTTCGTGGTCGCATGCTTATAGCACAGAATGACCTTGAATAAATTCGAAGCGTTCTTTGAGATACAAAGGAGTGGAAGGAAAGAACAAAATTTTGTAAAGGAAAGATAAGATGTGAGAATTACGGCGAAGTCGGATAAGGTAACCAGTTGAGCTTTTGGCGAAATTGTGAAATGTGGTCATATTTACGTAATCCGAATATGTACCGTACACAGAAATTCTGTAGACGTTCCAGTTTGTCGAGTTGCTCTTCGGTCAAATCCAGATAGCAAGCATCAGCGTAGTCTAATATGGGAAGTAGAAGTGATTTTACAAGTGCAGTTTTGGTAGTGATGGGTAGAAAGTTCCGCAATCGTCTGAGTGACGCCGCAGAACCAAAAATTTTTCGACTGACCTCAGACAGTTGTGGACCCCAAGAAAACTGTTTGTCAAACATAATTCCCAGGTTTTTCACAGTGTCACTAAATGGGATAGGAATATTGTCAAAGATAACCTGAGGTAGTCTGAACCAGTCAATTTTCGAAATCATGCGAGAGCTCCCAATTATAATTGTCTGGGTTTTTGCTGGATTAACTGAGAGGCCATATGATCTACTCCAGTCCCGTATACGCTTAAGGTCAGAGTTCGTAGTATCAATGGCCTCATGCAATTGCCCTAGAGGAGCCTGAGTATAGATCTGCAAATCGTCTGCATAGAGGTGGTAGGAAGAAGTCAACTGTTTTGAAATCGAATTTATAAAGATTGCAAAGAGAAGAGGAGACAAAACGCCGCCCTGTGGAACACCAGCCGATATAGAACACCAAGATGAATATGAATCGTCAATACGAATTCGCTGCCGGCGACCAAACAGGTAAGTACGAAACCAATCAATTACCGTTGGAGATATGTTAAGAGACCGTAAAATTGCCAATAAAACGTCAAAATCCACATTGTTGAATGCATTGCTAAAGTCGAGCAGCGATAGCACAGTCAGATGACAACGTCCAATGCCGTCTATAATGTCGTCGGTGATTTTTGTCAGAGCTGTCGTAGTACTATGACCAGGACGAAAGCCGGATTGGAACGGGTTAAGAAGATTGTTTTTGATAAGGAAAGATGAAAGTTGTTGGTGAATGAGCCGCTCGAGCACTTTGGATAAGAAAGGAAGAATAGAGATGGGACGGTAGTCAGAAAACGAGTCAGGATTAGGCTTTTTAGGGAGAGGTGTTACTTGAGCTTCCTTCCACGATGTTGGAAATGTGCTCGAGGATATAGAGAAATTGAGGAGATGTTGAATGACAGGGGCGACTTCATCGAGTATGAGCATGATCATCTTGCGACTTATGCCATCACTAGCTACAGCATTCGAGGATATTGACTGTATACTCTTCTTAACATCACAAGCGGAAAATTGACTAAATGCAAAGGATTCATAATCGGGAGTAGGGTGAGTAGATAGATGTTTCAGAGTAGCAGCTTTTACCGGTCCTTCGAAATTAGAGGACGCGGAGAAATGTTTATTCAGCAAATTGATGTCTAAATTTTTAGGAATGTTATCTTGGCGAGATTTACCTACTCCCATTGATCTAAGAAATTTCCAGACTTGAGCTGGGTTGTCATTTTCTACAGAATTGTGAATTTGTCGGCGTTGTGCATCCCTACATGCCCTATTGCAGACGTTGCGAAACCTAGTATATTTCTCCTTGTTTTCATCTGATTCTCGGTACTTGAGCTTACTTTTAGCCACCAATTTTTTATGCATGAGGGCGCGTATTTCATCAGTTAGCCACGGTGATGGAGCATGTTTCATTTTAATAGCACGAACTGGGGCATGAATGTCATACAGTTTTGTAAGAATGCGATTAAACTCAAATACTTTGTCATCAATTGTAGCAGCACGCACAACGTCAGACCAGTCCAACTCCTGCGCATCTTTTCGCAAGTTGTCGATGTTAATACTACCAAAACTGCGTTGCAAAAGAATTTTGGGTTTGGCTTTAGGCGGACGGATTTTATATGAAAGAAAGATAAGGTCATGATGAGAGAAGTCATCTGCTGCACACTGGCCGTGCTTGACAACATGACTTGGAGAAGATAGAAGAATAAGATCAAGAAGTGAAGGATTACAGTGGGGAGGATTGTGAGTAGCATTGAGTGGAAGTATTGAGAGATTAAGTGCCAATGCCAATGACTTTAATTTTGAAGTTCTATGATCTTGCTTGAGTAAACACGTATTGAAATCACCCATAAGAATAGTATGGTCATAGGAGGGGCAGTGGTTTTCTAATAGGTTTTCGAAGGAAGAGAAATAATTCACATCTCGAGAGTGAGGGTAATAAACACCTAGAAGAAGTTTGGTATGATGCAGGACGACTTCAATAAGGAGATGTTCACCGGCATCAGATGGGGGCGGTTGTGCAGACATACTAACGATAGAGAAAGGGATATGAGTTCTGAGGTATATAGCAACACCGCCACCACCCTTGCCAATCCGATCATTCCTTATGAGACGAAACCCTGGCAACGCCACTGAGGAGGAAGGGAGAACCGGTTTTAACCACGTCTCAGAAACTAAAATAGCATGGATGTTAGGATGCACGAATGACGCAAGCATTTCTGGAAAATGAGCCGTAATACTCTGGGCATTTATGTGGATAGCATTAAAATTCTTAGGGACATCAGAAACAAATGATTCAATGGAGTCAGATAAGGAAGGCAAACTGGTAAAACTGTCCATACTGACTGACTGACTGACTGACGGACTGACTGTGTACCGAATCGAAAAATTCTTTTTTAGTTCGTAAGAATATACCTCCAAGGTGGTTCCCATATAAATTTTTAAGAAATTGGCTGAGCCGTTTTTGAGCCTAAATATTCGAATTATGTACACGATGGAAGGCGGGTTTTGCCATTTTTTGCGAAAAATAATATATTTTAAAAGTTAAGCTAGGCCTGAGCCTGACGTCACTCGGAACTTAAACGGGCTACCTATATCATCATAATTTTTTTAAATGACAAAAAATAGACGGACAGACGAACAGCGGAGTCTTATAATAGGGTCCCGTTTTTACCCTTTGGGTACGGAACCGGCAAAAAAATAACGTTTGTTGTATGGGAGCCCCTCTTAAAAATTTATATTAATCTGTTTTTAGTATTTTTTGTTATAGCGGCAATCGGAATACATCATCTGTGAAAATTTCAACTCTCTAGATATTATGGTTCATGAGATACAGCCTGGTGACAGACAAACAGACGGACAGACGGACAGCGGAGTCTTAGTAATAGGGTCCCGTTTTTACCCTTTGGGTACGGAACCCTATTAATTAAATTAGGTAAGGCTTGTACCTACCAGAGAATGGTAGGTATGAACATCCATAAAACAATGTTTGTAGGGAATTTGCGCAGCAGCCCTACACAGCAAAGGGCCCGGTCATTAAATCTTTACAAGTCACCTTGGCCCAGTTCCGCTCTCGGAAATCCGCTTCTTCTTGCAACTTTCTACCACTAACTGCTACATCAACTATGTCTTTATCCATACTAACTGTTGCCTCAGCTGTGGTTCACAGTCTGCTCTGCTCTATACAAACTGCTAGCTCATCTATGCTTTTCCTGGTTTGGGCCATAATAACTAGTAACGAAGTTATGGCAGGTCAAATGCAGGTCGTGGTAGGATTTACGAAACGCCGTCGGTGAGGTTCGAGTCTTAAATATAAAAGTTCGAAAAGACGGTAGGTGTATCGTGGGTACTTCCGGTCAAACTTTGCTTGGTCCTTGATGGGGTTTAGCGGCGAAAATTGCGAAATTTCAAGGTTTTTAAGTTCTGGTTTGTTTTGGTTTTCTTCTCTAAGACACTTTTAGGGTTTTTGTAGAAAATTAAGATTCTTTATGGATTGTTGGTATCTGGGACAAGCAAACCTAGCGCAGGAGATATGTGGAAAAACGACACATCAAATTATATTTGTCAAATTCACAGATTTAGTCAAAAATTTTGGTTTTGTTTAGTTACTCATATATTTTCTGCATAGCTCCTCTAGCTTTTTGATGTCTGGTGAAATGCCATCTCAAAAAAAACATGCTTTCTAACCACCAAAAAATAGCAATATTTCAACCTATTGAAAAAATGCAGTAATAAAAAGCACGAACCCTGAACCCTGTAGTTGGTAAATCAATTTAAAAAGAAAATGAGATTCTACACAAAAATAAAGACATAGAACGAAATAAACAGACAGAAAGAAACCAAAGCCCTCCCCTTCGCTAATCCGTGTATGATAAGTATTAAATTTAATCTTTCCTCTAAAAATAACTGTAGAAAACTCCTTAGATAGTCCTCCCACGTTTAAAACAAAGATAGAAGAACTGCAATTCACACAATACCTACATAAGTGCTGTTTTTGAAATTGTAAAAGACGAACATAAAATACAATTTCTTTCCTATCTAAAGTGAATAAGTAGCAAAGCTCGAACTTGTGACGTGCAACGGCACAATTTGCGTAGGTATAAGTAACTTTATTTTTAGATTATCTTTCTGTATTTGTATTGAACTGATTTTCTGTGCCTAATGGTGTAGAATATCTACGTTTGCATGGAAACTAGAGTTTGCTTGAATAGTGTGGGAAATGTAGATATAGTATTTTATACTTACTTTACAACCTCCTACGACCCATATCACCTTATCAAAGACGAAAGTCAACTGAATGTCTTTAAAAGTTAATCGATTTTTCACCTCGTGAGGCAAAAATTAGGTATTTGCGAGTACGTCCTGAATTGCATCTATGAAATAGATATCGTGAATGCATGTATAGGCAAGTATAGTTCGGCCGTTCAGAGAATGCGTTCCTGACACGTCACCTTGAAAAAATGTTTTTGGCCGATATCTCGGAAACTATGTACTTAAGGGCAAAAAATATTAAGATCATTATTGTAGAAAATAAAATTTCGCATCTTTTGTTCCCAGTAAACTTTTTTGTAAAACTTACCGTTTACGATTTATGGCTCATTTTATGAAATTTCATTAAATGGACCTTAAAACATTAAATGGTCGTGGCCGATTTTATTGTTCTTTTTAATAGTCCATACAACATAGGCCTGTCCAATATACCTAGAGCAATTGTGCTATACCTATTTACCACGCGGGTAAAATTACGGATAGGTAAGTGAATAATATTACGTTAATTACGTACCTATTGTACGCCGCGCGCCGTTGAATTTGTTTGTACCTAGTAGGTAAGTCGTGAGAGTACCTTATCTCACCTCACCTTACAAGCGGAGGACGTGGGTTCAAACTCAGTTCGTTTACCAATGAGTACCTACAATCACTATCACTACATAGTATAAAACAAAGTCGCTTCCCGCTGTCTGTCCCCATGTATGCTTATATCTTTAAAACTACGCAACGGATTGTGATGCGGTTTTTATAGATAGAATATTTCAAAAGGAAGGTTTTTTTTTTTTTTTTTATAATTTAAATTATTGACCCAAAGACTCCAGGGTCTGTGCCCTTTGTTGAGTAGTTACATTTTAAAGAATTCGACTGTACAATAGAGAGAGGTTAGTTTAAATCTTAGTCTAAGTTAGTAGTTTCAGTGCTTTGCGTGAATGCCGCGAGCAAACCGGCGACCCGCATGCAGCACCCGATCACGAGTGTGACGCATGTGCCAGCCATCGCTCTCCTCGACCATATTTGAGGGAAGAGAACGACCCGACACACGACGCCGCCGCAAGAAGGAGCCTTCGATGGCGAGCATGAATGCTCAGGGCATGCACACAATGCACACAATTTCTATACATTACACAATTACGTACACACTTATTATGATTTAATTTGTGAAAGCGATCACTAGCAGAGTCCGAGGCTACGTTTACCTACTCTGCTTGTGATCGCTCCCTTTCCCTTTGTTACAATTGTATTGCCTCCTCCCGGCCCAGAGCCTCCATCACCTCCGCATTCCGATCTCTGATTGCCATCTGCAGGTTATACTCCTTGATGGCCCTCAATGACGCAGACGATGCACGCCTCACGAATCGACTGAGGACATCATCTTCGAAGTCGTCGGCGTAGTAGATGAAAGTCCCAGTATGCCGCGACAACGCAACGACAGCGTGTGAGACGCTCTCGTGGAGCTTCATTCTAGGCTTTGTTTTGATGGCGATTACCGACTCGTACGTCAGTCCCTGAGCTTCGTGGATGGTAAGGGTGCGTGATCCTGGACCTTCTCCATAACATTTTTCATTCATTTATACAAAAAAATAAACAAACAAATTGATATTTTAAATTGCACTAAATGGGAAAGTAAACACAAAATTAAAACCTATCTTAATAATCTAAACTACAAAGAAACAGAAGATTTAATACGAATTGTCAGTTAAACAATCATACTATATATTACTTGGTAATAATAGCACACAAAAATTTCATAAGGCATACCTACTACTACATATTCACTAGTCTAGTCATCGCAACACAGGGTATCCTACAGCGATGACTAGAGTATTAAATAGTATTCAAAAATTCGAAGATCTACCAATGTCAATCAAGTTCAATAATATTCAATACCTATAAATTGTTATTTTATGTCACTTTTGTTACTGAATACTATGTTAAGCATAATATTATTGGCTACAAATAAATAAATTATTATTATTATTATTATAACCCTGGCTTATGAGGGTCTCCTTTTCTTCCTGCGTATGCACTAAGAAAAGGGTGTTGGAGAGGGTTTTGGATATTTGAGCCCCCTTGAACCTTTTCTGCTCAAGAGACCTAATACGAGGAACTGAGGAATATATACCTGAGTATATTTCCCTCAACGCATACGCGACATCCATTGGATTCCTATGTGTGCAGAGCAACTCCTGGGTGATGTTTGCAACCAGGGTCGGGCGATGGTACCTCATCTCGAAGAGATTTTCTCTGTCGATATAAGGCAGCTGATTGACGTCTCCAATGAGGACAAGTTCGCTAGCACCAGACAGCCGGGCAGCCATTATTATGGCTCCGAAATGGTTGATTAGAGCTTCGTCCACCAGAAGGCGGCTGAAGCTCTCTTTTCCAAAACCATTTACGAGGGTTGAAGCCATGGTTCGCACCCTGGATTTAACCAGATCTCCTATTCGGTGCGATAGCTTCTCTCTCAGGTCTTTTGCTGCCTCTGTTGTTGTTGTGATGATAGCGTCCCTGTCCACATCAAAGTGTCTAATAACCCATGTTGTCTTGCCACATCCTGGTACCCCGTTGACCCATTGTATCTTTGGTACCGCCCAGTTTCGCCAACTTGCCTCGACGTCCGAGCTCCGTTCGATGGTTTTAGCCATCTCGAGGATTCTATCATCTAGCATTATTTTTGTGCACTTGGCGGTGACTACAATTGGGTCGTTTGAAGGTATCGCGTATTTTGGTCTTCCTATTCGCTCCGTCTCTCTCTCGTTCAACTCCACAAAACCACTTTCTGCGCTGTAAGCTGCCATATGCTGTCCTTTCATGGTCCTCTGATGACTTGAGAAGTGACGTTATTGTATATGGCTGCTTCTGCCTCCTCGAGTCTTGATTTTAGTAGACTCTCACTTACCGGACCACCCAGCCTAAAGAACTCCAGGATGTTGTCGCAGTTCTTAAGATTGACATGTTTTGTCGCTCTCAATAAGGCTAGGTATTCGATCAAGGCGTTTCTCGCGTGGTCTCGTGGCGCCGAGGCCAAGATATAACGGGGCGAATCGACCTGTCCCATGTCGGCTCTCGTACGGGTTGCCTGAGGTAGTGAAGCTATCCCTGAGGTCGCCGTTGTCTGTGGAGGTGGTGTTATGGGCATGAAACGGAACAAGCTCTGCATTGCAGTACTAAGGAGACCCGATATGGCACCATCGTTACTACTTGGGCGTAAAACGGGTCTTTCAGAAGCTGCTATTAGCTCTGCTCTTTCAGAACCAGATAGGATGGCTGAATTTGGAATGGGGTGGCCCCAGCTATCTGTTGCATTATCGAGATCGTTACTTGGGGACTTCAGGAAACTCAGATTTTCTCCTCTGTCCTCATACACGATAACCTCATGGCGTTCCGAGGCTTTAATGCAACCGAGCCGGTCTGCGGCTTCTGCCTTCATCCGTTCAACCACCATTGCGTCCACGCTTATCACCCGGGGAGTGCTGTCCACTTTCATGCCGAGATGTTCTAGCAATGAATTGGCCTGCACGAAAGGTGACTGGGCGGCCCACTCGACTAGTGCAATCGTTTTGTTTTTCGATCTCACCAGTCGGAATTGGTGGCCGCCTGCGTCGCACACTGGCATGGCGTCGTAGGATTTCCGTTTCATTGTTACTTTGGCGGTGCTCCCGTTAAGTAGACATGCTAAACCAGGTGACAAGCGGACGCGTTTCTGGTTCCTAACTTGGCAAAAGCTTATTCCGAATCTTTCTCTGTTATTGTCCATGAAGAGAGCCACACCACGGATACGAGTCCCTGGAACTCCCTCTTCCGCGTTCTGCAGAATTTCATCAATGGCTACACTTTTCACACTAGAGGGCAGTTCTCGGACGGGGACTGCGCTCTGTGTGGCTTCGGTGGACTGTGTGTGCGTTGAGTGTGCTGCAATGGGGTCAAGAGTGGGGGGTGGCATGATAATGTTAGTTAGAGTGGGTTGAAGTGGTAAGGTAGTGGAGGATGGTGGGGTAGTGGGTAGTGTTGCGGCGGGAATGGGTTGTTGTTGGTTGGAATGGAGAGTAGAATTTCTTTTGGCCGCAATTTTGAACGACCTCTCCATGAAAGACAGAATATGTTGTCTGCTTTTTGGATCTGCTAAGATGTTATGGAGATCCGAGACCACTAAGTTTCTGTCGATTTTTATTTCGAGGTCGTGTCGTGCGGCCGAGAATCTGGGGCAATCAATGATTACGTGCCAGACCGTCTCGGAGACATCGGGGTCGCACTCGCATCCAGGGCTGTTCTTGATCTTGAACCTGTGCAGATATTCAGCTATTCCCCCATGTCCTGTCAGAGCTTGAACCTGAAAAGGAGTCAATTTCGTATCGCGCGTCACCCGATATGCATTTGCATATGCAATATCTGGGAAGAACGTCTGAGTGACTTTACCTTTATCTGAGGTTTCGTATCGGTCCTGCCACTTCTTGACCGACTCCTCGCGAATTCTGCTCTTGACGTAGGACAGGGGGATCCCCTCATAGTCTCGCGAAGCTTCAGTGAGTGCCGCTGATTTTGCGAGCTAAAGGAAAAAGAGTTAAAGGAAGGTTTATATGTATAAAACACCTGTGTGAAGCCGGGCGGGTCGCTAGTAATGTACAATTTCTGAATTTCTGTATGGATTAAAAGTAAGTTAGTATAGGCCGGGTGGCTAGCCCTGGTGTATTTCATTTCATTTACTCATGCTTCCATACACAAGATGGTTTAAAAGTGGAAAAGTTTATAAGCCGCCTAAAGGCCTCTAACATGCCTAAACGGCTAAAACAACCGGGACCTACAATTTAAAGTGTCATCCGAGCCACGCTAGCGTTCAATTGTAAATGCCACCCGCGGTCACCCATCCGAAGACTGACCGTGCTGAAAGGATTTACTTGCACTAGCATTTCGGTACCTATAAGAAAACAGCCAGACAACCTGAATACGTCCATAAAAAAAACTTTGACACAATTTTAATTTGGTAGCTACCAAGGCCACATAAAGACAGGAAGGCTGAAGATTCCAATAAAACGATCGAATATCTGGCCTCCATACTGTCGGAGGAGTGTTCAGTGCCGCTCGGGATATCGGGCATAAACCCAGACGGTCAGCAGTAAAATGAGCCCTGCTGGTCGGTTGATGAGAATGCTCAGATGGTTAACTTTCGCCCTTCACTATCACTACATAGTATAAAACAAAGTCGCTTCCCGCTGTCTGTCCCCATGTATGCAAATATCTTTAAAACTACGCAACGGATTTTGATGCGTTTTTTTTTTAATTTTTAATTTTATTTATTTATTATTATCAACAAGAGGTTACAATATAATATATGTACATATTTAAGTAACACTAAAAAACCTTGCAAAGGTTTGTCGTAGTGTTAAGTTCTACGAGTACGCACAATAATTCACTTCAATAATGTAAGTGCAAATAAACAATCGGTAATTCGTGCGAAACCGCAGGAGAGCGCTCGATAGATAATTCAAGAGGAAGGTTTATATTATGTATAATACAGGTGTGTGCGAAGCAGGGGCGGGTCGCTAGTTAGAAATAAAGAGAAAAGATTTCTTCGTCATCAGCACTATACCTATCCGTGAAAAATGACACAAAAGACGTTGCCCTCTGTACGGAGCATGGGTGAATGGTAAATGAATAGGCTAAGGTTAGTTAAAATACTCGTATAGCAAGTTTCGTCTCTGTACTCAGTCCTCTGCTGGGCATAGGTTTACCAAAGGACCTTACCCACCACCCACCACGCAAGCCCAGTGCGGGTTGATGGATCTATAACATCGAATTTCTTCTACGAACGTACCTACTCGTATGCAAGTTGCCTCAACGACGTTTTCCTTCACCGAAAAGCCAGTGATTTAAAATTCCGTACATTACATTTACTTCCAATGAACTCATTGGTACGGGTACGGGAGCGAGATTTGAATCCACGACCTCACGATTGTACGGCGTGATTACTAGTACTAAACCACCACGGCTCCTACTAAACCACTTCTAGTTTTGTCTCTGCCTTTAAATTATTCTGCGTCCAGGGAGTAATTACAGAACTCTTCTTACTGTCAAATAGGTCCGCTTTATGTGGAATATTAATCGGACATTAATTTTATTGGAATCCTTGAATGTAACGTGGTGGGAACGTGTATTTAGCAAGGATAACGACAGGCTACAATATTTAGCCGACTTCTTAATTCGACGAATTATTTTATTTAGAATATGAAATACAAGGTATTGTTTTAAGTAGGTACCTATATCTACAGTAGGTACAATACCTATAGGTTTAAAATGAAGCTTACGGTAGTGCGACATCTCCGATGAGGAATTTAGTTTTACTAATACCTAGAGTACCTATTGTTGAATGAGGAGCAAGATAATAAAAAGTCGCAAACATAAAAAGTCTGGGTTCGTGATATAGGTATGCATGGAACGAAAATGTTTCATTACTTACCTATTGTTTTACTATGCTATCGCCAGTATCAAAAATATTGTGGAACTATCTATATTATTTTAGGGTTTCATGCCCAAAGGGAAAAAAACGAGACCCTATTAGTAAGACTCCGCTGCCCGTTCGTCTGTCCGTCTGTCTGTCTGTCAACATCCTATTTCTCGTCATAAACTGTGATAGCTATAAAGTTGAAATGTTCATAGATGATGTATTTCTGTTTCCGCTATAACAACAAACTAGGTACAACTACATACAGAAAAAAACATTTGTAAATTTAAGGGATTTTATTTCCCATACAATAAATCTGAATTTTCAGCCGTTTTTCACTTGATATTGATAACGGTAACGTTTGAAATATTCACAAAATATTTACCTAGTTGTTTATTTACAAAATAACTATTACATTAAAATAAAATAAAAATTCCAGGGGGGCTACCATACAAGAAATGTGATTTTTTTGCTTGATATCAATAACGGCAACAGGTAGACGCTTGAAATAGGAATTCAGAGAATAATATTTAGTAGAATACTGTAGGTAGGTACCTACCTATAGGTATTCACTTTAAAAACAAATAGGTACATTATTAAAAAATATATATTAAAGGGGGCTCCCATGTGGTACGGAACCCTTCGTGCGTGAATTCGATTCGCACTTGGCCGATTATTTTTATGTAAAAATACACAGTTACCACGGCCACAGTACTAATGATATCTTTACCACGGTAATGCATTACCGTGTCTTTACCGTGCTACGGCCTCTCGCTACAACGTCGCATAGTACTTACTACAAAATGCTTCGCTCCATGCGTCCACTGGAGGCGGGACGGGTCGGGACGGGTCGCATCGACGGAAAAATACGCCCGGCCCCAGCCAAAGAGTACTGTATATACGGAGAGCCCCATTAGTAGAGTATTCCTTAGTTTGTGGGGCCACCCTGTATTTAGAAGTCTGTGGGCCACCGCCCCATCTCTGATTGACAACGCGATGCGGGGCCCGCCCAGTGGACACCACAGACTACTGTAGATACTACGTATGGTGTATGGTGGACAGTGGACACTTACAGCTGTCTTACCAAGTTACCACAAAAGTTTTACGCACGCTTCAGACAGTGTTTAGTAGTACAAATTGCACGGTTAAACAGTATTTAAAGCGTGTTTAAGTCTTTTGCGGGCGGTTAGTTTTACGGCAGCATGATTTTTCCGCGTTCCGGCCCACAGACTTTTAAAGGGAAGTCTGTGTTCCGGCCTAAACTCCTTACACAATTTTTCATTTTTTTGGACCTCTACTTTAAAGTTTTGGACTCCACTCGGAGTTTGACATTGACAGTTTTGTCAAACATGACATTCGGTGCGATTTACACGAATGTCACTCCGTTCCATTCAGTTTCGACCTCCATTCATCCTTGATCCATTCAAAATTTTCGATTTTAGCCTTATTTAAAATAGAAATTACTGAAAACACTTCCCAAAATACCTGTTTTAAGGGTACTAAGTGTTTCCTGTTGATATTATTAGTGTAGTGAATTAGAAATGGCGTTAAAATCGTCACCGGCCGTATTCAGTGCGTTGGGGCGGTTAGCTCGTAATTTTTCGTCTGGTAGGGTTTTGGCATCAAAACTGGTGACTGTCCGAGATGCCATAAACCTAGCCATCGATGAGGAGATGGAGAAAGATGACAAAGTCTTCATATTGGGTGAAGAAGTCGCTCAATACGACGGCGCGTACAAAATCACCAGGTACTGTCTGATACCGGAACAAATCCTTGTTTTCACGTGTTCAATAAATCCTTAAGATACTGTAATAATTCTTAAATCTCTACTTTAGATCTTAGCTTGATTATTTGCAATGGTATTTTTATTTCAATATATTTTTTCTGTCAGATTACATAACCAACAAGTTTGTTGACAGAAGTTAAGTGATGCAGGAAGTATAAAATAACAGCTGTTTATTTCTCAGTGACATTGTATTATCCAGAAATGCAATGTGTTATTGCTCTATTTACTACATCCTACACGCATGTATATATAGAAACTCTGCCATGTTTTTAGTGAATGGACTAGCAAGATGCCTATATGAATGAAATCTCTTCAGCTTTTGCAGCAGTTACAAAAATTTATGCACTTTATAAAGTTGTTTTTAATAATGTGCCAACATAGCAATTACTAACTCAAAACAATGTCATACAACAATTCTATTATTCTGTCATATTGTAAGTATTGCTTCAATTACAGTTGCTATTATTAGCTCTGCTTTTCTCAGGTTACATGGGCTGTTTTAGGTTAGTAATCTATAAAAACAAACATGCAAAATTGCAAAACTAGCTTTCAAAAACTTCAAGCCATTTCACCCAAATACTGCTTTCTTCTATGAAGATCTCAGTAAAATAAGCTGAGGAGGAACAAATAATAAATAAAATAAAATAAAAATAGCCTTTATTCACTAAACTACTACCTTACAAAAACATTACTCTTATTTCTATTTCTTAAATACTAGGTTGTCCACCCTGGACATAGGCCTCCTCTAGAATTTGCCAGAGCTCCCTATCTCTGGCTTTCCTGCGCCACCCTGGCATCAGGTCATCATCCCACCTTTTTAGAGGTCGTCCCCTGATCAAATAATAGAGTAAGCTATTTATTTAAACTAATTTAGTTACATTGCATCCCACTTTGGTTTATCTCAAAGATTTTATTTTACTTATTTGGTAAGCATAAGATAGAAACTTGAGAGTTAGTATTGTAGGCGCCTTGTTGTGTAAGCGCTCAGACATTCGGCTTCGCTTTTTCTCCTGCTCGCGCCAGTTACACCACGAGAGCAAGCGGGAGGAAAAGCGTAGCAGAATGTCAGAGTGCTTACATAATAAGGCCACTGGTACCAATCCTGTGGTTACAGTAAAGAATTGTGTATTGCAAAAAGAACTTATTGTTTACTAGTCCAATTAAAATAAAACTATGTTTGTTGCTATGTTCAATGTTTGGCTTCAAATATTTAATAAATTTTGGTAAAACTATGAAGTGCGGACCAATTAAAATTGGTTGATATAGGCCACGCCACACAAGTTGGCGGATGTGAAGTTAGCTACAAGCTGCACAATAGCCAATCAACATGCGGCTTTATGTGAGCTTCAGTCAGGGTTGGATATTGTGTAGCTTGTAGCCAACTTCACATCTGCCAACTTGTGTGGCGCGGCTTATATCAAGTGCATTCCTGCAGTCATAATCAGATCATCAGTCCACCTTATTGGTGGACTTCCTATAGTGCAATTATGAATTTAAAAAAAGATGTACTTACATTAAAAATTCTTAAATATTTCAACAGCCAAATCATGAAATATTGTGTTGGTTATGCCTTTTTGTGATTTGACTGTTGATTTTTTAACACAGTTCATAGAGGTTCAGTTTAGTTTTCTAGTCTAAAAGTAAGTTCTATCTAAGTTTTAAAGACAGCAAAGACTGTAAACACATTTAAAAATAGATTAACCCTTTTACAAAGAAAAAATACCTTGACAGATAAATACTTACTAATTTTTATTTGACTCTGCTTGATATAAGCACATCAATATACACTGCTTGCTTATAAACAAATAAATAAAGCAGGTAATATTGTTTATTATGTACTAGAGATCTTCTACAATAACATGATCTGCCCCTCCAAAATTCAAAATGTTTAAAAGTATTTGTGAACATATTTTTACATGCCACAACGCTTGTGTGCGTACAGACAAACAACTAGTCGAGCTAAAAACAAAACAGATACAGATCTTTATTGGTTGCCAAAATACATAAAATACAAGTCACAAGAATAATAATATTTTTTAGGGTTCCGTACCCAAAGGGTAAAAACGGGACCCTATTACTAAGACTCCTCTGTCCGTCCGTCTGTCTGTGTGTCTGTTTGTCTGTTATTTGTAAAATACATTGTATATTTAATATACTTAATTCAATTTATGTTGTGGGTACTATCATACTCTTTCAGGGAATAGTAAGCTTCACCGATCAGAAACCGTTTAAAAGCTTGATTTTGAAAGTCAAGATAGAAGCCACATTTTTTATGTCGTCGGGCAGTTTGTTGTAAATATTGAGACCCATTTCCTGCTTTGATGAGCTTATGCTCTGTTTGTTTAAATTTATTTTAATATACTACAATAATGTGGAGGGGAGGGCCATGTTATCGTAGAAGATCTATACTGCTAATTAAGTTATTGATTTTTGTTAAAGTTGGAGTTTTGCAAATTAAATCGAATTGCTTTTACGTCGCGTTAACCGAGCGCGCCGAGCACACACGCGAGCACATTGACACACACGCTTGAGTTAGCCAATCACTGACGTTGCCGCGTTTGTGTTGGATCGGTTTGGCTCTCGTTACATTACCTTATAAAATACTCATACTTAGCTAGTCAGTTTTCTGTACTTGACACAAGATGGCGCTGTGCCATTTCCATAGAAATCACATCAAACGTTAACGCGATCAAGTTCGAGCAAAAAACTCCAACTTAGCCCTCAGGCTACATAATAAGCCCGATTACAGAGGCGTCAATGAAATTATATTAGCTAAATAGCATAGTTCTGTTTCTTTTTCACTTTAGGCATTCGATAGAGAGAACGCTTTTTACGTTGCTATTAAATTTACGCTGGCGCCTCTGTAATCGGGCTTATTACCCTGATACAGGCTCAGCCTAGTCCTAGTAGGGCAATCAACAGGTAAGTATTTGTTAATTCAGAAAAGTGAGTAAAAAAATGTTTGTTTTCAAATTTAAGGGGTCTCTGGAAAAAATATGGCGACAAAAGAGTGATAGACACACCCATCACGGAGATGGGTTTCGCCGGCATCGCGGTGGGAGCTGCGTTCGCTGGCCTCAGGCCCATCTGCGAGTTTATGACCTTCAACTTCTCCATGCAAGCTATTGACCATGTAAGCCATCATCATCAGGCTTTCGAAAAAAAGAACAATAACAGCTTATATACTAAAGTGTGCATTACCGAATTTACCATAAGGGCACACAGGGCCCGTGCCCAGGGCACTGGGTATCTTCAGGGGAGGCCCAAAAAATCAACTTTTCTCACACATTTATTCTGAAAAAAGTTTAATCAGGCATGAATTTCAAAAAGAATCTTAGTTTATTGAATCAGGCGTTACTTTGCGGAAGTTCATCCTCAAATTCTTGTTTTGAATAAATATTTAGTGTATTTCCGCTCTGTCGTAGTCATATAAGTTAAGGGTACTATTCAAAATCCAAATTAAATCACAAACAAAATTAGTAATTAATCATCAAACTGTATCATGGTTCGACTATGGTTAGGTCAGGTTAGAAAAGTTAGGCTTAGGTATGTTTACAAAATATGAATGAACCTGAAACAAAATTTTTTAATTAATCCGTTTAAAATAATAAAAAATAATTAAACCTGTAACAAAAATAGTGATTAGTAATCTATTTAAAAAATGTAGTAAACCTGAAAATAATATTTAATTAATATGTTAAAATTACAAATATAATTTATTTATAAAAAATGGTATAAAATAATTGAAAAAATACTTAGTCAATAAATAGCACCCCTATTCTTACTGTACTCTATTCGACACGTGTTTCGCCTCTAAACGAGGCATCTTCAGGACGTGTTAACTCTTCGAGCTCACTCGCAAGAATGACGGCTCGCCGCGCCGGCGCTTCTTATATACTCGTCGTGACGCACCGCAGTAAAGGCGATGTGACGGTAGTTTGATCGTTCAGCAACTCGTTGTGTGTGTTTTGATGTTTCATTATTTCTAAATGCTCCAAAACATTTAAGCGAAAACCTTTTTCACATACATGTAGAATTTCAAAAGTGTTGTTGTTATCCAAATCGTGTCCAGTTTCTAATAAATGTTTCGCAAAATTCGACTTCTCTGGGTGATTGTTTCTAGATGCAGCTAAGTGTTCTTTGTAGCGGGTTTGAAAACTCCTTCCAGTTTGTCCCACATAAACTGCGTTACATGTGTCGCAGGTTAACTTGTATACCCCCGATTTCTTGCTTTTTTCTAAGGAGTCTTTCCCATTGCACATTCGTCTCATGTTGTGATTCGTTCGAAATGCCACATGTACATCATTTCTCCGCAGTATTTTTGCAATTTTTTCTGACGTAGTCCCTAAATATGTCAAACTACCCACATATTTATTTACTCTCACAGGTGGGCAGGAGTATAACATAGATCTTGCTATGTTTCTATTCTTATCTCTGACTAAATTGTTTATCATTTTCTTGCTGTACCCATTTGTCACTGCTATTTGATATATTGTGTTGAGTTCCTTGTTGTAGGCTTCTGGAGATAATGGGACTGTCATTAATCTATGTACATAGCTTCTAAACGCCGCCAATTTGTGCTGCATGGGGTGATTTGAAGACTCTGGGATTGCTATATCTGTGTGTGTGGGTTTGCGATAAATTTGGAAGTCCAGTTTGTTCTCTTTTCTCGTAATAGTTAGGTCTAGAAAATTCAGTGACTTGTTATCCTCCTTTTCTGTCTTGAACCGTATCTTTGGGTGTATATGGTTGATTCTATCCATATATATGTCCAGTTGACGCTGCGTTCCAGTCCAACACAATATAATATCATCCACGTACCTGTAATAAAACAAGATATTAGGATTATTAACCATATGTGTACACTCAAACCTGTCCATGAAGTACTCTGCCATTAATGGGAATGAAAAATACAAAGGAATTGATAGAAAAAATTAAAGATATACAGATCCCATCAAATGGTAAACTGATTTCATTGGATGTGGAAAGCTTATTTACAAATGTTCCGGGTGAAGAATCATTACAAATTTTGAATGAACATTTAGAGAAACGACATTTACATCCTGGAGAAAGAGAAGATATAATGACGTTAACAAGAATATGTATGGAACAGAACTACTTCCAGTTTGAGGGACAGTACTACACACAAAAAGAAGGTCTTGCAATGGGGTCACCATTGAGCCCATTAATGGCAGAGTACTTCATGGACAGGTTTGAGTGTACACATATGGTTAATAATCCTAATATCTTGTTTTATTACAGGTACGTGGATGATATTATATTGTGTTGGACTGGAACGCAGCGTCAACTGGACATATATATGGATAGAATCAACCATATACACCCAAAGATACGGTTCAAGACAGAAAAGGAGGATAACAAGTCACTGAATTTTCTAGACCTAACTATTACGAGAAAAGAGAACAAACTGGACTTCCAAATTTATCGCAAACCCACACACACAGATATAGCAATCCCAGAGTCTTCAAATCACCCCATGCAGCACAAATTGGCGGCGTTTAGAAGCTATGTACATAGATTAATGACAGTCCCATTATCTCCAGAAGCCTACAACAAGGAACTCAACACAATATATCAAATAGCAGTGACAAATGGGTACAGCAAGAAAATGATAAACAATTTAGTCAGAGATAAGAATAGAAACATAGCAAGATCTATGTTATACTCCTGCCCACCTGTGAGAGTAAATAAATATGTGGGTAGTTTGACATATTTAGGGACTACGTCAGAAAAAATTGCAAAAATACTGCGGAGAAATGATGTACATGTGGCATTTCGAACGAATCACAACATGAGACGAATGTGCAATGGGAAAGACTCCTTAGAAAAAAGCAAGAAATCGGGGGTATACAAGTTAACCTGCGACACATGTAACGCAGTTTATGTGGGACAAACTGGAAGGAGTTTTCAAACCCGCTACAAAGAACACTTAGCTGCATCTAGAAACAATCACCCAGAGAAGTCGAATTTTGCGAAACATTTATTAGAAACTGGACACGATTTGGATAACAACAACACTTTTGAAATTCTACATGTATGTGAAAAAGGTTTTCGCTTAAATGTTTTGGAGCATTTAGAAATAATGAAACATCAAAACACACACAACGAGTTGCTGAACGATCAAACTACCGTCACATCGCCTTTACTGCGGTGCGTCACGACGAGTATATAAGAAGCGCCGGCGCGGCGAGCCGTCATTCTTGCGAGTGAGCTCGAAGAGTCAACACGTCCTGAAGATGCCTCGTTTAGAGGCGAAACACGTGTCGAATAGAGTACAGTAAGAATAGGGGTGCTATTTATTGACTAAGTATTTTTTCAATTATTTTATACCATTTTTTATAAATAAATTATATTTGTAATTTTAACATATTAATTAAATATTATTTTCAGGTTTACTACATTTTTTAAATAGATTACTTATCACTATTTTTGTTACAGGTTTAATTATTTTTTATTATTTTAAACGGATTAATTAAAAAATTTTGTTTCAGGTTCATTCATATTTTGTAAACATACCTAAGCCTAACTTTTCTAACCTGACCTAACCATAGTCGAACCATGATACAGTTTGATGATTAATTACTAATTTTGTTTGTGATTTAATTTGGATTTTGAATAGTACCCTTAACTTATATGACTACGACAGAGCGGAAATACACTAAATATTTATTCAAAACAAGAATTTGAAAAAGAATCTTAAAAAAGATATAGTAAGCGCCACACAAATCGGCGGATGGAAAGTTATGCGCAAAAGCCGAAATATAGGTATGCGCGGGAGCCAGAGAGACAGTTGATAAATAAAAGCGTAAGGCGTTGTTTCTCTTTCAGCTTCCTCTCATAGCATGTTTATTACTGTTCCAAAGGGCCCCAAGTTCTTGTGTGCCCAGGGGCTCCAGCTTAGTTTAAGACGGCCTTGAAAGCATGACTGTATGACTTGTTCTATCTCTCTAGCGCATGATCATAGAATATCTAGATACTAGTAAGAAAAGTCTTTAAGCTATGATAAAAAATACAGTAAGATGATGGGCAAACTGCCAGGGGCCCTGTGTAGGTGCTCCAGCCTAAAAGGATTACAAGTGCAAAAATCACCATCTCACAATGATGAAAATATTATAATTGCCAAAAATAGCACATTTCAATCATTGGAATAGGTATACATAATATACAAAATTCAAATAGTTCACTCAAATATATGTATGCCATTTTCAGGTCATCTATTGTTGAATATTCAAAAACCAACCAGTTTTGATAAAATGTATATGGGACCAACTTCGAGGTACATTTCCTTTCCAGTAAAATAAGAATTACTAAAATCTGACTGCTCTGTAACAACTTATGCATGATCATGCATAAAAAAAAGTTTCTGAAAGTCATGGTAATTTATCCACATGATAACATCTATGTATAAAAGGTCTTAAATCCATGAAATCTGTTTAAAGTTGTAAAAAGATGTGTAAAAATTAATATCAAAGGTATACCTAAATACTATAATTTCATACACACATGCAGTTACGAGTATCAGAAAGAAATGTGAATGTCAACAAAACATAAACTTGGCAGAGATAAAGCCGAGATTTGCGCGATAAGATTACGTGTGACACAATTCATCATGCTCTCTCTGAGTTTGAATCCCGATTTCAATGGCGTCATGCACAGTGCATGATAAGTTGATAACACACGTAGTGAAGCAACTTGATGATGATAAAAATGAGTAGGTATTTTTATTGTTATGTCTAGTGGTAATTAATATTTGATGTCTTTGTCTTATACAAGGCTACAGGCTAAGTCGACCTATTCCCGTTAGGGATAAGGATAACAAAGGAAAGTTTATGCATATTTACAAATAAAATGATCAAAATTCATCGATCCATCAGACGTGGGATGCCCACTGCTGGACATAGGCCTTCCCTATGGATTTCCAAGGGGCGTCGGAAGCGGCTTACATCCAGCGTGATCTTAATGAAGTTACTTTGGATCTTCTATGGATCTCCTCATTTCTGATTTGATCTTGCTGAGAGACTCCGAGCAAAGCCCTCTCCATAACTCATTGAGCTTCTTTGAACTTGCTTAAAGCACATAGTGACAACTGACACTAGACATATACCCATAGATATTTTATCAAAACTGATCAGAATTAAATTGTGTACATAGGCATGATGACTGGGTAAAACAATCATTATTATAATTAGTCCGAGATTATCAAAAAATACTGGACACGTAATTTTTCTTTGTCACTCAAACAACAAATGACAAAGATGAAATGATTTTTTAATTGTATAGTGCATCCCACACAAGGTTTATCTCAAAGAGTTACTTTTTATGATAAACATTTCAAAAATTCTTCGCGGATGCAGGATACGAACCTTGCGTCTTCGGATCACTAGCCCGACGCTCTAGACCACTGAGCTAATCCGCTATACTGATTCCGCGACGAATTTTGTGAAGTGTTTATCATTTTAACCAACTTATAGCGTTGGCGCCGCCAATCGTATCCTGCATCCGCGAAGAATTTTTGAAATGTTTATCATAAAAAGTAACTCTTTGACAAAGATGAACCTTGTTAAAGTTCGGGAGTGGGGGCTTGTGCCGCCACTTCTCTGTCAGAAGCTCTGGTCAGAAGTCATACATTTGCACTTGTGACGTTACGCGGAACTTTAATGGGCTATATCTTCATCAATTTTTGTTTAACTGACCAAAGAAAAATACAAAAAAACAAACAATAACACTTTATTAGACAATCACATTACATAAAGAATAAATTACGTGGACAAAATACAATTTAGGTTTCTAACTGGCTAAAATACGTGTCTAATATATTTTTAAGCTATTGCATAGCTTCTATCGCGGGCCTTGAGCGCGGGGACCGAATCCAGAAATTCCGTAACGAAAAAACCTCACGCTCCCCACTCCGACGGGCAAGGAGGTGTGGCTTGAAGGCCGTGCATCGTCTAGCGTCGTTTCAGTTCGGCAGTCTTCGACACGGCGATGTGTGCGATTAGACGTATTGTAAAATTATGCAATAGCTTTACCGCGGCAGTCCCCGAGTGCCACACGTCTTTTTTTTTAATTTATCTGACGCACTACTTATATTTTTTTTAATCACTATACCTATTGTATTTTCCAGATACTGAATTCGGCCGCCAAAACCTACTACATGTCAGCTGGTCGCATCAACGTGCCCATAGTGTTCCGCGGGGCCAACGGCGCGGCGGCCGGCGTGGCCGCGCAACACTCGCAGTGCTTCGGGGCATGGTACATGCACTGCCCCGGACTCAAGGTCGTCATGCCCTACTCTGCAGAAGACGCTAGAGGTAACTAAGGCTGTACAACCCAACACAACAAGCCCTACAACACAACACTCGCAGTGCTTCGGGGCATGGTACATGCACTGCCCCGGACTCAAGGTCGTCATGCCCTACTCTGCAGAAGACGCTAGAGGTAACTAAGGCTGTACAACCCAACACAACAAGCCCTACAACACAACACTCGCAGTGCTTCGGGGCATGGTACATGCACTGCCCCGGACTCAAGGTCGTCATGCCCTACTCTGCGGAAGACGCTAGAGGTAACTAAGGCTGTACAACCCAACACAACACAACAAGCACTACAACACAACACTCGCAGTGCTTCGGGGCATGGTACATGCACTGCCCCGGACTCAAGGTCGTCATGCCCTACTCTGCGGAAGACGCTAGAGGTAACTAAGGCTGTACAACCCAACACAACACAACAAGCACTACAACACAACTCTCGCAGTGCTTCGGGGCATGGTACATGCACTGCCCCGGACTCAAGGTCGTCATGCCCTACTCTGCAGAAGACGCTAGAGGTAACTAAGGCTGTACAACCCAACACAAAAAGCCTTACAACACAACACTCGCAGTGCTTCGGGGCATGGTACATGCACTGCCCCGGACTCAAGGTCGTCATGCCCTACTCTGCAGAAGACGCTAGAGGTAACTAAGGCTGTACAACCCAACACATCACAACAAGCACTACAACACAATACTCGCAGTGCTTCGGGGCATGGTACATGCACTGCCCCGGACTCAAGGTCGTCATGCCCTACTCTGCGGAAGACGCTAGAGGTAACTAAGGCTGTACAACCCAACACACCACAACAAGCACTACAACACAACACTCGCAGTGCTTCGGGGCATGGTACATGCACTGCCCCGGACTTAAAGTCGTCATGCCCTATTCTGCAGAAGACGCTAGAGTAAGTAGTTGATCAATAGAACGATCGGCCTGTCTACGGTCAGTCGTCATTTCTCCAAATGTGGCTAAAACGTCATACGTCTACAGTATTAAACTGAAATGTGCGTCGTCGGTAGGAACTGGTGCGCGACGTTGCATTGGATTTCTGTTAGAATGACTAAACATAGTCCTACGTTCACAGAAATTACATCACAGTGGCCCCGTCTGCCCTATAATAATTATATCAGGTAGACTTAAACACGCTATTTACCTTCTTTTTCTGCGGACGTTTATACGTAACGTTCTTATGTGCAGGTCTTCTGAAAGCGGCCATCCGCGACCCGGACCCAGTGGTGGTGCTGGAGGACGAGATCCTGTACGGGCTGCCCTTCCCCTTGGCTGATGAAGCGCTCTCTAAAGACTTCGTACTGCCCATCGGTGAGTCAACCAATAACTTCCTTCTTAGGAGAAATTTGACGCGAAATATTATGCTGCTGAAAAATTCTAAGGCCCCAGGTCTTCACTTTATGTCAGAAAAGTGGTCAATAGTTTATGAATAAAATTAACTTTGGAAGATAAAATATAATAAATAAACATTAAATTTTTTAATTTAATTAATTTTGACAATAAATTACAACCATTTATCTGTAACAAAAACACAAAAATATTTATTTACTTTATTAGTAATACTGGCTGTTTTTGTACCTTTGCCTAAAAAAAAACGTTAATGCGTGCGCATCACTAATTTGTGGACAAGTAAAGATTTATTCGTTTAAGAAAGTCATAGTTTTATTAATTTCCTTGCAAATATGTTATAAAACATCGTATGACATACGTGCGCTTTGAAAATTACCGCACTTCCTTACATAGTATAAAATAAAGTCGCTATTTTCGTTTGTTTGTCTGTATGCTTAAATCTTTAAAACTACGCAACGGATTTTGATGCGGTTTTTTTTAATGGATAGAGTGATTCAAGAGGAAGGTTTCTATGTATAAAAATTCCCGAAATTCCCACGGGAACGGGCACAACGCGGGTAAAACCGCGGGGCGCTGCTAGTATATCATAATGTACTATTAAGACGTGACGTTGTCTTGTGATAATTCCAGGTAAAGCGAAGATCGAGCGCGAGGGTAGTCACGTGACCATCGCGTGCGCGGGCCGCGCCGTTCAGGCTTCGCTCGCCGCTGCCACCGAACTCGCTGGGAAAGGTAATAATTACTATTTATTTATTATCAACTAGATTTCGCCCGCGACTTCGCCCGCATGATATTTCGAGGCCCTACCTTACCACCCTTAATATACAGTATCATTATAATTTATAGCCTATGTGTTATTCTTATAACTTTGCAATTATATAAGTTATATAATTGCAAAGTTTCATCTCAATCCGTTCAGTAGTTTTTGCGTGAAAGAGTAACAAACATCCATCCATCCATCCATCCTTACAAACTTTCACGTTTATAATATTAGTAGGATTTACTATCGAAAACTCAGTAAACTAAACCTCAAACCGGATAGTAAACAAGGTCTTAAAAACTACAACCTCATGAGCTTTGAGTACAGGTTTTGCATAGTTTTTTTTTTTTAATATGAAATAGCTACTAAAGTGGTAAATCAGAATACGCTCGTCATTGGTCAATTATGTGACGTTTCCTAACATTCAGTCATTGTCCTTAAAAAGCGCCGTTTTTTGTGTTGTTTTTTGAAACTATCATCAGAGAATAGCATCACAACTCCGAACTCCAGGAAAATGCCATAACGTGTATTTAGAGCATGTCCCGACGCATAGTAGCTCTTATTGTACCAAATGGTGGCATCACTAAATATTACAATTCATGCTATTCATTTTTAGGGTTCCGTACCCAAAGGGAAAAACGGGACCCTATTACTAAGACTTCGATGTCTGTCTGTCCACCTGTCTGTCTGTCTGTCACCGGGCGGTGACACCGGGAAATCTCATGAACCATGATAGCTAGGCAGCTGAAATTTTCACAGATGATGTATTTCGGTTGCCGCTATAACAACAAATACTAAAAACAATAAAATAAATATTTAAGGGGGGCTCCCATACAACAAACCTGATTTTTTAGACGTTTTTCGATCTATATTAATAATGGTAACAGGTACATGCTTGAAATTTTCACAGAATATTTAGTTTTATATTCACTTCAATAATAAATAATAAAATTAAAATAAAATAAATATTTAGGGGGGCTCTCATATAGTACGGAACCCTCCGTGCGCGAGTCCGACTCGTACTTGGCCGATTATTTTTGTGGATACGCAGCTATCCACACGGGTGGGTGCAACTGTGAAACCCAACCGACCGGCGCGAGCTCAAGTGCAGAACTGATATACTGTACTGTACCGCAGCCTTTGTAATAGTCCACTGCAGGACGTAGCCCTACCCACGAAGGGTGAATGGGCCATATACACCACGCTGGCCCAGTGCGGGTTGGTGGATTCACACACGCCATCGAATTCCTTCTACGGACGTATGCAGGTTGCCTCACGATGTTTTACTTCACCGAAAAGCTAGTGGAGTGAAATTCCGTACATAAACTCCTAGGAATTCATTGGTACGGGGCCGGGATTTGAACCCATGATTGTAAGGCGGGTGACATTTCCACTAGACTAACACGGCTCTCTAGAACTGATATATATTTTTGTAATCTCAATAAAATACAGTTTTTAATAAAATATATAGTATTCCTGCACGCAGCCTACCTGCTACTTGAATAAATGCTTGTATCTACCTGCTAATTGTGTTTAAAGATGTAAAATGTATTTTTGTTGTTTATATAGTAACTTTGGTAGGTACCTAGTAAATGTTATTTAGTGTAGGAAAAATTTGCATGCTTACTCGTACAAAATAGTTTTGTTAATGATACAAAATTCTATATGTACTTATATTTGAATTAATTTATAAAAGCACGATCTATTTCATTTGTACTTAATTTAAATTCAAAATTATTTTTTTTAATGCTAGAAGTAAATACAATAAAGGAGGGCGCTGTAAGCCGAAACACAGGCCACTGGCCTAGTTCGGCAACAGATAAATACATTATTTTTATCCTATTCTAGCTAATTAATTGATGGAAATGTTTTTAATTGAAATGTTTTTGAAATAAAGAATTATTATTATATAAGACATCTACAATTACTCATTTCTCAAAGAACAAAATTAAAAATCTCAACACTGTCCCTAATAATTTGGCCAATAATTTGCATATTTGTAATTAGCATTGTGAAAATGTTTTCAGGTGTGGAGTGTGAAGTGATAAACCTGCGCACTCTCAGGCCGTTGGATTTCGAGTCCATCGCGCGCTCCGTCGCTAAAACGCACCATCTCGTCACCGTGGAGCAGGGCTGGCCGCAGTGTGGTCAGTATTCCATCCATCCATCAGCCATAGGACGTCCACTGCTGGACATAGGCCTCCCCCATGAATCTCCAATAAGACCGGTTGGTAGCGACTTGCATCCAGCGTGATCCTGCGGTCTTAATGAGGTCATCCGTCCACCTTGTGGGTGGACGTCCTACGCTGCGCTTGCCGGTACGTGGTCTCCACTCGAGAACTTTTCGACCAGTATTTACTGTCAGTATTTACTGTCGCCATTATTAATGATAAATCTCTATTATATAAAAATGAATCGTGGTTGTTAGTCTCGCTAAAACTCGAGAACGGCTGGACCGATTGGGCTAATTTTGGTCTTGAAATATCCGTGGAATCTAAGGGAAGGTTTAAACGGTGAGAAAATATAAAATTATAGTGAGTAAAATAATAAAGACATTAATTTAATTTTCCCATACAGAATGTTCCTGCATTTAAAAGTTGTCATTGACAGTTAACAGATGGTGAGATAAAGTTCACCGGGGCAGCTAGTAATAAAATAAAATCAGTTTATTTGCGAGAATATTGTCTAAGATAGGTCTAATTACATGGATAGTATCAAAATTCTATCTTTGCAGGTGTACAAATATTGTTTTTTTTCAAGGACATAGATATAGATGCTTGTCAAATTTAATGATTATATACCCCCAACAAACCTTTGATAAAGTATTGTCACAGCCCGGACACACGAACAGAACCGGAGGAGGTACTCAATTCGACGCGTATGTTTCTTTTATGTATAACCACGCATAACTTTTTTCATAGTAGTCCGATTTCAATAATTCTTTATTTATTGGAAAGAGTATACTTCGAAATTGGTCCCATTTAAACTTTATTGAAATCGGCTGAGCCATTTTTGATAAATTATCAATAATGTGAAAAATGCTACATCGATCCGTACGAAATATTCGCGAATTCTGTACACGGGTGAAGTCGGTCATGCTATTCTTTGCAAAAAAATATTTCTCCTTAGGGAAGCAATAAAATTTCTTGTTTTGTTACATATCATTGATATTCAACCACAGTACAAGTCTTCCCTATTGTCACAGTCTAGGTATTTTTTATTAGAAAATCCACCGGCCTGTGCAGCCCGCGCGCAGCGTACATTATCGGTACGTGGACGCGGGGTGGAAGTGAGGAAGACTCAAACGGGTGGGGGGTAACGAGTGACCGTTCTATACGTAATAAAAAAAAAAGATAAAAAAAAAAATATTATTATATCTTCTTTGCTATTGTTATAGCGCGTTTAAATCTTCACCAGCGACATCTAGTTGACTTTCATGTAATCACTATCTTTAATAATTCCAGGTATCGGCGCGGAGATCTGCGGGCGAGTGATGGAATCCCCTACATTCTTCGAACTAGACTCGCCCGTGTGGCGTGTGACGGGCGCCGACGTGCCCATGCCGTACACGCGCAGTTTAGAAGTGCTCGCGCTACCGGCGGCCAATGACGTCACTAGCGCCGTGCTCAGCGTGCTCGGGAAGAAGTCAGTATATAAACAAATTAGATTGTAGTTAGTACGTATTGCAGTACCGATCGGTTCGAAACGCTCCTAGCAAGTTATTTAGCCCTGGTACCTCGAAACGCTCCTAACAAGTGGTGTTGTCCTGCCGGGCTAGGATACGCATCACGAAATATTTCTTTCGACGTGTCGGAAAGAGAATGATTTATGGCAAAGTATATATCTGTCTTATATTAAAAGAGGGCGCTGCAGCGCTAGTGTTGACATCGTACTATGTAATTTTTTGCAATTAAAAATAGTAAAACCTAGTGAATCAGTGCCAAAAACCAACAAAAAGTTGAAATAAACACAAATAATCGGATATAACATTGAATATATACGCTCAGTGTACCGAAATTGCTAAAAACTTGTAAAATCAGTGTCAAAAACAATTTGCCGTGCTTGACTTTTAAAGTGATCATTGAATTGACTGAAAGCTACAAAAAGTGAAAAAATAAGAGAACAGTGAGAAATATACAAACCAAGACGTAAAAAGTGGACGAAAAGTGTTAAAAGTGAATTACATAACCTTCAAATTTGGCAGGGAACAGTCGGTTTTACCTACCCATTTAAAAACAGACTGCTGGCGCCATCTGTCTCAAGACTGTAGAACTACGTAGAACGCAGCCGAAAACACGCTTCGAATCCATACAAAGGTTCGACTACCAACCGCAAGAAGGCGCTTATCTACGATTACACAAGCCAAACTTGCAATAAGATCCATTATTAAGTGTTTGCGCCACAAATCGCAAGAGGGCGCTGATTGTGCGAACATAGAAACCAACCGCTCGACAAATTGAGTTATTTTTATTCATCCGCGCGAGTATTAGTCTATTTTTATTTTTATTTCGATACCCGTGGATAACGGCAAAATAAATAAGTAAAATGGAACAGGTAACAGAGATGTTCAAACTTTTACAAGCAAAATTCGAAGAACACGCTAAAGAGCTAAAAGAAATGAAAGAAAGTATCCCAAAAAGTATAAATAAAAATATTGATGAAAAGTTTGATATACTGGAATCCAGACAACAACAGTTAGAAAAAATTACAGAACAACAAGAACTAAGAATCCAAAGGCTTGAAAGGGCGTCACGAAGAAAGAATCTGATATTTTTTGGAGTAGAAGAGACAGAAAACAGTTATTTTGGTCTACAAAAAAGGATCTTAGATTTAATAAATATAAATATGAAAGTGAATTGCCCGCAAACTGAGATAGAATATGTTACACGTCTTGGAAAAAAGTCTGAAAAAATAAGACCAGTTATTCTAACCTTAACGACAATGAGCAAGAAACTAGAGCTACTCCAGAATAAGAAAACCCTACAGAATACGTCCTACTACATTAAAGAAGATTTTCCACCAGAGGTCCTTGAAGAAAGAAAAAAGCTTAGTGTACAGCTTCAACAAGAAAGAGAGAAGGGAAATAGAGCATACATAAAGTATAACAAGATAATAATAATACCAGAAAAAACAACAACACAAAATCAGCAAAAACTAGAGCGACATAAGAGAAATTTATCACAATCGCCTCAAACAGAACTAGTACTTGGCTGCGAAAAAAGGCCTAATACCAATAATCCTCTAAAGAAAAATAAGATGGACGCTTATTTGATAAAAAATAGTGGAAGAAAGACACCTCCCTTGTATCAAACCATTGAAAACCAACAAAAATATCAGTGACATGAAACAGCGGCCTCTCCACAGCCCCCAACACGGCCGGTCACCGCGGGGGTCACCGACCATAACCCTCCACTCCACCCACTATACATATGTACATACAATGCTCGATCGCTCCTGTCACATGAAAGACTATTAGAATTTCAACACGCAATAAGTACGATTAAATACGATATTATCGGTCTAGCAGAGATAAGAAGATCGGGTTATAATATAATAGAAGATGAAGAACATATATTTTGCTATTTTGGAAAAACCAAAGGTCAATACGGAGTTGGTTTCCTCCTCAAAAAATATCTAAAAGAAAATATAGAGAGTTTCGAAGCAATCTCGGAACGAATTTGTATACTACACTTGAAATTTGAAAATACAAATCTCTCTATTATTCAAGTGCATGCACCTACGATAGACGCCAAAGAAGTAGAGATAAAAGAATTCTATGAAACAATGCATCAAGCAATTAAAAAAAGCAATAAAAACCTTTTAATTTTGGGTGATTTCAATGCACGAATTGGGTCGAAATTGCCCGGCGAGGATAGAATACTCGGTACATCTTGCTACGGAAAGCGTGATAAAAGAGGCGAAACTCTGCTGCAGTTCTGTTGGGAAAATAATTTATTTGTTATTAATAGTCTATTCAAGAAGAACACCAAAAACTTATGGACATGGCTTTCACCTAAGAAAAATAAAAGTCAAATAGACTACATATTATCAAACATCAAAGAAAAAATCATAAACTTCGAGGTAATGAGCCATCTGTCCTTTAGCAGCGACCACAGACTTCTGAGAAGTACTCTTTTATTAACCAAGACAAAGAAATCTAGAGCTAAGTATAAAAACAACCGTTCGCTCCTAAAAACAATGGAAGACAGAGAACAGTTTTCCGAAGCTTTAAAAGAAAATATCAAAATGATAAATCTGGAAGAAAATAACGACGTAGAGACATATTACAGAAAAATAAAAAATGCGATCGACGGAAGTTTTAAATTTGAAGAACGAGAAAAGACAAAAAAGCAAAAAATTATTTCAGAAAACACCAAAATACTTATAAACAGAAGAAACGAACTCACGAATAAAAAACATTTAACAATAAAAGAAAAAGTAGAAAAATGTTATTTATATAAAAACGTTCACAAAATCATCAAAAACGAATATCAAGACTACAGAATAAAAATAATCCAGAAACATTTAAATAAGACAGGAAGTTTGAAAAAAGGCTTGAAAGAACTCACTACTGCTAAGAAATGGATTCCATGCTTAAAAGCGACACCAAATACCAACAAAGCCACATCTACCAGGTCAGGAATAATAACAGTAGCCACAGACTTCTATAGAAATCTTTATACCGAACAGCCTACGTCTTCTTGCAAGAAGACTCTACTACAAACGCACAATAATAACGCTCTGCAAAGATTTTCAACGCAAGAAATATTTACTAAAATAAACTCTTTAAAGAAAGATAAAAGTAGCGGGCCCGATGGCATATCAAATGAGGCTATCATGGCAGGAAATATTTTACTAGCGCCACCGCTTACTATTTTATTTAACAAAATACTTGATGACAAGGTAATTCCTAGAGAATGGGCGGCTTCAGACATAATCTTACTATATAAGAAAGGCGATCCGGCTGATGTAGGCAACTATCGACCAATTAGTTTACAGTCGAATATTTACAAGCTTTTTGCTTCATGCATCGAAGAACGCCTTGCAAAATACACTGAAAAGTTTCAACCGGTAGAGCAAGCCGGCTTCAGGAAAAACTTCTCAACCATAGATCACATCCACACGCTAGAACTGGTCATTGAGAAATACAAGGAAATGAATCGTCCGCTCTACCTAGCGTTCATTGATTATGAAAAGGCGTTCGACTCTATTTCTCATGACAGCATATGGACCGCTTTGCAAGAATGCGATGTTCCTTTAGAGACGATAGAACTTATTCAAGACATATATCGAAAAAGCACCAGTAGAGTAAAGCTAGATAAAAAAGGTCCTGAAATAAAAATAGGTAGAGGCGTCCGTCAAGGCGACGGACTATCACCCCGTATCTTCATTACCGTATTACAAAGTGTAATGAAGACGCTGAAATGGGAAAACAAAGGTATAAAAATTAACGGACAGTTTTTAAGTAATCTCAGATTTGCAGACGACATCGTACTCTTCTCAGAAAACGCTCTACAACTGGAAACAATGGTAAATGAATTAGAATCTGTAAGCCGTGGGGTAGGTCTGAAATTAAACATATCCAAAACAAAAGTAATGACGAATAATGTAGAGACCCCTGTAAACATTGGCCAAATCACGCTGGATTATGTTCAAGAATATACATATTTGGGCAAACAAATATCATTTAAAAAGACCAGACAACGCGATGAGCTAAGTAGACGTGTGAACCTTACCTGGAACAAATTTTGGAGTTATAAAGAAGCTCTTAAGTCTAATCTTCCAATACATTTAAAGAAAAAAATTCTTGACTCGTGCATCCTACCATGTCTCTCATATGCTTCACAAACATGGATTTTCAATAATTATACAAAAAATAAAATAGCAACCACGCAAAGAGCAATGGAACGGAGTATTCTAAAAATAAAACTAAAACACCGAAAAAGGAACAAAGACATAAGAATCACCACTAAAGTCATCGACGCTCTACAACACTGCATAAGGCTAAAATGGAAATGGGCCGGCCACATAGCACGCATGAATGATGATAAATGGGCAAAGAAGTTAACATTGTGGAACGGTCCCACAGGCAAGAAAAGCAGAGGCAGACCAGCGGAGCGATGGCTTGACGAAATCGTAAGACTAACAGGAAGAGACTGGATAGGAAAGGCAAACAACAGAAAAATGTGGAGAAAAACGGAGGAGGCCTTTACTCGTTGAGAGGTCCTTAATATTTGCCACTTATACTTAATTAAGTTTTTATAGTTTAGTGAAATTTGCATGCTAGAGTTAGATTAATTAAGTAGGTTAAGAACAACTCATTGTTTAAATCTTATTAAGGAAAATATAAGGCTTTTTTATTTATTTTATTTATATATCTGTCACTTTTTCACACGTCGAAAAGAGTTCTTTTCGTGGTCACATGCTTGGCCTGCTGGTACCTAGAAGCCAGGTAAAGGCGTCACCGTACGGGTACAGATTCTGTGATAGTTACTACGTAATACAATACTGGAGAGCTCGAAATGTTCCTAGCAAGTTATGAACTCCTGGTACCACGTTGCCATACCGAATAGCAGCGTTGCCGGCTGCTAATGACGTCACCAGCACCGTGCTCAGCGTGCTCGGGAATAAATCCTTATAACCACAGATTAGACTAGTTAGTAGCGAACGGTTCGAGACGCTACTAGCAAGTTATGAAGTCCTGGTACCTAAACCACAGCCCGGACACTCCGCGATTTTTCATACAAAATCTGCTGTCTTACGCACACTATACAACTACTTACTCACAGACAACACACATACGCACGGTCGCTACACGTGCATTTCTGTGCGGTACGTCTATGGCTGTCAGCGATCACTACAACGTGACGACATGCCGCGTGAGTGAGACAGTTGCGTACTCAATTTGCAAAAATTAATACAAATCTAGTGCTTAAAAAAGTATAACAATTACTTAATTAGGAAGCATTTTAACGAAAAGTAACCGATCTACTTCATTTTAAAGAAAATATCAAGAGGAAGTTACCAAATAATGTAAAATAAGTTCCTATTATTTATCCTTAGGGGAACATTAAAATGTCTTGTTTTGTTACGTATCATTTATATTCAACCATACACAGTACAAGTCTTCCCTATTAGCACAGTCTAGGTAGTTTTTATTAGAAAATTCACCGGCCAGTGCAGCCCGCGCGCAGATAGCGAGTTCTGTCCGTGGATGCGGGGTGGAAGTGAGGAAGACTCAAACGGGTGGGGGGTAACGAGTGGCCGTTCTATACGTAGTATTATTATATATTCTTTGCCTAAACGCTACGTAAAAGCACCCAACGGGCACCGAGTTTGTGATAGTTGCTTCGTAAAACTGTTCGATTCCCAACGCACTTAACAAGTTGTGAAGTTCTGGTACAACTATTGTAAAGTTATGTTGCCATGCGGTACATGGTATGTACGTAGCTTAAGAGTACTCGCGCTGTTTTCTCATAAAGACGACATCACCAGCGTCATGCAGATTGGATAATAGTTACTAAGTAATAGTACTGGTCGACTATTTACTAACTCTACACGAGATCTGCGGGCGAGTTAAGGAATCCTCCACATTCTTCGAGCTAGACTCTCCTGTTTGTCGTGTGACGGATACCGAAGCGCTCATGCCGTACACGCGCAGCTTAGAAGTGCTCACGCTGCCTGCTGCCAATGACGTCACCAGCGCCGTGCTCAGCGTGCTCGAGAAGAAGTCAGTATAACCACAGATTAGACTGAAGTTAGTACCGGTCGGCTCGAGACGCTCCTAGCAAGTTATGAAGTCCTGGTACAACTAGACGCACGTAAAAGCGTCACCGAACGGGCACAGATATCTAGGGCATAGATTTTGTGATAGTTACTACGTAAAACTGGTCGATACGAAACGCTCTTAGCAAGTTATGGAGTCCTGGTACTGCTATTACAATGTTACGTTGCCACGCCGTATATTCGTAGCGTAGAAGTACCCGGCGCTGCCGTGCTCAGCGTACTAGGGAAGAAGTTAATGTCACTTACAGCATAGATTAAATATACCTAGTAAACAAAGATTGCTGACTCCAGACCCGCGCGCGCCGCTTTGAATTTCACCTCGCGGGATTTTTGTTGGATATACAAAGAAAAAAAAAATACATGTCCTTTATTTTTCAATTATCTGACGGATAATGTCTGATAATCTATGATATTTTTACTTTATCATCACGCCTTTTCAGATAAAAGTGCGGGCGGCGCGCGGCGGCGGACCGTCTCGCTCAAAAATGGCGCAGCCCGAGTTCATTCCCAAACCGCGAAATGGATCCCCCGGTATAACTAACACATATTCTATAACTAACGGCCTAAAAACAATCGCGTAGCGCACGAACTAACGAATTAAGAGTGCGCCTAATGCCACGAAACAATCAGATTTTACCCGCGCTTCTTGCATCGATCGCTATCATCTATGCTGCTCTGTTTAGAGTCGAAAATCGCATGACTCAGTTCACGATGATGTTGGCTTCGAGCTCCAGCTTACATTTTTAAGGTTCCGTACCCAAAGGGAAAAACGGGACCCTATTACTAAGACTTCGATGTCCGTCTGTCTGTCTGTCTGTCTGTCACCGGGCTGTATCTCATGAACCATGATAGCTAGGCAGCTGAAATTTTCACAGATGATGTATTTCGATTGCCGCTATAACAACAAATACTAAAAACAAATAAAATAAATATTTAAGGGGGGCTCCCATACAACAAACCTGAATTTTTAGACGTATTTCGCTCTATATTAATAATGGTAACAGGTAGATGCTTGAAATTTTCACAGAATATTTAGTTTTAAATTCCCTTCAATAATAAATAATAAAATTAAAATAAAATAAATATTTAAGGGGTCTCCCATACAGTACGAAACCCTCCGTGCGCGAGTCCGACTCGTACTTGGCCGATTATTAGGTGACATGTTATTTATTTATTCAAAATTGAAGCATGTAATAAAAATACTAAGTGATTACTCGGCTAGAACATTACCCTGGCTACGTAATTTGTTAATAATAATGTGGTGTTGTCGCTGATAATTTCGAGCATTTAAAATAAAATGTTTTTATTCTCTTATGATGCAAAGATTTAATTTATTTCTAAAGTAACCATATTAGTGTCCAAAATTCTACGCGATTACTCTGCTACTATAGGTTTTTTCCGTTCCTATAGTATTTTTGTTAAATGGATTTTTATGTCCGTTATCTTTACACCACGCCTTTAAAAAATACACCTTTCGCTTGGTTTTGGCATTAGGCGCAACAAATTAAATTAACAAATTAGTTATTTACCACAGTAAATCAAATAACTAACATACGGAATGACCCATCTCTCCCCTTTACGAGTGTCTAAAGAGTTCCGCAACAGTAATTACGATGCGAACGCTTTTTGCAAAAATACTAGTTGTTTTAAGAAGATTGGATAACCTGAACTCTGATTGGCTCGACCTAAGCGCACTGATTGGTCGATCGGATCGCCCAAACAATATCTTGTCCGATTGGTTGACTTGACATTTCACTTCGACCCATAATGAATAAATAAAAATAAAATAAATAATAATTTTATTTGTTCCATAACTTGCTTAGGCTACTGAGGCGCTGCACTCTGCACTAGATCTCCGAAGAGCCTGTGTTGCAGGGTACAGTTTCCTTTGACAATTAAGTGTAATTCTAAACGTACGTTTTATACACTATTAAATATTTATATTTAATCATACGTGTATTATACTTAAAATATTATACAAAACTATAGTAGGCTCTCTCTCTGTGTGTGTGTCTAATTATCCGTATTTTAGCAAAGTTCCTAGAATTTTTGCAAAAATCAAACGGTTTATCTAAAAATCTTCCTACGACTCGTACACATAATAATTTTAATACGTGTAGAAGCGCTTTCACATATAGGCATTTCTGTCTTTTGATGTCTCGGTGGCTCAGTGGTTAGTGACCCTGACTTCTGGGTCAAAGAGGCGTGGGTTCGATTCTTACCCAGGGCAAGCATTTATGTGATGAACATAAGTGTTTGCTCTGTGTCTGGGTGTTATTTAGGTACTATCTATATAAGTATGTATTTAATGTAGTATATCAGTCTCTGGCAGCCATATCACATCATAATTGGGCCTAATGTACAATTATTGTATTTAGTTTGTAAGATAATAATAATAATTATTATTTTTTCTTCACATTTGTTTATTATACACCACCAACAACATTTTTGTACTCTAATTTCTGTCCACCCAAAGGTAGCCTGGAAGAAATCGCTCAAGGCGATAAGGCCGGCCTTGTACCACCTAATTTCAAGAATATTATGTAATAGCTGCGCCCTGCGGTGTTACCCGCGTTAGCCCGAGATAAAAAGTAGCCTATGTGTTAATCCAAGGTCTAAGCTACCTTCATACCGAATTTCATCCAAATCGATTCAGCTGTTTGTGCGTGAAAGAGTAACAAACATCCATCTATTATCCATCCATCCATACTTAAAAAACTTTCGCGTTTATAATATTAGTCGGATTGTAAATACTTTGCTATTTAAGCTGTTTTTGGTGTACAATAAAGTTATATTGTATTGTATTGTATTACAAAGCTTTGCTTAGTTTGGTGTCAGAGACCGTGTGTAAGATGTCCCCTAATATTTATTTATTTAACATATTACCAATCTATCTACATTTTCTTGTTCTTTTTGTTTCAGAATCAGCCAATCGCAAGTCCTGTAAGTGAATCTCCAGCCTCATGTGCCGCCGCGCTTGTATGCTATATTACCGTGTAAATAAATTATACCATTATTTATTTTTAATATATTATTTTATTATATGTTCCATTAAATCGCAGGTTTCTGCACGCTATGTGATGTTAAATGACGGATGATAGTATAATTTTGTCTAATAAAATTGTTAGAGAAATGTCTTGTTTTGTTTTAGTGACATCTAGGTTAAGTTTATGACAACTTATTGTAAGCCGTCCTTTGGATTTTTAGGTGATTTTGTGTAGACAAGAGTAGTTGACTGGTATTAGTCATTATATTTTTTGGTACCACACGGCATAACATTGTATGACGAATGTATGGCACTTGCGGGCAGCGACGTCATAGCCTGCACTAGTGCGCTCTCTGTCCAGCAAGTAAATAAATGTGATTGTAACTTTATTTTTATTTTCGACAACAGGCTCTGTTTATTGTTAGCTGTTACAAAGGACATCAAATAAATATTGTCAACTAGCCTATTGTCATATTAAATAATTTTTCAAACTTTAACAAATAATATGTATGGTGTTACATTGTTTATAACGACGACGACGATTGTTTATAAATTATTCATGCAATAATTTTGACAAAAAATGGTCAAAACCGGGGCCCCCGTCCGCTAGGAGTAAATATTTTCATTGACCGGGGCTGTGACCACAACGGGTGCATCTACTATACGTGGCGATATCGTATGTACATTTTTTTTTACTTCGTATAGGTTTTCGTTTGACTACATACTGCCGCAAATATGCGGTCTAGGAAACTGAAGGTAAACGAACTTACCTTAAGGGATGTTCTACCCCAATATTGTACGAGTTAATTTATTTCGAAGAAATTAATTACCGCCCAACCTAAAACCCATATTAAGGATTTACGGCTCTTAACTATTTTTATTAAGTGCGCGCTTGACCACCAACTCGCCTGATGGTAAGCGACGTGGTCGAAGATAAAGCACGCAGACCTAGAAGATACCTATTCACAAATGAATACCGCATAGATGACAACGCGCACCTATTACGCCTACCAGACAAAAAAAAGCAGACTGCTTTCAAATTAGTGGATGGAAGGCAACAGCTAACGCTATTACGGTTCGGCGCGGCTTATGTAAAGGAAAGAAACGCCAAATCGAACTTCGATTTGAATCGCGATTAGAGCTAAGCAATTTATACACAAAAAAAAACTGGACTAGTCAGTGAAGCCTCGAAAACCACTCTAAAATAGAGAAGTTATTACCGCGCTCGATCAGCTTCTCTGTCATTCAAAGCGCAGTGAAGAGTTTTGTCGATGTGAATTTTGAACACACACAGCATATTGGAATTTAAATGTAGATAGTTATAGTTTCTACCATGTCCGATGGTAAGTGTTTTGGTTTAACTAGGTATTATATTTTCATTGTTTCGCTATCTTGCTTATAGTTCAGGGATGAAGTTTATGATAGGTAGGTATTCTTAGAGTTAGAGAGTAGGTAGGTATTTGTGATCCATTTTAAAGGCGCCAGGTTTTAAAAGCAACTTAAAACAAAACTCTCTTTCGAATTCATAATTATTGTGAAAAAGAAACAGGAATGTTATAAGTTCAAATTAAAATTACGTTGGCGCATTTAAAATTGGCCAAATTGTGACCTCAAATTGTGATTCTGGCGTAGCTGGCGATGTTCCTAAGAACAGAATAGAATAAATAAATAAAAATGCGAAAGCTTTTGATACGAATCGCTAGCTCCCTTCAACGAAATACAGTATGTAGGTACAAATATCATAGATTACCTGATACAGATACCGTAGTACCTACCGAGATGTTTGCTTCGAATGTAACAAAAATATCGTTTTGTGTTTAATTACGAAGACTGGCTTTCGTGGGTGACACATCTATAAAACAGTGATTTTTGCCATAAAGTTGTTGTACCTATCAACGTTTTGTTTTCTTGGAGAAGCATCAAAACAGCTGAACCCAAAAAAATAAAATCATTAAAACTTTCGTTTCATGATTATTTTTTTAGAATGCGATAGAATAATCGATCGTTAAAAAAGAAGAAGAGCTCATTGTGTGTACTTAGTAGTTGTTAAAATGTTTTGAAGAATAACAAAATAAGTAACTAAAAGAATAACTGAAGCAAAGCTAGGTCTCCGCAAACCTGCCACTATACGGAGTCTACCTCGAGTAATCCACGAGAAAACCTCTTCCAGTAGTGCGTCGATCCATCAGGCTGTCAGCGCGCGTCCACAATGCTCCATTGTGCCGAGATCTGGATTACGGACCCTACGCGGCCCTAGCATCTGCCGATACTGTGGAGTGGCTGTTGAAATCTGTTAAAGAATAATAACTAGTAGAGAAACAGCAAAATTAGCTAGGCCTCCGCAAACTTACCACTATGCGGAGTCCATATCCAGTAAACCACGAGATCCTACAACATGGCCCTAGCATCTGCCGATACTGTAGTGGTTGTTGAAATCTGTATAAGAATAAAATAAAACTAGCAGTTCTCCGAACAGTAGACCTCGTGAGACATCTATTTAACTGAATCTTCATAAGCCTTATATATCTCGACTCACTTTTGACCGATTTGGTTCAAACCTACCTACCTACTAGCACTCAAATCTGGCTAGGATTTTGGTACTAAACGATCTTTCCAAATACTTATTTTCGAAATCGGCTTCCACAGCATTTTTGTGCTACAGGTAATGTGCACCATTTTCGCGTTGTCCAAAAGTTCACTCGACATTTACTTATTTGACTAATCACGGGACTTTTATAGAACTAGTCAGCAAAACCAGAACGTAGCTCTGACTGTTTTCGCAAAACTTTTTGCTAGTTGGGCTCCCCCAACTAATATTGATACATACAGGGCACGCTACGCGGTGGCGTAGCTAATTACAGTGTACCTACCTACTTAGCGCTACTTTTTTAGGGTTCCGTACGTACCCAAAGGGTAAAATCGGGGTCCTATTACTAAGACTCAGGTGTCCGTCTGTCCATTTGTCCATCTGTCTGTCTGTCACCAGGCTGTATCTCATGAACCGTGATAGCTAGACAGCTGAAATTTTCACAGCTGATGTATTTGAATCTGTTGCCGCTTTAACAACAAATACTAAAAACAGAATACAATAAATATAGTGAGCTCCCATACAACAAATTAGAGGTGTTTTATACAACGATTTAGAGGCGTTTTTTTTGCTCGCTATTAATTATGGCAAAAGGGAGCTCCAACCACAGACTTAACAGACTCAACAAAACACCGAAATATTGATGCAAAATCCACTACATGCACAATACACACCTACATTTGCAAAACATGGGCCGGACTCCAGGATAATCTGTTATTACCGCCTTGGTTATTACTCAATGTAATTTCAAAAAAAGATCTATGCTTTAAATCCGAATTATTTAGTAAACTTCCAGAATTCTATGTTCTTTTTGTCCGTTTGGTTGATCAAGGCTCTGTTCATTTTAGCAATAGGATAGGACTATCTCTAAGGGAGGCATCCATATATTATTACGTCACACGAATTTCATGATTTTATACCCAGACCATAATTATACCCAGACACAGGGCAATCATCCACAAATATGCTTGCCCTGTCCTGAAGTTTGATTTACTTTCAAAGAAATGTTTAACAAAAAGGACATTTCTTTGAGATAAATCCTAGTGTGCGAAGCACTATTAAAAGTAAATCACTTCATTGATTTACTTTATTCAGATTACTTGGAAAAGTAGCCAGTAATTCGTGAAAATGGTTTATGTCACATATGAAACTGAAACATGGTCTTTTACTGTGGGCCTTAAGAATAAGCTCACAATAGCCCAATGTGCTATGGAGCAGGCCATGCTCGAATATTATCTGCCAGATCCAATCAGGAATGATGAGATTCGTAGACAACCCGAAGTAGGTAACCAACATAGGTCAGCGGATTAGCAAGTTGAAATGGCAGTGGGCTGGGTACATAGTTCCAGGAACGGATGGCCTATGAGGCCGTAAATTCTCGAATGCCAACCACGGATCAGCAAGGTGGACTAACGATATACCTAATTAAGATCGCAGGAAAGCGCTGGATGCACGCCGCTTTCACCCGACCTTGGAAATCCAAAGAGGAGGCCTATGTCCAGCAGTGGACACCTTACGGCTGATGGATGCAGTGGCGTGCACACAGTTTTAAGACAGGGTAGGCAGAAAATTTTACTCACCAAAAACACGTTGGTTTTGGTTCGTCGTCTTGTCGATTGATAATGTAGGTAATTGCCAAATGCCAGTTCAAATATCCATAGATTTTGTAAGCTCTTGTTTCCCCAAAAAGCAAACAATGTCAATAAGTCGCTGAAAAATATTTCGGTTCCGATCGACTTTCGCGTTATGTCTATCGATGTCGATTTGTATCTGAGAGTTTAAACGCGTCTCTATTCGATTTTTTCCAAAGGTGTTATATTTAAGGGAAGCTTCTAAGTGTTTTCAGATTGTTCATGTTTTCTCGCGGCGGTAGGAATATTATGAATATCGGCGTAACCGATGTCGTTCCAGACGGTTTTATTATTTGAAAATAGTAGACAAACGAAACAAAATAAGCGCTCACTGTGTATGCAACCTGTCAGCCAATGATATGAATCATATTGTTTTTTATTGAATTTACGACTGACTTTACCTTTAATTTGTATTAATTGCAAATCCGGTGTAGCACGACCTATCTCCATAACTTGTTTTTTTTCACCGAAAGAAAGTTTTGAAAACGCATCATATTTTATTTTCTCAATACACACACCATCTGAACAACTTTCACAGACAATATTATCCATTTTTCACTCTATAAACAACGTATATCATATCTATAAACACTCTACAAACTTTCTTTCGGAAATGTTCGGTACGAGTCGTAATTGTTCGTGTTAGCTAAGCAAAAAGACACTGGCTTTTCATGCAGTTGTGTGCGTGATTTTTGTCATTGTGTGTCAGCAAAGCCCACGTAGCTATAGGAACGCACACACATTCAATCCGCATGACCACGACTTACCACGAGAGCACACATACAAAACATTAAGAGATCCATAGTTTGTGTCTTTGCCGTGGCAAGGGCGGGTGGCGCTCGTGCAGCGCGAATCGGTGATGCGAATATCTTAATGATACCGCCGGCACTCGGTAGGTGGAGCTGATTTATGATTTAAGATATTTTGTTCATTGATAAAATATTATTAGATCTATTATCAGAACTAGGGTAGGCAGTGTCTTTCTGTCTTTATGAAGCGTCCGCCACTGGATGGATGGATGGATAGTTCATGTCATCACAATCACATCAAGCTGAAACTATTTTAATTTTATCTGAATACGTTCCCTGGACAATACCTAAGTACATTGAAAGTCAAACAATGATTGAATCAATTAATTTTGAAAGAAAATTACTCATTAACTTTTATTACACCCACCAAACTTGTAAATTGGAATAAACACAATCGTCCCAAGCCTTCAAATTGAAAATATAATGAAAAATAACACGAGAAATTAGCAATTCAAAATAAGCTCTATTAAGACACACGAAACTTACCTGTGAAACGTTATATCGGGTGGATTCTTATGAGACGAATTGAAACACATGAGGACACTGCACTTCACCATATTATTTTCGTGTTTTTCAAACCAAATACGCAAAATTAATCTTTATTTTAGTAAATTTTTGCGGAACGCTCTAAGCTTATTTTACACTATTAAGATGGCGGCTTGGAACACAGCACCACACGCTCATTTTTTGTTTATGGGTTGCTACACATGTCTGTGAACTTGGCATATCATTGTCTAGCAGATCAGGAATAAATTAGAGTTCTATTCGCATGCAGCATAGTTCTGTAGTTCCTGATACTTTTTAGGAATAGTTCTGCTGATTTTCCTGAAAAAAAGTTAGTTGAAAAAATGATCTGCTAACTTCCGGCAGCAAATCATTTTTCAGATTTTCAAAAACAAATGCATGTTCTAGTCGCTTCCAAGTGTGTTCTATAGTTCCTGATACTTTTCAGGAATAGTTCTGCCGTTTTTCCTACAAAAAAGTTACTTTGAAAAAATGATCTGCCAACTATCGGTAGCAGATCAATTTGCATCATTACTAAATTAAATGCAATATTTTATTGCATGCAAGTAAGTTTGACAGTTCTTGATACTTTTCAGGCGTAGTTCTGCCAATTTCAGCTGAAAATCAATGTCAGGCGACGGTGATAACTGATGAATGTCTTAAATATAAAAATCAATTTTTTTACATCCTCAAATTGAACAAGGAGGCTGGAACTCCTTGGTTTTGTATAGAAACAGATCTAATCTAGACTAACAATAACAATCTGGATACTAAAGTCACGCGACAATATCAGCAGATCAGGGGTCAAAGTCTGAAAAATGAAAAATGCTAATATATTTTTTTGGAATCTTAAAATTGTACTAGGAGGCCGGAACTCCTTGGTTTTGAATAGAATCTGATTAGTTCTAGAATAATAATTACAATCTAGACACAAAAGTCACGCGGCAATATCAGCAGATCAGGGGTCAAAGTCTGAAAAATGAAAAATGCTAATATACTTTTTTGGAATCTTAAACTTGTACTAGGAGGCCGGAACTCCAAGGTTTTTAATAGAAACCAATCTAGTCTAGACAATCAATATCAATCTGGACACATAAGTCACGCGACAATATCAGTAGATCATGGGTGAAAGTCTAGAAAATAAAAAATGCTAATATATTTTTTTGGAATCTTAAACTTGTACTAGGAGGCCAGAACTCCTTGGTTTTGAATAGAATTTGATAAGTTCTAGAATAATGACTAAAATCTGGACACAAAAGTCACGCGAAAATATCAGCAGATCAGGGGTCAAAGTCTGAAAAATGAAAAATGCTAATATTTTTTTTTGTCTCTTAAATTGTACTAGGAGGCCGGAACTCCGTGGTTTTGAATAGAATCTGATTAGTTCTAGAATAATGACTGAAATCTAGACACAAAAGTCACGCGGCAATATCAGCAGATCAGGGGTCAAAGTCTGAAAATTGAAAAATGCTAATTTATTTTTTAGAATCTTAAAACTGTACTAGGAGGCCGGAACTCCTTGGTTTTGTAAAGAAACAGGTCTAGTCTAGACAATGAATATCAATCTGGATACATAAGCCACGCGACAATATCAGCAGATCATGGGTGAAAGTCTAGAAAATGAAAAATGCTAATATATTTTTTTTGGTATCTTAAAATTGTACTAGGAGGCCGGAACTCCTTGGTTTTGTATAGAAACAGGACTGATCAAGACTACCAACAACAATCTGGATAAAAAAGCCACGCGACAATATCAGCAGATCATGGGTGAAAGTCTAGAAAATGAAAAATGCTAATATATTTTTTTGGTATCTTAAAATTGTACTAGGAGGCCGGAACTCCTTGGTTTTGAATAGAATCTGATTAGTTCTAGAATAATGACTAAAATCTAGACACAAAAGTCACGCGACAATATCAGCAGATCAGGGGTCAAAGTCTGAAAAATGAAAAATGCTAATATATTTTTTTGGTATCTTAAAATTGTACTAGGAGGCCGGAACTCCTTGGTTTTTAATGAAAACAAATCTAGTCTAGACAATCAATATCAATCTGGATACATAAGTAACGCGACGATATCAGCAGATCATGGGTGAAAGTCTAGAAAATGAGAAATGCTAACATATTTTTTCGGAATCCAAAAAATTTACTAGGAGGCCGGAACTCCTTCGTTTCGTATAGCATCTGATTGGTTCTAGAATAATAACTAAAATCCAGATACAAAAGTCACGCGACAATATCAGCAGATCATGGGTGAAAGTCTAGAAAATGAAAAATGCTAATTTATTTTTTTGGAATCTTAAACTTGTACTAGGAGGCCGGAACTCCTTGGTTTTGAATAGAATCTGATAAGTTCTAGAATAATGACTGAAATCTAGACACAAAAGTCACGCGGCAATATCAGCAGATCAGGGGTCAAAGTCTGAAAATTGAAAAATGCTAATTTATTTTTTTAGAATTTTAAAACTGTACTAGGAGGCCGGAACTCCTTGGTTTTGTATAGAAACAGGTCTGGTCTAGACAATCAATATCAATATGGATACATAAGCCACGCGACAATATCAGCAGATCATGGGTGAAAGTCTAGAAAATGAAAAATGCTAATATATTTTTTTAGTATCTTAAAATTGTACTAGGAGGCCGGAACTCCTTGGTTTTGTATAGAAACAGGACTGATCAAGACTACCAACAACAATCTGGATAAAAAAGCCACGCGACAATATCAGCAGATCATGGGTCTAGAAAATGAAAAATGCTAATATATTTTTTTGGTATCTTAAAATTGTACTAGAAGGCCGGAACTCCTTGGTTTTGAATAGAATCTGATAAGTTCAAGAATAATGACTAAAATCTAGACACAAAAGTCACGCGACAATATCAGCAGATCAGGGGTGAAAGTCTAGAAAATGAAAAATGCTAATATATTTTTTTGGTATCTTAAAATTGTACTAGGAGGCCGGAACTCCTTGGTTTTGAATAGAATCTGATTAGTTCTAGAATAATGACTAAAATCTAGACACAAAAGTCACGCGACAATATCAGCAGATCAGGGGTCTAAGTCTGAAAAATGAAAAATGCTAATATATTTTTTTGGTATCCTAAAATTGTACTAGGAGGCCGGAACTCCTTGGTTTTTAATAGGAACTAATCTAGTCTAGACAAACAATATCAATCTGGATACATAAGTCACGCGACGATATCAGCAGATCATGGGTGAAAGTCTAGAAAATGAGAAATGCTAACATATTTTTTCGGAATCCAAAAAATTTACTAGGAGGCCGGAACTCCTTCGTTTCGTATGGCATCTGATTGGTTCTAGAATAATAACTAAAATCCAGACACAAAAGTCACGCGACAATATCAGCAGATCATGGGTGAAAGTCTAGAAAATGAAAAATGCTAATTTATTTTTTTGGAATCTTAAACTTGTACTAGGAGGCCGGAACTCCTTGGTTTTGAATAGAATCTGATAAGTTCTAGAATAATGACTGAAATCTAGACACAAAAGTCACGCGGCAATATAAGCAGATCAGGGGTCAAAGTCTGAAAATTGAAAAATGCTAATTTATTTTTTTAGAATTTTAAAACTGTACTAGGAGGCCGGAACTCCTTGGTTTTGTATAGAAACAGGTCTGGTCTAGACAATCAATATCAATCTGGATACATAAGCCACGCGACAATATCAGCAGATCATGGGTGAATGTCTAGAAAATGAAAAATGCTAATATATTTTTTTGGTATCTTAAAATTGTACTAGGAGGCCGGAACTCCTTGGTTTTGTATAGAAACAGGACTGATCAAGACTATTAACAACAATCTGGATAAAAAAGCCACGCGACAATATCAGCAGATCATGGGTGAAAGTCTAGAAAATGAAAAATGCTAATATATTTTTTTGGTATCTTAAAATTGTACTAGGAGGCCGGAACTCCTTCGTTTCGTATAGCATCTGATTAGTTCTAGAATAAAAACTAAAATCCAGATACAAAAGTCACGCGACAATATCAGCAGATCATGGGTGAAAGTCTAGAAAATGAAAAATGCTAATTTATTTTTTTGGAATCTTAAACTTGTACTAGGAGGCCGGAACTCCTTGGTTTTGAATAGAATCTGATAATTTCTAGAATAATGACTGAAATCTAGACGCAAAAGTCACGCGGCAATATCAGCAGATCAGGGGTCAAAGTCTGAAAATTGAAAAATGCTAATTTATTTTTTTAGAATCTTAAAACTGTACTAGGAGGCCGGAACTCCTTGGTTTTGTATAGAAGCAGGTCTGGTCTAGACAATCAATACCAATCTGGATACATAAGTCACGCGACAATATCAGCAGATCATGGGTGAATGTCTAGAAAATGGAAAATGCTAATATATTTTTTTGGTATCTTAAAATTGTACTAGGAGGCCGGAACTCCTTGGTATTTAATAGAAACTAATCTAGTCTAGACAAACAATATCAATCTGGATACATAAGTCACGCGACAATATCAGCAGATCATGGGTGAAAGTCTAGAAAATGAAAAATGCTAATATATTTTCTTGGTATCTTAAAATTGTACTAGGAGGCCGGAACTCCTTGGTTTTGAATAGAATCTGATTAGTTCTAGAATAATGACTAAAATCTAGACACAAAAGTCACGCGACAATATCAGCAGATCAGGGGTCAAAGTCTGAAACATGAAAAATGCTAATATATTTTTTTGGTATCTTAAAATTGTACTAGGAGGCCGGAACTCCTTGGTTTTTAATGAAAATTTATCTAGTCTAGACAATCAATATCAATCTGGATACATAAGTAACGCGACGATATCAGCAGATCATGGGTGAAAGTCTAGAAAATGAGAAATGCTAACATATTTTTTCGGAATCCAAAAAATTTACTAGGAGGCCGGAACTCCTTCGTTTCGTATAGCATCTGATTGGTTCTAGAATAATAACTAAAATCTAGATACAAAAGTCACGCGACAATATCAGCAGATCATGGGTGAAAGTCTAGAAAATGAAAAATGCTAATTTATTTTTTTGAATCTTAAACTTGTACTAGGAGTCCGGAACTCCTTGGTTTTGTATAGAAACAGGACTGATCAAGACTACCAACAACAATCTGGATAAAAAAGCCACGCGACAATATCAGCAGATCATGGGTGAAAGTCTAGAAAATGAAAAATGCTAATATATTTTCTTGGTATCTTAAAATTGTACTAGGAGGCCGGAACTCCTTGGTTTTGAATAGAATCTAATTAGTTCTAGAATAATGACTAAAATCTAGACACAAAAGTCACGCGACAATATCAGCAGATCAGGGGTCTAAGTCTGAAAAATGAAAAATGCTAATATATTTTTTTGGTATCCTAAAATTGTACTAGGAGGCCGGAACTCCTTGGTTTTGTATAGAAACAGGACTGATCAAGACTACCAACAACAATCTGGATAAAAAAGCCACGCGACAATATCAGCAGATCATGGGTGAAAGTCTAGAAAATGAAAAATGCTAATATATTTTCTTGGTATCTTAAAATTGTACTAGGAGGCCGGAACTCCTTGGTTTTGAATAGAATCTGATTAGTTCTAGAATAATGACTGAAATCTAGACACAAAAGTCACGCGGCAATATCAGCAGATCAGGGGTGAAAGTCTAGAAAATGAAAAATGCTAATATATTTTTTTAGAATCTTAAAACTGTACTAGGAGGCCGGAACTCCTTGGTTTTGTATAGAAACAGGTCTAGTCTAGACAATCAATATCAATCTGGATACATAAGCCACGCGACAATATCAGCAGATCATGGGTGAATGTCTAGAAAATGAAAAATGCTAATATATTTTTTTGGTATCTTAAAATTGTACTAGGAGGCCGGAACTCCTTAGTTTTGTATAGAAACAGGACTGATCAAGACTATTAACAACAATCTGGATAAAAAAGCCACGCGACAATATCAGCAGATCATGGGTGAAAGTCTAGAAAATGAAAAATGCTAATATATTTTTTTGGTATCTTAAAATTGTACTAGGAGGCCGGAACTCCTTCGTTTCGTATAGCATCTGATTAGTTCTAGAATAATAACTAAAATCCAGATACAAAAGTCACGCGACAATATCAGCAGATCATGGGTGAAAGTCTAGAAAATGAAAAATGCTAATTTATTTTTTTGGAATCTTAAACTTGTACTAGGAGGCCGGAACTCCTTGGCTTTGAATAGAATCTGATAATTTCTAGAATAATGACTGAAATCTAGACGCAAAAGTCACGCGGCAATATCAGCAGATCAGGGGTCAAAGTCTGAAAATTGAAAAATGCTAATTTTTTTTTTTAGAATCTTAAAACTGTACTAGGAGGCCGGAACTCCTTGGTTTTGTATAGAAACAGGTCTAGTCTAGACAATCAATATGAATCTGGATACATAAGCCACGCGACAATATCAGCAGATCATGGGTGAAAGTCTAGAAAATGAAAAATGCTAATTTATTTTTTTGGAATCTTAAACTTGTACTAGGAGGCCGGAACTCCTTGGTTTTGAATAGAATTTGATAAGTTCTAGAATAATGACTGAAATCTAGACGCAAAAGTCACGCGGCAATATCAGCAGATCAGGGGTCAAAGTCTGAAATTTGAAAAATGCTAATTTATTTTTTTAGAATCTTAAAACTGTACTAGGAGGCCGGAACTCCTTGGTTTTGTATAGAAACAGGTCTAGTCTAGACAATCAATATGAATCTGGATACATAAGCCACGCGACAATATCAGCAGATCATGGGTGAAAGTCTAGAAAATGAAAAATGCTAATTTATTTTTTTGGAATCTTTAACTTGTACTAGGAGGCCGGAACTCCTTGGTTTTGAATAGAATTTGATAAGTTCTAGAATAATTACTGAAATCTAGACACAAAAGTCACGCGGCAATATCAGCAGATCAGGGGTCAAAGTCTGAAAATTAAAAATGCTAATTTATTTTTTTAGAATCTTAAAACTGTACTAGGAGGCCGGAACTCCTTGGTTTTGTATAGAAGCAGGTCTGGTCTAGACAATCAATACCAATCTGGATACATAAGTCACGCGACAATATCAGCAGATCATGGGTGAAAGTCTAGAAAATGGAAAATGCTAATATATTTTTTTGGTATCTTAAAATTGTACTAGGAGGCCGGAACTCCTTGGTATTGAATAGAAACTAATCTAGTCTAGACAATCAATATCAACCTGGATACATAAGTCACGCGACGATATCAGCAGATCATGGGTGAAAGTCTAGAAAATGAGAAATGCTAACATATTTTTTCGGAATCCAAAAAATGTACTAGGAGGCCGGAACTCCTTCGTTTCGTATAGCATCTGATTGGTTCTAGAATAATAACTAAAATCTAGATACAAAAGTCACGCGACAATATCAGCAGATCATGGGTGAAAGTCTAGAAAATGAAAAATGCTAATTTATTTTTTTGAATCTTAAACTTGTACTAGGAGTCCGGAACTCCTTGGTTTTGTATAGAAACAGGACTGATCAAGACTACCAACAACAATCTGGATAAAAAAGCCACGCGACAATATCAGCAGATCATGGGTGAAAGTCTAGAAAATGAAAAATGCTAATATATTTTCTTGGTATCTTAAAATTGTACTAGGAGGCCGGAACTCCTTGGTTTTGTATAGAAACAGGTCTAGTCTAGACAATCAATACCAATCTGGTTACATAAGTCACGCGACAATATCAGCAGATCATGGGTGAATGTCTAGAAAATGGAAAATGCTAATATATTTTTTTGGTATCTTAAAATTGTACTAGGAGGCCGGAACTCCTTGGTATTTAATAGAAACTAATCTAGTCTAGACAAACAATATCAATCTGGATACATAAGTCACGCGACAATATCAGCAGATTATGGGTGAAAGTCTAGAAAATGAAAAATGCTAATATATTTTCTTGGTATCTTAAAATTGTACTAGGAGGCCGGAACTCCTTGGTTTTGAATAGAATCTGATTAGTTCTAGAATAATGACTAAAATCTAGACACAAAAGTCACGCGACAATATCAGCAGATCAGGGGTCTAAGTCTGAAAAATGAAAAATGCTAATATATTTTTTTGGTATCCTAAAATTGTACTAGGAGGCCGGAACTCCTTGGTTTTTAATAGAAACTAATCTAGTCTAGACAAACAATATCAATCTGGATACATAAGTCACGCGACGATATCAGCAGATCATGGGTGAAAGTCTAGAAAATGAGAAATGCTAACATATTTTTTCGGAATCCAAAAAATTTACTAGGAGGCCGGAACTCCTTCGTTTCGTATAGCATCTGATTGGTTCTAGAATAATAACTAAAATCCAGATACAAAAGTCACGCGACAATATCAGCAGATCATGGGTGAAAGTCTAGAAAATGAAAAATGCTTATTTATTTTTTTGGAATCTTAAACTTGTACTAGGAGGCCGGAACTCCTTGGTTTTGAATAGAATCTGATAAGTTCTAGAATAATGACTGAAATCTAGACGCAAAAGTCACGCGGCAATATCAGCAGATCAGGGGTCAAAGTCTGAAATTTGAAAAATGCTAATTTATTTTTTTAGAATCTTAAAACTGTACTAGGAGGCCGGAACTCCTTGGTTTTGTATAGAAACAGGTCTAGTCTAGACAATCAATATGAATCTGGATACATAAGCCACGCGACAATATCAGCAGATCATGGGTGAAAGTCTAGAAAATGAAAAATGCTAATTTATTTTTTTGGAATCTTTAACTTGTACTAGGAGGCCGGAACTCCTTGGTTTTGAATAGAATTTGATAAGTTCTAGAATAATTACTGAAATCTAGACACAAAAGTCACGCGGCAATATCAGCAGATCAGGGGTCAAAGTCTGAAAATTAAAAATGCTAATTTATTTTTTTAGAATCTTAAAACTGTACTAGGAGGCCGGAACTCCTTGGTTTTGTATAGAAGCAGGTCTGGTCTAGACAATCAATACCAATCTGGATACATAAGTCACGCGACAATATCAGCAGATCATGGGTGAAAGTCTAGAAAATGGAAAATGCTAATATATTTTTTTGGTATCTTAAAATTGTACTAGGAGGCCGGAACTCCTTGGTATTGAATAGAAACTAATCTAGTCTAGACAATCAATATCAACCTGGATACATAAGTCACGCGACGATATCAGCAGATCATGGGTGAAAGTCTAGAAAATGAGAAATGCTAACATATTTTTTCGGAATCCAAAAAATGTACTAGGAGGCCGGAACTCCTTCGTTTCGTATAGCATCTGATTGGTTCTAGAATAATAACTAAAATCTAGATACAAAAGTCACGCGACAATATCAGCAGATCATGGGTGAAAGTCTAGAAAATGAAAAATGCTAATTTATTTTTTTGGAATCTTAAACTTGTACTAGGAGGCCGGAACTCCTTGGTTTTGAATAGAATCTGATAAGTTCTAGAATAATGACTGAAATCTAGACACAAAAGTCACGCGGCAATATCAGCAGATCAGGGGTCAAAGTCTGAAAATTGAAAAATGCTAATTTATTTTTTTAGAATTTTAAAACTGTACTAGGAGGCCGGAACTCCTTGGTTTTGTATAGAAACAGGTCTGGTCTAGACAATCAATATCAATCTGGATACAAAAGTCACGCGACAATATCAGCAGATCATGGGTGAAAGTCTAGAAAATGAAAAATGCTAATTTATTTTTTTGGAATCTTAAACTTGTACTAGGAGGCCGGAACTCCTTGGTTTTGAATAGAATCTGATAAGTTCTAGAATAATGACTGAAATCTAGACACAAAAGTCACGCGGCAATATCAGCAGATCAGGGGTCAAAGTCTGAAAATTGAAAAATGCTAATTTATTTTTTTAGAATTTTAAAACTGTACTAGGAGGCCGGAACTCCTTGGTTTTGTATAGAAACAGGTCTGGTCTAGACAATCAATATCAATCTGGATACATAAGCCACGCGACAATATCAGCAGATCATGGGTGAAAGTCTAGAAAATGAAAAATGCTAATATATTTTTTTGGTATCTTAAAATTGTACTAGGAGGCCGGAACTCCATGGTTTTGAATAGAATCTGATTAGTTCTAGAATAATGACTGAAATCTAGACACAAAAGTCACGCGGCAATATCAGCAGATCAGGGGTCAAAGTCTGAAAATTGAAAAATGCTAATTTATTTTTTTAGAATTTTAAAACTGTACTAGGAGGCCGGAACTCCTTGGTTTTGTATAGAAGCAGGCCTGGTCTTGACAATCAATACCAATCTGGATACATAAGTCACGCGACAATATCAGCAGATCATGGGTGAAAGTCTAGAAAATGGAAAATGCTAATATATTTTTTTGGTATCTTAAAATTGTACTAGGAGGCCGGAACTCCTTGGTATTTAATAGAAACTAATCTAGTCTAGACAATCAATATCAACCTGGATACATAAGTCACGCGACGATATCAGCAGATCATGGGTGAAAGTCTAGAAAATGAGAAATGCTAACATATTTTTTCGGAATCCAAAAAATGTACTAGGAGGCCGGAACTCCTTCGTTTCGTATAGCATCTGATTGGTTCTAGAATAATAACTAAAATCTAGATACAAAAGTCACGCGACAATATCAGCAGATCATGGGTGAAAGTCTAGAAAATGAAAAATGCTAATTTATTTTTTTGAATCTTAAACTTGTACTAGGAGGCCGGAACTCCTTGGTTTTGTATAGAAACAGGTCTGGTCTAGACAATCAATACCAATCTGGATACATAAGTCACGCTACAATATCAGCAGATCATGGGTGAAAGTCTAGAAAATGAAAAATGCTAATATATTTTTTTGGTATCTTAAAATTGTACTAGGAGGCCGGAACTCCTTGGTTTTGAATAGAATCTGATTAGTTCTAGAATAATTACTGAAATCTAGACACAAAAGTCACGCGGCAATATCAGCATATCAGGGGTCAAAGTCTGAAAATTGAAAAATGCTAATTTATTTTTTTAGAATCTTTAAACTGTACTAGGAGGCCGGAACTCCTTGGTTTTGTATAGAATCAGGTCTGGTCTAGACAATAAATACCAATCTGGATATTGCCGCGTGACTTTTGTTTCTAGATTTCAGTCATTATTCTAGAACTAATCAGATTCTATTCAAAACCAAGGAGTTCCGGACTCCTAGTACAAGTTTAAGATTCAAAAAAATAAATTAGCATTTTTCATTTTCTAGACTTTCACCCATGATCTGCTGATATTGTCGCGTGACTTTTGTATCTGGATTTTAGTTATTATTCTAGAACCAATCAGATGCTATACTAAACGAAGGAGTTCCGGCCTCCTAGTAAATTTTTTGGATTCCGAAAAAATATGTTAGCATTTCTCATTTTCTAGACTTTCACCCATGATCTGCTGATATCGTCGCGTGACTTATGTATCCAGGTTGATATTGATTGTCTAGACTAGATTAGTTTCTATTAAATACCAAGGAGTTCCGGCCTCCTAGTACAATTTTAAGATACCAAAAAAATATATTAGCATTTTCCATTTTCTAGACTTTCACCCATGATCTGCTGATATTGTCTCGTGGCTTTTTTATCCAGATTGTTATTGGTAGTCTTGATCAGTCCTGTTTCTATACATAACCAAGGAGTTCCGGCCTCCTAGTACAAGTTTAAGATTCAAAAAAAAAAATTAGCATTTTTATTTTCTAGACTTTCACCCATGATCTGCTGATATTGTCGCGTGACTTTTGTATCTAGATTTTAGTCATTATTCTAGAACCAATTGGATTCTATACGAAACGAAGGAGATCCAGCATCCCAGTACATTTTTTGGATTGCGAATAAATAAATTAGCATTTTTCATTTTCTAGACTTTCACCCATGATCTGCTGATATTGTCGCGTGACTTGTGTATCCACATTGATATTTATTGTGTAGAATTGATCAGTTTCTATTCAAAACCAAGGAGTTCCGGCCTCCTAGTACAATTTTAAGATACCCAAAAAATATATTAGCATTTTTCATTTTCTAGACTTTCACCCATGATCTGCTGATATTGTCGCGTGACTTGTGTATCCAGATTGATATTTATTGTGTAGAATAGATCGGTTTCTATTCAAAACCAAGGAGTTCCGGCCTCCTAGTACAATTTTAAGATACCCAAAAAATATATTAGCATTTTTCAATTTTCAGACTTTGACCCCTGATCTGCTGATATTGCCGCGTGACTTTTGTGTCTAGATTTCAGTAATTATTCTAGAACTAATCAGATTCTATACGAAACGAAGGAGTTCTGGCCACCTAGTACATTTTTTGGATTCCGAAAAAATATGTTAGCATTTCTCATTTTCTAGACTTTCACCCATGATCTGCTGATATCGTCGCGTTACTTATGTATCCAGATTGATATTGATTGTCTAGACTAGATTTGTTTTCATTAAAAACCAAGGAGTTCCGGCCTCCTAGTACAATTTTAAGATACCAAAAAAATATATTAGCATTTTTCATTTTTCAGACTTTGACCCCTGATCTGCTGATATTGTCGCGTGACTTTTGTGTCTAGATTTTAGTCATTATTCTAGAACTAATCAGATTCTATTCAAAACCAAGGAGTTCCGGCCTCCTAGTACAATTTTAAGATACCAAAAAAATATATTAGCATTTTTCATTTTCTAGACTTTCACCCATGATCTCCTGATATTGTCGCGTGGCTTTTTTATCCAGATTGTTGTTGGTAGTCTTGATCAGTCCTGTTTCTATACAAAACCAAGGAGTTCCGGCCTCCTAGTACAATTTTAAGATACCAAAAAAATATATTAGCATTTTTCATTTTCTAGACTTTCACCCATGATCTGCTGATATTGTCGCGTGGCTTATGTATCCAGATTGATATTCATTGTCTAGACTAGACCTGTTTCTATACAAAACCCAGGAGTTATGGCCTCCTAGTACAGTTTTAAGATTCTAAAAAATAAATTAGCATTTTTCAATTTTCAGACTTTGACCCCTGATCTGCTGATATTGCCGCGTGACTATTGTGTCTAGATTTCAGTCATTATTCTAGAACTAATCAGATTGTATTCAAAACCAAGGAGTTCCGGCCTCCTAGTACAATTTAAGAGACAAAAAAAAATATTAGCATTTTTCATTTTTCAGACTTTGACCCCTGATCTGCTGATATTTTCGCGTGACTTTTGTGTCCAGATTTTAGTCATTATTCTAGAACTTATCAAATTCTATTCAAAACCAAGGAGTTCTGGCCTCCTAGTACAAGTTTAAGATTCCAAAAAAATATATTAGCATTTTTTATTTTCTAGACTTTCACCCATGATCTACTGATATTGTCGCGTGACTTATGTGTCCAGATTGATATTGATTGTCTAGACTAGATTGGTTTCTATTAAAAACCTTGGAGTTCCGGCCTCCTAGTACAAGTTTAAGATTCCAAAAAAGTATAGTAGCATTTTTCATTTTTCAGACTTTGACCCCTGATCTGCTGATATTGCCGCGTGACTTTTGTGTCTAGATTGTAATTATTATTCTAGAACTAATCAGATTCTATTCAAAACCAAGGAGTTCCGGCCTCCTAGTACAATTTTAAGATTCCAAAAAAATATATTAGCATTTTTCATTTTTCAGACTTTGACCCCTGATCTGCTGATATTGTCGCGTGACTTTAGTATCCAGATTGTTATTGTTAGTCTAGATTAGATCTGTTTCTATACAAAACCAAGGAGTTCCAGCCTCCTTGTTCAATTTGAGGATGTAAAAAAAATGATTTTTATATTTAAGACATTCATCAGTTATCACCGTCGCCTGACATTGATTTTCAGCTGAAATGGGCAGAACTACGCCTGAAAAGTATCAAGAACTGTCAAACTTACTTGCATGCAATAAAATATTGCATTTAATTTAGTAATGATGCAAATTGATCTGCTACCGATAGTTGGCAGATCATTTTTTCAAAGTAACTTTTTTTTAGGAAAAACGGCAGAACTATTCCTGAAAAGTATCAGGAACTATAGAACACACTTGTAAGCGACTAGAACATGCATTTGTTTTTGAAAATCTGAAAAATGATTTGCTGCCGGAAGTTAGCAGATCATTTTTTCAACTAACTTTTTTTCAGGAAAATCAGCAGAACTATTCCTAAAAAGTATCAGGAACTACAGAACTATGCTGCATGCGAATAGAACTCTAATTTATTCCTGATCTGCTAGACAATGATATGCCAAGTTCACAGACATTTGCTACACTACGTCAAACAGAGATACAAATATATCATTTTTGTGCAATCGAAAGAGATGCAAATATAATATTTTTTGTGAATGTAGTTGTAAAAAACATGTTCGATCTGCTTCTGTATTTAAAAATCTGTGGCTCCAACACAGTACGGAACCCTTTGTGCGCGAAACCGTCTCGCACTTGGCCGATTTGTTTATATATACCTATACGTATAATACTGTGATGATTCATGAAAGAGCATTTGATTTCCAAGAAGAATATTTGTTATTTTATTTGATATATTTATTCTCCGAGCACACAGGAGCCGTGTAAAGGTCCGTGCACAATAGCGCGTGATGGTCGCGCGCCGCTGACAGCGTGATCGATCGCCCGCTGCGGATTTACCCTAAAACTACTTTTACGTCTCACTTGGAACATATATCACTATTGTTAATTATATAATAGGTACAAGAAAAGAGAAAGAAATATCGCACTGGCTATAATATAGCTCTAGGGCCTCTAGGCCAAGGTAAGGGGAGGCCTGTTGCCGGCAGAAGACGCCTTGTGGATGAAATTATGATTATGAATTATGATAATCAAGTAAATAAAAACGATTCGATCGGTCGATAGGAATCAGATTTTATAATTATCAATTTAAATGGGACAGTAAGTAGGTTCCCAAAGCTGCTTATTAATGCCTATTACACTTTATATAACTGCTTAAAACTTAGGTATAATCTTTCACGTTCACTCACAAATAATCTTAGTAATCATAAGCTAGCTTAAGTGAAAGAGCCTGCAGCCCATGACACAGGTCACCCTAGTGTGGATTGCAGTGCACATAATATAATTATTGTACGTTAATTTAGGATAAATTTACCTGTACCTATATTTTGCTCTTAATCAATATGTACTCGTACATAGTTCATAAGTTTTTGGAAGTAAACAATTTCAATAATCCAGTCCATCGAGCCCTGAATTATTTTCAAAGTACCTACTTGCCTAACTTATCAATTTGTAATTATGTGATTTCTTCAATCTGCGAAGAGAAATCATGATAGCGCATGTGTGAGAGTTATTTCTTTAGTTAATTATTAATTTTAATGAAGTTTAACTATAGGGCTTACTACCCGGCCTATACCAACTTATTTGACTGTCTCAGTAAAAATGATAATTAACTTTGTATACTTCTTACCACAGGCATTTTTAAAGTGCTACCTAGACAAGTCAAAATCAAAGTATCGGATGCCTCTACCGAGGTACTTAGCGTCTACTTTGGTTAATATTTATATTATTCAAACTGGACAGAACAGAAAATAATAATATTATTACTGTAATGTACTGTACCAGCATGTTTAATAGTCCACTGCAGGACGTAGGTTTACCCACGAAGGGTAATTGGGCCATGTCTACCATGCTGGCCCAGTGCGGGTTGGTGGTTGGTGGGCGGGTTATAATTATGAAGTGTGGCCATTTTTAAAGAAGCTAAATATTGTAAATTTAATAGCGACTTAAAATATTTTTTTCTCTTTCAAATGTATAGGTATAGTGACAAAGTAACAACGATATTTCATTTTGCTATTAAATTTACGATGGCATCTTTAAAATGGCCACAATAAGCCCGATTACAGAGGCGCCAGCGTAAATTTAATAGCAACGTAAAAAGCGTTCTCTCTATCGAATGCGTAAAGTGAAAAAGAAACGGAACTATACTATTTAGCTAATATAATAACGATGGCGCCTCTGTAATCGGGCTAAATATCAGCATATTTCGAGATAAAAGCCTACGTAAACCTACACGACGCTATTTCCATCCCACCATTATTGAAATTACCCACGTCTCAATTTCTCGCAAAAAAAAACTGCTAACGAAAATGTCAATCTTGCGCGCAGGATAATTCCTGTAGGTGATCCATCAAGCGGGACACTGAAGGACAGATTTTGAGAACACCGCACGTGGTGGAGTAAAAATGGATTTTTTTGGGGTTGGATGACGAAATTACGAATTTGGGGGTAAATTTTGATTGGAAAATGTGACGAATTTGATGTTGAAATAGGATATTTTGGATAGAAAATTTAAATAAACAAGTCGTTATAACGGTAATAGGTGCATTTAAGTTTATCTAGAACATTTATCCTTGGCGCGGCTCCTTTTTAGGGTTCCGTACCCATGGGGTAGGTAAAAACGGGACCCCCCCGAGTGGGTTCCCGCCTTGTCGTGGCGGGGGGGCTTAGTAGCCAGGTCTCGCCAGCCTGGTGAACGAAGAGGAACCCGAGGTGGGGCCGGCCTCTCCGGGTCTTGGGCCCAGACAAGTCCGTGCGGAGGCTGGCCAGTAGGTCGCAAGTCGACTGAGGTGGACTGCGGTGTCGCGCTCGTCGCGATACCGCGGCCGAGCCCATCGAGGCGGGGGCGGCGACGGGATGGACGGGCGGCGAGTGTGCCGCTGTCTATCCGTCCTGCCAGCGGCCCTAACGGGTGCCGCCAACGTGTTGGCGGAGGCGGTGGGGCTGCAGGGGAAGAGGAGTGTCGGTATCGCGACGGCCGTTCTCCCTATCCTCTGCAGCCGTAGTGGCAGGCGCGGGGCCACTTTAATTGACCCGTTGCATCGGGACCAGGGCTGTCGGACACGGGTGCTGTCTGACGCCCAGTGCTGGTTGGTCCCAGGTGGTGGATGACGATGTGTCTGGTGTTCGGCACATCGTCATTCTGGCGGGAGCCGAAGCTCCGTGGTGGGGCCCGAGTCGGGCCGGCGCTGTCGGGTGCCGCGGAGGAGTGCGCAAGCGTGCCCGTAGCCCCGACACCAAGCGCAGTGGCGGAACACCCAGGGGTTTTGGTGGGTATACTGTCCAGTCGGCAGGACTCCCACATAACCACCCGCCTGCCCTCGAGGTGCGGTGGTATCTATAAAAGATTTCCCCTGGTAAAAAAAAAAAAAAAAAAAAAAAAAAAAAAAAAAAAAAAAAAAAAAAAAAAACCGGACACTATTACTAAGACTCCGCTGTCCGTCTGTCTGTCTGTCTCCAGGCTGTATCTCATGAACCGTGATAGCTAGAAAGCTGAAATTTTCATAGATAATGTATTTCTGTTGACGCTATAACAACAAATACTAAAAACAGAATAAAATTAAGATATAAGGGGGACTATCCCATACAACAAACCTGAATTTTTAACCATTTTTCGCTCGATATTAATAATGGTAACAAGTAGATGCTTGAAATATTCACAGAATATTTAGTTGTATAAAATATTCAATTCAATAATAAATAATTAAATTAATATAAAACAAATATTTAAGGGGGCTCCCATACAATACGGAACCCTTCGTGCGCGAGTCCTACTCGTACTTGGCAGATTATTGTATATCTACTCAGGCTTTAAATATCAGTAGGTTGTCATAGGTTGTCTGAATATGTGCTTACAAATCTAAGATTTGATTTGGCTGACAGACAGAGTTAAGTAGGTAATAATGGGTAATTCTGCTTTTCAGCCAACTGAAACTTACGAAAAAAAATCATCTAAAATTAAGTCTCATCATCATGTTCAACCTGTAATTGCCCATCTTCTTGTACATGTAATCACCGACTACATCTCATATGCCTCTCTAAAACGCCATCACAGGCCCCAAAAATAACAAAAGTTCCTTTTTATTCTAAAACTAGACGACCCGCCCCGGCTTCGCACAGGTGTATTATACATATAAACCTTCCTCTTGAATCACTCTATCCATTAAAAACCGCATCAAAATCCGTTGCGTAGTTTTAAAGATTTAAGCATACAGACAAACAAACAAACAAACAAACGAAAATAGCGACTTTATTTTATACTAGCAGCGCCCCGCGGTTTTACCCGCGTTGTGCCCGTTCCCGTGGGAATTTCGGGAATTTTTATACATATAAACCTTCCTCTTGAATCACTCTATCCATTAAAAAACACCGCATCAAAATCCGTTGCGTAGTTTTAAAGATTTAAGCATACAGACAAACAAACAAACAAACAAACGAAAATAGCGACTTTATTTTATACTATGTAAGGACTATGTAAGGAGGATTCTAAAACATGAAAACTTTGACAAGTTTGTAAACGGCATGTTAACTTAGTGACAGTGCCAATGTCAGCGAAGTTGCGGCTGGTGATGGATCTACTTGGCAACTGTCGGCGAACACGCGTAGCGTAGGATTTGCCAACAAAACTGTTTACAACTTGCCATGTTCCAACTCCTAACTTTGCTGAAGAATCAACAAAAGAAAAGGCGCGATATGGTGCATTTGTTTTCAGGTTGTTTATTTATACTCGAAATTGCGATCGAAAATAACAATTACCTACGTAAAATTATCTTTGTGAACGTTCACACATACCTGATTAAAATGAGAGAAAGAGACTATGCACCATATTTTTGCGTTTTAGCAAAATTTTGACCTTTTACCGTCTTACCACAAGTTTTACGCACGGCTTAGACAATGTTGCATAGTACAAATTGCACGGTTTAACAGTGTTTAAAGCGTGTTTAAATCTTTTGTAATAAGGCGGTTAGATTTTAGATATTGTTTAATGTATTTACATCTGTCTTACCTAATAGATCTCCAATAAGACCGGTTGGCAGCGGCTTGCATCCAGCGCGAACTTGCGGTCTCGACGAGGCCATCGGTCCATCTTGTACTTACCTACAATAGAACGTGTCATCCGAACCACAGTAGCGCTCAGTTTTAAATACCGCCTGCCCCATCGGAAGACTGACCTTGCCGAACAATGAATCAGCTGGAATCATGATGACGTCAGGTATTTGAAATATTCAAAGATGGAATCTGCAGGAACGCTGTCACGACCCGGGACGGGATAATAATTGTGGTTAAGGTTTAGGTTAGGTTATTAGGTTAAGCTTCGGTGATGAAACACCTAGTAAAACTACGCTATGACACGGTAATGGTATCTATTGCGACTCAGCAATGTCCTTGAAATAAATACTACAGCCTCACGTGGCCACGCAGTACGTAACACGTGCTAGGGCTGCCCGCCTGGTAGGTAAATGGCACTCTTACTGATTACAAACCCACACGTTCCTTCGTCACTACAGCGCATCGCAACTTTTGAGTAACGACTAGTTCCACCCCTACACTGTCGATTTTCCTTCGATACGTACTAAGCGGTTTGACTCAACATTTCTGATTCGTACCGGCAAGGAATGGAACAGTCTTCCTGCTTTTCTGTTTCCTAAGAGATATAATCTAAAGATTTTCAGGGTCAGAGTGAATAGGTATATTTTATGTCTGCGTGCTTCATCTTCGACCACAACGTCGCTTACCATCAGGCGAGTTGGTGGTCAAACGCAGACTTATTTGCGTTAAAAAAACTACCGAACTCCAAAAAGCGTAGATATTGTACTCGTATGATTTGCGTTCCGATCATTTGTTTGAAGATGAAATACTGCATACCATTACCGTGGCTGTGAACACTACATAAATAGTATTAAAAATAAGTTAAGCATATAATTCGTTCAGCCAATGAACCCCATCACCTCAGGGGTGCCACTTTAAAGTTAAACCCCAATTTGACTGAGGGTTGATTCAATAGACGACAATAAGTCGCTCGGCTTGGTGGCGGTTTCATTTTAAAGTAGGGGATTTCGACAAATGGGGACCATTTTAAAGATGGCTCTGAGAGATAGAGAGAAAAATCTACATATTTAGAGAGATAAGGAATTTACAATATAATTATTATAATACAATATTAACGTTAAATAACTGATATGTAAGATTTTAGCTAGGTGCTTAATAAAAAGTGGACACGCTCTTACGATGTTACTGAATATTTTTTACAGACGTTGTTAATTTTGTATTTATTAATGGAGATCACTGGTGGGCTACTCGCAATACCTCTTTTAGGATAAAAGTAAGTAGGTACCTAGTGTTTTTCACTATGACTCAATATGCTCATGTCAACCCTGAAATTAAATGTAGCTATGGCTAGCCCTGGTGTTAATTTTTAGGGTTCCGTACCCAAAGGGTAAAAACGGGACCCTATTACTAAGACTCCGAAGTCCGTCTGTCCGTCTGCCTGTCTGTCTGTCACCGGACTGTATCTCATGAACCGTGATAGCTAGAAAGCTGAATAAAATTATTAATTAAGGGGGGCTCCCATACAACAACCCTGATTTTTTAGCCGTTTTTCGCTCTATATTAATAGAGGTAGATTCTTAAAATTTTACAGAATATTTAGTTGTATGTTCACTTCAATGATAAATAATAAAATTAAAATTAGTAAATATTTAAGGGGGGCTCCCATAGAGTACGGAACCCTCCGTGCGCGAGTCCGACTCGTACTTGGCCTATTATTTAGTCACCTGTAGATCTCATAGTACTTACTTAAGTGTAATGTCTTATGCAGTTTTTCAAAATACCATAGGGCTGAATTAAAACCTCCTTTGTTTTTGGAAGTCGAATAGACGATGTAGGTAGAGCTAGTCTCGCAGTATATTGTCTTTCTATATATATATTTGCTACAGTGTGTTCGTTTGTCTGGCTGAGCCCGACTGGATGAAGATATTTGCTGTTTACACGTTATTCGGGAGAAACTCTGCGAGGTACGGCGAAGAGAAAGAGCCAATATTTTTAGTTAAAGAATACTCTGCAAAATACCGAAAAATTACTGAAAATACATAAACAGGATGTTTATGATTATTAACTAGAGCCTGTGTTGTCGATACTAACCTAGACTAAAACTGTGAAAAGCTTATATAAAGCTAAAAAGCTGTAGGTAAATTACAACGTAAAAAAACAGAAAATTATTATTTTTAAAACCTGCAAACTGTGAAGATATCAAAAATACATAATAGGCATAGTAGGCTATCTACAGAGTTGGATAAGTACATCGAGTCAATACTTAGCAGATGATCTGTAGGACTGTAAAATTCTCGAATAAGGACGTAAAGACGTAAGCGCAGTGTAGAACGTCTTTGTTGTCCTTTTTAACCCCCGACGAAAAAGAGGGGTGTTACAAGTTTGACGTGTCTGTTTGTCTGTGTGTCTGTCTGTCTGTCTGTCTGTGGCATCATAGCGCCCGAACCCCTGAACCGATTTCAGTTTAGTTTTTTTTTGGATGAAAGGAGACTTAATCGAGAGTGTTCTTAGCTATGTTTTATAAAAATCGATTGAGCCGTTTAAGAGTTATGGTGGGTTAAAGTGGGGATGGAAGAACCAAAATTCTACAAATGTGACCAAAATGGTTTTCAATTGAAAGTTTGTTGTCAAATATTTTTGTGTCGGGGGTTTTTTAATTAGGTATATTATGATTGATTTTAGTAGAAATCTTTTGACCTACTATAGGTATTTAATTAAGTACTAACTTATTTCCAAGTCAATGTTGAAGCTATTTCTATTAAAATTTTGTTTGTTTTTGTCTTGTTAGCATTTTGTTTACGCAATCGTTTTTAATTCGACTTTGAATATAACCAATAATTAAGTACAAAATAACAGGTTGTTTATACTTAAATAGTGCACTTGAATCGATAAAATAAAATGAAATTTATGCAAGTAATTTAAATTATAATTTTAAATAAGAAAACCACATTTTCGCCTTGAATTATACCATAAATTAAAATAAAATTATGATCAAAAGCAGCTTGTCTATGATCGTACAAATGAAAATCTATTGGGTGGACCATGTCCAGCAGTGGATGTCTTACAGCTAAAATGATACTGATAATGTCTCTTGCGTTTGTAAACAAATTAAAACAATAATACAATACACAATATGTACACTTTCGGGTTTATGTATACCTATAGTATGTAACTATTACTTACTTGGATGCAAAATGTACGCTTATTTAAATTTAATTTATTAGGTAAAGCTAACCGGTATATAGAAGGTGCAAGTTTCGCCATTACCACGACCGGTTGTAATAACTACCCGTAGCATAAATAAATAATAAATAAATAAATAAATTGTTTATTTCCAAAAAACCAAAACAGTACAGTACTACCACTATTAAATATAATATCCTCGATCCTTATATATTCCGATTGATTTGTGTTACAATGTCGACAATTACGAAGGCGTCACCCTAAATTTGTGTTTCAGTACCTACTGGAAAACAGTGGGCCCCAAACTAGGCTAAGCCTGTATCTTGGGTACCCAAATGATGTTTACAAGTAGAATTTCACAAACACGCTGAGGTGTACGCATGTTAACACCGAAAACAGTTTTTACTTAGTTTTTACATTGCTATGACCTTGAATGACCATTAAGAATTCTAAACAAGAGATTGTTTATAAAATTTACACCTAGATACCTACACATTACAATAAACAATAATATACCTTATATCAATCGGAGTATTCCAAACACTGGGCAAGCAAACAGGTTTGCTGTTTAGTTGATTAATTAGAAGCGAACTGAAGCTGAACGCTTACCTGTTCTTGCCGCAGTAGCCAACGGCGGAATCATGTAGAGCATAGACAAAAATAGAATTATTGTCCCTGATAGGTGACCTGCTTATGGGCCCAGTGTCCGAGCCTCTGTACGATGGCACAAGCGGGGTAGCAGTGGCCAAATATTGGGAGGAAATAATTTTACAAGCTTTTTTTAACTTACAATGGATGTACCTATGTATGTATGAAAGTTCGGGTGGAATCTTGCAAGTTAAATTGGACCAACTTCCCGGTTTCCGATTGAGCTAAAATTTTACACTCATATGTATATTGCATGACAATGCAATAATATGGTACCAAGGAGCTGATCTGATGATGGATTCGGAAGGTGACTAAAAATGATAGACCCGTTGTGTTTGGGCTCGTTTTACTTGTCTAGCACTCTGCTGCAATATGATATGTATCTAGGACCTCAAAAACTTGTATTTAAAATATTGTTATTTTAAAATAATTAAAACTAAGTACATATTTCGAACCATTTACACGACGAAAAAGAAGAATTTACGTAATTATTTTTTCGAAAAAATGGCATTACTGACTTCAGTCGTTTACATAGTTCGTATAGTTCGCACGGATAGAAGTAGTAATTTTCACACTATTGTTGAAATATCAAAAATGACACAGCCGATTTCAATAAAATTTGAATTTTAGGGTTCCGTACCTAAAGGGAAAAACGGGACCCTATTACTAAGACTTCGATGTCCGTCTGTCCGTCTGTCCGTCTGTCTGTCTGTCTGTCTGTCTGTCACCGGGCTGTATCTCCTGAACCATGATAGCTAGGCAGCTGAAATTTACACAGATGATGTATTATAAAAATATCTGTTGGGCGAAATAATCTTCCTTGCTAACATCTAGCACTTTCCCCCGGCCGTACCGCTAGGCCGTACTAATGGCATGTGACAGCGGCTGTGATGGATCGGACCCACCCCCTCCCCAACCCTGCCCCACCCCCTCTCACCCAGAATTAGGAGATTTTTCCGTCCAACGTTTAAGCTCCTATTTCTCGTCTACTATACACAAGTTGTGCTTAGCTGGTGAATGAATTATGTCGGCAATAAGCTTCTTGCGATTCCTACAATTTAAGTGCAAAAAACGTGACATCAATTATGAATCGAGATGTCGTAGACATTATATACTTCCTCTCTGTGAGAGGCGTAGATTAGCAGACATTACTAAAATAGCGCAAAACCAGATTGACTCTCCTCAACTTCTCTCCATGATAAATCTAAGAGTTCCCTCAAGTCATTCAGACATCCTATTAGCCTTTAAAGTCATCAAAGTTATACGAATTACAGGCAGAATTCATTCTTTGGTAGAACATCTAATTATATTAATAATCTTATTGACTTCCTGAATTTGACTTGTTTAATACACGTCTACCTAAAATTAGAGCTAAGATTGCTAATGATTGGTTCGACTCTGTTTGTAATTTATAATCGCTTTCAACTTAACTTGACTGTTGCACTGATTAGAGCTAATGAACAAGCATTATTGGACTTCTATCTGCGAAAACTTGTTAATAGTGAATAGTTATTTAATGTATTAGTAATTTAGCTTGATAACACTGTATATTTTCCAAATAAATAAATAACTTATTTTATTTAACCTTTTCATTATCATCATCATACGTCAGCCATATAACGCCCACTGCTGGACATAGGCCTCCTCTATGGATTTCCAATAAGACCAGTTGGAAGCGGCTTGCATCCAGCGTTATCCTGTTAAACGTTAATTGAAGCAAAATAATAAGTATCAGAGTCTACGTGATCTAGTCAGAAAAAAGAAGATTCGTAAAAGAACCAAAGTTATCGACATAGCCCAGCGAATCAGCAAGTTGAGATGGCAGTGGTCAAGGCACATCACTCGTAGAACTGATAGCCGATTGAAACGAAAAGTTCTCTAATGAAGACCTTGTACCGGCAAGCGCAGCGTACCGACCGTGTCGACCACCGACAAGATGAACCAATCTAATGTAGACCGCATAAATGCGCTAGATGCAAGCCGCCTCCAACCGGTCTTATTGGAAATCCATATGGGGAAGCCTATGTCCAGCATTGGATATCCTATGGCAGATAATGATGATTACAACTAAGTTTAGCGAGTGAGGTTGATATGGCTCTATCGCTTTTTGTGGGAAATGGGAAGTCGGATGTTTAGTAGTGGCGGTAGTATTATCATATATTCTTTGGTAGTGGTAAAAGATGGGGTGTAAATTCGAGTAAATATCCACAGAGCCACAGTCCCAAAGTAAAAGTAGTAAAAAAATGTCCGAGCGCCGTCATACATACCGACTTAGATATTTACTTTAAATCATTCACAATGACCCGTTTTCTCGAATGTCAACGTTAAGTCACCTAATTAATGCTTGTTACCGAGCACTTTGGCATCGCGCGGCGCAAGCGTTGTACTTAGTCGGCTTACAATCGCCTTACGACTAACTAAAAAGCTTGCCCACTACTAAGCTTGGGGTTTTGGCTCGGACACTTTTTTTGCACGATTATGACTCTATAGATTTTTGCTCGAAGGGTGTAAGCAAAAAAAAAAATCATGATCAAGTTTACAGCCAAAAATCTTATCAGGCATATACCGATAATGATGGTTTTCACCATTTACAGCTTATATAGGCGGAACAAAAGCCTCTATCGGTATGTAAATCTCATTCAGCCTTTTTTATGTCCATAATGCAATAGCCATGAAATGTCTGTAGCACATGTTTTATAGTGATCAACTGAGTAATTAATTATCCAAATCACATTACTACTGACCCTGACTTGAAATTACTAACATACTTACTCACATCTATCTTTTTTATAACGCTCTGTAAATCTTGTCTAGGTGGTTGCGGCCTGCAGGCAATCAATTTTTCGATCTAAACGACTCCTACGAAAATTAAAATAAAAAATAATTAAAATAAACATTAAATTATTTAAATTTTACCCTACAGGATTTAGAAACATTAGGTCCAACAAATACTGTATAAAAGAAGTTTTGAGATTGGGATCATTCAATCGTAGAAAAGGTAGAGTAATTAAGATTGATTTTTGGTCTTATTGATACCTAAAAAAACCCTATCTGGCCACTGACTGACTCACTGATATACATCATAAATTATAGGGTACTTCTTGAGTACCTAGAAAGCTAAAATTTGCTAAGTAGGCTGGTAATGGTACACAAACAACAAATATATTCTAAAATTTGGAACTTACCCCCAACCCTTTTAATTAGGGGATGAAAGTTTGTATGAGACAGCCAAAGCGAATTATTGACTGTAGAGTCCGTTGTGGGGACAACGGACGCATTTCCTTCAGTATTAATTTTAACTCGAATCTTACAACCAATGTATATTTGAACTGAAGTATAATCTAATGTAAATCCATAACGCATTTTACTTTACTCACGTAGGTCAATAAGGAGGCTTCAACAGCTGTTCTAAATATATTCACGTGTGGCAGTGGCTATTAGTAAAATCAGCTAAATGACGTACCGCCTTACTAAAAAATATTTAAACACGCTTCAAACACTATTTTACCGTGCAATTTGTACTGTTAAACATTGTCTAAAGAGTGCGTAAAACTTTTGTGGTAAGACGGTAAGTGTTTACGGACACAAAAACTCTAAATTTTTTAGTCAAATCTTGCCATTGATTGAGGTGCAGATTCGTGAAGGCCAGTCGTGCAGGGTATGTGCCTAATGTCCAATTATATGCGCCTACGCACAAGCACGCTACCGCAATTATATTGGAATTCGTTGCGTACGATTTGTTTAACTTACTTACACACGGTACCGGAACATCACGATTGGCAAGACAAGGTTGTCTACAAAGGCACAGACATATAGTATTTGTATGTCTGTGTACAAAGGGCTGCTGCGCTGAGAGATGTTCTTCTTCTTCTTTTTCGTTTTGGCGTCGCATTGTTGTGCATTTGCCAGTGTCAAGTATAAAGTTTTAATATTTTTTTATAATATTTGGTCAAATTGTCAGTCGCAGTCACGTCATAGTCCAATAAAGTCGCGGTCAAGTCCAAACAAAGTCCAAGTCATACCTCAGTAAAGCAGTGGAGACTTTACTGGAGGCGTCTATGGAGTTTTGGTAACAACACGGAACAACATGATACGTCACAATATATCACTTGCCTACACTCATGCACGTAAATCAGCTCATAATCAACGAAATACCTCAATTTTTCACTAATTATCACTGATAAAAACACAAGTTTAACAAAATAATACAATGAGGCGACATGATTTTTCCGCGTTCCCGCCAAAAAACCCTGAAAGATATTATAGTCCGAATCCAACTTGCCAATTGCGTAACGTCTTCTCGTCCGACATACCTCAGTGCCTCAAGTCGAAAGTGTTCGATCAGTGTGTGTTGCCAGTGATGACTTGTGGAACCGAAACGTGGTCTCTTACTATGGGCCTTATTAATAAGCTCCAAGTAGTTCAACGAGCTACGGAGAGTGCTATGCTCGGAGTCTCTCTGTAAGATCGAATCAAATACATACTCCTCCTTTTTGGAAATCGAATATGAAATTATAGTTAAAATACTTAATAAGTTTTGTTAACTCATGAGGAGTTTTTGTCTATTTCTCATCCGTGTTAAAAAATCAGTTGGTATACTTAACTGATTTTTTCATCAAGAAATTCATTGAACTGCGATAAAATATGTAAAGCTTCAGTTTAATAACATAATTCCAAGCCTTTGTTATTTGTAAATTATTCATATTTTATCCATATTATGCTTGCCACTTTGCCAGCGACCTAAACTAATTCGAACACAAATAGCTACCTACGTCGATTAATAAAAAAACGGACATATGAATACGGACATTAATTACAACGAAATACAATGAAACTACTTTAGCTACAAACCACAGTAGAACATAAGTATCCCATTAAAAAACCTCAAGCAATAAAACCACAAAATCATATCTAATCAATGCCACAATTTCAGTTTTAAAACTTTCAAGGTTGAAAAATACCATTAACCTACCAAAAACACTCACTCTACTCACTACCACCTACCTCTATAAATTTAAATAACTAATTGTGTACAATTGTCTATTAATGTGCCTACTTCCCAGTGCAATAACCGAAAAGCAAGCAAATCCGGCATTGAACTAACCTTGTACTTAGAATGCTAAGCTCTAGACTCTACCAAAGCAGATCGGAGCGAAACTCTTTAAATGTAATCAACATCATGTACCTATTATCAGCTATGAATTTCCAGTAACACCGGTTGGAAGCAGCGTGTTCGTTGCACCCAGTGTGTTCTGTTAGAGATAAGAAATTCTATTTCGGAATACAAAAATCCATTATATTAATAACTAGGGACCCGCCCCGGCTTCGCACAGGTGTATTATACCTACATATAAACCTTGATCTTGAAACACTCTATCTATTAAAAAACCGCATTAAAATCCGTTGCGTAGTTTTAAAGATATAAGCTTACATGGGGACAGACAGCGGGAAGCGAATTTGTTTTATACAATGTAGTGATGGTGATATATTCGGTCATTTACGTAAATCTTCCCTAGATACCAGACTGCTTGGAAATGCAACCGGGCTTGTATTGTGTAGGGTTAATAAAACGCCTTCATTTGAATGCGATTTGAGAAACAAACTTTGAGTGCGCATTTGGGAGTTTCGGGATCTCCCGGGGGATTGCAACGAACTTACTTTGCTGATGACGTCCAGTTGATTGTACTCGTATGTTGACAGCCTAAGCATATTATATTTATGCATAAGCAGTCTAAGACGACGTGACCAACTGACAACTCAGCGTTATTACCGGACCGTTTGAGTTAATGGTAAGCTCTTATTAAAAGCAGGGGATAAATACTGCTGCCATATTCTAGAGCCCTGGCATCATCGGCAGAACCAAGCGCTGTATTCTAAGTGTCCACTGTATGCAATAGGTATTTACAAATAGCGTTGTAAGCAGAGTGCAGCAGTGTTTTGTTCTTCTCTAAAAATTCTTTTTCATTTCTGCAATATTCTTGAAGCCTACGTTACATTTTTGCAATGGCCTACAACGCTCTGAGTGGCTCCCAATAGCAGATAAGCGTTCTATAGGCAGACCACCAGCCCCATCGACGACATCAGACCCATCGCTGGTCAAGCGTGGATGAGATTGGCCCAAGATAGGGAACAATGGCACATAAGAGAGGAGGCCTATACCCAGCAGTGGGCCGACACAGGCTGATGATGATGATGACAACACTCTGTCTCCGCTTCGCACCGACGATTATGTCCATAATATATTATCTATATATCTATCAGTCTGCGGGTTGGTGAATATATCTATGCTATCGAATCTTTTCCAATATTTACAGGCATGTTTATAATTATTTTAGCAGATAAAAAGTGGCCAGTAACAGCGAATTTATAACATCTTATATAAAAAAAAATCGGCAAAGCACGAGTCGGACTCGCGCACGGAGGGTTCCGTACTGTATTCCGGGAGCCCCCCTTAAATATTTATTTTATTTTAATTTTATTATTTGTTATTGAAGTTAATATAAAACTAAATAATCTGTGAAAATTTCAAGCATCTACCTGTTACCATTATTAATATAGAGCGAAAAACGTCTAAAAAAATCAGGTTTGTTGCATGGGAGTCCCCCTTAAATATTTATTTTATTCTCTTTTTAGTATTTGTTGTTATAGCGGCAACAGAAATACATCATCTGTGAAAATTTCAGCTGCCTAGCTATCATGGTTCCTGAGATACAGCCCGGTGACAGACAGACGGACAGACTGACATCGAAGTCTTAGTAATAGGTCCCGTTTTTCCCTTTGGGTACGGAACCCTAAAAACTTTCAGCGTCTACTACAGGATATACTTACCTTTTTGACCGACGAACCGAACCGGAGGAGGAACTCGATTCGACCGTATATATTTTTAGGGTTCCGTACCCAAACTGTAAAAACGGGACCCTATTACCAAGACTCCGCTGTCAGTCTGTCCGTCTGTCCGTCTGTCTGTCACCGGGCTGTATCTCATGAACCGCTATAGCTAGAAAGCTGAAACTTTCACAGATGATGTATTTCTGTTGCCACTATAACAAAATATACTAAAAACAGAATATAATTAATAATTAAGGGGGGCTCCCACACTACAAACCTGATTTTTTAGCCGTTTTTCGCTCTATATTAATAATGGTAATAGGTTGATGCTTGAAATTTTCACAGAATATTAAGTTGTATATTCACTTCAGTAATAAACAATAAAATTAAAATATAATCAATATTTCAGGGGGGCTCCCATACAGTTCGGAACCCTCCGTGCGCGAGTCCGACTCGTGCTTGGCCGATTATTATGTATAACCACGCATAATTTTTTTCATAGTAGTCCGATTTCAATAGTTCTTTTTTATTGGAAAGAGATATATATATCTTAAAATATAATCCTATATACTTCGAAATTAGTCCCATTGAAATTTTATTGAAATGGGCTGAGCCATTTTTGATAAATAAACTTTGTTATTAACATCTTGTACTGTATGGAAGCATGAATAAATGAAATGAAAATATTTCCATCTTGTATGCTATTTTTATGAAGTGTACTTACCGTGTTCTGACAAACAAATTATCTGAATCTGACAGATACCTATCCTAAAGTTACCGACTGGAAGCGGCTTGCATCCATGGTCTGCGGCCATCTACATCTGTGTCTGCTTCCTTGTGCGACAAGATAATAATGACGATGATGAAATAAAAACTTAATGGCCTGACCTCCTAAATAACTAGTGACTCACTAATTATAAAAAATAATGTAATATTATAGCCTCTAAATCATAATGTTATGTATTAATGTATTAGACATTTCGTCTATGACCTAGATTTTGCTAGATTGTTGAGGTAGGCGTAGGTCACGTTCTGACAGTTTTGACGACATAATATGGGTATTGTACCTGGGTGTGGATATATCTTTATCTAATTTAGTTATAAATCCTTACATAGTATAAAATAAAGTCGCTATTTTTGTCTGTTTGTTTGTCTGTATGCTTAAATCTTTAAAACTACGCAAAGGATTTTGATGCGGTTTTTTTTAATGGATAGAATGATTCAAGAGGAAGGTTTATATGTATAATACACCTGTGCGAAGCCGGGGCGGGTCGTCTAGTAATATATATGACGGAGCGAGACAGCATAGTTGCATTTAGTTGATAGCAATAGTGATGATTTTAAAGTGGGTATCACCTGAATGGGGTCGCACGTGGCAACACTGCATGCTTGTGTCGGAATGAAATGACAGATGGGCGAGAAACTTCATTCTATTCCGAGCGCAAGGCGGCATTGCAATGCCACGGTAATGAAAGATATCATTACCGTGGCATTGCACCCGTGCCAACCTATTGACTTTAAAATCCGTTTTCATCTTCGAAAATTCTTGATAAATTGATTACCAAGTGACACTAGGTCAACAAAACCACCCGTTGTAGTAGTACAGAGTGTTTATTTTGGTGAGATGGACAACTGGAGACCGCCAGCGAGCCATACTAATGGATGACCCACAAAATTAACGATTGCGGGTGATTTACACGATTAGTCTCAGTCCCCGACATATACATCTAATTTAGACATTTTTCTGTGTTGATTTATGTAGTATGTACATTGTATTCTATTTTATTGTATTTAACTAATTTCATTATTTTATTCATTTTCTTACATTTGTTTTTGCAGAATTAAAATCTTCTCAGAATCAGTCCAAATAGCTACCTAGTAATCCTAGATCATTATCCTATTAAGATAATATGTGATTAAAGTAATCTGGAAATAAATTATTAAAACTTAATAGTTTCCTCACTTTGTAAATGCTGTCATCATAGATATCATATATTAAGAGTTCTAGTTTACTACGATATCTAGTAGGCAATGTAGGTATGGCTAAGATTGATGACGTGTCATTTACCTACCTATAGTAGCTAACTATACTCAGAAATTTCGCGAAGCGGCCAAAGGATAAAAATAATTTGAGATATAATCAAGTCTTTAGTGGAATTGCTTTTAACGTGATATTAAAATTATACGTGAAATTTTACGTTACTGGAGTTTGCAGCCCAGTGTTTTTGGACATGACAAACTTTTACCGCTTTACCACAAAAGATTTAAACAAGCTTTAAACACTGTTTAACGGCGAATTTTTACTGTTAAACATTGTATAAAGCGTGCGTAAAACTTTTTTAACGTTGGTAAGACGATTAGTGTTTATTATCTACATTGTTATAGATTTGGCTCATACTCGTAGATCTCAGACGATGAGATATGATGAAATGTTGATATTAAGAGACAATGATGGTAAACAAATGAATGTTTTCATTTGCTTTAGACAATTTAGATAACTGTTACCTGCGCTTATTAAAGAGGGTACCTACACATAGTCGCAACACACTTCGGTATTGCGACGGTGAGGAATATGGAATGAGGGTAGACAGAGAGATGGTTTGGGCGACGGGCTGGAGTGCCAGTCTGTGATAGTGATCAGTGGTGAGTGCAAAACAACTTTGATAAGCCAGTAGTTGGAGCAAGCCTTGTAAGTACTTTGAGTTTTATAATGACTGCAGAGATATTGGAGGTAACATTGTAGCTATTTTATTCTAGTCTTGGCTCAGTACTTAAGCAAATTGGTCTATTGACTAAACATCTTTTGGGTATTTAAATATTGTGTAGGTAAATTACATACAATACATAAATATCCAAAATAATCCTAAATTATCTTAAAAATCATGAGGTAAGTAGACCGAATGTGTCCTCAGAAAAAAATCGATGTCGTATATGAATCCACCAACCCACATTAAATATGTGTTGGACTATAGAAAAGGCCAGTACAGGACAATAATCCTTTTTAGGGTTCCTTACCCAAAAGGTAAAAACGGGACCCTATTACAAAGACTCCGCTGTCCGTCTGTTCGTCTGTCTGTCTGTCCGTCTCCAGGCTGTATCTCATGAACCGCTAGAGCTAGAAAGCTGAAATTTTCACAGATGATGTATTTCTGTTGGCACTATAACAACAAATAGTAAAAATAAAATAATAATTTTAGGGGGCGCTCCCATACAAAACATCTAAATTTTTAGCCGTTATTCGCTCGATATCAAAAATGGTAACAGGTAGATGCTTGAAATGTTTACAAAATATTTAGCCGCATGCTTGCTTTAACAATAAATAATCAAATTAAAATAAAATAAATATTTAAGGGGGGCTCCCATACAGTACGGAACCCTTCATGCGCGAGTCCGACTCGTTCTTGGCAGATTTTTTTAACTAAAATTTCTTTATCTTGCTAAACTCTTTCACATAGCAATAAAAGAAAGTAAGTACTAATAATATTTAAAAAAAATGGTTTTAGCCAAAATTGTGTAAACCCACCTAGGACAACATTGTTACTGCATAAATCCTAAGTCCTATCAAATTGAATCTAGCATGCAAGGATCTCTTTGGGAAATAAACACAAATTATAACGTAGTTATCATATCCACGTGAATCTTATTATTAAATAAAGAACCCTTTCTATCCTAAACAACAGTTAAAAATCGGCAAAGGCGAGTAGGACTCGCGTACTGTATGGGAGCCCCCTTAAATATTTATTTTATTTTATAATTTTTTATTAAAGTGAATATACAACTAAATATTCTGTGAATATTTCAAGCATCTACCTGTTACCATTATTAATATAGAGCGAAAATCGGCTAAAAAATCAGGTTTGTTTTATGGGAGCCCCCCTTAATTATTAATTTTATTCTTTGTTGTTATAGCGGAAACAGAAATACATCATCTGTAAAAATTTCAGCTTTCTAGCTATAACGATTCATGAGATACAGCCTGGTGACGGACAGACAGACAGACAGACGGACAGCGGAGTCTTAATTAGTAATAGGGTCCCGTTTTTACCCTTTGGGTAAAGAACCCATAAAACTAAGAAAAAAATATTTGTCAGCGTGAGAGCTAAAAAATGTCATTTGGACATATACTATATGTTTACTCTAAAAGGCTTTATATATAGAAGATTCGAATCAAGTCCAAAATTGGACGGTCAAACATGTGACTTTTAAGTTCCCAAAAATGTATGCGCCAATTTGAAATTTACACAACTGCACTCGTATGATATTATATATCTATATTTCACAATGGCGTGAAGCAACTGACATCTGAGAATATATTAGCATATGAAACTGATATTAACGAGGTTAGGAAATATTCGGAACTGCATCCAGAGCGGAAAAACTGGCAAGTGCTTGCAAAGGTTCGGGGCAAGGGTTCTGTCTATTATCGCGTTTTAAATCAAAAGGTAAAATTGAATGATATCTTCGCATCTTTTGTTTCCATTAAACTTTTTTGTAAAACTTACCGTTTACGATTTATGGCCTTGGACAATGGACCTTAAAACATTAAATGGTCCATAAATCGTAAACGGTAAGTTTTACAAAAAAGTTTACTGGAAATAAAAGATGCGAAATTTTATTTTCTACAATAATGATCTTAATGTTTTTTGCCCTTTAGTACATAGTTTCTGAGATATCGGCCAAAAACATTTTTTCAAGATGACGTGTCAGGAACGCATTATCTGAACGGCCGAACCATAGCAAAGAAATTCAAGAATAATAAGTGGCTACACCCAAAAAGTGAAGTTTTATATATTTGTTACAGTCATAGTGATTAAATAGTTATTATACATAATGACTGGTCATTATGTATAATATCTACTCAATTTAGATAAAGTGATAATTGACACAAAATTTATCACATTAACTAGCTATTTTATATAATATCTTCGAAGACTTGGATAATGTAATAAAACAAACTCGTAATAAGGACAGATTGTCTCTGGCGCTTCGCCGGCCGCTGCCGCGGCACGCTCGCTTCGCTCGCTCGGCTCGCGCGTTATTGTCACTGTTCAAACCTAACCTAACCTAGTAATAGTTTTCCTTGGACTCTTGATCTGCCTACTAGGTTAGGTTAGGTTTGAACAGTGACAACACCGCGCGAGCCGAGCGAGCGAAGCGCCAGAGACAATCTATCCTTATTACGAGTTTGTTTTATTACATTATACAAGTCTTCGAAGATATTATGTAAAATAGCTAGTTAATGTGATTAATTTTGTGTCAATTATCACTTTATCTAAATTGAGTAGATATTATATATAATGGCTAGACAGTATATATAATATCCAGATTTATTACTTTGGCTGTAACATATTCAACGCGAATGTCTATTTATTACGTAGGTATCTACTTATAGGTAAGTAACACGGGTAATTTAATTTGTTGCTGTTCTAACAATTTTCAACTGCAGTAGTAACAACGGTAATTCATTTACCGTTCTTACTACTGGTAGTAAGATTGGTAGTAACACTGGTAATAAACCGATCTAATACCCAGCCATAGATTTAATTGAAATGCTAGGGAGACATGAAGACATTTGTCTAGAAGACGAACAAAAACACAGTCACAGTACACAGTGACACACAAATACAAATACAAATCTCTTCATTGAGGTAAAAACGACCTCAATCAATAATAATATTTGCCTCACAATATTAAAATGAAAAATAATGGCTAGTTAACCGAGAAAAAATAAAAAATATTTAAAATTAAACATATCGAGAAACAAAAAATAAGATTATAAATTGAAAAAAAAACATGAGTCAATTATCGTAATAAAATGTCAAAAAATAGCAGATACCTGCAATGTCAAAATAAGGTTCAATGTCAATGTCAAAAAAAATAGAACTATAAAACGTCAAATTAAAAAAAATATAATAAAAGACACACGTTGAAGACATACACTAAGGAGCTTTAGATATCTTTGATATTATCCGAAGGGACTCTAAAATTTAAAGGCGTATCATTGAACGGCACCGCTCATAAAATTTAGTAAAGCACACAGAAATTTGCACGCTGGTATGTGAACAATGATCATTTGACCCACGAAAAACCTTTTATTACTTTTGTAGAGACGGAAGCTAGGTAGGTATATTATAATATTTGCGCTCTGTTTATTTTACGGCTTTGTACTCAAAGTTTTATCTGAGTTATATCATCATCATTATATTATCAGCTATAGTTTCAGCAGTGGACATCGACTGCTGAACATGGACCTCCCCTGTAGACTGTAGAATGGGCATGATGACTAAATAGCCCGAGATTTCCCTGACTCTTTGTAAACTTCTAAAATAAAGCCGATACATAATAATATACCTAATTAAAAAACCCCCGACACAAAAATATTTGACAACAAACTTTCAATTGACAACCATTTTGGGCACATTTGTAGAATTTTGGTTCTTCCATCTCCACTTTAACCCACCATAACTCTTAAACGGCTCAATCGATTTTTATAAAACATAGCTAAGAACACTCTCGATTAAGTCTCCTTTCATGAAGTGTGCTCCTTTCAACAAGTGAATGAAATGTTTTGTTTTAATATAAAAAATGAACTTGTTTTTTAGATTCATTAATCTAAAAAACAAGTGAATGAAATGTTTTGTCAATAAATAAACTTTTTGCAATCAAAAATACTGGCGGTCATATTTCGCAAGGCAACCTGGTTTATATGTATTCTCCTATTCTATACATTTATGTACAAAAATCCAATACATTTATTCAAGAATTATGTTTTTCCTGGATTGAATTTCCTGGACATACTTGTAAGCCGCCGTTGTAAGTAGATCGATTTTTGCGAAAACCGTATTGAGAATTAACGAATAAAATATTTTTTTCGCAGAAAGAGAAACGTTTTTGCATTATTTTTTCAAATATTTTGGAGGAAATAGGTAGGAGTGCTATCGGTCTATTGTTATGTGGGTTAAGTTTAGATGCCCTTTTTGACCCCCGACGAAAAAGAGGGGTGTTATAAGTTTGACGTGTCTGTTTGTCTGTCTGTCTGTGGCATCATAGCGCCCGAACCACTGAACCGATTTCAGTTTAGTTTTTTTTTGGATGAAAGGAGACTTAGTCGAGAGTGTTCTTAGCTATGTTTTATAAAAATCGATTGAGCCGTTTAAGAGTTATGGTGGGTTAAAGTGGGGATGGAAGAACCAATTTCGTACTTTTTTAGGTAGGTTTTTGTGTCGGGGGTTTTTTAAATTTTTAATTTAAGTTTTTATTAATTATTATATCTCTAAAAGTCCATATCCTTTGCAAAGCAAAAACTGCTTATACTAGACTAAGCTATCTATAGGTCGTTTAGTAGATAGGTACGTATGTACATAGCTACCTATTACAATCGCTAAGGACAGGACACTTTAAAAAAAATTAGTAAACGTAAACGTTCTATGTAATTCAAATAAGATGCTCAAAATTTTCTGGTCTATACTATTGAGTAACAATATTAACTACTTTTGTCCATTTCGCAACAAAACTTTCCAAACTGCCGAAAAGCATTACGAAATGTACGGAAAACATGGAAACGCCATGTGAATCTCAAGTAGGCCTATTATACCACAGAAAAATAATAGATGTACTACTTCAGAATTCTCATCGATGTTTAATACGCTAATCGATTTTAAATCCTACTTATATTATAAACGCGAAAGTTTGTAAGGATGGATGGATGGATGTTTGTTACTCTTTCACGCAAAAACTACAAAACGGATTAAGATGAAATTTTGCAATAATATAACTTATGTATCATAATAACACATAGGCTACAAATTATAATGATACTGCGTAAATTTTTCATAATATAACGATAAGTGTTAAGTAAGTAGGAAAAATTCTGCCATCTGCGAGCTATTAAAGCGTGCGCTACAAAAAATGTCAAAAAAGAACTGTCGAATCGAACAAATGTCAAATCTATTTTTGTTGTTTTTTATTTTATTTTCCACCTCACCTCACATTAAGGGTGGTAAGGTAGGGCCTCGAAATATCATACGGGCGAGCCGCGGGCAAAAGCTAGTAGGAAATATAGTCGATGTGCGATATAAGGAGCTGATGCTTAGAAAGATGTGACTCGAAACGATCAGCAAGTTCGAGTTTTGGTCAACCAAAAATAAATAGCTGGCAAGTAAAAGATTTCCGATTATTTCAGCATCATTATCAGCCCTTAATATTCCACAAATGGGCATAGGTCTCCCTTTGTTTGTGCCAATCACCTCTGTCCCTGGTCAATTATATCCGTTTGTTTGTTACTGCTCGAATTATGTCGCCTAGGTGTCGTGATCTCGGTGGGCTTGGTATTTTGTCGTCTTTACCTACGCTGCTGGTTAGGTTGTGGAAATGTATCACCTGCCGCGGTCATCATTCGACATCTGACCAAAAATATTAGCGCTAAAACATCCTCTTTTGTACTGGACGTATATAGTATGTAAGTATGTTAAAGTTTTTCGCTAAAAATGGCAAAACCGCCTTCCATCGTGTAGAAAATACGAGTATTTCGCTCGAATCGTTTACATTATTGTTGATTTTTTAAAAACGGCTCAGCCGATTTCTGTAAAATTTAAATGGGAATACCTCGGAAGTATACCCTTTCGAACTAAAAACGATTTTTCCGATTCTGTTCACAGATGACGAAATTATCGATGAACATACACAAAAAATACATACAGACGAACATAGAACCTCCTCCTTTTTGGAAGTCGGTTAAAACAAAGAATACATGCGAAACGTCTGCTAATCTGCAGAATAGAAAAATATGTGGATGAAAAGTACTGTATTGTAGGTAGGTACCACAGATCAGGGAACAAGGTGATCTGTGGTAGGTACCTAGTACCTACTATTTTACAATATGTCGGAAACCCTTCCAGCATAAAACGGAAGGGTTTCCGACATATTATCCTGAAAATATTACCAAAAATGTCTTGACATTAAACCGACCGTTTAAAAATCAATAGTTTATCTGACCAGTTAGATAAGTAACTTATCAGCAATTGTAAAAATTATGCTGACCATAACCATTATATATTCTATGAGTTTCCACAGAATGATTCAAAGTTTCTATAGGTTTATATGCGCTACCGTTGATCGGTATAATTGGGTACATTGTAGTTTAGTTATTATGCGATCATCGTGAGCACTTGCATAAAAACTTCGCGCGGTCGCGTGCCCGCGTATTTGCCTGCCGTCACTCACTGACGGACGCCAGTAGCGGTTGCTCGCGTTCCAAATACGAATTCAAATGAGTTCGATGTTTGAATGAAACTGTTGTTTTTCTGTGATTGTGTTGCCAGTGATAGTTTATTTAGTCAATATGCGTTTTGCGGTAAGTGACAAAATATTTTATTATTATTATTACAATAGGAAGTAGGACTGCCTCGGTGGCTCAGTGGTTAGTAACCCTGACTTTTGAGGCGTGGGTTCGATCCCCACCCAGGGCAAACATTTGTGTGATGAACATAGGTGTTTGCTCTGTGTCTGGGTGTTATTTAGGTGCTATCTATAAAAGTATGTATTTAAAATATGTATATGTAGTACGAGTATATCAGTCTCTGGCAGTCATATCACAAGCTATGCTTAGTTTGGGGTCAGAGACCGTGTGTAAGATGTCCCCTAATATATATATTTTTTAATTAATACATGTTTCTGTGTGTTTTTTGCACCGCCATTTCTCGTTCATAATTATTATGTGAACAACTTTCATTCAACTTTTAAACAAAGTTAACTGAACTTTTAAAAGTAGTACCTACATACTTTATAAATGCCATCAGTAGGTTTAACAGCTGATTAAATCAATAAGTACATAATTAACTTATAACACTATTTACTACTCTTAAGCACACCAATCATTTTGCTTTTGTTAATAAGTCTGCCTGATTATTTTAATAGACACCAGCAAAATACTTGGGAAAATCCACCATCTACGGGTGGCGCTTAGATCGCATAAATTGTAAGGGCAATATTATAGGCCGCGCCACACAAGTTGTCGGATGTGAAGTTACCTACTAGCTGCACGATAGCCAATCAACGTGCGGCTTTATGTGACCTTCAGGATTAGATATCGCGCAGCTTGTAGCTAACTTCACATCCGCCAACTTGTGTGGCGCGGCCTATACAAACACTTTAAAGATGATCAGATCAGAGAAGAATTTGTGGAGGCCTTTTATACAAGCGACTGTATGTCTTTTGACAACATGGAAAACTAACATGGCGGATTTCGGGAGAGACATTAGGTAAACTAACCAAAAGTAGTGAAACTATACAGGGTTATTTCTAATCAATTAGCATCCTTTTAGGGGCTTATTCTGTACGTCAAAACTAACAACTTTTGTTCTGCGACTTTTGTCAAAACTCAAAAAAAACGTTTAAAAATATCGATCGCCCGCTACGAAATGTATGTATGTAACAGCTGATTTTTTTTTTTTTAGTTTTGACAAAAGTCGCAGAACAAAAGTTGTTAGTTTTGATGCACAGAATAAGCCCCTAAAAGGATGCTAATTGATTAGAAATAACCCTGTATATGGTGGTAAGATGTCACCAAATTTATTTTAAATTATAGCTACTTCTAAATCCACCAGGGAAGGCTTACGCGCTCTCAATAACCATTTATCACCATAAGCCTGCTTAATTAAGCAACGTTCCGCACGGTCAGTATTTGGATGGGTGACCGCGGGTGGTTTTTTCCAACTGAGCGCTACCGTGGCTCGGATGACACGTTAAATTGTAGGTCCCGGTTGTTTTAACCGTTTAGCCATGTCAGAGGCCTTCATGCGGCTTATAAACTCTGACACCAGCAGTGCTAGCATAAGGGCCGTCGGTAACGATAAATCGGTAATTTTATCGTGAGACTTGCAATTATATCTATTTATCTACAGTTGTTAACATGGCAGTAAAACTTACCGACGCGAAACGACAAAATGTACATAAGAATAAACATTTATTTTATCTGTGGAACTTTTATCGACAATTGCTAACATGACGGGTTATTATTTATCGAAATTTTACGTTTTAACGAGACTTTATTGTCTTCTATCATTTTGACGACGATAAGACAAAAGTATAGAAATAACAATCCTTTCAACCACATTTTCCTTGAAACTTCAATGTTTCCAGCAACAGACACAAACAGAAAAAGATTTTGAGTTCAAAATAGAAATGCACAAACTCAAACTGCGTAATTACGTGTTGCATACTTTTATACATATAGATATTTTCACAGGATACCTATTTTGATTTGATTATTATTGTCACAAACTGTTTTTCAAGTTGGGAAAGTGCTGCCAGCGCTTATTTCCTATAAAATAACGACCAGAGAAAAAAAATGTGCGTGATGGAAGATGACATGTAATTTTTCAAAAGTTATATAAACTATGCTTAGAATTTTATTTATCAATATTTGTACATTTTTTATATTTATGAATGCTGGCTGCACGCACAAAAAACCATGTTTTCATGTGACGTTACCTACCAATTTTTTTTCTAAAATTAACACAACCGATTTAAATCGTACACAAAATTCAAATAACTCTCTCGAATCGATGTATGAAATTGATTAATAAATAAATAGTTTTACTTTTGTTGATTTTGTAAAAACCGCTCAACCGATTTCGACAAAATTTTAATGAAACTACTTCTAAGGTATAATCTACGAAACAAAAAAGAATCAATAAAATCGATTCATTTTTTTTATTTGAAACACAGCGTTCATAAATAGATAATGAATTAACTTAAGCGAAATTGCTACATTAAAACGATGGAAATTATTAAAGGGGCAACATCGATCTTATCGTAGCGGCAAGATTTTATCGAGGACGACAATTTTGTCTAAAGTGATCGTCATGTTAACAAAAACGAGTATTTTGTAGACATCGGTAAAATTTATCGCGACGATAACGACAAGTGTCGTGCCTGCCATGCTAAGGCTGCTGGGCTAGCCAGCCGGCCTATAAGACCTTACTTACCATATAAGCCGTAAGACAACTGCTATACTGGATACAGGCCTCCGTTATAGATCGGTACTTATTATAGTTTAATTTTTACATAACAGTGGCCAAAATGGAATAAAAAGCACATTCGAGCCCATGTGGAATTGTAGTCATGTTGTAATTTCGATATTTTTACGTAACGGTAAAAGGTGCTTGACCATTTTGAACTGGTTTTGATACAGTTTTGGCAGTGCATTTTTTAGGAATAATAAGTCCGAACGCATAATATATCATATTCATATACTCGTATAATATCCATCAGCCATAGGACGTCCACTGCTGGACATAGACCTCTCCTATGGATCTCCAATAAGACTGGTTAAAAGCGGTTTAAATTGCGTTCAGCGTGATCCTACGCGATATCAATGAGGTCGTCAGTTCGCCTTGTGGTTAGACGTCCTACGCTGTGCTTGCCGGCGCGTAGTCTTTCATCGAGAACTTTGCGATCCCATCGGCCATCAGTCCTCCGTGCTACGTGCCCTGCCCACTACCATTTCAACTTGCCAATCCGCTGGGCTATGTCGGAACTTTGGTTCTTCGGATCTCCTCATTACTAATTCGATCTCGCAGAGATTCCGAGCAAAGCCATATCCATAGTTCGTTGGGCTACTTATAGTTTATTAATAAGGCCCATTCCTACGTTGTGCTTGCCGGTACGTAGTCTCCACTGGAGAACTTTTCGACCCCATCTGACTGATGACTTCCGTGATGATGAGCAATCATCGTCATCAGCAAGCATCCTGTAGGAGGTCCCTCGCTCGACTCCGGCATCTAGGTTTCTAATTCTAATAAAGCAAAGATGGAATACAAAGATGTTTGTAATTAGAATTTCACTTCTCACAGACTCATTCAAGTCTTATTAGTTAACATTCTACGCCATACGGTCCGTGACTAATATTCATCTGATAACTTTACCATCCTATAGACCAGTAGCTCTACGTTCTTACTGCTCTATAAAAAATAATAACCAATTCGATTCGACAATGAAAACTCTATTAGGTAACCTAATTGAAGAAAATATGCGTTAAAAGTTAAAACATTTTTGCCCATTAAACCCTTTTAACAAAAACTCTAAGAAGCAACTCAGTTCAACCACAAAGTGGCCTAAGTATCAAACCTACATTAAGCTTTGCTGCACAGCCCTAAGGTTCACTTTCTTGGAGTGCAGTGTAAATAAGACATTAAATAAGTAGGGCGACCATTGAAGTCGCTCGCACCTTGACCGAGTTGCAAACTGTCGGATTCCAAACATTTTTTTAGCATGTTCATTGTATGGTTGGATAGCCTTAATTCCTTATTATACTTACCATGGGCCTTATTAATAAACTCCAAGTACGAGTAGCTCAACGAGCTATGGAGAGGGCTATGCTCGGAGTCTCTCTACGGGATCGAATATCGGAAAAGTTACCGACATAGCCCAACGGATTGGCAAGTTGAATTGGCAATGGGCAGGGCACATAGCGCGGAGGACTGATGACCGGTGGAGTCGAAAAGTTCTCGAGTGGAGACCACGTACCGGCAAGCGCAGCGTAGGACGTCCACCCACAAGGTGGAGGGATGACCTCATTAAGACCGCAGGATCGCTCTGGATGCAAGCCGCTTCCAAACGGTCTTATTGGAGATCTATAGGGGAGGCTTATGTCCAGCAGTGGACGTCCTTTGGCTGATGGATGGATGGAATTCCATATCAGCTTTTGAGTCCATTGTTGAATAAGCCTACCCTTAAAGGACGATAAGACCCACCAATGGTTGGTTTCGGTAGAATTTATATTTGTTTCCTGATCTGTGTTGTCTCACCGTTAAGGAAATGTGTCTCTCTTTAAGAAAGTGGTACACCCTTCCTTATTACGTCTCATTCTCATATTAGACGTTATTGTCACCCTTCGTGGAATGCAATGAGACAATTCATTTATTTTTTAATAAGTAGTGTACTTATTTCCGTTCACAAAGTTTAGTAATCAGCTTCCTAAAATTTTCTTTGTCCTGGGCAAGTTTTGATGCCTGTTCATTCCCTTATATTCCAATTTCATGACAATCAAGCTCAACACTTAAGTCTTTTTCAGCTTCGTTTGCTATAAGGCACCTACTATGATAAATAAATAAGCCTTTCTGAGTGAACTGCTCAATCCTTTTTCAATCTCGCAGATTTTTGAACCACACCAACTACATCTGTGATCGGTGTTTGACTAGGTGATTGTCAGCGATCACCGAAATTAAGCAACGTTCCGCACGGTCAGTATTTGGATGGGTGACCGTGGGTGGCATTTTCTAACTGAGTGCTACCGTGGCTCGGATGACACGTTAAATTGTAGGTCCCGGTTGTTTTAACTGCTTAGCCATGTCAGAGGCCTTCAGGCGGCCTAAAAACTCTGACACTAGGGCTAGCCACCCGGCCCATACGAACTTACTTTTACTTATCTGTGATAGAACGCAGTATTGTGTTTCGGACTCTACCTATCCTTATTATTATATACTACGGGACTAATCGCGCACTCAAATAACGAGATAAAGAAATACCTCACAATCTCAACGTTTCAACCGAGTTGCATCGGTCGTGGTCACGAAACATAACAATTTCAACCAGGAGGATGGATTTAAGTTATCGGTGTCGTGGAATTCTGTTGTCAACAAATGTAAATCGCGAAGTGTAGGTAGCAAGACATTTTTAGATACCGTCAGTGTTGTGTGTCAGAGTGACAATTTTGCAAGTTCAAGTTGAATTGGCGGTACCAGCTGTTTCACATTCCAGTCTACCCGTGACCACGACCGATGCAACTCGGTCGAAACGTCGGGATGATGAGGTATTTATTTATCTCGTAATTTGAGTGCGCGATTAGTTCCTTAGTATATACTAATAATGTGTTCAAATCGCGACAGTTTAAAAACAACTTCTACCTATCCTGTTTATAGTATGGAATACTTTGTTTCCTTGCTCTTTAAATAATCCCAAGTCTGTATTTTAATTATTTCCATAGGCAATCAATTTTCATATGTACTTAACTAAAGACTAAGAATAGGGTCAGTTGATCTAAACCTATCATAACAAGCAAGTTACAGCCACAAAAAGTACAAACAGACGTAACTTGAGAAGGTCTAACGATCTTCAAGCATGATGAAAGTAGACATATTGCACAAACCAGAGAATCTCAATCGAATAGGCCTACTGAGTTTCAAAACTGCATATCAGACGCAACCTTGCTCCAAAATCTATCTCAAAAATACCAAATTTCTATTTAAAAGTTACATAAAAGACTCTCATTTGCATGAATTTGTAAATCTATAAAACAAATTACCAAATAGGTTATTTTCCAAAATGATAAACAGCCTTCGCCCACTTTCCTTTTGGTTTCAAAACAGTATTTTGAGCATCTTTGGAATTAACTGACTGTCGAAAATGAATGGAAATGTTTTCCGGGAAACGCAGTTTGACTCAAAACAAGAATGAAAAACCTAAACAGTAATTATACGTTAAAATAATGAATCGTAACACGATCATCAAGAGATATAGGTAAAAAATATGTGATGGTGATTGGCACACTCATGACTTTCTAGAACAATTTGTTTGACAGAATTTTGTTTGCAAAAAGATGCAATCTAGAAGTACCTACTGTACTGTACCAGCATTTTCAATGGTCCATTGCAGAACGTAGGCCTACCCACGAAGGGTGATTGGGCCATATCCACCACGCTGGCCCAGTGCGGGTTGGTGAATTCGCATCCGCTATCGAATTTTTTCCGCGGACATATAAAGGTTGCCTCATGATGTTTTCCTTCACCGAAAAGCCAGTAATGTGAAATTCCGTACATAAATTTCAAGGAATTCATTGGAACTGGACCAGTATTTGAACCCACGACCTCACGATTATGAGGCGGGTGTCATTACCTACTACTAGACCACCACGGCCTCTATTCAATCTAGAAGTAACTAATGACATTTATTTTGACGAAGTCCATTCGTATGTATTCATTCATAGTTCATTATTCAGAATTTATTATTTAGAAATTAAACGCAAAGAAATAATAATCAACTTATAGAGGTTCCAAATCACATGGAAAATTCGTTTTAGATTTCCGCGACACAGGCCTAGCCTAGTGCGGAAATCACGGTACCACATTTTGTTTGTATATAACTGTCATAAACATAAGTAATATTGTTAATTATATGTAGCATGTGTGTATTTTTTTCCTATGTTTGTGTTAAATAAAATATTTTCATTTTCATAGTCATAGCCTCTATAGATAATCACGCTTACTTAGAAAATGCTTGATTACTTGAAGAAAATAATCTTCCAGAAAATTAAACTCTCCAAATATTGATCAAGCGGTTCGTGGAATAAAAATCCAACGCATGGATAAATATACAGGGTTATTTCTAATTAATTAGCATCCTTTTAGAGACTTATTCTGTACATCAAAACTAACTACTTTTGTTCTGCGATTTTTGTCAAAATTTAAAAAAAAATCGGCGGTTCCATACTTTTTGTCGCGGGTGAACGATATTTTTCTATGGAAGAACGATTTTTTTTTTTTTGAGTTTTGACAAAAGTCGCAGAACAAACGTTGTTAGTTTTGATGTACAGAATAAGCCCCTAAAAGGATGCTAATAGATTAGAAATAACCCTGTATAAGTGAAGTATGTTTTACTTCATTAGTAGTAGATAAATAGAGTTTAAAGTGTTAATAGCTCGTGGATTGCTAAAACAATCAGTTATTCTGGCTGAAACAATGCAAGCACCGCGCAACAACGGAACCGCCAAATCCGTTCATTTTGCTGTTGAGAAATTAAGGTATAAATACTGCGGCTATTTATATTGATAAAATCAAACTCAAATTGACAAATAGGTCATTGTTATCCTTTACAACCATTCATCCGGGCTAGGATGCGCACCACGCAATATTTCGTTTGACGTGTCAGAACGAGACAGAGTTATGGCGAAGTATATATCTGTCGCTTTTTCACACGTTGAAAAGAGTTCTTTTCGTGGCTTTTCGTGGTCGCATGCTTGGCCTACATGTCTCCATTCTGTTTATTTTATAGAATGTATAAAAGCGAGGGTCGATAGAGTCCTACAGTTTTCGAATCGTAAATTTAAGTAAGGTACTATCATGCCCTATGTGGAAGAGGCCTTCAGGGCTTGGTCGCTGCTGTGTCCGGGCACTGATCTACCTGTAAGACCCGGATCACAACGGAGTTGGGACGATGCGTTAGGCAAACACATTTTCACCCAACTGTGTGACGGAGCATCTGGAACTGAGTCAGCTCGCCTCAAAGCAGTGTCCAAGAAGGAGTCAGGTGCCTGGCTTCATGCCCTACCTTCGCCTTACTTGGGTACGCTGCTGGACAACGACTCCCTCAGGGTAGCTACGGGTCTTCGACTCGGTTGTTCAGTGTGCGAGCCCCATGTGTGCGTTTGCGGTGCGAGGGTAGAGCCCAATGGATACCACGGGCTCAGTTGTACTAGATGTCTTGGACGCAGACCTAGACATCACGCAATCAATGAGCTTATTAGGAGAGCGCTCATTTCAGGCGAAACCCCGTGCGCTTTGGAGCCCCCGGGTTTATCGCGCGCTGATGGCAAAAGACCCGATGGACTCACGCTGATTCCATGGCGAAGGGGTAGGTGCCTTATCTGGGATGCCACGTGTGTAAGCACATACGCATCGTGCCACCTTTCAGCCACGCAGCGGACCGCCGGTGCAGGGGCAGAAACGGCGGCAAAAGGCAAGCGCCTTAAATACTCTGCCCTGGAATCAGCGTACGAGTTTATCCCATTTGCCGTCGAGACGGCGGGCCCGTGGGGCGAAGAGGCAAAAAAATTCATCTCGGATCTCGGCCGTCGTCTGAGAGAGAGGGGGCGTGACCCGCGTTCTGGGGATTACTTGGTCCAAAATATCTCACTGGCTATTCAGCGCGGAAACGCTGCCAGCATAATGGGCACGTTTGGGCGTGGAGATGCTGAGCGTGGGGCGTATCTCGGTTAGATTCTCGGTTATTAATGTACATAATTTAATATTATAATTTAATTTTATTTGACTTTTGTAATTTCTGTATTATGACGCAATGTAATTTGATTAAGTAAATAAATGTAACATAAGTAAGGTACTTAATTCAATTCGTCAAAGAAATATCTTAAACAAACATTAGATATACTGTGTAGCTACAGCATCAAACCCAAACGCATGTCCCCGTCTTTCCATCCATCCATAAGCCGTCCACTGCTGGACATAGGCCTCGCCCATGGATTTCCAATAAGGCCGGTTGGAAGCGGCCTGCATCCAGCGCGTCCCTGCGATCTTTATTATATCGTCAGTCCGCCTAGTCTGTGGACATCCTATACGATGCCCCCATCCCCATCTTTACTAGTTCTATATTCCTATTCCATCTAAAAGTTGCCTGGCATAGATCGCTGTTATCGATAAGGCCGCCTCTTGTTGCACTTGTTGCGGTTAAAGTCTTAATTTGGTATTGTTTGTCTATTTTATTATAAAACGTATTTTTCAACCTATATATCTATAAATCTTCAACTATCAAAAACATTTCACTGAGTTATGTTTGACTCAAAAATACTCAAAATCTATGTGTAAAACGTATGATTTCTCCTTTCTATTTAATGAATTATATTCAACAACAAACAAATAAAGAAAGAGTAACGCACTATCGCTACGGCTAATAAACATCAGACACGTAGAAAGTGAAACTAATTTGATATTTGAACTGGTTTCGAGACGTAAATAATTTTTTTTACGATATAAAACGGGACTCACTCACGTGTTCGTATAGTCATAACACGACTATAGTTTCGGTCGCGTTCGGCGACCTTTCTCAAGTTGGCGAGTGCTAGCACGCGTGAGTGAGTCCCGTTTTATATCGTTTAAAATGTGTGAAAACCATGTAAATTTCCATAGTAAAATAGTAAATAAATCTTGATATTAATTAGACAATTGAGCTCATGATAACTTAGTGTGCAGCTGAGGATAGACACAAAGAATGGGCATGATGACTAAATAACAAAATCAGTCAAGTGCGAGTCGAACTCGCGCACGAAGGGTTCCGTACCGTGTTGGAGCCCCCCTGAACCCTATTCCTCTTGCCATTATTAATAGCGAGCAAAAAAACTCCTAAAAATCACGTTTGTTGTATGGGAGCCCCCCTTAAATATTTATTTTATTCAGTTTTTAGTATTTGCTGTTATAGCGGCAACCGAAATACATCATTTGCGGAAATTTCAGATGTCTAGCTATCACGGTTCATGAGATACAGCCTAGAGACGGATAGACATACAGACGGACATCGGAGTCTTAGTAATAGGGTCCCGTTTTTACTCTTTGGGTATGGAACCCTAAAAATATAATAAGTCTGTCAAATAGATTATAAAAATATTAGACACGTATTTTTCTTTTGTCAATTAAACAAAAATGGATGAAAATATAGCCAGTTAAAGTTCGGCGTGACGTCACGAGAATCATACAAATGCGCTACGCATACGCTATAAATTGGTTAAAAATGATAAACACTTCACAAAATTCGTCTCGAGTCAGTATAGCGGGTTAGCTCAGTGGTCCAGAGCGTCGAGCTAGTGATCCGAAGACGCAAGGTTCGAATCCTGCATCCGCGACGAATTTTTGAAATGTGTATCCTAAAAAGTAAATCTTTGAGATAAACCTAGTGTGGGAAGCACTATACAATTAAAATCATTTCATACAAATGTATAAACTTTCGTGAGAGGCTTGACGTCACGACCCCCCACTCCTAAACTTTGACAAGGTTTATCTTTGCCATTTGTTGTATTATTGACGAAAAAAAACATACGTGTTCAATATTTTTTAATAATCTAACTCACGGACTAATTATAGCAATGATTTTTAACCTAGTCATCATGCCTAATTTAACTAAAGCTATCTAAAAATATTCTTAAACTAAATGTCACATAGGTATCTAATAATAATTAGACCAACAAGCAAAAATAATATGTTATCAAAGAGCAGGAAACAGTTCGTAAAAGGTTGGTCGAAGGGTCCTCAAAATTCTAGAATGGAGATTGATAATCGCAGCATAAAACATTCACCAACAAAATGGACTGACCGCAAAATGATAATGGTTGCAAGTCAATCCTAAACATTCTTATTGATAATTATTTTTTGCAAAAAAACAGCATGACCGACTTCACCGGTGTACAAAATTCGCGAATATTTCGCATAGATCGATGTAGCATTTTTCACATTATTGTTGATTTATCAAAAATGGCTCAGCCGATTTCAATTAATGGGACTAATTTCGAAGTGTACTCTTTTCAATAAAAAAAGAATTATTGAAATCGGACTACTATGATAAAAAAAATATACGCGTCGAATTGAGTACCTCTTCTGGTTCGGTTTGTTGGTCAAAAATGTAAGGGAAAGGACGGAGTCAAGCAACGGATGTGGTACTGCTGATATAATGTTCAACATGAATGTAATGCATAATTACATACTCAATCATAGTGTTGCATATGATTACTTTTAATAACATATTCAACCAAAATCTCGGTCACCACTATGTGGGAATTACCAAGCTCTTACATAACAAAAATGCAAAACTCATCATCACAAAAAGCGAGTGAAAACAATCATTAGCATTAACCGCCTACAAACACACATTACTTAACTGGACTACTTACCAAAAAACTTTTTTATTGCGAAGCCTCTTAAATGAAAGAGATAGAGGCTAGTTTTGAATAACAGGCAGTTACACGGTTATGAGTTTAACTAGCGGAAACTATGGTAAACGAAACAACTCGGTCAGTGCAAGTGTTAATAGAGTAGATAGTAATTGCTACTACTGTGCACTCGTAACGAGAAAGTCTGTGCAAAGACTGAAACAAATACTATACGTCTTTGCTTTTATAAAAGGAACTGCAGAAGTGAAGTTACCGAAGATATTGGCTACACAAGTAGACTGCAAGACACAGAATGAATGAAGATTTATGTCCTAAACACATCTCCAATATTATATATGCAAAGTCTTGTGAGAATGTTTGTGCATCATACAGATTTTCAGACAAAATGATGAATGACATGACCAAGATTAAAACAAAAACTGTTTTGTCCTGAAACAATAAAAGCTTGTTCCTGTTAGAATCCACTTCCAAAATTTCATTCTTTATCAACGAACGAAATGAAACTCTACAACTAGAAAAAGTAGTCAAGAGTAGTTTTCAACTAACAAAAAATCTCTAATCATAACCTTTTTCCATTCACAGATACCAATCCTGCTCTCCCTAGCAGCCGCCGCTAAGGCCTACTACCCACTGCCTTTCTACTCGGCAGCATCCGATGCACAAATCCGCTTTGCCTTAGAAAACAAATACGATGACACTGGCCCAGGAGCAAAGTCACCAGAACACGCATACAACATTTACACAACTTTGGACGAAGCCATATTAGGCTATTTAGATGACCCAGATACTAAACTACCAGAAGAAGACAAAGAACGAGCATTGTCTACCTTAGCTAAAAAACCAGGCTACGTAGAATATAAACCTTACAACGAGAACCAGGAGTTCAAACGATACTATCCTAAAACTGTAGAAGAGTACACAGGGTATACACAGCAAAAGCAGCAAGAGCAAGAGGAACAGTTATCGAGGCCAAAAGCAGTAGAAATCTATAAAGGCTACAGATTGCCACAGCCACAGCTGGTGCTGACAAAGTTGAGGACAAATCCGCCTAAGAAGTACTACCAGCAGCCTCACAGCAGTGAGTTCTTCAAGTCGGAAGAGGGGAGGGAAGTAGCGGAGCCGTACAGGATAGACGTGAAGCACCCTCTCCGAGTCAGTTCGCTGTCGACGAGCCACTACAGAGACCCTGATCTACAAGATGCTAGAGATCAGTATGATCCTCATCCGAAATACTCGTTCTCTTATGGAGTTCATGTAAGTAGCTTTTGATACACTTTCTTGTTTGATTTACTTCTTTGGGCGGTTTTGGTGCTAAATTATATAGCAACTCGTAACTCGTTTGTTAACTTTGAGAAAATATATAAGAAACATAGTTTTTGAGACTAAACTATTATCTACTTTAGTATGACCTGTAGTTACGTGATTTTTTCACCTTACTGCATGAAATAAACAAATACAGTATAATACATAAATAGTGCATTCCGCATAGTGGTAATTGGTATGCAATCAATAAAAACCAGCTCGTTGTGAGTTATGATTGTTTTCATAATAATTGTAGATTGATGCATGAAATGACAATTTAATAGTAGGTTGGAATGCAAATGTAATTTAAAGAAGTAATGCACAATGCTCCTTGGTTTATTGTTTGTATTTAAAATAAACCACACCATATAATGAATCTGAATGCATGCCTAGGACTTGAAATACAGTACTACGTGATTTTTGTGGAGTCTCAGCGCGAGCTTAAATAGAATCGTGTTGGCTTGTTCCGAGAGTAGAAAATGTAAAAAAGCTGCCAGAATTTTATAGGAACATTTTGTTACCTTTAAAACCCTAGTAGGCCCAAGTTTAAAGGCGCCATCGTAAATTTAATCTTAAAATAGTATTCTCTCTATCAAATGAATATAGTGAAAAAGAAACAGGGCTACTCTAATTGCTATTATAATTACTATGGCGCCTCTAGCTTGAGCTTAGTATAAGTATACAAATACTTAATTCTGAATTCATATTTTATTATTATACAGATTCAAGATTTTGGTTTGTTCCATCGTTAAAATGTACAACAGCCAAAATTTTAGTCAAAGAATTGTTAAGCACGCACTTTGTTTTTGTCCAATATAAACAAAATATGACTTTAAGTTCTTGTATGGTAGCTCTGTACATATTATTATATTTGTTGTGAAGGGTAAGTCTATCTTAGATTATTTTAGACAAATTGTATACAGCCTTTTGTATTGGAACAATAAGGTCATCAAGTTAAGAGTTTGATAGATAGGTATTAATCAAAGTCGTGGTTTGATTATAGCTTTCTGGGGCCTTAATGATAATGTTGGTAACAAGTCAGTTTCCCAACAATAGGGTATTTAAAACTGTATTTAGGTCAAACCTAGCAAATGGTAATAGATCTTATCTATCATGCTAATTTGTAGTTATCATTGGGTAGAATATGCTGTTCTACATTTATGGAAAATTATGTTAAAAACAGTTTAGCTATCGTATGACTTTAGTTTACGGGTAGTGATAAAACAAATCGTTGTTTAATAGCTTAGTCAACAAAATAACAAATTTTAATAGCAACAGAAAATCAAACAACAAATAGCACTTAAGTAAAATTAATTGAACGTAATGACCTTTTACAAAGCCTAATTTCGAAACTTATTTTATGCCTCACCCAAGGGTCACTCCTGGGTCCCCTTCCATTCCCAATTTATACAATTTGGTGCATTAAAAATAAAATTGAATTTTCCAAGAGCTAGTATGATGTATTCTGTGCTTGCATTAGACTATCATTGACCACAATCTAGATCAATTTCGTATCTTCAATCAGAGTGTTTGTGATTTCAATACCGAACGTGTCCACGTGATCACTCTCTCCATTCAAGAAAGCCCGACCGGTTGTTGCGACAGTCGACCTTGCTAGGTACAACCGTAAGTTTGAAGTATTTATAAACGGGAACAATTTAAGCGCTGACCAATTACATTTCCCGACCCTAACAATAAGTACTAAACAAAATATAATGCTTGCCGAAATGGATAAATGCTCACCAAATATTGTTTGAACATAATAGTAATAACATTTTTGTAGGTTGTAAGGTTTTAAGGTTAGAGAATTTCTACTAATAGAAAACACTACATTTTCGGTAGGTTGTTAGGTTAAGTCGGGTTTTATATCAGCCTGAAAAGCCTGCAATTTACTTTGCCTTGGCAATAAATTACTAAAATGAAGGCAAGTACGCGAAATAAAATATTGTTAATCTCGATTTGTAGAATAGTGATAATTGAATTTTGTTGTCGTTGGGTTTGAAATGTTGGTGTCAAATTAATTTTAACGGAGAATTTTTATTGCATGCTCTATACCTTTAAATAAACCATGAAATTAAAATAAAAATATGTAGCTTCAATTCTTAAATATTTTGGAAACGCAATTTGGTCAGCATTTATCTATAGTCGCAGGTATTTAAATTTTTATGGAAGCAAAATAAGAGCATTTCTGGTATGCGTTTAAACACAATCCTTTGTAAACTATGTACGTTTCGTGAGTGAGCCATAAAGCTAAGTTTCGAGATCGTAGTTGAAGCGTAGTTAAATTACGTTAACCTTTAGAAATGACTAGACGAGTTAATCTTTTCATGGCACTAAGTTTATTAAAGTATAGAATAATTACATGCTAATAAAGTGTTTTCAGAGAAGTGTTTAATGTGCTTATAGTATGGTCAAAATAGATCTAAAAATCAATGACCAAGTATAGTACCTATGTTAGTTTGAAGATTAAACACTATTCACATCTGACTGCCTCTGTGGCTCAGTGGTTAGTGACCCTGACTTCTGAGTCAAAGAGGCGTGGGTTCGATCCCCACCCAGGGCAAACATTTGTGTGATGAACATAGGTGTTTGCTCTGTGTCTGGGTGTTATTTAGGTACTATCTATATAAGTATGTATTTAAAATATGTATATGTAGTATATCAGTCTCTGGCAGCCATATCACAAGCTATGCTTAGTTTGGGGTCAGAGACCGTGTGTAAAGATGTCCTCTAATATTATTTATTATTTACTTATTTATCTTTCCACGCATCCAAAAAATAATTGTTTTTAGGTTCTATTACCTAGCCAAACATGGTATATTTATTAGCGAGATATTGATCGTTAACACTATAACATTTAACTATACTTGCAGCATTGCCAATAATACCATCAATTACAGCAATCTAACGTATAATTTCGTCTATTTAAGAAATATCAGCCTCAACTACTTCGACTACTTATTACAAATAGGTGTTATATTCTCGTTTAATTTCAACAATTATCGCAATTTGCCTTGCATCGTGTTCAGGCGGGCCCAGTGAACCGAGACCACTTTCTACCGCGATACAGGCCTTGGCTACGCGTGCTTCCCGGACGTGTGCCAAAATTTGCATTACTTATTATTGTTTTTATAATTATCTGGACATTTAATAATTATAATGTTGGTGCCACTGAGTTGGAATTTATATTGTAAGATTTTGATTTTGAAACATCCTTTTTTAATAGACTGAATGAATGGAATTTAAAAATGGTAATGAAGTTTACGTTTAATAGGTATGATAAGTTTGATGTTAATTTAAGTGCTATGGGCACCTTTTCACCAGGGACGATGAGGGGCGGGTTATTCGATTCATTTTCTAGCTAGGTATATATTTTATGTACAGTTATTGTTATTATTTACATTACTCTCTAAATTTAATGGTTACAGAAATGTTATTTCAGATAGGAAGAATATGTCTGTAAAATTTCTCTTCACTTTATGTCCAAAATTCAGAATCGACTCATTAAAGCTATCTAAGTCCCCAGTTCTCTATCATAGTGTAATAATTAGCCTTATTGCTTTAATGTTTAAACGGTCCATTCCAAACAATATTAGCATAGGTCACATAACTGGATAAAACAGAGATAATCCTTCCATGAAAGAACCCATTTTAATCCTCTTCGTGATTCAAAACTAAACTTAAGGAGGTAGTCGATCTGTATTTTTTTCTATTAAACACGAGGCTTCCTTCATGAGCAAACAGTGCAAATTAATTACTCGCAATTTTAATCCAACTTCGTATTTAACATTTCGAAATTCATTTTAAAAGCACAAAGCGAACTTATGCAAATCACGACTTAAAACAAATCTGCTCAATGGGTCACGGTATAATCTTCTGAAGGCTATGACATACACGAAATACAACAAAGAATAGGTACATAATGCATCTACATCGTACTATACCTTAAAAAGAAAACCGTATCATTACCAATGAGTTTCAATAATACAAGATTATATCTCCGCGTGACCAGTCTGTCAAAGTATCAGAAATTGTAAACCCATGTTACATTAACTGTCATTTTACAACTGGCTTCACAATTTGTGCTCATTCATAAAATTGCATCATCAAATTGTCCACAGCGAGACGAATTCCTTCTCATGATAAAGTTAATATCATATTCATGACCATCATTTGAACCAGGGCTGTCCAAATTACATAGTTTCGAGGGCCAAATAAATTCACGAAAAAAGCTGGAGGGCCGCAGAAATGAAATATTTTCTTTTTGCAAGTAAAAAAATGCATTATCATTTTTGAATGACAAAACGACTGATTATAACATTTATTTAACTTGCAATGGGTGTACCTACATATGTATGTAAGTTTGGGTGGAATCTTGCAAATTAAATTTGACCAACTTCCCGGTTTCCGATTGAGCTGAAATTTTGCACGCATATGCATATTGCGACAATGCAATAATATGGTACCATGGAGCTGATCTGATGATGGAATTAGAAGATGGCCATAGGAACTCCTGTACTAAACAACATTGACCTGTCGTGTTTGGGCTCGTTTTACTTGTCTTTGTTAGCACTCTGCTGCTACATGGTATCCAGGTCCTCAAAAGATTGTAGGTACATATTTATTTAACCCTAGAAGATTGTGAAAAATCCAGAGAGTTTTTTTGTGATAAATAATTCAAACAGTCGTGCCTCAAAGAAATGGTGAAAATCCCAAAAAATATAAATAAAATACGCTTAATTTAGAAAAGTTACATGAGATACATAAAAACGCAAATATTTAATACTATTTAGAGAAATTACATCATTAAATCTACTATGGCAAATTCTATTATATAATGGGTTGTTCGTAGAATATAAAATCAGTTAAGACTTAGCACGACCTAAGAATATCAACGGAATACATAACGCGGTGAAAGTCAGACATACAAACAAATGTGAGAATTTTTGTGTGAATCGAATAAAGACGAGCCAAACGATGCAATTAGCATAATTGTTGTATAATAAGGAAGAACCAGTTAAATTATTTTTGTGTGATGAGATCGAATATATTGGATTTGTTTGTTGTTTGGATTGTTTAGTAAATATTACAATTACTACAACATTTGAAAAAATAATATATTCTCATAGTGTAGTTTATATATATTTTTTTAGTTTACCGGAGGTTATAAGCTTTAGACTTGCGCAGACAGAACAACTTTAATCTCCGTGTTGCGGCGATAAGCAACTCACAACTAGCTGTTGAATGTATTGAAAAAACTGCGTAGATGTAGCAATCCAATACTGAATTGCTGTATAAATTTGCATTTACACCTATGTAAACATGTAATTGCCGCAATAAGGAGATCAAAGTTGCTGTAAATAAGCCCGATTACAGAGGCGCCATCGTAATTATATTAGCTAAATAGCATAGTTCTGTTTTTTTTTTCACTTTAGGCATTCGATAGAGAGAACGCTTCAAATTTACGCTGGCGCCTCTGTAATCGGGCTTAATGTCTTATAGTTTATGGTATAGGTAAACTTAACTATGTATGTCACAATTGTAGGTCACAAACTTGTAGGTTCACAAGGAACATCAAATATCGAATTAAACGTTAGCAACTAATGATACTCTAAATTCTTTATCGATGTTTTCTAGTGAAAAATTCCAACAGGCTACCTTGATGTGAACATTATCTGGATGCCGATCACTAAGTTGGATCCGTATTTGGGCTCTCCATCGTTAATTTAGTCCTCTGTTGGGAATGGGCTCGTTTAATCAGTCATTCTTCAATCCTTACAATGTAGGTATGGTTAGATAGAATTTGGCCTAGTCTTTTGTAGATTATTATAAAATAATTTCTCTACATAGAATCTGTTACGTTAGAGCTTAATAAAATAAATACTATTACTGTACTGTGTGTGATTTTTTTAGTTCATAGATTGTCACACATTTTATAACATAAACTATGTTTTTGAAAGACTTTCGGAGGCCCTGTTAGCCTGATAACGTCATTTGTATAACATTGTTGCATACAATTTTTTTAAGACTGTCTATTTTGTACGTACTTTGTGACTAGGTATTTTTCTGATCAATAAAGAACTTTGAAAAATCAAAAACTAATACTGCTCTCATGCTAAAACTGCTAGTGGAGTTTACTTTATTTCAAAGAACAATTCCTCTATAGCAACTAGATATTTTTTTAGTGTTGGATAGTTGATTTTAGCTATGATCCTCAGATTATGTTGAAAGAGATAATATCAATTTTGTCGTTATTACTACCACAAAATACAAGACCTACAGTATCTAAAATTCTAAAACTACATAAACGACTACTACATGACAAGCAATTGGATCATCCAGAGACCCTTGAAGGTCTAAAGGTACTCGTAATCCAAATGCTCAAGCCCACTGCCAGTTGGCAGCGTGCCCAGCATGCTGGCTGCATTGCCACGCTGAATTGGCAATGCTTATACGTTGAGCCATATAAACACCAGCATTTTGTCGTTACATTATTTTAGAAATAGTGGGTCAAGGTTATATTAACAGTGTAACCATGTCAGAGGTCTTTGGGTGGCCTAAAATCAGTAGGGCAAACCTCCCAATATATACAAACTTCGATCAAGAATTATACAAACGTACTTTATTTTAGCCACTTCAACTACAATTCATTTTACTTATATTTTCGTCTTATTTCCGGTTATCTTAACCATGTAGCCATATCAGAGGCTTCAGGCGTTTTAAAACTCTGACACCAGGGGCAGCCGGTTTCTCAGAACTTACTTTATTGCCATACGTGTAGAGTCTGTAAGTTAACATTTACTTGAAGTTATTTTAAGCAGGTGTTGCATGAGAGCTAATATATCACAATATCGTAAGCCTGTTGCGTACAATGTGACAATCTCGGCACTTAATATACAATTCTAATATACGATTCTACATTTATACACATCTATATTTTGAATTCTAATCGAACACTGGCTTCTATGACTGCCTCGGTGGCTCAGTGGTTAGTGACCCTAACATTTGGGTCAAAGAGGCGTGGGTTCGATCCCCACCCAGGGCAAGTATTTATGTGATGAAGATAGGTGTTTGCTCTGGGTGTTATTTAGTTACCATCTATATAAGTATGTATTTAAAAATATGTATATAATATCCATCTCCATGTTATGGCAGCCATAACACAATCTTTGCTTAGTTTGGGGTCAGGGATCGTGTGTAAGATGTCCCCAAATATTAATATTATGACGATACCTACTATATTATATCTTGTTTACTTTCTTTGATTAATAATAACTAATACGTTAGATTTTTCCTCATTTAAATACTTTAGGTTTGACCAATTGATTCCTTCTAAGATTTGAACAATTGATTTACCTCTTTGATTATTTGGTCTATTCTTATTTTATTTGGACTATTTTTAGGTAATATTTTATATTTTTTTTCCTTACCAATTTTTCCGTACAGTTTTTTTTTAAATTAAAATCTACTAACTACAGACTCCAGGGTATGTGCCCTTTGCTAACTAAAATTTACAATTATTTGATTATACTGTTTGATTATACAGTACAGTACATAGTTTTCAAAAGTTTATTCGACTTCCATAGGTGAATTTTTTCATCATCATCATCAGCTCGTGGCAACTCGTGCTGACATTTTTTTTTCATTTGTTATGTTCCCTAAATAAAGTTCGTATATGGCCAGAGACCAGCCCTATTGTCAGAATATTTAAGCCACTTGAAGACTTGTGATCACCCATCCAAATTAGTTTTTTGTGTACCTAATACTAATGATCTTGTGAAACCTAAAAATGTGCTTATTTATATTACAAAACTAGCTGTCCGTCCCGGCTTCGCCCGGGTACTATTGGTTAAAAAAGTCAACTAGTATGGATCCCTAATTTTTTTTTTTAAATTTACCTATAATATATCCTATGTCCACCGGCGATAGTGTAGCTTTCCAACAGTGAAAGAAGTTTTCAAATCGGTTCAGTAGTTTCGGAGCCTATTCGATGCAAACAAACAAACAATCAAATCTTTCCTCTTTATTATATTGGTATAGATTATTTGGTAGAATTTTAAAAAAATGTTACCAGACGATTCCAAATGCCTTTATTATGTCTACGGAATAAAGACATTTTGACTTTAACTTGACTTTGAAATACTGGCTGAACGTAACTTGAGTAATCGCTAAATAATTTTTCGCAAAAAATGGCAAAACCGCTTTCCATCGTGTACAAAATTCGAATATTTCGCTCGAATTGTTTAAATTATTGTTGATTTATCAAAAACGGCTCAGCCGATTTCTGTAAAACTTAGATGGGACTACCTCGGGAGTATACACTTTTGAACTAAAAAAGAATTTTTCGATTCGGTTCACAATATTGGCGAAATTATCGATGAACATACACCAAAAAAAATACGTACAGACGAACATAGAACCTCCTCCTTTTTGGAAGTCGGTTAAAAAGGTGCTAAGTATCTTCTTTAAAGCTGCCTTGAAATGTTTTCTATACTAGTTAAATTTCGGGTCATAAGTAACAAACAATAAATAAATAGTTACCCATTACACTAATAGGTATTATGATCATTGTAATATACTGACACAATGACATTGGTATTGAAACCGAGAGATCGTATCACACATGAATGAAAGCATTGTTTCCCAATAAGCCTGATATGGTACAAACTGCTGATTAATCTGCGTCGTCACCTTGTCATGCAGGAATGCTATAGAACTGTTTGACGACTTTATTTCGTTGCTTATTTTATTTGTAACAATATGTACTGTTTAACAATCGATACCTTTAAAAACAACTATTGTTGTTTTAACATCTTGGTTAGTTTGACACGAGTCATAGATACTGATGCTCATACACATAATCTTTTTTTTTACTAGTTGTTCACCCTGTTCATTTTGTAGTATTGTAAATACAATACTGTATTCTCTACATCTACATCATTAAGGGCAGATAGTAAAAAATATAGCTCGCTGATTCTCTATTTAGGAGCATTCGTAAAAGTTATATCAGCTGTTGGGCACCATAGTAGCCTGAAAGAGATAGCTATAAGCAATAAGGCCGCCCTTTGTTGCACTAGTTTTAAGTCTCTTTTTTTTCCTTTCTGTGTATTTTTCTGTGGTGTACATAACACTCTAACACTAAATGTTATAGTTCGGCCGTTCAGAGAATGCGTTCCTGACACGTCATCTTGAAAAAATGTTTTTGGCCGATATCTCGGAAACTATGTACTTAAGATATAATGATCTTAATGTTTTTTGCCCTTAAGTACATAGTTTCCGAGATATCGGCCAAAAACATTTTTTCAAGATGACGTGTCAGGAACGCATTCTCTAAACGGCCGAAATATAACATTCAGTGTTATAGTGTTATATACACTACAGAAAAATACAGCCGAACTATAACAATAAAGTGTTTATTTATTCATTCATTCATAGTTTAACATAGGACCCATACATGAATTTCCAATAAGACACTTGCATCGATAGTGTGGTTTTAAAAATACTTTATCAACTTTTTCTGTGCTTCGCTGCACTTCCTTGTAACTGTAAGTAAGCACGTGGTCTTTATTCCTATCTACAATTCGTACTACGAGCCATGTTCATTTGGAAGGACATTATTTCTAGTTGAATTTCTAGACGATAGTAGATTCTTCTTAGATTTTTAAGTTTCTAAGGAGAAAGGCTTTACTGCGCCGTAAAAATCATCATCATCATAAGCCTGTATGAACCCACTGCTGGGTATAGGCATCGTCTCCCTTGTGCCAGTAAAAATACCTAAATTAAATTAACTTAAACTACACTAATAAGAAAATAACATTACTGTGAATTAGATCCTAAAATTACAATGCAACAAAAATCACAAATACATTTATTTCCTGCTTTATTGACAGTTGACACATATTTTTGAATAGAAACCTTGAAACCTTCACATTTACTGCAAAATTCTAATTCGGTACCTTTATGCAAATAATGCTGCAAGTCATATAATTAAATTGCACTTTTGTCGCACTGGAAGTAGCTGAAATGTGTCTGAAATAATTATCGCTTTGAAAAGTTTCACAGACTCAGTCATATTCGTCAACGACTTAGGCGTAGATATATTCTTAACCCCCGACGCAAAAGAGGGGTGTTATAAGTTTGACGTGTCTGTTTGTCTGTCTGTCTGTCTGTGGCATCATAGCGCCCGAACCACTGAACCGATTTCAGTTTAGTTTTTTTTGGATGAAAGGAGACTTAATCGAGAGTGTTCTTAGCTATGTTTTATAAAAATCGATTGAGCCGTTTAAGAGTTATGGTGGGTTAAAGTGGGGATGGAAGAACCAAAATTCTACAAATGTGCCCAAAATGTTAGTCAATGTGTCGGGGTTTTTTAAATTTTTAATTTATAGTAATTTATTACAACCAATGGCTTAATTGACTTACCTATAATTATTTTTCGCAAATAATGGTAAAACCGCCTTCCATCGTATACAAAATTCGAATATTTCGCTCAAATTGTTTATATGATTGTTGATTGAAGCCGACTACTGAAAAAATTTAATGGGACCACCTCGGGAGTATAACCCTTTCTAACAAACATTTTTTCGATTCGGTTCACAATTGACCAAATGATCGATGAACATACACAAAAAAAAATACATACAAACAAAGAACCTCATCCTTTTTGGAAGTCGGTCAAAATTACATTTAAATAATACATCAAATTGAGCCAAATGGAATGGAGCAGCCGATTTTTTGAAATTTCAGGGTTGGTGTAATAGTAAAAGTTGATCTTATGATCAAAGTCAAAGTCAAAGTCAAATTCTCTTTATTTCGTAGACACATTACATGTTCTTGAAAACGTCCGATAACAATGCTTTTAATTATATTATGTTTATAAAATTATTTCTTAAAAATTAAATTTTATTTCAAAACAACCTAAAAATTATCAAAATGCAACAAATTAAAAATAGAACAAAATAAATTACCAAATAAATACTATACAAGAAAAAAATAAATGTCAGTGTCATTTGAAGTGACAATTTGAATGTCAACAGGTACCGCTAAGAAACAAGTAGCATTTAAAATACGTTATGTTATCGTTATATAACATACTAATAACAGTTACGTTATCTGCAACAGTATGCAATATGCCAGAAATTACTAATAATTATTTAAAAAATCATGTCAGAATTAGAATATAAAAATAGATATCTGCAATAGCATCGTCAAGTACGTATAACAAAATTATATTTTATAAAATTAATTTACTTGGAAAATATCATGTCATGAATAGAACATATAAAAAGGTATCTGCAATAGCATCGTCAAACATAATAATTAAAATTAAAAAAACAAGTAAATAAAACGGCACAAATCATAAAAATTAATATAGCTCACGTATTCTTGAAAATGTTTTTATCTGAAATGGCGTCTGTCAGTTTATAATAACTTTTGTTTAGGAGATGTTCTTTCACATAATTAAGGATATCATTTTTTGCACTACTTTTTACAGTTTCTGGGATCTTATTATAAAAATCTATTCCTAGACAGTAAAAACTATTAGATGTTTTTGCTAGTCTCCTGTAAGGTGGTACCAGCTTATTTTGAAATCTGCAACTACGGCCATAATAATCACAAGCTTTATTAAAACTATTTATATTTTCTAAAACATATAATACATTTTGGTATACAATTTCTCCCGTCATGGTCATGATTCCCAGTTCTTTAAAAGCGCCTCTACACGAGTCAAGCTTTTTAAGACCTAGGATATAGCGCACAGCTCGCTTTTGTAAAAGAAACACTCTCTTTGTGTGACATTCGGCAGCCGAACCCCAAAACAGTATGCCATAGGTCAGAAGTGAATGGAAATAGGCAAAATACACCGAGCGTGCCGCACTTGCCCCTGCCAGTTCCCTTATCTTTTTTATTGCATATGTAGCTGAACTGAGTTTTTTAGATAGTTCCCCAATATGTACAGTCCATTTTAGTTTTCTATCAAGCCATACTCCTAAGAATTTAACATCATTTGAAAGCGATACATTTAGATCGTTCAGTGTTTGATTAACTACAGAGCTTGATTGTGAGTTTCTATTTGTCCCAAGGTTAAAGTTAATTATATGTGTCTTATCAACATTTAATATCATATTGTTTGCTGCGAACCAGCGTTTAATATTTTCAATAATAATTCTTATTTTACCACTGATGCAGTTATAATTTTTGTCCTTAACTACAAGACTGGTATCATCAGCAAACAAAACTACATCTACCTGATTGGTTGCCACTGGTAAGTCATTTACATATATAATAAATAACAGTGGTCCCAGTATGGAACCTTGAGGAACACCCATGCTTGGCGTGCCCATGTCCGACCTACATCCATTCACCTCGGTAACTTGCCGTCTATCACACAAGTACGATTTCAATAATTTTGACTCTCTATTACGGACGCCATAATGGTATAATTTTGCAATTAAGATTTCATGTGAAACGCAGTCAAAGGCCTTTGACAAATCACAGAAAATTCCAAAAGTCTTTTCTCCTTTTTCGAGACCCGTAAGTATATCAGTCATAACTTGAGTTATTGCATGCTTACAAGATTTGGCCCTTTGAAAACCAAACTGACGAATGCTTAAAAATTTTTGCTCAACCATATAATCCATAAGCTCCTCGGTAATATATTTTTCAAAAATTTTGCTTAGACTAGGAAGGATAGACACCGGACGATAGTTGTTGCAGTTTTTGCACATCTCCCTTTTTGAACAATGGTACAACCTTGGCAACTTTCATATCGTCAGGAAATGACCCCGTATCAATACAGTCATTGATTATTGTCGTTATGGGATCGACTATCACATTTTCCAGTTTCTTTAAAAGATATGGAGAGATGTCCCAATAATCATTTGACTTTTTTGGTTTTAGTTGTCTAATTATTTTTATGACACGATTTGTCGTAATCGGCTTCAGTACAAAATTGGAATCATGACCAGGGGCAAACTCTTTTAAATATGCTAGTGATTCCTCAGACGAGTGGTTAAGATTTTTAGTGAGATTGTCAGCTATATTAATGAAGTAATTATTGAATATATTACAAATTTCATTCTTATCATACATAATATCGCCATTTTCATTTAATATTCTATCACAATTCGAATTACATATTCCACCTTTCCCTGTTTCTTCCTTAATGATTTGCCAAACACATTTAATTTTATTGCTAGCATTTTCTATTTTCCGTTTCAGATGTAATTTTTTTGCAGTTTGGCATACCCTTTTAAACATCTTACTATAGTTATTTAAGTAAAGCCTAGAAATATTACCGCCATCATTATACATAGAATACAGATCAAAAAGTCTCTGTCTAGAAATTAGAATGCCTCTTGTGGCCCATTCACAAAATTTTGAAGCTTTATTAGATGACTCAGTGACAGGCATAATGTTATCTAATTTCTCTAAAAACACCTTAAAAAAAGAGGAGTAGTCTTTGCAGCAATTCGAAGATTGCCATGTCTGTTTGAGATTAAGTCTAAGTTCCTCAATTTTTTTATTTGTAGTTTTTCGGAACCTCTTTTTACTATTGTAAATATAGTCTACTTCTAATTCGAAACTAACTACTTGAGCCGAATGATCTGACTTGACCCCCGGGATAACTTTGGAGCTTACGTTGCAATCAGAGTCAGTGAACACATTATCCACACAGGTCTTTGAATTGTCAGTGATTCGTGTGTATTCATTTATCAATTTTTTCAAGCAAAAACTATTTAAGATATCTGATAATATGTTCCTTAACTCCATATCTAGAGCGAAATTTACATTAAAATCACCACACAGTATAATCGTTTTGTTATTATGCGCAGTTAACTTATCAAGACATTGTTCTAATTTAAGGGAGTACATATCTAAATCACCAGAAGGAGATCTATATGTCACTAAAACAATACAGTTTGCCACTTCAACGCAACTTACTTCAAAGTGTTTTTCTACAGACATTTTGTTGATATCTTCCCTAGTTTTGAATTCAATTTCATTCTTCACCAAAATCATGCAACCACCTTGAGTGTGTTTAACCCTGCAATATTATGAAGCTATCTTGTAGCCTTCTACTTTAAAAGTATCTATTTTTGATTCTTTCAGAAAAGTTTCTGTCATGCACATTATGTTAATAGATTCTTGCTTTAGAAATAGACTTAACATATCAGATTTTTTGTAAATGCCTTGAACATTCTGATGGCATAATTTTATTTCACACTTTCTTGAGGCCGCGTTTTCGGAAAATTTCTTGGAGAGTTGCAAGATGTGTCAGCTACTAATACAGTCAAGTTGCTTTTGTTTACACCATGCCCACATGCCGTCGCTATATTGCGGGCAGTGGTGTCTTGATAGTTCCTTGACCTTGACTGATGCTCATTGAGGTCAACAATGTTAATGTTATCATGCAGAGACGCCAATATATACAATTTATTGTTAAGCCTTGATATGTGTTGGTTAACATTACGGTTTTTTTTATAGGTTATTGTAGTAATAATTAGTTTCTTTTTACGCGTCTTGAGAGCTTTTGCTATTCTTTCTATTGTACTCAGAAATTTATTGACAGAATGAATGACATTATTGTACTCACCAATCATTACCACAAGCATTTCATTTTCATCCATAATAGCGTTCAAGTTTTGCTCTTTTATTATCGTATCCCACTGTCCATCGGGTTTGCAGTCATTTATCAACTTGTGATCATCGGGCAGATATTTATTTATGACACCTGCCATGTTTCTACCGAAGTTGTCTGATACCATTTTAACTTGCTTAATACTAGTTGGGTATTCTTTCTGTTCAGTAATTTTTGTTTGAGATTCTTTTGGTTTTACTACTACATAGTTGATGTCATCGTGGCCCGTTATAGCCGACTCAAATTCCACGTGATTGGCAACTACATTACCTTCTTTATTTTGTTCGCTTTGAAGAGTCCCCTTTTCTATGTCTTCTATTACTTCCTGAAGTTTTAGTAGTTGCGTTTCCACAAATTTAACCCTTTCATGTGCCTGTTCTTCTCTTATGGAGTTATGATCATATTGTTTAACGATTTCCAGCAGGTTTTCACTTTCTATTGCGAACTCTTGGATGGTTTCTTCTCTTTTTTCTATTTCTTTCTCTAATAATTGAATTGTTATTTCCAGTTTCTTGATTTTCTTTGAGTAGTCTTTTAGTTTGTTTTTCCTATTTTTTCTGTTATGCAACGTTTTTTTCAAGTGAGAATAGCCTCTTTTGATGTTAATTTGTTGAGTTGATTTGAGTAACAGATCACTGTATTTGATCTGCAGCTCATTGCATTCTTTTTCTTTTTGTTTAAACTCTCTTTCAAAGGTAGTTCTCTTGTAGATTATTTCACATGCTCCTTGTTCTTGTAGGAGATTCTCGTTATCGGTAAGTAACTTGTCGTTGAATTCTCTCAATTCATCATTTTTATTTTCTTCTTCAGAAATTTTCTTTTTCAGTACATTAATTTGTTTGCACATTTTCTCGAATTCTTTTTCGTTGCTTTCTTGTTCTTCTAAGAGAGTATTTTTTAATTTGTTGTTTTCGTCAATTTCTTTTCTTAAATTATTTATTACTTTTTCATAATTTTTTATTATTGCATCTTTATCTTGGTCGCTATTCTCAGTTATAATTTTCTTAGCTTTTGCACGGAGAGGACGGGAGGCGAGAGAAGCCATATCGGTCATGTCCTTTTTGCGTTCTTAACTTATTAGTGCATAAATTCTACTTATTATATATGTATTGTCACTTAAAAGAAATGACGTAAATAACGTATCATGATCAACTTTGTGTGTCTTTATAGACACCCTAGAGTGTGTATTTTCATTGCCCACTTCTACCCACCATGATTTTACTAATAAGTGGTGTGGTATATACAACGACAGTGATCTGTACATCACATTTATATATTTATTTATTTCATTTAAAAATGCCATAAACGTCGTATCAAAATAAAGAAATGCAAATCTTTCCCACATGGATCCACTTTCACAACACCATTGGAATCTGTGGAGTATAAAGCAAACACCAGCCAATACTTTCTCTCTTTTGTCACCGACCGTATCAAAAGAGACGCAATTTCTTATGCAACTGCTTTTTTGCCATTATCAATAAGAAATTAACGACCACGAGTACAGGTACGCAAACAGCATGTCTTCCGCCATTACACACCAAGTATGATTGTAATGGTGAGCCCGAGCAAATATATCAGTACTATGCAGAGAAAAGTAACATCTGGTTGTGTAGTTAAGTGAGTAGGTTCGTGAGTATAAGTACAGGTACGCAAATAGCACTGCTTCCGAGATCACATACCGAGCTCATGTGAGACGGTGTGGTAGAATGCGGCACGTCCAATGTCACGGTAGCGCAAGAGCATTGATACTAAACAACGACACTACAGATATCTTAGTGAAATTGGCTGACGCGCTACGCTATGAGCTAGCGCTAGGGCTGTTAACTTTACCATGGTAAAAGTTGTAATGCTGAATAGCATAAAACTATTATCACTTCTGCAATGGGAGATCTTAGAAAAAGAACTAGTAAAAGTTACTCATTTAACTTTTGAAAAAAAAAGTGTACCGTATGTCAGTAATAAAACATTTTATCATCGTTTCAGCTATAGGATGTCCACTGTTGTACATAGGCCTCCCCAGTAAATCAAGAAGAAACCCGCTTAGAAACTTCTCAAATACAAATATTTAAGCGTAAAAATAATTTTACAAAAACTAAATTGCATTGATCAAGCAGGCAATCTTCATCTCTAAATGCCTCTACGCCATACCAAATTAGCAGTCACGTTATTGAAGTTTCCTCTATCCAGCAGACTAAAGCATTTGTTCCACAGTTATAATGTCTGCCTATTTTCTGAAGCCATGAAGCCATGACGCTTTAGCCTTTTGCCACTCTTGCGTTTGCAATGTATGAATCTTGACTTCTTTACTATCATTGTTCTGTGACTATGCGCGTACGCAGCGGGCGCGGCTCTTGCGTAACAGCTTGCGCACCGACTTGCAAATCACGTTTGTTGCTCCCGATACTTTGTAATAAAGTATACGACTTATAATTAAGTTGACTATTTCATAGTGCGGTTAGTGAGGCTACACTTTGATGTAACAACATTTTTTATGGCCATCAGTGATGAAACTTTAAAGACATTTTTGTCCTTGCCGGGATCTCTTCATTTCTAATTCGCTCTCATAGGCCCCACTGACAATCACAGCAAATAAATAAATAAATAAAATAAATAAATATTTGGGACATCTTACACACGGCCTCTGACCCCAAACTAAGCAAAGCTTGTGATATGGCTGTCAGAGACTGATATACTACTTATATATTTTTAAATACATACTTTTAAAGATGGTAACTAAACTACACCCAGACACAGAGCAAACACCCATGTTCATCACATAAATATTTGCCCTGGGTGGGGATCGAACCCACGCCTCTTTGACCCAATAGTTAGGGTCACTAACCACTGAGCCACCGAGGCAGTCAAATGGATGACATCCAAATGAATGTGGCTAATGTTGCCAATTTAGTGTATATAAGTTTAGACTTCATTTTTTAATAAAACATTGTCTGAAGATATAGGTAACCAGAAATACTATGTACTTACATAAAGATAAATCCACAGATGATTTAGTTTGAAGGTAATCAGACAAGTTGCTAAACTATTTTTGATGGTAAAGCGCTCGCTATACCAATGAAAAGTAGCCATTTCTAACGACGAAGTCGCAAACTCGTAACATCGAATGGATGTCATCCATTTGGCGTGATGGTTAGTGGATTTCATTTATCTCTCAACATAGATACAATAATGTATACTTGTGAATGTCAAAAAAAAACATACAATACAATAAGGTTACATATGTGATAGGTCCCATGGACCCATTACAAAGAGACTCTTTGCTTGGTCCTTTCCATAGCTCGAATGAAGTTTTATTAAGACATCGTTTACGTTTTTTTAAGAATATGGCTTTGTCCTCATTGGCATAGTTTGTCAACGTATACTTAGTTTTTTGTTGCAATTGCTTCTATCGCCATCATTAACTGATTGCACGAGCATTGCATACTCGTATTTAAGTTGTTGTTTTAACCACAATGTAACGAAATAATACAGTCACATGCAGTATGAATTACTTTTTTATTGACCGACGAAACTGAGGAGGTACTCATTCGACGCGTTTTTTTTTTTTTTTTTTTTTTATGTATAACCACGCATAACTTTTTACTTAGTAGTCCGATTTTGATAATTATTTTTTATTGGAAAGTGTATACTTCAAAATTGGTCCCATTTAAATTTTATCAAAATCGGCTGAGCTATTTTCGACAAATCAACAATAATATGAAAAATGTTACATCGATCCAAGCGAAATATTGCGAATTCTGTACACGGTTGAAGTCGGTCAAACTATGTTTTTGCAAAAATTAATAATTTAAGTCGGCGCCAAAATCTTGCGGTCTTAAAACAGGTCGTCTGACTAAATTGTTGTTGGACATCCTAAGCTGTGGTACGTGGTTCTCCATTTTAAAACATTACGGCTCTATCGACCATCTCATTCAGTTCAAGTAGTTAGTATCACGCATAACTGATGGCAAATGGAGCCCGTTCACTGTCACTGTAAGTTACTAGACTATCCATCCATCCATCAGCTATAAGAAGTCCACTTCTGGACATAGGCTTCCCCTATGGATCTCCAAAAAGACAGGTTGGAAGCGGCTTACATCCAGCGCATTCGGCGGTCTTAATGCGGTCATCCGTCCATCTTGTGGTTGGACGTCCTACGCTGCGCTTGCCGGTGGTCTCCACTCGAAAACTTTTCGACCCAATCGGTCATCAGTCACCCGCGCTATGTGCTCTAGCAGTGAGAAAAAACTAACAAAAATGCTAACAAACAAAAAGCTACCTGAAATCTATAATGGTTTTTATTTACTTTGCAAAAACTCATATTGAAACTTTAGGAGCGGAAGACCTATAGCTGCTGCTGGTACAGTGATGAGGATTACAATAATAACTTTTCGCAAAAAATCACAATACCGACTTCCACCGTGTACAGAACCCTTAGTCCAGGTTTTACGTACTTTACTTAAACTTTCGCTTCCGCCAGGGGCGCTGTACAAAAATGTATAGAGCCATACGGAAACAGCTGTAGTTTCAATTTACGTGTAAACCTGGACTAAGTTTTCTGAATTCGAATTGTTTGACGAATCGATGTGACATTCATATACATTAATGTTGATCTGTCAAAACGGCTTGGCCGATTTCGATAAAATTTAAATGAGGCCTAGAGTATACTCTTTCGAACTATTTTTTTTTTTAAATCGGTTCACAATTTGCGAAAATATTGATAAACATACGCAAAAAAATACATACAGACGAACATATTACGTCCTCCTTTTTGGAAGTCGGTAAAAAAAAATTCGATTATATTTTTCACACATTTCGAATGTCATATCGGCCTAACTAATTTTTACACTAGTTCAAAAACAATTTATACGATTAGTACGTACGCACTCACGTTAATTTATTATTAGACTTTTACATGCGTTTGCGCCCGACCTTGCCTCGGACTTGTCTGTCACACCTCCAAAAACAATGCCAAGGAAAATTAACACTTAAGCACAAGCAATTAGAGCTCACGGAAAGTGTTTCAAGGTTTTTGAAAAGGGAAATGTTGCGTTATTTTTGACATAGTCATATCTGATGTATTAATTAAAAAATAGACGAAACCAGTCACTATCAGGAAGTTTGATTTGGGTACTAGTTGAATGGTTTGCTGTTAATCTATTTTGATCAGCAGCTTATGGTAAAATTATTGGTCAGTTACATTTTATTATATTCATGTTACCTATTTTATTTAGTTCCAAAGTGTTATCTGTAAACAAAAGTCCCCTCTTTAATCATGTAGAGAATTAATATTCAGAAGAGGATTTTACTTGTTATTACATATAGCATACTAGTCATTCATTTGTATTTTCAACTCTCTTATAACTTGTATAACTTATAGCAACTCGTTTTAAATAAAAAAAGGTTAGTTTTTTGCAAAACACAAAAAAGTAGCCTACTACTTTTATACACGAGAATTCGAATTCAATGATCACGTTTTTATCGATTTTAGTTTATAATAGCCCGGAAACTTTAGTTTACTACCCTATATAAATTATATTTCTTTCTATCTGTCGTCATTCACTGCATTTGTATCAGCCTTTTTAATAGTCCACTGCAGGACGTAGGCCTACCCACGAAGGGTGACCTAAATAAGTAGATTAAACTACATCTCGATTCATAGATTACTACATTTTTGAGAGTAAAATTATGTACCGATTTATTGTTAAAAAGCTACATATCTAAATTTACCTTTTTAGCCAAAAAATGATTCAAGGAAAACCTGATTTTAACGCTGACCAAATAGATCACTTCCATCAAAATAGATATTATATTAAAAAACCTTTTTTTTTTTAAAACAAGCTTTTACTGAACAAGTACTCGCCAAGATGAATCAAATGAACCGAAACTCGATAGCATTGCGTCGTTTCATTACAGAGTTGCTATGACCCCCTTCCAGCTCCATCATCAGACCCTGGTTACCACTGAAAGACAAACTACTCGCCAAGACCATTCAAATGAACCCAAACTAGATGAGGTTGTGTCGTTTCATTGCTAAGTTCCTTTGGCCACCTTGCAGTTCCATCATCAGATCAGCACCATGTCATCATAATATTGCATTGTCACGCGAGTTACACATGTATGCAAAATTTCAGGTCAATCGGTAACCGGGAAGTGGATCAAATTTAACTTGCAAGATTTGATTACAGACCGACAGACAGGAAACGGGACAGATGAAAGTAAATAAAAGCTTGTAATAAGTATTACTTGCTATTTTTATGCATAACATAATTTTGTATGACGATATTTTATACATGCAAAATAATATCAATGACTACATGGTTGAACTTTATGAACGAAACGAGATCTTTCAAAATAAATTAATAAAGTAAACCTTTATTTTTAGTAAATGCAAGTCAGAATCACAGTTTTTTTTGCACTATTTCCATTCTAAATGCACAAAATGTAAAGAGAATGGAAAATGAGTATTTTACAAAGATCGCTAGAAGCTGATGTCTTATCATCATCATTGTTATATCCTTATTTGTGTATAACCCAGACTCTTTAAATCCTGGATCAAAAAACCCAAATGTGTTCATAACTGTTTATCCGATGTCTGCAAATAATGCATATACAGGATGACAGGTATAAAGCGCAAAACCTTTTAAGGACTGGTCTAGTTGATCTAGACAAACCACTTTTGCTTTAGGACTTTTAGAAAATCACGAAGAATAAATAAACTTTTTCATACAAAAATTTCGTCAACGCGGGGCAAAATGTATGCAGAAGCGAATTTGTCTTTGCGAACTTTCAAAAGTCGTAGTACAAAAATTGTTTGTCTAGATGTACTAGACCCGCCCTTAAAAGGTTTTACGTTTAATACCTAAGACGCTGTATGCAGGGTTATAAATCAAGTAGCATCTTTTTAGGGGCTTATTTTGTACATCAAAACTAACTTTTGCTCTGCGACTTTTGTCAGAACTCAAAAAAAAACATCTGTTCCACACATTTTGTCGCGGGTGAACGATATGCTTTTAAGGAACAACATTTTTTTTGAGTTTGTAGAAAAGTAGCAGAACAAAAGTTGTTAGTTTTGATGTAATAAACCTCTAAAAGGATTCTAATTGTTTAGAAATAACCCTGTATACCTACCCCAATAGATTTTTTTCTTTTGATATAAATGTAGTCGTTATGAATTCGGTGCTTTTATTTCATTTCGACTATTAGAACATAAATAAACACAAGCGTGTCCATAAAATATCTTTGTGCCGTTTTCAATTTTACGGATACATACAGGGTTATCCAGAACGAGTGTATTAAGCTGAAAGGGAGTGATTAAGAACATCATTCCGAACAACTTTTACTGTGGGGCCCAATTCAAAATTCACAACAAAAATAAACCACCTGTTTCATACATTTTGTCGATTCCGAGTTGCAACTTTGTCTGCAATGTTGTTTCTCGAATTTTAGGTTGGCCCCATAGTAACATTTGTTCGTAATGATGGCCTTTATCGCCCTTTTTCGTCTTAGTACAGGTTAAACCTGAGTTAGGGTAGGCTAAGTAAGGATAACCCTGTTTGACATAATGAGATAGGATAAATGATAAATTATTATTGTACAAAATAAATACTTGACCCAACAAAAGACTTCAACGCGCGACCACTATTTATTAACTATTTTCTATGTGCTATGCAAATTCAACTACGTCACAATGAAAGCTTTACAAATGGCACAAGTGTAGTGCAAAGGACCTACATAAGTATATTATACTTATCATTGTGTTCTACTTTTACCACGGGATCAACCCTAAATATGCAAAAATATGAGCTGTTTCATACAGAAAATGCATATATTTGCGTCGAAATTCATGGTACAGCTGATTTTGTTCTGCGATTTTAGGTTTGATAGTAAAAGTGGTTCACAATAATTTTTTTTTGTAAATTTCACCTCCATAAGTTTATGCACTTTGCGAAAAACCGTCTTGTACATCCATATTATGTTTTTTTTTGTAAATTAAATACCAATACAGGGTTACCAATACAGGGTAATCAAATTAGCATCCATTTAGGGACTTGTTCTTTATATCAAAACTAACAACTTTTGTACCGCGACTTTTGTCAAAACTCAAATAAAATCAGCTGTTCCATACAGACAGACTGGAATAATTCATTTGTCGAGGGTGAACGATATTTTTCTATGGAACAAAATATATTTTTTTTGAGAAATAAAAGTACTACTACGGGACTAATCGCGCACTAAAATTACTATATAAATAAATACATCATCAAAAGTTGGTAGCATTGAGTATGCTAATGTATATCTACTTGTGTAGTTTTCATTATAAAACCCTTTTAAAAATATTATTCCACTAATAAATAATGATCAAAAACAACTTCTTCATGACAGTGGCTACGTTTTTGTCAAAATACATTCTTTGAATAATTCTTTATTTATTTTCTTAGCTTTAAGTTTTTTTACAATATATAACAATAAAAAAATATACATATTAAGTATAAAAAAACCTAAATCTAGAGTGCCGCCGGCAGCGTGGCGGGGCACAAGCTACCGGTGGTTGGGGCTACAGGCTGAGAAACTCCTGGCGCGCCGTGTCCAGGTCACTGCCTTCTGAATCTGGCCCTTGACCCAACCGTCTAGCGAGAGCCTCTTGATGTGGTGGTCGAGGCTCTTCGCTATTAAGCCGTTTACCGAAACAACTATCGGGGCAATGATCGTCGAGTCGAGTCGTAATTATTAATTATTGTTAATTAATTTGTTTAAAACAGTTCTGTTTCTTCTTTCCAGGTACCAGACACAGGGGACACGAAGTCAGCGAAGGAGGTTCGTGAAGGCGGCAACGTGCGAGGCTACTACAGCTTCGTGGATCCGGACGGCAAGCTACGCACCGTGCACTACACGGCCGACGACAAACGCGGCTTCCAGGCTACCGTACAGAGAGAGTAGCCTACGTAGCGAATAGAAAAGACAGCATAATGCGGTAGATCCTTTCTTTGTGAATGTGTAATACAAAATGCCTTCCTAGTGAACATAGGATACCAAAATTAAAACACGCGATTAGCTACTACCCACAAGATACCATAATTCTAAATAGGCACACAAGGTACCTTAAATACAAGCAAAAATATTTATCTGTGTGGCCCTGCTGAACTTGATAACTGCTTATGAAATGATCACCATTAATATAAAGGTGTCTTATACCTCAAATTGGGTATAAGAGACACGAAGTCAGCAAAGGTTTCTATCGTTAGACGGTAGGATGACATACGTGGCTTTCAGGCTACCGTACAGAGAGAGTAGCCTACGTAGCGAATAGAGAAAATATCATCATGTTGGAAATACCTACCTAGTGAACGTAAAAAATATTATAATAGGAAACATGCCCTGCTGAACATAGGATACCAAACCAAAATAAAATAAGCGATTTGTAGGTTGATTACGTAAGCTACCAATATCCACATACGAGACACGATAAGTCTGTAAATTAATTAAATAGGTTACTCCTACCTGGTAAACACACAAGATATTTACCATAACACGCAATGATTTGCATCTGTTTACTTCCAACTCAACTTTATAACTATCTATATCCCTGCAAAGAAAGTAACCAACTCAACGAACAGAAAATAACCAGTTCACACGACCCCACCAAGAAAGTAGCTGCCTTCCCAGTGAACATAAACAAAAAAATACATATGACTCCTAAAGTACGTAAACTAGGTAGGCTACTTCTTACCTAGTAAATATACTGGATATTTTACTAAAACACGTAGAACATATTTTTTTATAAAGTTACAGTGTGCCCCACTATGTACTAGGTAGTCCTAACTAGTCAGTATACAGAATACCATACCTACTAAGAACAATCCAGAAACAGTAGTCTAACTACTGAACACAATACATAGATTTTTTTTTTATGGGGCAAAAGTGCCTTTATTAACTACAACAAAACTACACTACTATTACACAAAAATTAGATATTGACATTTTTGGTGACAGCATCAACAAGTTTAAAACTACTCTAAGGTCTCTGACAATCTGAGCATTAGCGTAATAATTTAACAATTAATAGGTTTTTTTTTTTCAATCTTTGTTTGTTTTGCTTTTGATCTTAAGTATTATTTTTGTATTTCGAATTTGTAATTATGTTTTTTTTTTCTAATTGATGTTTTTCGTTCAGTTATTTTTGCAAGTTGTCTTCGCCTGTAATTACTGTGACATTTGACTCTGTTTGTTTACTATGTTAAGTATTATTTTCTGTGAATTTGTTGATGTACATAGTGTAGGCGGACTAAATAAATAAAATAAAAAAATAAAAAAGCATTGGATCATTCTCAGACCTTTGAAGGTCTAAGGATAATACATAGAGTTGTACTGAGTATTATTAACATCCGAAATTAATATTTAAAGTGAATTGTTTGACCACTTTAAATCGTCAAAGAATCATTCCAAAAGTATATCAGCATAATGTAAAGTTTTCATTATTTGGCGGGAACTGTAAAAATAATGTAGAGCAGTTAATGTAGAAAGGGTAGATAGAGCAAAGCAGTGTCAAATGGGCAGAGCCAAAAAACGCTGCTAGGATTAAAATTGAACCTTTCCATTCTTATTTTTCTTCTTCTTTGAATTTATTTAATTATAATTTTGTTCTTTTTTCTTGTCTAGTTCTAGTCTTCTTAATTGTAGTTAGTATTTGTCAAGCTTATACTTTCTTCTAAGTCCTCATCATCATCATATCACCTGTAATACATCCCAATCTTCAGTTCAGTCCGTTATTCTTCGTACGAGTATTATTTTACATAATTTGATGTATAAGGCGCTTTCAAACGTCAACAATGATTATTATTTTACGGAACCTACATACAAAAATAGTACAGCTTGAAAATTTTAAAAATTAAAATTATGTAGTCTGTAAGAGAAATCTAGGTATACGATACGATAAACTAAAATTATACAATTTTTTCAAAGAAAAAAATACAAATACGCTACATTTTTTCATCGGTAAAATGTAAATTAATTTTTATAATGTTACAAAATCATTCTCTTCATTCATCCAAATACTTGAGTAGTGAAATCTTGCCTAGTTTCTTTTGTAAATATAATTACTCAAATAGTTGTTATTTTTGTACGAATTATTTAATTAAATACAATTGTAAATTACGTGTGTTTTTTTTAACTCACTAATTTTAAGAACCCACAGTGATTATGTCCAGAGGCCGGATTTTTCAACTTCGCACGGTTTGGTCGTATACGGAACTTCCATAAATAATATTTATTAGAGTATTTTCATACAATCTGTCAAAGTTCCGTATACGTTCCCAGTCGTTCGAACTTGAAAAATAAAGCAGGGGCTCTATAATTAAGCATACGAATGGCTGGAACGTTTACGTAAAAGGTCACGTAGCCAAGTGGGAGCAGCAGCGAATATGGAAAATCTATGGCTATTGCAACTGAAACTTTCAGCAGTTACTCAACGGGTCTTACAACCAAACTGCTACTAGAGGGGCTGTGCAAGCTCCAGGACGGATAATAGGTCGTATACTTATTTTTTCGAATGAATCAATTTTACTAAGTTATATAGATATCCAGGTTTTAGGTGGTATCTTTGAATGATTTTCCTTGATAAAAATAAAAGTCCTGGGGACTTTTATTTTTAACAAGGTCTTCCGTATGGCTTGGTCGTAGGTATACGGAACTTTGACAAGTTGTATGGAGAATCCGTAAAGTTACGTATACGACCTAGCCGTGTCCATACAAGTTCCGTATACGTCCTAGCCGTACGAAACTCAAAAATAAAGCCCCAGCTCCAAAACACTGGGTAAGTTTATGAGATGCCATTATAAAAGGTCTGAAATGGTAGGTAAGTATATAAATCATAACGTAACGATATTAGAAGTATGGAAATACTAATACAAAAAATACAAATGTTGTAAGTACAAGTTCCTTATTTACTATGTAAACAAAAAAAAACCTCTTTTTTTTTGTACTTTGAACGTGTAGCTTCAAAAACGTGTAGCTGTTCTTTGCATTGGGAGTTAAATAATATAGGTAACCACCTAAAAAGTTAATTGCCCATTTAAACATCTTATTGGATAGGTATTAAAACCTTTACTTCAAGTGAAATTCACAAGAATAAAAATCCTCAGGCACAATACATTACGTTATGTCGACAGAAGATCGGATCTCCGTATGCTCCGAGTCTCTCTGCGAAATCAAATCAGAACCGTTACCGACATAGCCCTGCGGATTATCAAGTTGAAATGGCAATGGGCAGGGCACATAACATGGAGGGCAGATGACCGACGGGGTTGAAAGTTCTCAAGTAGAGACCACGTACCGGAAAGTGCAGCGTAGGACGTCTGCCCACAAGGTAGACGGATCGACTTCATTAAAATCGTCGGATTGCGCTGGAAACAAGCGGATACCAACCCGACTTATTGGAGATCTATATGGACGTCCTATGGCTGATGGATGGATAGAGAATCAGGGCCCTGGCTAGTTATATAGTTACCGCCTGCTAGATATATATAAGTAAATAAATAAATATATATTAGGGGACATCTTACACACGGCTTTTGACCCCTAATTAAGCAAAGCTTGTGATATGGCTGCCAGAGACTGATATACTACATATACAAGGGTATGTGAATGAACCAATTGCATATTATGTAGTAGTACTTAATTGATGTAGTTTTATATTATATAAGTCTTGTATTTAGTAGTAGTTAATAAAGGCAAATATACACATTTTTAAATACATACATACTCACATAGTTGGTACTTAAATAACATCCGGACACGGAGCAAACACCAATGTTCATCACATAAATGCTTGCCCTGGGGATCGCACACGCCTCTTTGATCCAGAAGTTAGGATCACTATATAACCATTGAACCAGCGAGGCAGTCGCTATATTCTACCTCAGATGCTTGAGTTAAGAGTTATAATTAAGTATAAGTCGCGTAGCTTGCCACGGGCCGTATTGTGTAAGAAGTCCTGACATTCGTCTTCGCTTTACTTCCTGCTCGCTCTCGTGGCACGAGTAACTGACGCGAGTAGGAGAAAAAGCGAAGCCGAACGAATCAGAACGCGTACACAATACGGCCTCAGGTTGGTCGTGTCAGAGTTTTAAGCCACTTGAATGCCTGTAACATAATAAAATAGTAGTGTTGCAATAAACGTTTTCTGATTTCTGATAAAACAGCTAGGGCCTCAGACCAAATAAAAACATCAAGACAGAATGTTGAGAAACAAACAAGTGAGGCCGGCAAAACTACAGGCACAATTACACACACACAGACACGTACAAGAAAACTACGCCTTGGCTCGTCAGTCGAGCTATGGCGGCGCAACACCGAAGCACTCACCACATATAAAAAAAACTGGCCTCACTTGTCTGTTCACGACGTTCTGTCTTGATTTTTTATTTGGTCTGAGGCTAGGGCATACATAGCTATTTGGCATCTGAGACTCGGTAGAACTCAGTCCATCCAAAGATCCTCTTTCCTGACCGTTATTTTACTTCGCTGAACGGTAACAATTTAAATAAAACAATGCACCTGATTGAAATATTGGAGCAACATTCACCAACACAACTAAGTATTTTACTTTAATTTATGAACTTTTAGATATGAAGTCACGGTAAGTCACCTTTAGGTACTCTACGCCTTATAAGTATGTATATCGTGATGATGAGCGTATGTAATAATTACTATGGCATTATTATCAAACAAACTATGATTTTCCTGGACAAAAAGAAAGGTCTCCAGGGGCATTATTTTTGTCTTCCGTATGGGTTGGTCGTATACGGAACTTTGACAAAATATTTTATGCTCCTCAATGTGAGCGTATGTAATAATTACTATGGCATTATTATCAAACAAACTTCAAACCGAATTCAACATAATAGAATATAACATTGAAATGCAATAGTAATAAGGGCCTTAAAAATAAAAATTACACTAGCGTAGCCAGAAGAGGATTTTGCAGCTTCAACCAATACTCATGGACTTAGGTGTATGTATTTAAGTAGCAAAATCAAACATTGAAGAAAAGTACTTAAAAATACAAAAATAGCAAAACAAATGAGCATAAAAAAGCCGGGGTGGTCTAGTGGCTTTTTAGTGAAGGAAAACATCGTGAGACAACCTGCATACGTCCGTAGAAGAAATTCGAAGGTGTATGTGAATCCACCAACCCGCACTGGGCCAGCGTGGTAGATATGGCCCAATCACCCTTCGTGGGCAGGCCTACGTCCTAAGGTGGACTATAAAAATGATGGTGCAGTACAGTACATTGATTCATTCGTCGTTATTTTATGAAAAGGATGTGAATTCCTGTTTTTTTCTTGCTTAGTTTCTTGTTTTCTTCAAACCTGTACCTGTCATAATTTGACATAAGCACTGTTAAGCACATTATGCCCGCTACTGCCTCCCGCGGGCCCATTGTCCCCTTACTTACGGACGGATTAGCCATTGATACCCTTTTTTGTGACACCGTCATTGATTTGTATCAGATACTTTGGTCGAAACGTTTGGTTAGATAAATAACCGGACAAATCAAGGTAGTTATCTATATAGATAACGTTTTAAATCTTTATTAAAACAACGCAAATTATAGACAACTAGCGACCCGCCCCGGCTTCGCACAGGCAGGTGTATTATACCTACATATAAACCTTCCTCTTGAATCACTCTATCTATTTAAAAAAAAAAACCGCATCAAAATCCGTTGCGTAATTTTAAAGATTTAAGATAGGTACATAGGGATATATAGGGATATAGAGACAGAGAAAGCGACTTTGTTTTATACTATGTAGTGATGTTACTTACCTATACAGGGTTATTTCTAATCAAATCGCATCTTTTTAGGGGCTTATTCTGTACATCAAAACTAACAACTTTTGTTCTACGGCGTTTATTAATTCTCAAAAAATTAAGTTGTGATATATTTTTTTTCTATGAAACACATAGAAATATATCGTTCACCCTCGACGAAACGTATGGAACAGCTGATTTTGTTTATGAGTTTTGACAAAAGTCGCAGAACAAAAGTTGTTAGTTTAATGCACAGAATACGAGTAAGCTCCTAAAATAATGCTAATTGATTAGAAATAACCTTGTATGAGTAAATTACTATCTTGTTTTTATTTAATAGTTTGTACTTATTACGGATTTTTATGACTCTCATAATATTGTTATTTTTATCGTAATTGATAATAAATTTGCTTAGAATTAGTAACTATAATAATTTATTAAGATTATGCCTGGACATTAGTTTTGATAAAAATTCATTGACTCACTATTATCGGCAAATTTTGCCATGAGACAAAGAGACAAAACTTACTATGGGGTCAACCTCAAATACAACATAGCAATACTTAGATATCCTTTATCATTGGCATCAGGATCCTCTTCATCCTTTCCATAAAAATACAGCTATAAAGCCTGTTTTATTTCTGTCAGCAATGCGTTAATACGAAACTATTAGAACTTTGTAGCACAGGTACAGATGGTGGCAACATCCCTACGACAATATGAAAACAGGTCTTTATTTGTACATAAATGGTCTAGTAAAATCCCGTTGCAAAATCCTATATCATATAATTGATCCCTTGATCGATGTGCAAAATAAAACCGCGGTTTAAAGTTTTCTCTATGATTAGGTATGTATAGGTACTGTGATTTTACCGCGGTTTTATTTTGTACGTCTATCAGGGGCTTTAGAAAGAGATGTTAGTTAAATGGAGACTTATTTTCAGACAAAATTAGTCACTTCAGGTTTACACTAATGGTACTGCACTACTACTTCTATATTTTTCCCGTAAGTAGATAAGATCAGCTATCTGGAAGCGCCTTGCTTCCAGCAGGTTCCTGTGGACTTAATCAAATCATGTCTACTTATACCTATTGCCACGGGAGAGATTACCTACCAATAATCGCGACGTCGAAAAGGTAGTACGTTCGCACTTATTGTACTTAAGTATCTACTTCTTTATTATTGCAAGTTTGAAACAAATTAATTAAAAGAGATAATGGCTGGAACATGCGTCACGCAATGCGCAATGCACCGAAACTAGGTAAATAAATAATAATAGATCTGTAGGTACTAACTTAGGCTATGTTAAGTAATATTAAGCAATCTGATATGTAAATATAATAAATTAAAGCTCTTTCAAACCATGTCCCCTATGACGAGCCTATACTTATGTGTGCGGCTGAAAACCTCATACAGCAAACTTTGCATAAAACAAAAAATGATGCAATAATGTTTGTTACACAACGACTCTGACCTATGTATATTATTGTCAGAGGAAGACCTAACGAACATACAAAAAAAATAGATAAAAAAACGAACACTAACACTCTTCTTCTATAATCTTTAATGAACAAATTTAAAATTACAAGTCCGTGGAGTAATAATCTAAATTTAAAAAAAAAACAGAGTTTAATTTTCGCCAAAAATGGCAAAACCAAATTCATCCGTATTCAAAACTCGAATAGATAATTCGCACGAATCATCGATATAGTAATTGTTACTCGTACATTAATGTTAATGTTTCAAAAACGACTTAGGTGATTTCGATAAAAACTTAAATCGGACTACCTCTGAAGTATGATTTACCAAACAAAAAAAGAATTAGGTAAAATTGGTTCATAATTGGCGGAGTAATCGCGTAAAATACCTACATACAGTACGGTGCATAAAAAAACATAGGTATAGTCGAATTGAGAATCTCCTTTTTTGAAGCCAGTTAAAAAGTAATTCGCAAGTAAATCCGCGTGGCATCACTGGCGATTTTCCTGTCAATATTATTTTATCTTTATCAAAGGGTCGAGAATTACCTGGCTCCGCTCAGAATGCGAATGTTTTGTTTATTTTTACGACGAAAAAACGCGCGCCATTCCGATTCATTGAACGATTGGCAGGATTCGTACACTGGTTCTCAAACTTCAGGGAAATGAGTCACGAGACGAGCAAGCTTATTCCTCTTATCCTTACTAATATTATAAATCAAAGTGTATTTGTTAGTTTGTTCCTCTTTCACGTAGCAACGGATTGATTTGATTTTTTGCACGGACATAGTTCGAAAGACGGCAAGGTTCCTGTGGGATAGCACAAAAATCAAAATACCACGCGGGCGAAGCCGCGGGCAAAAACAAGTAGCTCACAACTTAGCAGTTTAACAACGGCCAGTATTTTACTGAATAAAATATGAGTACAGTACCTATTCCTGTAAATATAAATCGAAGAAAACTGAAAGCTAATATAAAAATGTGAGAAAAAAATATGGCTAGTAGGTATAACCATAATATTACAAGGGTTTAATTTAAAAAAAACTGTATAAATAATAAAATACTAAAAAAAAACATACTAGCTGAATAGCTAACTTTGTAGTACAACGCTCTCATTGAAATTGTGAACTGTTTCGTTAAGATCTCAGTTCCTTGTGTTTTTAGATTTTTTATAAGATACAGTACTTACGACAAAAATACTTAATAATAGCAAACGTCCAAAAATCTCACAGGTTACATATACGAGTACCTAACTATACCTACCTATTATTATTTTTTTAGATCAGTAGGTATATTATGGTTGAATCTGTAATGAGACGACAAAAGGAAATAGCTCTCTTTCTGCTAAAATAACAAAAAGCTATCGTAAAAAGTCTTGCATAAAGTTTGAGCACCTCTGTCTAGCCGTTGAAGCGCGCGACAGGTCGTGCTGTTTTGACAGCTCACCATGACGCCAGCTTTGTGTCTTTGTCTCTGCATAGGTGACGTCCGTCTGTTTATCTGTCACAGGGAACTGCCTCAGATTCTACCTATTTCCTCAGGGAATACTCGAAGGAATTCGCAATGTTCGTAGATTGGTTCTTTGGTACGAGTAGTTGTCCGGTGACATGAAAATACATGGTGACGCGTTGCAATGTGCAGGAATTTTTAGAGGTGTATGTACCTATAGACATAAGCTCATCCTTATGGCACGGTAATGATACCGTGCTTATGGACAACTTTTACTATGAATCCACAGCAAAATTGTAATTACGTGTGATCGATTTCAAAGTACTGTACTAGCCTTTGATATAGCCCATTATCGTACTATGAAGAATAGATTGGATTTAAATTATTTTTTTTTGCAAAACTGTTTTCGCGTTAAAAAGTAAATAGTTCAATAAAAAAATCAATTATTTTTCTTTGCACATACAGCTTAAAAAGCAAGCAGATAAAACCTTTTCTTAGTAAGATAGAACAAACGAAAACGAACACAGAGCGATGGCGCACGGCGTTTTAAAATCAAAGTGCGTCATAATAGATTCCATCGAATTTTCCATATCACACATGGAAATCAAGCTACCACGCTACACGTAAACACCGATAAGATTCCAAACTGCACAGAACATATACCACATACCTACTTGATTAATTGCTAATAAATTATGATAAGTTTGACAGTCGTAATCGCGATAGGAGGATTACATTGCTGGCTCAAAGCCGATAGCGATGCAATGATTTTGGTTGTAATCATTTGTGTCATGGTTATGCAACCTTCGCCTGTGGCGTGGTTTCAGGCCATGGACACATGCTAGGAAAAATGGGGTAGTAGTCATCATCATTTAAGCCATGGAACTAAAGTTAGTATGAGTAGTACTTATTTAATCGAGTGACAAAATGTTAAAATGGATAATAATAAACCACTTGTCAGTACATGATTTCTTTATGACTCCATTGGCTACATTAGTTATTATATTGTGTTATAAATATGCCATGTCAACAATATATCCACTGCATCTCGTAAATCCACTTGGCTAGTCGATAAAAGAAATATGTAATCCAAAAACATATCGAGCCAGGCCAGAGAAGAGAGATAGGCCATACCTTGTACAGTATTCAATTATTTGCTTTATTTGTTTTGGTAAATGATTTTCCTATCATATTATTTCATAACAATTTTCATTTAAAGAAATTTCATATTTCCAAATCTTATTATTGTTTGAAATTGCTTGTAAAATACTGCGCTTTGTTGGCGATCTTGAACAAAATTCTAAATTCAATTAGAAAATATGAAACTCCTTTCAAATTAAGCAATCAACGCGGTTGTTTGACTCTGCGAATTTATTTACCATTTTCTACTAGAGTTTTAGAGCAACTGTACACAGTTTGGTCCCATTTTGTAAGATCTTCTTTGGTTTTCCACGGCTTACTTTATCCCTGGTTTAATGTTTCAAATATATTTCAAGTAAACAAGCGTTTAAATATCAGCTCGAAGGACCATAATTATGGTAAGGGTTTACTTTACAATTGATTTGTTACAATGATTAAATATTGAAACGTTTGTTACAGACGCCAAATTTACATATGAGACACGAAAACACAAATACCTACTGAATTACAGTTACATTACAGTTCAAAATATTTTTATTATTATGTAAGTACTACGGGACTAATCGCGCACTAAAAATTACGAGATAAATAAATACCTCATCATCCCGACGTTTCGACCGAGTTGCATCAATCCGAGTTGCATAATAATAATGTGTTTAAATCGCGTAAGTTTAAAGCCAACATAATATTTTTATTTACAAGTAACTGCTTAGGATTTATATATCTTCGTGTTATAGCGTCAATCAGCGGGTAAAGGCGGGCTAGTGCGGATAGCATGCAGATTTGCAGATTAGCTCACCGTAGACTGACAGCGCAGGAAATTACACGTAGCACCTCTACCACCTCGAGACAAAGGGCAAATGTCGGTGTGTTTTACTTAATCCTTATTTTCTTACTAATATCTGAAAACGACAGTGTATTACAATTTGTTGGTGTTTATTTGGCTCAACGCATAAGCATTGCCATTCAGCGTGGCAATGCAGCCAGCATGCTGGGCACTCTGCCAACTGGCAGTGGGTTTGAGCATTTGGATTATTTTTAGACCTTCAAAGGTCTGTGGATGATCCAATGCTTTTTGTGTAGTAGTAGTGTAGTTTTGCTGTAGTTAATACAGGCACTATTGTGCGTTTAAAAAAAATTGTTGGTTTGTTGGTATGTTGGTTTGTTGCTCTTTCACGCAGCAACGAATCAATAGATTGCTTGATTTTTGTCATGGACATAGTTTGAAAGACGGAAAGTGATATAGGCTACTTTTTACTCGTATCCCGATAACTTAAAGGTTCGTATGGGGTAGTACAAAAATCAAAATATCACACGAGTGATGCCGCGACCACAAACTAGATTAGGTACTCTATTGTATTGACTCAAAGCCCCACTATGAAGGCGCCATCGTAAATTTAAGCAACGTAAAAAGTGTTCTCTCTATCGAATGCCTAAAGTGAAAAAGAAACAGAAATATTATGTGTATAATTATATTGGCGCCTTAATAATTGGGCCTAAGATGTCATGATAATATGGCGAAAATAAAATAATGCAAGCCGATGACTGTAGATTTTGTTGATTTAAATTATATTATTAGGTATGTAAGGTAATTATATTATTAGGTATTACATTAGCTTGTATTAAAAACTGCGTTGAAATCTTATTTTTCAATCGAATGTTATGAGGTATGAATTAGTACCTATGATATTTTAGAATTTACTGACAAACTAACAGATAAACAGAAACATCAAACTTAGTACACCTTGGTGGTTAAACTTAGATTTAGAATATAAATAAATCTAGAGTAAGTCGACTCTTAGTAAAAAAAAAAGTTATGTTTAGAAACGTATGTTTTTAAATAATCAAATTGTAACGATCCTGGTCGCGAAACCAAATTGTAACGATCCTGGTCACGGCACCAAATTGTAACAATCCCTAGCCTAACCTAATTAACCTCGTTTATAAACCTAAGAAAAGTAGAAACTATTTTAAGAAACCTGTCTAAAAATAAAATGTCAGAGAAAATGATTATAGAACCTTGATTTGCTTTCAATGAATCCTAGCTTTATGACAAACTAGCTATGCGTCCTGATTCCACCTGATTGTGAACAAATTATAAATTGAACCTCATGAAATAAATATCCTAAAATGTTAAGAATGCATTAAATATCGATACAGATATTCAATAAGATCTCAGCTTACTATTTGTATTGATAAATAATAAGAAATATGAATACTAACATTTTCGAACTTCTGAAGTTCACAACGAAATAATTCTCACCTAGCGCCGTCTGCTTTATTAGTTTTCTGCTGTGAGATTCCTATCCTAATTATCTAATTTACTTACCTACTTGTACGTTAGTTTGGCCAGTGGTCGTCTTGTGGTAGATCCTGCGTTATAGACCGCATAAACCCTAGGTAAAGGTGATTCGAAATACATAACTACCTGATTGATTAATATATAACTACCTATTGATAATTGGCCTAAGTTCAGAACAAAAACCCTATGTTTTACCTATTTTGAACTTCTAAGAACTTGAAAGTAAATTACCAATCTCAGAGTGAAATGCAGTACCTAACTAATGTCTCAAGAGCTATATAGAAATAGTGATTCTAGAGCTTCTCTGTTATATGTGGTGTTAATTTAGAATATTTGTGTATAACGTAAATAAGCTTCAATAAAGCTAGGTATAAAATATTAATTTAGTTGCTTAAGAAAATATTAGACATGAGATGAGAAGGAAATTCCATTAAATTAGTACTTTAGAACAAAGAAACTCTATTATTGAACTAATATTATTATCAAACTACGAATATAATAAAAGATTGGAATGCCAGAAAGAATAGTATTAATTTATTTCTGACAATTAATTTTAACATTTTAAATTTATTCAATTTTATTTAGGTATCAGAGATTTATTTTATTTTATTTTTATCTCTGATTATTTAGTCATGGCGCTCGAGAGAGCTGAAAACCATGAAAATGACTCTACTCTGCTTTCGTAAATCTAACGCCATCCTGGAAAAAGAAAGCAGGAAAGAAAACCAGGAGTCGCGAGTGTGTCAGTAGTCATCTTATCTACATCACTTCATAAATTCAGGAAAATCATAAAAACTTGCATTAATTCCAGAGTGTTCTCAAGAAAAACTCCAAGATTACTATAGATAAAGGTTCGAGAATCGACTTCGCCTTATAAAATAATATTCAAATCAATAAGCTTTCAATAGCTTTATTTCAAAGTGATCAGAATTTACACTCTTATACGGACACGGGAAATCCCTCCATTTCGGAAATGAGAAACACTGGCCCAAGCTCTATCTGGCTTCAAGAGTTCTGCACACTAATGAAAATACAGCATTGATCGAGTAGCACTTACGGCTAGTATTAAAATAATGAGATGTAGCAATAATAAGATATAGCAATAGTCGACTCTTCAATCCCCATAATATAAATAAATGACATTTTATCTATGAACACTCTGTCCTTCGCAAATTGTACGAGTAGGTAAAGCACGTCATATCTGGAAATTTCTCAATTTCTGGAGATTCTCAATCCGCATAGAATATAATATCTTAAGATTTTATGTTCACAAATAGTCGAAGTAGAAAAAGACAAATAATTAAAACATTTGTAATTCATACATAGAATCATAAAGGGCGAGAGTTAGAAGCTTCTATCTTCTACTCGTGAGTAAATGCTCAATGAAGGATAGTTTCGTCAGTAATATGTTACTTCTATAGAGTACTGTATGTTCTATAGAGTAGGAAACATCGTAAGTCAACTTATGCAAGACCGCCATAGGAACCTGAAGATGTATGCGTATTTATCAACCCGCAACAGGTCAGAGTAGATAATATTGCCTTGTTTCTGTGGTGTAGCGTAGCGTCGTAAGCAACTCGTTCATACTCATAAAAGAATAGTACGTGTGAGAATCCTCCATACCGCATCGTTTCAGTAAGGCGGATATAGGCCTATCTCCATATGATAGACCTCCTCTTTTCATCTGATGTCCATTTGTATATTAATACAACAGTAAATCATCCAAAAGTCCAATGCAGTACTGATCTGGCCGACTCGCAGGAACATCATCTGCTGAACAATTCTATACCTACTATGACATATCTATTTAAAAAGTGACACGATTATACGAAACCAAATCCTCTAGGAACATCCTCGTCCTTCGATCGAAAACAACTTTCTTCCAACTTCCACTTTTTAGACCAGGAACAAAATTCTCCTAGTTAGTAAACTCTTCTCTGCTCTTCTTTTCTCTAAATCTTGCGGTACAAAACTAAAAATATCCTAAAAAATGAAATATTCCAACATTTTCCTATAATTTTCTCAAGTCAAGTCCCCCCTGTCAGTCCCGTCAAATTCTCTCTGTTCTTTTTTTTCTCTTATTTTAAATTCTCAATTTCTGCAAAGAGTTTTCATACCTAGATTGAAGTTCTGTTGCTTTTCTAAAATGTATTTATTTTCCTGCTTGTTTGTAAATCATTTGAATGGAAAGTTTCTTTATATAATACTAGAAATAATTATATCCTCATGTGAGAGACTCCTGACATACAAGAATGCCTTCTTTCTATGCCCAATTACTCAGATGTGGACGATCAAACCATCTGAGGTTTGTTACAGCACCCCCCAAAATTTTCGCAGATGAAAAGATGTTGGTAAACATCTAAATCGAAGTAAATTTTCCTAAAAAAAAAATACAATAACTTTAAATTTAATCAAGTGCAAAATTGTATTTTTCAAAATTCGAGTTCCAACAATAAAATTATATGTTTAGAATGTAAATGTATCCCTACTACAATATGCGAAAATGTTTTTAAACCAGTCTACAGATAATCGTCATAAAACCTCCTGCTCTCAGTTTGATTACATATCTACCATGAAGAAAAATCGCCTTCCCCACTAAATTGTTATAATCTGCAAGGAAGTTCTGGTTCGGTGACAGAAACGGAGCCCTCGTAAGGGAATTCTGTTTTGAGGTAGAACCGACCTGAATGGTCGCATGTTGAGTAGTCTCAGCGAACCAATCTTCCGTTCGGAGATTTTCCCAACATACCCCTTCCAAACTACACGAATTGTCCATGAAAAAGGAAAATAATTCCGCATGGCATCAATGTCCCGCCAAAAGTGAATAGTTTAATTCCAACTATCTATAAACTGGAGCATGTGCAGTGTATCAATTCAGAGTTTCCTACCTTGTAGAGTAAAAGATCCTTATGAAATCAACTTATGTTGATGAATTGCCTGCTGGCCTACTCCTAACACCACACTCCTTCATAAAGATCTATTTGTTCAAGTGATTGCCAAAACTCGAACCCTGACAAACCGCTTCAAATCCCAGCAATGCTATTGTCGTTTAGTCCCTCTTGTACTGATTTAATTTTGTCAGTCAATGTCAGTCATATTCGTAACAATATTCTTTTTTTACTATTTGTCTTCCCTAATTATCGCAAAACGCCTTTCACTATCTTCACGCCAACTTCACGACGTAGCATCACCATTTGAACTCAAAGCGAGCCAATATTTGCACATTCCCCATTACACCCTATAGCAAAATATTAAAACACATCCACACCCTCGTAATAAACTTCTACCTCACTGTCCTTACTAAAATATTAACAAGTTGGAGGTTAATTTTTAATTGAACCTCAGTTAACTTTTTAATTATCCTGTTTTTTTTTTTTGTTAAATATGCAGCCTCGTGCTTACTTTCTTGCTTGCATTTATTTACCTAAGAAACTCTCACGTATTCTCATATATTTTAACAATGTGCAAATAAAATTAAATGTCAAAATGTTCACTAAAGAAAATTAATTTTCCAAATTGTTTTTAGTTATAACAGCCTACAGAATGGCTTCACCCACTAAAAAAATTGAATTAGATAATAATGTGTCAATATGCCCAAGTTTCCAAGTAAGTAAAATTTACACTCTTCTAGTGGAAAGGATCTCTTCCATATGGTTAGAGAAACCAATTCCTGGCGCGGCATTGCTTGGCCATGAGAGTTCTACATACTCGAATCCCGACATATCTCCACGCGTACAATTTTTGATAATGATTAATATTTTGAAACATAAGTTCAGCCATTCTATCGAGCTCACACTCTATTTCCTTCAAACTAGCAAATCATCTTTGAATTCTTTAATGAACATTTAAAATCAATTTTTCAATATGAACACGAACATGAACTTGATTTTTATGTCGCAAGTCTTTTATTGTTAATAATGTGCTATTTTAATTTTCTAATAATATTCATTTTTGTTATCTTGACATAACTGATTTCTAAACATCTAGCAAAAGTATACAAAAGAACTTTAATTTAATTTGAGATAAAGAAAACTATTTGTTGGTTTACTTAGTTTAGTTTTCAGTATCATTGCTCACTTCAATCAATAAAACAGAATTGAAATCTACGTTATTGCATTACATTCACTTACTTTGGCTTACACTGAACATCTTAAATCAAGTATTCTCACAGCATTGTTTTAATCCGTTACGTAATTAGCTAACCAGTAAAAGATACGCTGACAGCAAGAGTTGATTTGATTGATGATCGACTATTTAATAACCCAGCAATATGTTATTATTTTAAGTGCAATAACTATTACAGTTTACCTGAATATTAAGACTTTGAATATTCGCTGAAAATTTAACTAACACCTGTTTATATTTATTATAACTGATGTCTAAGAATAATAATAAGGTTTACCTACTATATGAAAGGATTGAGCAAATGTTCCACCCCCCCGACTAGAATTTCCTTGCTTTAATTTATAAACCTACCTTTTATTTGCTCAACTCTTTCGTCCCTTTTTTCTGAATCGCGAAAAGTCTGCGTTTGACCATCAACTTTCCTGATGATAAACACCTTGCGGATGCAGATGAAGCTCACTGAGCTAAAAGATACCTATTCACACTAAATACTCCTATTTTTTTAGCAGTTATATTGTATTACTTGGGTTTTAGTTTATTTGATTGAATTTATTTACTAAACCTAACTTTTATCTCTTTAAAACCGACTAATTATTTGATAATACAACCCCCCGTTTAGAAAACTCTTTTTACTCTACTTATTTAAACAATTAAATTAAACTTCCCTTCTTTACGCCTTTCCAGATATTAATCTGACAAATTATGTTATCTCCCAAATCATCTCATTTTAAATAAAATTATTTAACCGCTCAATAGTTTTGCAATAATTATTCAGCTTATCATAACCTCAAACTATAACTGATAGATTTCCAATAAAATACATTTTTAACGTATCTTTCACTGTTAATATACTTCGATATAATTTTGATGCTAACCGAATGCTTATTATTATCTACTATTCGATCTATTATATTTTTGATGCAAGAGAAATAGACCTCTAAATATTTATGCCATCCCAATTAATACAAGTACACAATGTAGATTAACCCTATGTTTATTTTATTTAATAACATCTCTAATTTTCCTGTATTCAATTTATATGGAATTAGTATAACAGCCTGTTTGTTAGATTGAATTATTAAATTGATCTGGTTGCTAACTTTCTGTAGTAAAAGGAGTAAAATACTAATGTCAAACAAATAAAAGTCATCCCGTAACCTACTAAAACAAATCTCTATCAATGAAAAATATTTAAAATTTTATTACTTTGATTTACAACGTCGATAGATTGTTAAGTATACTCTACCCTCGGTTTTCTAGTCTGTAATAAATTATATAACCAAATCAGCTCCCTGAGTTTCCTATTTTAAAATATTAATAATATACTTTAAAGCATAATTACTAATCACATCTTTTATTATAAATTGAAAATATTTACTATCTACAATTATTCAAGCTATACTTATACATGAAGCAATAAATTATATTATAAACACTAAACTACTATACCATATTTACTACAAACACATTACATGAGTGATGAATGATCCTTGGTTAGACCCCTCATTTTTGTAACCTGAACCAAATAATTACCCATGATACAAAATGCTTGCTATTGTTTGCAGTCTGTTTTTAAAACAAATCACCCCCCAACGTTTTAATCTGTTAATACCCAAAGATAATGATTAACCTGAAAATTAATGAGATATTCGTTACCTTGTCTAATGAACTCGCGATTGAAATTATTACGTAAACCTAGTTATTACTAACCTACAAATTTCGAATCACCATCGTCTCCATTTCACAGCAACAAATTGTGTTCAGATAGTCTGACTACTGAACACAGTCTTATATTAACCGAATTGACCTTGCCTAAACAAGGTTATACTAACAAATCAAATATTTCTGAGTTCCGACTATGTTCTATTTTCACGAAAATATTTTAAATCTATTTTTATGATAAAACGAATCATTTCTATTGCTAATCCTGGTCGCGGCCAACCAATTGTAACGATCCTGGTCGCGAAACCAAATTGTAACGATCCTGGTCACGGCACCAAATTGTAACAATCCCTAGCCTAACCTAATTAACCTCGTTTATAAACCTAAGAAAAGTAGAAACTATTTTAAGAAACCTGTCTAAAAATAAAATGTCAGAGAAAATGATTATAGAACCTTGATTTGCTTTCAATGAATCCTAGCTTTATGACAAACTAGCTATGCGTCCTGATTCCACCTGATTGTGAACAAATTATAAATTGAACCTCATGAAATAAATATCCTAAAATGTTAAGAATGCATTAAATATCGATACAGATATTCAATAAGATCTCAGCTTACTATTTGTATTGATAAATAATAAGAAATATGAATACTAACATTTTCGAACTTCTGAAGTTCACAACGAAATAATTCTCACCTAGCGCCGTCTGCTTTATTAGTTTTCTGCTGTGAGATTCCTATCCTAATTATCTAATTTACTTACCTACTTGTACGTTAGTTTGGCCAGTGGTCGTCTTGTGGTAGATCCTGCGTTATAGACCGCATAAACCCTAGGTAAAGGTGATTCGAAATACATAACTACCTGATTGATTAATATATAACTACCTATTGATAATTGGCCTAAGTTCAGAACAAAAACCCTATGTTTTACCTATTTTGAACTTCTAAGAACTTGAAAGTAAATTACCAATCTCAGAGTGAAATGCAGTACCTAACTAATGTCTCAAGAGCTATATAGAAATAGTGATTCTAGAGCTTCTCTGTTATATGTGGTGTTAATTTAGAATATTTGTGTATAACGTAAATAAGCTTCAATAAAGCTAGGTATAAAATATTAATTTAGTTGCTTAAGAAAATATTAGACATGAGATGAGAAGGAAATTCCATTAAATTAGTACTTTAGAACAAAGAAACTCTATTATTGAACTAATATTATTATCAAACTACGAATATAATAAAAGATTGGAATGCCAGAAAGAATAGTATTAATTTATTTCTGACAATTAATTTTAACATTTTAAATTTATTCAATTTTATTTAGGTATCAGAGATTTATTTTATTTTATTTTTATCTCTGATTATTTAGTCATGGCGCTCGAGAGAGCTGAAAACCATGAAAATGACTCTACTCTGCTTTCGTAAATCTAACGCCATCCTGGAAAAAGAAAGCAGGAAAGAAAACCAGGAGTCGCGAGTGTGTCAGTAGTCATCTTATCTACATCACTTCATAAATTCAGGAAAATCATAAAAACTTGCATTAATTCCAGAGTGTTCTCAAGAAAAACTCCAAGATTACTATAGATAAAGGTTCGAGAATCGACTTCGCCTTATAAAATAATATTCAAATCAATAAGCTTTCAATAGCTTTATTTCAAAGTGATCAGAATTTACACTCTTATACGGACACGGGAAATCCCTCCATTTCGGAAATGAGAAACACTGGCCCAAGCTCTATCTGGCTTCAAGAGTTCTGCACACTAATGAAAATACAGCATTGATCGAGTAGCACTTACGGCTAGTATTAAAATAATGAGATGTAGCAATAATAAGATATAGCAATAGTCGACTCTTCAATCCCCATAATATAAATAAATGACATTTTATCTATGAACACTCTGTCCTTCGCAAATTGTACGAGTAGGTAAAGCACGTCATATCTGGAAATTTCTCAATTTCTGGAGATTCTCAATCCGCATAGAATATAATATCTTAAGATTTTATGTTCACAAATAGTCGAAGTAGAAAAAGACAAATAATTAAAACATTTGTAATTCATACATAGAATCATAAAGGGCGAGAGTTAGAAGCTTCTATCTTCTACTCGTGAGTAAATGCTCAATGAAGGATAGTTTCGTCAGTAATATGTTACTTCTATAGAGTACTGTATGTTCTATAGAGTAGGAAACATCGTAAGTCAACTTATGCAAGACCGCCATAGGAACCTGAAGATGTATGCGTATTTATCAACCCGCAACAGGTCAGAGTAGATAATATTGCCTTGTTTCTGTGGTGTAGCGTAGCGTCGTAAGCAACTCGTTCATACTCATAAAAGAATAGTACGTGTGAGAATCCTCCATACCGCATCGTTTCAGTAAGGCGGATATAGGCCTATCTCCATATGATAGACCTCCTCTTTTCATCTGATGTCCATTTGTATATTAATACAACAGTAAATCATCCAAAAGTCCAATGCAGTACTGATCTGGCCGACTCGCAGGAACATCATCTGCTGAACAATTCTATACCTACTATGACATATCTATTTAAAAAGTGACACGATTATACGAAACCAAATCCTCTAGGAACATCCTCGTCCTTCGATCGAAAACAACTTTCTTCCAACTTCCACTTTTTAGACCAGGAACAAAATTCTCCTAGTTAGTAAACTCTTCTCTGCTCTTCTTTTCTCTAAATCTTGCGGTACAAAACTAAAAATATCCTAAAAAATGAAATATTCCAACATTTTCCTATAATTTTCTCAAGTCAAGTCCCCCCTGTCAGTCCCGTCAAATTCTCTCTGTTCTTTTTTTTCTCTTATTTTAAATTCTCAATTTCTGCAAAGAGTTTTCATACCTAGATTGAAGTTCTGTTGCTTTTCTAAAATGTATTTATTTTCCTGCTTGTTTGTAAATCATTTGAATGGAAAGTTTCTTTATATAATACTAGAAATAATTATATCCTCATGTGAGAGACTCCTGACATACAAGAATGCCTTCTTTCTATGCCCAATTACTCAGATGTGGACGATCAAACCATCTGAGGTTTGTTACATACTGCAGCGAAATTTCAGTGGTCCTACAATTCGTTCATAAATAGTAAAAAACTGATTCTTACAGGACCGGGATTTGAACCACCAACACCTAAAATGATTGTTCTATCACCAGGCCACGACGATGTTTTCACGTTTTTATTAATGTAAAATTTTATCACAAGGTTTAGTTTGGAAAAACCCATTTATCTTAGATAACAATCTATCTATCCAAGCAGTTGATATCAAAACAAAAGATAAGTGGTAGTAAAGATTTATTAAAAAATACTTATAAGTTAACTAACATAAGAATGCTAATTTTTAGCCGACTTCCAAAAAGGAGGATGTTCTATGTTCGTGGGTATGTATTTTTTGTGTATGTTCATCGATATTTTTGACAATTGTGAACCGAATCGAAAAAATATTTTTAGTTCGAAACGGTATACTCCCAAGGTCCCATTTAAATTTTACAGAAATCGGCTGATCCGTTTTTGATAAATCAACAATAATGTAAGCAATTCGAGCGAAATATTCGAATTTGTACACGATGGAAGGCGGTTTTGCCATTTTTTGCAAATAATAATAATGTCAATGAAAGTTCAAACTACTCATCTTATAGGTTCTATCATCGTACGTAGGTAATTGTTATAATCATCATCTTAGCCAACTATGTCATTCAAAATAGTTTTATTATCTATACTGTATTGTACCGGCTTTTTAATTCTGAACATAGGTTCGCCCACACAACCCGATTGGACCATATCTGCCAAGCTGGCCCAGTGCGGGTTAGTTAGAGGATTCACATAGGCCATTGTATTTTTACAATTTTTTTTTTTATTTTAGTTTCACCTGTCCCGATGTCTGTCTGTCGGTCTGTAATCAAATCTTGCAAGTTAAATTTGATCCACTTCCTGGTTACCGATTGAGGTAAAATTTTGCATTCATGTGTAAATCTCGTGACAACGCAATATTTTAATGACATGGTGCTGATCTAATGATGGAGCTGGAAGGTGGCCAAAGGAACTTAGCAATGTCTATCTTAGTCTAGTTAGTCTACTTAGCAATGTCAATTACTTAATGTCAAATCTGTACTACATTTTTCTTATTCAATTTTTTCTTATTTTCTAATTCTAATGTTCAAAATAAAAGCAAAAACCTAAATAAATATGTACACAACAAAATATTGTTCCTTGAGTAGGAACTAGTTTCCAAAACAAGGGGTCCCTACACCCAGTTTGGCAGCTAGAGCCTCCGAAAACTTGATGTGCTTTCGTAAATAAATACTTTTTGAATTTGAATTTGAATGAAACGGTCTTGGCGAGTAGTTTGTCTTTCAATGGTAACCAGGGTCTGATGATGAAGCTGGAATGTGGTCAAAGGAACTTTGTAATGAAACGACGCAACCCTATCGAGTTTCTGCTCGTTTGATTCGTCTTGGCGAGTATGTACTTGTTTAGTAAAAGCTTGTTTTAAAAGCTTGCTTTTTACGAAATTGATGTACTATGTTTTCTAGACGGAACAGCTAGTATTTTTTCATATAGCTAGACTTATATTTAAACAATATTTAATTATAATTTGATTCCAACATAATTTCTGTGTTAAGTGTAAAGTTTTCTAACCTGCTACCTGCTTGGTCAGGAATTTGAATTCCCTGGGGAAAACAGAAATATGTGGAGAATAAAAAGGATTTTTTCCTATTTTTGTAAGATCGTAGAAAAGGATATTGATTTTATGACTAATCATGGCTACTCTCTAATATTTATCCTAATAGAGGTGCAATATGTAGTAGTTCTACATATTTTAAATCGAATAGTTTATTCGTTTTAGTAGAGCAGAGAAACGAAAATAAAAATTGAAACATGATTTTGTACGGTTTACAAATAGGGTATAGGCACTGGTTGTGGCCATCTTAGTATCATTTGAGACCACTTTGAATTTTAAGGATTTATAAGACAATTGTACGTTAAAATAATATTATTCAAGAAATTTTCAAACATTTAGATTCAAACTAACAATATTTGTGTTGTTACATTGTTTATAATTATCATTTATGCAATAATTTTGACACGAAATGGCCACAACCGGGTCATTGGCCACAACCGGTACACCAACTATACAGGGTTATTTCTAATCAATTAGCATCCTTTTAGGGGCTTGTTCTGTACATCAAAACTAACAACTTTTGTTCAGCGATTTTTGTCAAAACCCAAAAAAAAATTTGTTGTTCCATACAAAAATATCGTTCACCCTCGACAAAACTTATGGAACAGCTGATTTTTTTTTAGTTTTTACAAAAGTTGTTAGTTTTGATGTACAGAATAAGCCCCTAAAAGGATGCTAATTGATTAGAAATAACCCTGTATATGGAAAAAAATTACGACAGGTTTTGCTTTTGTCATTTTATAGGAGTAGGTAGACTGCAAAAATGGCTAAGTACGAGTATATCCCGTAAGGCAGTACCTCGAGGCAGTACCACGGATTCAAACTGATTGCAATGAGTTAAATCCAACTCGGTAACCTTTTTTTATCGCGAATTGGTCCGCGCTTGACCACAAACTCGCCTGATGGTAAGCGACGTTGTGGTCGAAGATGAAGCACGCAGACCTAGAAGGTACCTATTCACTCTGACCTTGAAAAGCTTTAGATTATATCTCTAAGGAAACAGGAAAGCAGGAAGACTGTTCCATTCCCTGGCGGTACGAATCAGAAATGTTAAGTCAAACCGCTTCGTACGTATCGAAGGAAAGACGACAGTGTAGGGGTGGTAATGTGGCGTCTTCCTACTTGTCCTGTAGTAAAAAGGGGATGGTGTGATAAGGTCGTGCAGCTCAGATGCACACTCTCCGAAATGAATCCTAAGCTACTAAGCTCTGGCATAGATTAAATGCAACTGTAGCTCGGTAGAATAAAAATGAATGTTTGTGTGTGAGGCTGAAATGATGATAATGTTACGAGATGGGTTCTTGGATAATCAGTTAAAACGCCGATTGTTCACTTTGCACTTTATTGCACAAAATCACAGTACACACGACACAACTGGTTCGCACAAACACTTCACACTGGCACTGAAATTCACACAACTATTCACTTTACAATCACTGGTACCGCACTTGAACACGAGATGTTTTCACTCCGGTATAAAACGCGATAACTGCCACAAACGAAAACCATCGCCCTATTTATATCGGAATAAGGGTTCTCTAGAAATCTGTAGAATATTCGGTGCCATTGTGACTGACAAAGTAAACAAGTGTAAAGTTCGAGAAACCCTATTGTTCCTAATTATTACGGAAACACCACAAAAAATCTAACAAACAACAAACAATAGACGCGACACAAAGGCCGGTGCCGCCTGAGTCATAAAACCATAAATCCCGCGGTTAAACAACTAGCCGTCGTACCGCGCGCGGCCACAGATTAATAAATAGTTACTAACGGCGTGGCCTACTGCGTAACACCACCTCCTCCCAAGACATGCTCGTCCCGAGCATCGTTGCATCCGTGATATCGCGCCAATCGATCCACATGAACTATTTTGGGGGCACCTCGAGGTCCTTTCTGTATGCGGAACGTCACGTCGTTGATCTTGGTCACCACTCGGTACGGTCCATCCCATTTGGCTTGTAGCTTTGGAGACTTTCCTTTGCTGCGTATGGGATTGTGCAGCCATACCATAGAGCCTTCCTCGAACCCAGGATTGTTAGCCCTTCTGTCGTATCGAGTCTTCATTCTTTCAGATGCTTGCTGGCCATGCTCTCTAATGTGCTCATAGATGTCGTTCATCTTGTTCCGGAGGTCACTGGCGTACTCAGTTATGGGTTGTGGGGAATCCGGTGGAATGCCAGTTATTAAGTCGGCTGGTAGCCGTAATTCACGTCCAAAATTGGCAAAAGCGGGAGTGACATTTGTGCTCTCATGAACAGCACTTCGGTATGACAACAAAAATGGCTGGATATGCTTGTCCCAATCTCGTTGTTTGCTTCCGACTACTTTTGCCAGGTACCTCTCCAGAGTTTGGTTGAATCGCTCCACCATTCCATCTGATTGCGGGTGGTAAGACGTTGTCCTTGTTTTGTGTGCACCCATTAACCGGCACGTCTCTTGAAACAGCTGAGATTCAAAATTTCTGCCTTGGTCACTGTGGATTTCCAATGGTACTCCAAATCGACAGAATACTTCATGCACCAATTTGTCTGCTATCGTCGATGCCTCTTGGTTCGGAATTGCGAAGACTTCCGGCCACTTGGTGAAGTAATCCATGACGACAAGGAAGTACTTGTTGCCACTTTCACTCACAGGAAATGGTCCGGCCACATCCAGTGCGATTCGCTCCCATGGTGCTCCAACATTATACAGCTTTAATGCTCCTCTGCTGCGGGTATGCGGACCTTTCACTGATGCACAGCTCGTACATTTCCGTACCCAGTCTTCTACGTCATCTCTGCAGTTGATCCAGTAAAACCTTTCTCGAATTTTCAAGAGTGTCCGTTTCACACCCAGATGTCCTCCCGAAAACCCTTCGTGGTACAGCTTCAAAACTTCAGGTATCTTTGCTCTGGGTACAACCATTTGGAGATGGCACTGATTGCCACGAGCATTTTCCCATTTTCGGCAAAGTACTCCCTCCTGAAGCACCAGACTATCCCATTGCGCCCAATAGCTCTTTGTCGTAACACTCATTGAAGCAATAGCACTCCAGTCTGGCTTAGGGGCATCTGATTCCATCCATTCAAGAATTGGCTTGATGTCGGCGTCTTCTTCTTGTGCAACCTGAAGGGTTTCTTTCCATTCGTCACCGATGTCAGCTTTGAGCATTCTGACGGGCACTGAATCTTTCGACTCATGTCTTGAGCAATGCTTGCAGTCCTCTGAGCATGGCCTTCTTGACAGTGCGTCCGCGTTGCCATGAGATTTTCCACTGCGATGCTCCGTGGTGAAGTCAAACTCTTGTAGTTGCTCAATCCATCTTGCCACTTGGCCTTCGGGATCCTTAAACTGTAGTAGCCACTTAAGAGCAGCGTGGTCGGTCCTCAGATGGAATTTTCGCCCGAGCAGGTACTTGCTAAAATGTCGCAATGTCTTCACCACTGCAAGTAACTCTTTTCTGGTCACACAGTAGTTCCTTTCCGGCTTGGACAGGGATTTGCTGAAATACGCAATCACCACTTCTTGGTCTCCTTTCCTTTGTGACAGTACTCCTCCAATGCCGGTGTTGCTGGCGTCAGTGTCCACGATGAACTCGTTCTCTGTGTCCGGGAAGCCAAGAATAGGCGTATTACAAAGTCGCTTCTTTAGCTCTTGAAAAGCTGCGTCGCAATTTTCATCCCAGAGGAAGGGTCGTTTTTCCTCAGTCAGTCTATGCAACGGCTTGGCTATGTCAGCAAAGTTCTTCACGAATCGCCTGTAGTAGGAGCATAAACCCAAGAATGCTCTAACTTCCGTCTTGTCTTTTGGCACAGGCCAATCCTTGACAGCACTGACTTTTCCTGGATCCGTCTGTACGCCAGCTTCGGAAATCACATGTCCCAGGAAATTCACTTGCCTCTTGAAGAAGGAACATTTCTTCGGACTCAGCTTGAGATTGGCTGCGCGAATCTTAGTCAATACTCGTTCCAGGTTTTGCAGATGGTCTTCGAAGGTTTTTCCCACAATTATGATGTCGTCCAAATAAACTAGGCATGCATCTCCAATCAGTCCCGCGAGCACTAACTCCATTAGTCTTTCGAACGTAGCGGGCGCGTTGCATAATCCAAACGGCATCACGTTGAATTGCCACAGGCCTTTTCCCGTCGAAAATGCGGTCTTCTCTTTATCTTTAGGATCTATTTCCACTTGCCAGTATCCGCTCTTCAAGTCCAGCGTAGTGAACCACTTCATACCTGTCAGTGTATCTAACGTGTCATCAATCCTCGGCAAAGGATAGCTGTCTTTCTTCGTTACGTCGTTGAGTCGTCGATAATCAACGCAGAACCGCATACTGCCATCCTTCTTTTTCACTAGAACCACTGGCGAACACCACGGACTGGATGAAGGTTCTATCACACCATTGCGTGCCATGTCTTCGATCATTGACTCAACTTCTTTTTCTCGAGCCACTGGTATCCTTCTTGGCCGCTGTCGAATCGGTGACACGCTTCCTGTATTTATTGTGTGCTTCACTAATCCAGTCTTCCCGTTGACAGCATCATCGAGAGCAAATATGTCGGTGTAGCGCTGCAGCATCTTCTTTGCCATCAGAAGTTCTCTTTCGGTCAGGTCTTTACGGGAATCTTCTAATAGCGTTGACACGTTGTAACTCCCAGCACAGTTGTATTTCTCCTTTGGTTGTTCTTGGCATCTGCGCATCCAGTCTACTTCTTCACAAGTACCAATTGGGGTTCCTCCTTTGATGAGTTGTTCCTCGTTACTTGTGTTGAGCACACGCACCATAGCGGTATTAGTAGTCCTCACCAGAGTTCGGGCCAATAACCATGGTTGATCACCTTCCGACTGTTCTATTAGCACACATCGTCGTTGATGTCCCAACTTCGGCGGTAATCTAACTGCCACAATGGTCTCCGATCTAGGTGGAAGAACTGTTCTCTGCAGACAATAAACCTTTCCTGATGTGGCGCCTTCCATGAAGATTTCTTCTCTTCCACACTTCAAGATTCCTTGGTTGACGTCTATCTCGCAATGATGTTCTCGCATGAAGTCAAGACCCAGAATGCAATCGTCGACTATATCAGCCACAATGACTTTGTGTTGGAAAGTTTTCTCACCCAACTTTAACTCCACCAGCTTCTCTCCTCGGACGGATATGTGCTGACCGGTCGCTGTCAGAAGTTGAACTGTTTTGCAGCTTTCGAAGTTCGGAAGAAAGCGCTTAGCCAGTCGGGAACTGATGACAGTGCGAGAAGCTCCTGTATCCAATGTCAGCTTGCAAGAAGTTCCATTGATGGCACCATTGATGATCAAGCTGTTCCCATCGTGAGCTTGTGAGATCAAAATCTTTGGCTTTTCTGGCCCGGATAACACTCGCCATTTTCCGCTTTCTTCAGCAGGTCGTTTATTCCTCCATAGTGAATGCGTTGCCTCGCGATCCTTCCGTTCTTCCAATAGTCGATCGTCCCTGGTTCGGCATGGCTTTGGGCAATTCTGCCATAAATGGCCTCTCTCTTCACAGTTGTAGCATCTTGGGCCAAACCTCGTACGATGTGACGCTTCTTTAACTTCCCTTAAGTGTTGAACATCTCTCGCTGGATTTCGTACAGCTTCCACTTCCAAGGCTTGGGCCAAAGCTTCCTTTAGTGTTTTGTGATGCCCGAGTTTCACTGCAGTTCTAACTTCGAAGTCTGCTATCCCGTTAGAAAACGCTTCCACTAGATGCTCGTCGTTGGGTAACGGTGCTGACTGATAAGCCTTCCGGAACAGTTTCTCCACTTCGACAGCCCACTGCTGAAGACTTTCGTTGCGACGTTGCACCCTGTTCTTTAACTGCGCTCTGTACACACGCTCCAGGTGCTCATCACCGTAGCGACTCTCCAACATTTCCATCAATTTATCGTAGGTCACTTCCTTGCCCACAGCATCAAGAATACTCAGGGCTTCATCGCGAAGGCTCATTATGAGGGCGTTCTTAGCTTGGACCTTGTCCCATCCATTAGTCTGAACGGCGGCGTCGAATTGAATTTTGTAGGCTGACCATGACGATGCCCCGTCGAAAGGCGTCACTTTAATCTTCTGTGAGGCTGGCGTGAAGATTGTAGATGCAGCAGTTGCATTCCCAGACTTGATGACGTTCAACGTTTTCCTCACGTCGGCGATTTGTGTTTCCGCCTCGAAGATGCGAGATTCATACGCCTTCATCTTTGTATCGTGCTCCTTTACGCTGGTATCAAGCTGCTTGACCGTGTCCTTGACCTCTTTTATCTCCTTGCCCAAAGTCTTTTGCAAGCTTGAAAGCAGCTCTTCTTTTTGGCGAGCCTGTTCTTCTCTATTGCTGCGGGCCTGTTCTTCCAGTAGACGAGCCTGGTCTTCTTTGTTGCGATCAAACATCGACTGCATCATCGACATCATTGCAGCCATATTAAATGCTGTAGGGACAGCTGGTGATGCAGCAGGTGCCACAGTAGGTGCCGCAGCAGGTGCTCCTGGATATCTGGAGTCGTCGTTGGTTGCCTCGGACTCGCTGCCTTCCATTAACAGCGAATTATTTCCGAAGCGTCGTTGGTCGACCTCCTCCTGGCGGCGCTCCTGCTCCTCTTGTCGGCGCACTTCCTCCTGTCGGCGCTGACTCCGTGTGCGCGGCGTCTCTTCGTCGTATGGTGTTACCGGCATTTTCAATTATCCACCCTTCTGACACCAAATGTTACGAGATGGGTTCTTGGATAATCAGTTAAAACGCCGATTGTTCACTTTGCACTTTATTGCACAAAATCACAGTACACACGACACAACTGGTTCGCACAAACACTTCACACTGGCACTGAAATTCACACAACTATTCACTTTACAATCACTGGTACCGCACTTGAACACGAGATGTTTTCACTCCGGTATAAAACGCGATAACTGCCACAAACGAAAACCATCGCCCTATTTATATCGGAATAAGGGTTCTCTAGAAATCTGTAGAATATTCGGTGCCATTGTGACTGACAAAGTAAACAAGTGTAAAGTTCGAGAAACCCTATTGTTCCTAATTATTACGGAAACACCACAAAAAATCTAACAAACAACAAACAATAGACGCGACACAAAGGCCGGTGCCGCCTGAGTCATAAAACCATAAATCCCGCGGTTAAACAACTAGCCGTCGTACCGCGCGCGGCCACAGATTAATAAATAGTTACTAACGGCGTGGCCTACTGCGTAACAATAATAATTATGAATCAATATCAAACAACAATGTGTAAAAAACGTGATTATGATTCATATTAACGCGTGTCGCGGTCAACCGCTATACACTCGATCGACGAAAACTGGATCAACGCTGGCATCGAGTTACTCATACTCGGACAGGGTCATCTACAAGGGGGTTGGGTTCCGTAGACATAAATATATTGACTGAGTGAGCAAGTTGAAATAAATATCAGCGAACATCTTACACACGGTCTCTAACCCCAAACTATATAAGAAAAGCTTATGACATCGCATAGCAGAGACTGATACATTACATATTATTATAATTTTTGACGTTGTATAACTTTAATAATTTCACATCTTATCTATGGAAAAAGAAATATACTGATTTATTTTATTGTGATTGTACCATTTGTACTATTGTCGTATTTAATTGAATTGTAACATGACCAAATGAGAGTGATAAAACTACTGAGTACCTACTATCGTATCAATTCGTAATTCGAACGATGTAACGATACATAAATTCATACGTAATGACTTATCTATCAATTTTAGCATTGTTAATAGTCTTTATATTTCTTGATAGTGTTCGTTTTGGTAAACCCATTGTTATAATTCAAGGACGATTTCATTATTTTGCAAAAACATTCCTAGTCGTAATATTTTAAAAGGTCTATCCGATACACCTTCTTATAGACTCTATCGTCAATGTACAGGCTTATACCTACAAAGCAGTTAATGCATAATTGTTTATGTATTGTACCTTAAAATAAATATTTTTTGTTTTTGTTTTTATTTGAATTTTGCGGTTTATTCTTTGTCCTATGTAAGGATCTATAAAACCGTCCCACCCCTATCTATGACGGCCCATTGGGCAGGAAGTGTCGTGCTCATGTTAACCTGCGCTTGTGTTTCCACGACTCGACACACCGCTCTAAATATTAAAAAAAAAACCTGGCGCCAAGTATCAAGATATAATAAACATAACAATATAAATATAACAAAAGTCAACTGACGGGTGGCGACTAAAATACAAACAAGTAATAAAATGTTTACCATGTTTATTTTTTGTTTTTGACCATATCCAGGTTTCAAGGAAAGTATAGTAATAGGGTAAACCTACCTAGGGTGCCTACTCAAAATAAGATAAAATTGATATTTTGGAAACAACACACAACTCTTGAACAGTATGTTTCAAACCTCTTGAATTACAATAAATCCAGCTGCAGACACTATGTATACTCGTATTCATGTAGATATCTACGCCAAGAAATGTACCTAGGTACTTTACGTTTGTTTTCGATAAAGTCAGACAAAAAAGGAATGTGTAAACAGAACATATCTTTCTGGGGGTAAGATAAAATGCAGAAGCACAAATCATCATTACAACACATGCACATACCTAAGTAATTTCAGCACAATTAAAATGTAGCATGGAAAAAATTCCCACAACGAACGCTCAAAATGAACAAAACAATTGGGCTCATTGCTCACCTACCGCCAACGCGGCACCACTTGCATCAAGGATCAAACCCAAAAACAAACAAAACGACAACCTTACCACACGATAAAAATGGCAGTGTCACCGAACAACAATATTTCAAAAAAGTTAACGCAACAGACCTGTCAAAAAATTACTCAAAGATTCCAAACGAAATCGTCTTCAATCTTGAAACTTTTAGAGTCGAATTCTGCGTGGCATTCAACTTAGCTGTCCAGTCAATTATTATGAAAAAAACTGCCTTGTCTTTCTAATTACCAAGTGACGGGGACTGTCGACAAGGCGCAGAGATAAACAAATAAGATGATACTTTCCGGTCGAGGGACGAAAAAAGTTAAAAAATGGTGAAGCGCAATGTCATGGCTTTCGAGATTTGGACCCTCGTGGTCATAGAATACGTATTAGTTGGACATGATTTTAAAAACAGAATATGGAAGCAGATGCACAAGTCTATTAACGAAGTAAACGATGGGAACGAAAGTAGTCGAACGAGGTTGCCTAGGAAAGATGTTTACCATGTTTAATTTTAGTTTGACCATATCCTACCAGGTTTCCAAGAAAGTATAGCAAGCAAGTAAGTACTTAAGCATTAGATATGTAGGTACAGTTTGTGATCACCTATAAAATAGTGACGTTTCGAATACACATTTCTCATACGAATAACCAGAACGTGGAACGCTTTGCCTGAGTCTGTCTTTCCGCTAAAGTACAACAAAAGTCTTCAAATCTCGAGTAAATAGGTATCTTCTAGGTAAGCTAGTAGCTCTTTAGACCGTATTAAATGTATGTAGTCAAACGCAATCCTATTTAAAATAAAAAAGTGGAAGGAGTTTTCAAATACATACACGGTCGCTGTTCAATTGTTTTAGATACTATTCAGGTCAAACAAAGAAACTTACACGACAACACACAGACTTATTAAAAGGACGGCTCTAGAAAGCAAGAAAGAAATCTTATGTTTCCTAGAACAAAAATGAACACAGCGTGAACAATAAAATATGTCAAACCGAAGCTAAATGACGCCTGATATTTTCATCGCTAACAATAAAATCGTAAATGATTTCCACTGAAGTAGATATTGAGTATTTCTCTTGAGTTCCCTCTCTGCAAGTCCGTTCTTATTCTGGGTTGCTGTTTGAATATTAATATGGTAAGTAGTTAGCCAAGTTTGATTTTCGTGGCGGTTTTGATTATCAGCCGTTGTCATTCGTATGCCGATGATTTAGTTTTTACGTCTGTTGGTAGCGTACGCGGACAGAATATATTTGTACCTCTGATGACGACGCTTATATTTAATGCTATAATAATGTAACTAATAATTTAGTCAAAACGGTGGTATTAAAACCTATATATTACTAATGCTTTATTAATTTTTTTAATAACTTATACCACCTTTCAAAAAGATCAGATAGGTCGACGATTTCAGACCTATATTGCGTTTTTACGTGGATTAGACTAGCTTGAGACAGAGAACAATGGTAAAAGGCAGAAGAGTTCTGTACCTAGTAGCTGGGAGACGCAGGCTGAGCATGAGTAAGGTAGTAGGTATTAGGCCCAATTATGCAGGCGCCATCGTAAATAAATGTATTAAATATAAATAAATAAATATAAATACTAGCGGACATCTTACACACGGTCTCTGACCCTAAACTAAGCATAGCTTGTGACATGGCTGCCAGAGACTGATATACTACATATACATATTTTAAATACATACTTATATAGATAGTACCTAAATAACACCCAGACACAGAGCAAACACCTATGTTCATCACACAAATGTTTGCCCTGGGTGGGGATCGAACCCACGCTTCTTTGGCCCAGAAGTCAGGGTCACTAACCACTGAGCCACCGAGGCAGTAAATTTATTACCAACGTAAAAAGTGCTAACAGAAATATGCTAATTAGCTATTATAATTACGATAACGCTTTCATAATTGGGCCAATAGTCAACGGTTCAGGCATTTAAAATAAAAGAGTAAGGAGATAGGACATAACCCCTGCCAACGTCACCTACGTTTATGTAAAAATTGACAAAAGCAATGAAGCTTATTTTTCCGAACTCACAGTTCCTAATTTTCAACTTTGTTTCATACGTTTTCATCGTATTAAGCTTTACGAATGCTAAAGACAGGTCAACACCTCCGACAATAAAAATTTGAATTTTACTTACCTACCAGTTCGACCTATTATGCAGCACAGTACCTACTGCGCTCCAAGCGTAGTCCAACCACAAGGCGGACAAATGACCTGATGAAAATACCAAGCAAGATCACGCTGGAGCGACCTGATTACAAGCAGTCCTATTGGGAATCTACTAGGGAAGACCTATGTCATAACAGTGAACGTCTTACAGCTGAAAACCTGACAATGATAAAAAACATTGGAACTTAGAAACATTGGACATCAATCCGGAACATCAATTATTATTACTAACACTCAAATAACATAAAAACACTATCTGTAAATATACTAGAACAGATAGCACCGGCGCCGATAACAGATCGCCGATACCGCACCTGACATAGTAATCGGATTTATAAATGTTGATTCGAGAACTGATTCGTACGTAGCCTCGCGATAGCGATCGTAATCCTAAGTATGAATCGAAGCAATGCACCTTGAGTGTAAGTAGAGCTAACCATGTAACATGATAAGTTTTGACTTGAAATCTCAATGAATTTTTTATGTTGCTGAATTTTTGACCGACCAACCAAACCGGAAGAGGTACTCAATTCGACGCGTATATCTATAAATATAAAAATGAATCTGCGAAATACTACGCACATACTCGTAACTTCAGAACGGCTGGACCGATTTCGCTAATTCTTTTTTTATTGTGTTCGTTATAGCCAGGACAAAGTTTGTATCTAAAAAAATAAAAACAAATTTAATTCTAATTTTTCGAATTCGGTCACTTTTTGCCATCCTTATTTCAACCTGCTTTCCATCAAATACACATAATTTGGGGAACAAATACAAAGACAGTATGGCTGAAGACATTTTGCATAGGATATGCTTAACAGAAAATCCTGAACTTGAAATTTGCGCAGAAATACATACTGCATACTGCATACATCAGCAACTCGTTGTGTGTGTTTTTTTCGTTGTGAGTTGCTGAACGATCAAACTACCGTCACATCGCCTTTACTTCGGTGCGTCACGACGAGTATATAAGAAGCGCCGGCGCGGCGAGCCGTCATTCTTGCGAGTGAGCTCGAAGAGTCAACACGTCCTGAAGATGCCTCGTTTAGAGGCGAAACACGTGTCGAATAGAGTACAGTAAGAATAAGGGTGCTATTTATTGACTAAGTATTTTTTCAATTATTTTATACCATTTTTTATAAATAAATTATATTTGTAATTTTAACATATTAACTAAATATTTTATTCAGGTTTACTACATTTTTTAAATAGATTACTAATCACTATTTTTGTTACAGGTTTAATTATTTTTTATTATTTTAAACGGATTAATTAAAAAAAAAAAAAATTGTTTCAGGTTCATTCATATTTTGTAAACATACCTAAGGCTAACTTTTCTAGCCTGACCTAACCATAGTCGAACCATGATACAGTTTGATGATTAATTACTAATTTTGTTTGTGATTTAATTTGAATTTTGAATAGTACCCTTAACTTATATGACTACGACAGAGCGGAAATACACTAAATATTTATTCAAAACAAGAATTTGAAGATGAACTTCCGCAAAGTAACGCCTGATTCAATAAACTAAATCAACGATAATGTGAAAAATGTAACATCGATCCGTGCGAAATATTCGCGAATTCTGTACACGAGTGAAGTCGATCATGCTATTTTTTGCAAAAAAATATTATTAACTGACGAAACGGAGGAAGTACTCAATTTGACGGGTAGGTACATTTTTTTACGTAAGTACTAAGAGCGTAATTTTACAGAGTACAGTCCAATTTCGACAATTAAATATTGGATAGGGTATAATTGTATAGTTGGTCCCATGTTTTTTTATCAGAATTGGTTAGTTCGTTTTAAAAAAATCAACAATAAATTAAAAAGGGCCTGCATCTATTTGAGCGCACTCTTTTATCGATTTCTGTACATAGATTGTAATGTTGAAGTCGGTTATGCTATTTTTGCCGAAATTATTGTGGTAGAGCTAATCATAAATTATACGAGTAGATTTGTTTTGAAACCTGAATAAGTTTACATATTGCTTAGCGTGTATTACGGCTGTAGGTCTTTTTGCAACTTACGATGAATAAAAAACCACTAACATTTTTTTTAACCCTTATACTTATTTGCCTTCAACAACATAACGGAAATAAACTAAATATTTGAAATGATTTTAATTTTATAGTGCATCCCACACTAGGTTTATCTCAAAGAGTTACTTTTTATGATAAACATTTCAAAAATTCGTCGCGGATGCAGGATTCGAACCTTGCGTCTTCGGATCACTAGCCCAACGCTCTGACCACTGAGCTAACCCGCTGTACTGATTCCGCGCCGAATTTTGTGAAGTGTTTATCATTTTAACCAACTTATAGCATTGGCGGTGCCATCTGCGATACCCGTATTAGACAGGTTATCACTCAGTTGAAGTTATAAGAACTTCTGTATTGACGAGAGATGGCGCACTGCTAATCAATGAAATTATTTTAATTTTATAGTGCATCCCACACTAGGTTTATCTCAAAGAGTTCTTTTTCCGATAAACATTTCGAAAAATCGTCGTGGATGTAGGATTCGAACCTTGCGTCTTCGGATCACTAGCCCGACGCTCTGACCACTGAGCTAACCCGCTGTACTGAACTAAATATTTATTCAAAACAAAGATTTGAAGATGAATTTCCGCAAAGTAACACCTGATTCAATCAATAAGCCTACAGACGAAGAACGATTGCGGTCATATCCACCACCACGCTGGCCCAGTGCGGGTCGGTGAATTCACTTACTCCATCGACTTTCTTGTATCTGCATACAAGAAAGCCTCTCGATGTTTTCCTTCACCAAAAAGCCAGTAATGTAAAAATCTCTACATAAGTTACAAATAGCTCATTGTTGCGGCATAGGGATTTGAACCACAGATCAGGGAACAAATTTGAACCCAAGAGCTCACGTTTGCAAGGTAGGTGTTACTACTACTAGACCAGCACGGCTTATTTATCCCTAGTTATTTATACCAAACAGTGACCAAAATAATAAAATAATGTACAGAACCGGAAAACATAATTATTTTTCGCAAAAAATGGCAAAGCGCCTTCCATCGTGTACATAATTCGAATATTTCGCTCGAATTATTTACATTATTGTTGATTTTTCAAAAACGGCTCAGTTTATGTCTGATAAATTTTAATGGGACCATCTCGGGAGAATACCCTTTAGAACTAAAAAAGATTTTCAATCGTTTATCGGAATTATCGATGAACGTGCACAAAAAAAAAGGAAATATACATGCAGCCGAACATAGAACCTCTTCCTTTTCGGAAGTCGGTTAAAAATACAAATTAGTCGAAATGTAATATCCACCATACGAGGTTCGCACCCTTCACCCTTCCCCGTGGAAACTAATATAGCGAGCTATCTGTCGACAGGATTATGGTATTACGGGTTTAGCCACCGAGCTCTGATTAGATAGCGCTTATTGGCACAAGTGTACCTGCAGCAAATGTCATTCCGATTCGGGTGTAAAGTACGTCACGTGGATGACCTTTTGTATTTTTCTGTGGTGTGTATAAAAGACATAATTAAAGGATGCTGTTGCAATTTTTTTTTATTTTATTGCATAACGGTTTGCGTTTGATACACACTGCCTAATGTAAAGCAGATATGCGGTCTAGGGTGTAACACGCTTATCCATCTATCTATTCAGCCTGTTTCACCCACTGCAGAGTAGAGTATAGGCCTCCTCTAGGGTCCTGTGCTAGCCTCATCCATTGCCTCTCGACAAGTTTGATGACATCATCTAACCATCGGGCTGGTGGTCTGCCTCCATGTCTTCGTTCGTCCATCTCTTGGGTACCACTCGGAGACTGCCTTGGTCCACCTGTTGTCTTAAGTGATAATAATATAAGTCATAAGGTACTGGTACTCTTATTACTATGTATTGCTTTTTGCATAAAATGATATTAAAATATTTAAAGGAAACTTATTGGATGTTAATTGTATGATGTTTAAAGAAATTCTGTCTTTGGTTGACTGAATCACTGTGATGATATAAATACGAATATACAGAATAGTGTACGTAGGTACAATAAATCAATTACCTAATAAAAATACTATCAATAACATTTGATGTTGATTCATATAATAAAAATTATATGAATCAAAATCAAATCAAGATTTATAATGATGATAATATTTTAAGCGTTGTAGGTAAAGATTGTCTATATTGATCGGCTTCATCGATTAACTAGCTTTCTGTACTTATGTGAACCAGCTGGCACATATAATAAGAACTTAACATATTAAAATATTACAAATACTTACTCTACACAATGTGGATGAAATGTAGATCTACCGTCGTGTCTTGAAAATCTCATGGCGTGTCCAGATTATCAACGTTGAGGTACTCAGCAGGCTTAAGATGAAGATGGAGCTCATGAATACCATTAAACACCGGAAGATGTCGTACTTTGGTCACGTCATGAGAAATGACAAATACAGACTACTCCAGCTCATCATCCAGGGGAAGATTGCCGGCAAGAGAAGTGCTGGCAGAAGGCAGCACTCATGGTTAAAGAACCGTCGGGACTGGTTCGGCTGCAGTACCATCTCATTGTTTGGAACAATAGCTTCAAAAATTAGAATTGCCCCGATGTTTTCCAACCTCCGATAGGAGTGGAACTACAAGAAAGACATTTCAATGTTTTTCATTTTCACTTAACTACTTAGATAAAACACTTGAGGCATAATGCAATATCCAGACTCAAACCTAACTAACGGTTTCTTAAGTGAATAATACTATGAAAGGTTATTTCAATATAACAATGGAAATTTTAATTAAAACACGATCCACGGCTCGTAGATAAAAGATAATCCCACAATACTTCACCCAAAAATCCATGATGGTGACAAAATCTAAAATAATTGCCAGCTACCGAGTTCGTCGCTGATAACCATGATATATGATGTGAACGATGTCCCCATATCAAAAACCAGCAATCTAACACACCCGAAAAATACTTTTAGATCTTAAATAGGAGTGATAGAGTTCAAAATGATAAATGTTGATGGTATAGATATGTTTGTAGACGAGATAGAGACGATAGAAGTGTTGACAAGCGACAGTAATTATTTCGACACGCAGTAATTGCAATATTTGACAGTCGATTAAATGATACGAGCTTTCGATATTTGAACAAAAGATGTGATGGTTTTTCGTTAATGAGTCTAATCAATGAAAACTGGTATATCATGGTATATCTTTCTAATATATAAATGTCGGAGACAGACTGATTGTGTAAAGCACCCGCCATCGCTATTTGTGGGCCATCCATCGGTACGGCTTGCCGGCGGTCTCTAGTTGTCCATCTCACCAAATAAACACTCCGTGCTACTGCGACGGGTGGTTTTATTGACCCAGTATCACTTGGTAATTTAACGAGAATTTTCGAGGATGAAAACGGATTTTAAAGCCAATGGATTGGCACGGGAGCAGTCTGCCTTGCGTGCGGAATGGCATGACGTTTCTCGCCCATCTGTCCAATCATTTCATTCCGACACAAGCATGCAGTGTTGCCACGTGCGACCCCATTCGGGTGATACCCACTTTAAAATCATCACTGTTGCTTTTAACTAAAACCAACTATGCTGTCTCGCTCCGTCATATAAAAATCTCGAGTCACAGTGTTTGATATCGAACTCCTCTGAAACTGCTTGACAGATAATTTCTCCAATGTCTTTGTGTAGGTGTATTATTTTTGGAGTGATAACTTCTTTAGCAGGGCTGTGAACTTTTTGAAAATGTTAAACTTGCGTCAAGACACGTGACCTTATCGAAAATTCGTACGAAAATTCGAGTGTGCGTGTGTGATATTGTACTTTACCACGTAAATGGTAGTACTTTATATGTTCAAGTTTTCACTTCTGCTGGCTCTCCCGGAGTGCAACCCGTTGTTTTTTAGGGTTCCGTACCTCAACAGGAAAAAGCGGAACCCTTACAGGATCACTTTGTTGTCCGTATGTCTGTATGTCAAGACCTTTTATCTCAAGAACGCGTAAAGTTAACGAGTTGAAATTTAAACCACATACACATATCTATAGTCTCTTACATTTGTGAAAAAAACAAACTTCTCAGTTTCCGTAGAAAGAAGTTAGAGTCATTTAAAAATGTCTTAAAAACCGCTTATTTTGACACTCACAAAGGAATCGAAACCTACAGGGTACTTCCAGTTGACCTTGAACTATTAAATTTTGCAAGAAGCATTGTCTTAGAGTACACATATAGGAATAAATCTGAAAACTGTAATTTTTTAATTGAATCACAAAAAATAGGGCTTAAATACAAAAAAATAGGCCCAAAATTCAAAAAGAGTAAATCGTATCATGTGGGGTATTATATGAAAGAGCTTCATTAGCACATGCTAAAACAGGTTTACAGTGTATAATTTTCGATGAATGACGATAAAATTATTTAAAAAAAAACTTTTTTCGGTGACTATTTATTTATCCTATAGAGATTTCAACAATTTTGTGAAATTTTCAGGATTTGTACGGAACGCTCGGGTTGCGAGCCTGAATCGCACATGTCCGGGTTTTTATTATTTAAATTTTTAGACCGTTTTGTCTATAAAATAGGTCGTAAGGTATTTTTACACTTTTAGGTGTTATAAGTAGACCTCTTAGATTTTTTTACGGAAAAACAACGTTCGGCAGGTGCTGCTATCATATGTACTCGTGTCTCGTGTTCTGAGTATGCAAGAAATAAATGGTAGCTGGAGATACAATGTAGGTATTGTATATGCTACCAGCTACCATCGAAAGAAAATATTATTTTTTCAGTATATTAACATTTTAAGGAAATAATTTAATTTCAGAATCCAATTAATTAACCCAATTCAGATATAAACATTTTCCTCAGTACTAATAATTACGTGCTTTCCAGAAAAAGAGGGTTTTAATCAGAATCTGATAACAATATGGATAAATAATATTCATTTTATGAGGTAAAAGGGAAATAAAGAGGAATATTAACTAATATAATGTCGAATGAATCTAAATGTATAGGTATTGATAAAAAATCTATCGATTTTATTCAGTACATACCTAGTGTTTAAAATTTTCTAAATAATAAAATAGTACAATGCAAAACGAAGCAAAGCTCGTTCACTCGCTTGTTTTTTGTTTCATTCAATTTCGTCATATTTAAAAATACAAGTCAGCATTATCATGTATTTATAGTCATCCTTCTGATGTAAGCATTATGTACTTCGCTTTGTTCTACTAAATTTAAAACAAATCTTTCAGCATGTTACAGTTTATTATTATTTTGTTGCCAATGTACCGATAACGATTATTTTGATGCGATAAACCTACAAAACCTACTCTACAATTTTGAATTTCGACTTATGAAACACCAAAATTATCAACTTATCGGCTCGTGACGTCAATGCCCGTTTATTTTTGTGTAAGATTCGGATTTGTCACGTCCACTCGAAACAAGATTGTTTTATAACAAGCTTTTATTTAGTTTCTGTCTCGTTGTCTGTAAGTTGGTCTGCAATCAAATCTTGCAAGTGAAATTTCATCCACTTCCCGGTTACCGATTGAGCTGAAATTTTGCATACAATATGTGTAAATGGTAAACAAGGGTGACAATGCAATATTATAATGACATGGTGCTGATGGAGCTGGAAGGTGGCCAAAGGAACTTAGCAATGAAACGACACAACCTCATCGAGTTTGGGTTCATTTGAATGGTCTTGGCGAGTAGTTTGTCTTTCAATGGTAACCAGGGTCTGATGATGGAGCTGTAAGGGGGTAATAGGAACTCTGTAATGAAACGACGCAACCCTATTGAGCTTCGGCTCGTTTGATTCGTCTTGGCAAGTACTTGTTCAGTAAAAGCTTGTTTTCTTAAATATAATAGGTATGGTTTTGGTGAGAAATTTTCGATTTTGAGTTTTTTATAGTTTAAAAATGTGATCGTGGTAATTCCTGCCGATATATAAATACGAGTGGAATGTGTCCATAAAAGATGTTTATATTTTTAATTAAATTCAAAGATAAGTTAGCATCATCCTGTATAGTTTTATCGGTATCAGCAGGTACGTCGTACATTCCAACAGATTAAGACATTCGATTAGATTACCACCGTTTGTTATAAAAATCAAAATTATAATCCGTGTCTTTGTTTGAAAATAGGTATTATAGCTATTTAACCGGTAGTTTGGAGTGCGATAGGCAAGCACTAGGTGTGTGGCAACGCTGTCGTAGAGGACCGCACAAGCCTGGCTCTTGCCAGGCGAGTAGGCACACAAAGTGCTGGGAGCACCGGTGCGTTCCTTTTGGAGATCCCGGAGCTCCTAAGAAAGCACAAAAAGGCAATAAAAAGGCAAGCACTAGGTAGTTATAGACCGAATCAAGTTACTTGGCGGTTGTGATGTTAGCTACATGCTGCACAAAGGCTAATGCTAGTTGCAGACCAAGAGCTAAGCTAAGTTAGTTCGGGGTTAGCTCGCTTAGCTGAAACAGTTTTCCATAGATCTATGCTGACAACGAGCTATTAGTACAGGAAAAATAGAATTTAACTTTGCACTAAATTTCTGATCCGATTTTTTTTTAGTTTTAGGAAGGTTTAGGATCACTTACTGAGCGTAAAATCAAAATGCTGACAGATCCAGGTGGAGCTTCAAGCGCCATCTTGAAAAAACGTTTTTGGCCGATATCTCGGATACTTTACTGTAAATAAAAATTCCAAATTTGTAAGTAAAATCACAGAATTATGTATGAAGACGTATTTATAAGATAAGCTGTAATTATTAAACATATAGATATAGAAATGGTACAAAAGTAAACTTATAATTAGAATAAGACTTGTACTGTAGTCAACATAATATTATATACTCCATGTATGTAATAGACAGAGGCAAATGTATTTTGTAAGGATAAAATTGTATTAGAATAAGAAATTAAAGCATGACAATCCTGAAAAAAATCCCGGGGAACAGGAGCCAATAAAAAAAACTTTTTGGGAATCGATTGTGGAGACATAGATCCATCAGGGGCTTTTCGAATACGTAGGTAAAAAGTACGAATACCTACGTAAAACATTACGTATGTACGTTATTCAATATTCTTCTCAACTCCATCATTCACAATCTTCTTACAACTACGCAAGTACTTACGAAATTTTCCTTCAGTGCTCTAGGAGATAATATTTGCATTAGAACGTTTTAAAATAGATCAGAGGGTGATAGCGTGTTATCAGGCGTTATCAGCCGTTATCGGCGTATCTCTGACGTGCTTCCGTCTTCGGGTAGATGTAATCTACTAAATAAACTACCTACTACATTATTTTTTAAGTCGTAGTATGTGGAATTAAGCACCTGCATAAAAGCACTGAACGCCGAGCAGAAAATTTTACTAAATTTTATCGCACTCAGACCTCAGTAAGCGTTGGGTACAATTTGGTGATTTTTTCGTGCTTCACACTCTAGGTTTATAGAAATGTTCTTTTCGTGATTAAGCAAAAATTTACGCGCTCGCAGGATTTGAACCTGCTTTGCATCTTTCTGCAATCGTTGTGTACAGTTAGTAAAATGTATGGTGGTTAGCTAATTTGAAATACGAATTTAGAATTAACCAATCGCAAAACATTTGGTCGTTCAGCGGCAAGATGGATCGACGATAAAAATCCGGGTCGAACCTGTACACGATTGGCACAAGACCGTGACAAATGGCACCGTAATAGAGAGGCCTATACCCAGCAGTTGGATAGAGAAGGCTGTGGATGATTGTTATGAAAATCTTTTGCTATCGTATCGTATGCTTAGGGAGAACGTGAAATTCTCTGTCTGTATGCTAGGCATTCAGACAGTATACTGTTGAAGATTTTCTTAGCGCTCATGGCGTAGTTTGTACCTTGAGTACCTATTCCTTGCCGGAACTAATCAATGGTCACTAGTATGGTTAGTCTTCCAATGGATGACAACTAAACGTCATTATACCTACTCTAGCCTGGCTCTCTAAAAACTCTGATATCAGCAGACATTTTCAAAAAGGCCCTTTTTAGGGTTCCGTACCCAAAGGGTAAAAACGGGTCCCTATTACTAAGACTCCGCTGTCCGTTCATCTGTATGTCTGTCCGTCTGTCAACGGGCTGTATCTCGGCTGAACCGTAATATTTTGATTTAGATTTTTGAAACAATTGTCTTTGGATACCAAGGCTTGCCGACGACCAATATAAACGAATTATCATCGTCGTTCACAATTTACTTTTCATACTGCTAGGCATATATGCCTAAATAAACTAACTGTAGATTTGTTTTATTGCAGATTTGATAGTTTACCACAACTTGACCAGCAATTTACACTACGCGACATGTTACGTAGTGTAGATGCGTCGTCGGTTGTGGCCACTTTAGTGTAATTTTTGGCCCTTTTGAATTGAACACCACTGGCTTTTCTGTAAAGGAAAACATCGTGAGAAAACCTGCATATGTCCGTAGAAGAAATTCGATGGTGTATGTGAATCCACCATCCAACACTGGGACAGCGTGATGTATATGGGCCAATCAGTAGGCCTAGCTCTTGCAGTTCACTATTAAAAATGCTAGTTATAGTACAGTATTTATAATCTTTTATGAAATAATTTTAGCATCAAATGGCGCAAACCGGGGCAGTGGCCACAACCAGTGTATCTATCTACTAAATGTATGTTATGTTGAATAGTCTCAAAAGATGTCTACAAGATCCCACACTTCAGCAACAACCGTTTCGTCACGGCGAGCAGGCCGGCGGGACAGCGGGCCCCGCGGGACGTGTCCGGGCCGCGTCCGTCCCGGCGGGGCCATCCGTCTTGTCGCGGAGCCCGCTCGGAGACAATCTATCATCTCGCTGAACCACCGCCGCCGGGAGACGTTTTTAGTTTTGCACTGAACATTGGCAGTTTGCTGTTGGCACGGGTGCTAAGTTTTGATAAGACGCACAGTGACGTTGAGAACGTAAGAATCATAAGGTTGTGGATACAAGTCTCAATTCCGTTACAATGAATGCGTTAGAATCTATGTACCTACCTATTTTGATGATTTTTGGAGGAATAATAAAAAAAAAATAGGTGACATCTTATACACGGCCTCTGATCCCAAACTAAGCAAAGCTTGTGATATGGCTGCCAGAGACTGATATACTACTTATATAGATAGTACCCAAATAACACCCAGACAAACAAACACCTACGTTTATCACATAAATCATTGCCCTAGGTAGGGATCGAACCCACGCTGCATTGACCCAGTAGTTAGGGTCACTAACCACTGAGCCACCGAGGCAGTCAAGAATAAAACTTAGTGTCTACCAACCCAGAATTGTTATTAAAATCTGGGTTCTCGTATTTCCGTATTAATATTGACGTATTTGGAAAAAAATTGCCGTATGAAGATGGCCAAAACTATCGCAGTCAAGGACGGGTCTTCTAATGAAGCCAGTGCTGAAGCCAGCCAAAGTAGCCTTGGCAATGAAAAGTCTGCCGTGTCCCATATTTTCCAGAAAATAATCGGCCAAGTACGAGTAGGACTCGCGCTCGCAGCGTTCAGAACTATATGAGAGGCCCCCCTTAAATGTTTATTTTATTTTAATTATTTAAACATACAACTATGAATTGTATATACAAGTAAACATTCTGTGAATAGTTCAAGCATCTACCTGTTACCATTATTAATTTCGAACGAAAAGCGGTTAAAATTCAGGTTTGTTGTATGGGCCCCCCCTTTAATATTGATTTTATTCTGTTTTTAGAATTTGTTGTTATAGCGGTAACAGAAATACATCATCTGTGAAAAAATCAGCTTTCTAGCTGTAACGGTTTATGAGATACAGCCTGGAGACAGACAGACGGACAGCGGAGGCTTAGTAATAGGGTCCCGTTTTTACTCTTTGGGTACGGAACCCTAAAACATTCAATTGCCGTACTGATCAAATAACACTGAACCAATTAACCAATAAAATCACCACACCAACTTGCTGCAGCAATCAGCTTTCAGCTTTCAATACTGAAAAATTAAAACACTAATATGTATGTAAGCTACGGCTATCCTACAGAGTCTATAGATCAAAAGTACCGTCACAGAAGTCGAAGCGACAACAATAAAATCGGCCAAGTGCGAGTTGGACTCACGCACGAAGTGTTCCGTACCGTATGTGAGCCCCATTCCTCTTGCCGTTATTAATAGCGAGCAAAAATCCCAAAAATCACGTTTGTTGTATGGGAGCCCCCCAAATATTTATTTTATTATGTTTTTAGTATTTGTTGTTATAGCGGCAACAGAAATACATCATCTGTGAAAATTTCAGCTGCCTAGCTATCATGGTTCATGAGATACAGCCCGGTGACAGACAGACAGACAGACGGACATCGAATTCTTAGTAATAGAGTCCCGTTTTTTACCCTTTGGGTACGGAACCCTAAAAACGGTAGTATACAAGTAATGATCGAGTCTCTTGCCCTTCAAACAAAACCTAGACCCTGATTGATATGCTTTCTCCTCCTTCCCACGGCCATAGATTACGCAGTTTATGAGTTTATTGCGCCATAGAGCCATTGACTCTACAGCAAAGCATGGAGAAAGGAGCCGACGTGATATGATAGCGTGATAAGCCTAAAGACAATATTTGTATATTGATCTCGGGAAAACAATCAGGTGCTTTGTATGACGGCGTGACGATGCATGTGTGTACTCGTACAGTAGATTTGACTAAAGTTGTGTTTACATATATCCGTTTTAGCCTTTTTGATGTAAAAATGCAAGCTCATAGGTCCAAATGATAACTGTCTTATATGTATTCCAAAGATCCAGTCGCAAATTAGTGAGTATGCCATCAAATTCTTTCTTCAGACGAATCAGACGTAGGTATACTTATTAGTATGTGCAGATATCCCCAGATGTAATCTTTTTCTTCAGTTGTAGAAAAATAATATAATTAATAATGCTTAAAGAATTAACTGGTAGATTGGGTTGGTTACTGGGTCAAGATTTGAAGAATGTAATTGTAAATTTAATTGTAATGGTATTTTTTAGCTAAGCACAAAAATATTGTCAAAATGTAACTCAAAAAAGGAGGTTCTATATTAAGCTGTATGTCTTTTTTGTATGTATTTTACACGATTACTCCGCCGATTTCGATAAAAAAAATTTGTATGGGAAATAAATAATATTTCTAAGGTGGGCCCATTTTAATGTTATCGAAATCGGCTTAGTCGTTTTTGAAAAACCACCAATAATGTGAAAACTATTGCATTGATAATACACCAATCTGTGCAATCTATTCGAGTTCTGTACACGGTTGAGTCGGTAGCCATTTTTGGCGAAAAATAATTACCTAATAAAGAGTATCTATCTATATCTGTCTCACATTATAAACAACAAGCAGGAAGTAAAGTAGCCTAAACGTTCCACCCTTGAACCACAGGCCTCGAGCTGTCAAATCTGACAGCTGTCAAACTAGCAGCCGTCAAGCTGGCAGTCACCGCGCGTCAGCCGTGATGGAGCGGTTGTGATTAATTACACTAATTGATTTGACGACTGAACAAATTAATTCGATGTTCGTTTAATCGATTTGAAGTTTAAAATGTAAATAACTTTGCTTTCTAGAGAAGAAAATTCTGTTTTCTTACTTTAACGTGGTTAAAACAGGTTTTATAGTTTTAAATAGACTCGAGGTTGGCTACGAGGATATTTATCTGACATGAAAATTAAGTTATGCAGTGATGTGATCGAATAATATGAACAATATTTTTTATGATGATAATTTTATATAACGTTATAACATCTTTATACGAGTAGTTATTTGACATTTAACATCATGATAATAAAACACTATAGCATGTTAAATGTAAAACTTGTTCATAATATTAACTGGTAGAGTTTATCTCTTTTAAAGACATTTCATCATAATATTATGACACTTAACGTTTGACTTGTGAGGTTTCAAGCCCAGTGCAAAAACAGTGGCCTAACTGCCGATCTAATGATCCCAAGAGCTGCACAATAACTGTTGAACTGTTTAAATAGTTAGTGATTATATTTACATCATTTTCATTATTCGAAGTCTTCCCTGCCCCAATGCAAAGCATAGGCTTTTTTATTATCGTACCAAAGTCAAAGTCAAAAGTATTTATTCGTAGAAATTGTGGTTACAAAGTTCTTATTTTACATATATGTACAGTACAACACAATTAGCCAATGTGGCATAAGAAAATTAGTGCTATTAATAATCATAACATAATGTCGATAAAATCCATTTGTCCCGATACTGTGTTAGTTTATTCTAAGTTACCCCCGCAATTTTCACGATATCACATAATTGTATGTGTCACAATGTAAGTTTGTAAGTACTGGTACTCAACAATCGAGCTAAAAACGTTTTTAACTTAAACTTCAATTAAACCACAATTTAATTGAAGTTTAAGTTAAAAACGTTTTATGATAACTTAAAATACACAATTTCATTTTAATCCCATTTATATACGATTAATTAGGAATAGTTATCAAACCTACGTGCATTTCCAAATCCGATAACATAAAACAAACATACCTACTTATTATAATGAGACGAAGCCTACTCACTTGATATCATACCAACGTTGACATGATAAATAACTCCCCGCACTTACTCCCGCCTAATGACGTTTTATCGAGTCCAAAACAAAAAAAAAACAGAACATTAGCAACGAGTTATCGGCTCTCGGACAATGAAAGCATTCTGACAGCCGATGTCTTCATACCCAACACAAAAACAATAGCCTATCATCTGACATGACGTTAAATCCCAAAAATAACATCTCATTCAATATCCGACTTTAAATCCATCGACTACAAAGTCGATACTTCAAAAAATATCGAACATGTCGCATCTCTAAACTGTCATAAATCTTTTAAAAATGTTATATCATTTTGGTAGCTACTTAGATTGTTTTAAGGTTGTTTTTCGATTGTGTAAGGGTAAAGGAAAGAGTTATAATTGAATAACGATATCATAGTGTTATGACGTGTCGTTTGATTAATAATGGAGCGAGCTTGTCCGCTCCATTATTAATCAAACGACGATTCTTTTTCGTGTTATTCTTTTTTTGTGTATGTTCATCGATAATTTCGCCAATTGTGGACCCCAATTTTTTTTCTTAATTCGAAAGGGTATATTCTCGAGGTTGTCCCATTTAAATTATAGGTACCTACAGAAATCAGCCGAGCCGTTTTTGAAAAGTCAAAAATAATGTAAACAATTCGACCGAAATATTCAAGTTTTGTAAACGATGGAAGGCAGTTTTACCATTTTTTGCGAAAAATAATGATTAGGAAAATGAATTAAGCAAAATAAATAAAATTAAAATATGTTATTTGGTTTCCCAAATAGTACCATTAGTAGTAACAGATAGATTTTATTGTTATAACAGGCATGTTATGTGGCATAGTGTGTTATTTTGCTGGGGCATTTGTCTATAGGACGAAATCGTGAAATAGTAGACAAAATAGTTATCCTACCATTTTTGACTGCCGCTCTAGTAAGTGTCTTTAGGACTTGATACCTACCCTCCATAAAAAATATATGACCGTCCGTGACCGTCCCATTGTATGTCCTATCCTTACTACATATAAGTATACGAGTTATTAGTTTTTATCATTACATTCTTGCATACCTAATTCCTAGCTAGCATAGCTAGATTCTCACCTGGAACAAAGTGGAACTGGAACAGACTTCTGGAACTTAACATGATTTACTTACCTATCAATGTTTGTGCCAGCAAACATTTATTTTTATTTTCGGCGATCGCAAACCAAGACTAAGTAGTTATTAATACTCGTATTTGAACCTTAAAACTGACCACTCATAAAAATACATTGCAATAAGTACAACAAATGTACCCCCTCGCAACATTAATCATTAGATCGCGACCCGCTTCCGTTGCCGAGAGAGACAGAGACAAAGAAAATATATGTATCTGAGAGAGCGAGACGGGAATGCAGAACAACTTAATTGAAACAAGAGACGGTAGAGTAGAGATAGGACACGTCGCCAAAAAATATTTCGTCGATAAAAATATTTTGTCGATACGTTGTGTGTTTAAATGTCGGAATAATAGAAATTAAAACGTTTTTAAATTGCAAAAAAAATTTAATGTCTAAACCGGTTAAGTCATTTTTTGTTTAATAAAAATGTTAACCTACTCTATCGCTCGTAGAGCTATATAATATTCATATCATTAGAGTTATTGTATGTAGCTCAAGTAGAAACTGGAAATACTGTGCGTTGAAACCTTTAGGGAATACATTATAATTTTTCGACAAAACTACAATTTACATCTGTATTAATCTTTTTACAGTTACTTACTATCAATCACTTTCAACTATTTTTCAAGTACACATATATTGTCACATTGTTAAAAACGTTACCTTTTTTTAACATTACCTTTTCATGAAAATCTGTTCCAAAAAAAATGTATTAAAAATTTAAAAAAATTCCCAACGCAATAAGATTTCTACTACAGCTCTACCAAAAGAGGTGATAGTTTTGAAACGGCTTAACCGATTTTGATGAAACTCATCTAAAAACAGTTCCGACTAGTTCAAAAATTGTCTATAGATTTTCGTTTAAAAAAATGGTTTATCCGTTTGTAAGTAATTAAGTTCGTATAGGCCGGGTGGCTAGCCCTGGTGTCAGAGTTTTTAGGCTGCCTAAAGGCATCTGACATGGCTGAATGATACAATTAGCAGGACCTACAATTTAACGTGTCATCGGAGCCACGATAAAAGTCGATCAAGGAAACTTATTTTTAAAATAATATCTAATGTTTTTCATTACCTATCTTTTTATCAGTTAGCTAAGCTAGATTTTAAGAAAGCGAAAACTTGAAAAAAAACTGTGTCAATAAAAATTCTAACGTTATTCCACCCCCATCCCTAGCTCTATCACTCGTTACATCCATGCATTATCTTTCTCATCCCGAGCATTAACACGTCCAGCCTCATTATAATAACCAACATTATTTCATCACTTATCTCCAGCAATTGGGACCTTATCCTGAAGAAATAAAAGAGAAGAATACAGCATAACTTATAATGGTCCCAAGAAATTACGTTTTTTCCTTGTTTATACGACTTGAAACTTTAAGGAATGGTAATATGGAAAATCGGAATGCAATTTTTGAGTTGGTATTGGTTGGACATTGGACAACTGTCACCAGGTTCCTGTCTTCAAGTAAGTGGGGACAAGTCAAGGAGATATGAATAAGTAAGTACTACAATAATGGAGGGGGGAGGATTTGAAAGAAACAGTAGCCATTGGTTCTTATACGAGAAGGATGAAGTCGAACCTGTTCCTGTCTTGCATAAAAATGTCTTAGCATTTTGCAAATACATTGCCATGCCACAGCTTCGATAGAAGGACGTTACGCCATCACAAAGTTAGCAGTTTCTACTTTTGTCTCATTTAAATTCATCATTTTACACGTTTCACTTTTATCGACATTTTAGTCTTAAAGCATACTTACCTAAGTAATTGTTTTTATCATTCACCCAAGCTTAGTACAATTTGTCCAAAAAATGTACTTACTAATGCTAACAATGGGTACAGTGCCTGTAAGTAGATAGGTACATTATAAATAGAAACTGAAAAAAAAATATTTTAGAAAATATAAAATCTAGCTATGAACAAATAACGTGGACGAACCCACAATTGGTAGGTACCTACAATACTTATATTGAAACTATCATACCGAAACCTATATTATATCGAAAAACCTATTATATCTTTTACACAGCCTTCTTTAACATTTTTTACATTGTCTAATCCAAGTTAGCTTCGCTTAAAAGTTTTTGTAGGTTTAATAATTAGATACTTGTAATTTATTCGATCTCTTCATGTAGTGTAGTTACTCGTATAAAAGTGCAAATATGTGCCTACATTACGCAGATCTAGGTTACATTGTGTTCAATAGCCATAATTTTAAACGATGAATCTTGAATGTAAATATAGAATTAATAGTATAGGTATATGATTCGAACATATATAATAGTTATAATACATATCTCTTAAGTTTGTGGTGTAAGATAACATACAAAGTTTGTTAGTTATACCAAAACTAAATATTGCATGTCCGCTAGGATAAGCTGTTGCGTCTTAATATTCTTGTAACATATAATTGTTCACAGTTGAGAGCAATAAAAAATCCTTATCTTTGATAACTACCAATCGTAATTTACATATTTAATTGCGTCTTTAGTACTACACAAAGTAGGTTTTAAGAATTCATATGTTAGGTAAGAAGTACCTAGGTATAGATAAACTTTCGTTACGATTTTTTATCAACACAATGATTTAATCAGTACTTAGACTTTCATTTATTCGCATTGGAAATTTACACGTTTTAAGAATAATACGTAATAAATAATAAATTTATATTATGATCAATTGTATGTCTCATACTTAGCTCTACTTATCTACATTTGGAATGTATTTATGTGCTTACTTAGTTAGGTTTTAATTATCTACTAAGGAGGTACTTAGATGGTGTTGAGTACTAATATTAGACATAAGTAGGTACTTAGGTGCCGCCGTGGTGGTCTAGAGGTAGTGACGCCCGCCTTACAATCGTGAGGTCGTGGGTTCAATCCCAGTCCCGTACCAATGAGTTCTTTGGAATTTATGTACGGAATTTCACACCACTGGCTTTTCGGTGAAGGAAAACATCGTGAGGCAACCTGCATATGTCCGTAGAAGAAATTCGATGGCGTATGTGAATCCACTAACCCGCACTGGGCCAGCGTGGTGGATATGGCCCAATCACCCTTCGTGGGTAGGCCTACGTCCTGCAGTGGACTATTAAAAAGGCTGATACAGTACAGTACAGTACAGGTACTTAGGTATCATCGACTTTGCATATTTTCTGTTTCATATTGATGTTAGGTATAAAAAAAACATAATCGATATTCACATCTAGATCTAAATTAAGTAAATACATGATATTGTACTAAAGTACCCTCTCTACTTTTTAAAAATCCTTTCTCAATATTACTTATAATAGGTAAGTAAATCCAAATATGTATTTGTTTGCTTGTTACTCTTTCACGCAGCAACAAAGCAATGGATTTTTGGCTTAAAAATGATTGAAAGGTTGGAAAATTACATATACCTAGCTACTTTTTATCCCGAAAAAATAAAAGGTTTCCAAGGGATAGCCCAAAATCACGCGAGCTAGTATTTCGGGTCCAGACTCGTGGTTACACCGCTTTGTTACACCAGTGTGACTACGAGTAAACTTTTTTACTTGTGGTTACACTACTCTAAAAGGATCGCGCTTGACCAAACAATATATTAGGTAGGTAGTGATGTGCCTGATAGTTGAAAATCTTTTTAAGATCAAGATGTTATGCTGTTGCAAACTGTTTAGTAATGTATACCTATTATTCGGTAAACTAAAGACAGCTTTTTGTTTTGTTATTACCTAGGTATCTAAGCCCAACGGATTGGCAAGTTGAAATGGGAATGGGCAGGGCACATAGCGCGGAGGACTGATGACCGATGGGGTCGAAAAGTTCTCGAGTGGAGACCACGTACCGGCAAGCGCAGCGTAGGACGTCCACCCACAAGGTGGACGGATGACCTCATTAAGACCGCAGTATCGCGCTGGATGCAAGCCGCTTCCAACCGGTCTTATTGGAGTTCCATAGGGGAGGCCTATGTCCAGCAGTGGACTTCTTATGGCTGATGGATGGATGGATGATCTAAGCACTTCCGACACTTTGACTTTTTAAGTAACTTTATTGCATTATTTAGTTAATATAATTAATTGTTACTTTTTAGTGAATATTTCATCATTTTTCTATCATCTAGCGTCATATCTGAGTTCACTCCTAGTTTTCTCATATCTACTTATCATCGTTCATACAGTTCATTCATTCATACTTTTGTCGGTCCATCCTCTAACCACTCTTTTCGAGATGTCCTCGATGAATATCGTTATGCACTTAAAGTTGTTACATTCAATTTTTAAATGCTAAAACCACATACACTACTACTACATAAAAAGCAATTGGAGCATCCACAGACCCTTGAAGGTCTAAAGATAATCCAAATGCTCAAGCCCACTGCCAGTTGGCAGCGTGCCCAGCATGCTCGCAGCATTGCCACGCTGAATGGCAATGCTTATGCGTTGAGCCAAATAAACACCAGCATTTTGGTCACGCGTCGCGTCGTTTTAGCATATAAAGTACCTATCTAGTATTGTATTTTGTTGTACTAAGTTAATAAAGGCACTTTTTCCCATTAGGGTTTATTTTTAAATTGTTTTAGCTATAAGTAAGTAAAAAAAGTCCTGTTGACAGATAATTCCAAGTTTCTGAGACGTCTCTACGAAATACCTAGGTACAACTTTAACTTTTGCTATGACTCTATTGGACATAGGATTTTCCTGAAGGTTTTCTATAGGTAGATCATTTGGATGAGGTTTCTATACTTACTTTCTATCCAGCAAGTTGAAGTGCTAGTGTTGTGTTAACCCATTCCTTTTTAAACTAAGTAGGTAAGTACTTTTATTCATATTTAGTTTCGAATTGATAGATACACTACACTGTCGGTCGCATTAGGTGAAACCTGTAAAGACAGGTAAACCATTGCTAAGTATAAGTAATAGTTACGGATGAGATGTGACACCCATACCTATCTTCCTTTAAAAAAATCATAGTTGACTAAGAAGGTACCTACCTAGGTACTTTCACCTTTGTCACTCAAATTCATGTGAGGCGACAATTAGATAAATAAGGCTGGCAAAGTATGGAGGCATTCATAAAATAAATTAATGTTTAGTCAAACGTTATCTCAGAAAATTGTAAGTATACACCACCAATAAACGAGTAACTCCTCCATATACACAGCCCCTAATCTTCAACAAAGCCTTGAATAAAACATTATTTACTTCTCTTACATAGCCAGCTGCTATCTCGAATAACATGGCGAAGCGAAGCGAATAGACCAACTGTTCGTACCTTGAAATCGATTTACGTCACAGGGATAAATTAAAGCATTCAGCGCGATCGGACGTCGAGGGCCATTCAACACTACACAAAGTAAATAAAAAAATCCTCGCCTGCACCCAGCCTCCCAGATTCGCACTATTATCTCCCCGCGGCCAATGCTGCGCGGAGCGAGAGCGCGCCCCGCGCCATTGGCTCCCTCCGGCCCTCATAGGAGGGGCCGAGGACCAAGCCCCTCCCACCCGACACGACAACTCTCCAGAATATCGCTCTACCTGCTCACGGCACCACGACCCCGGTCTCCGGTCCCACTACACAAGAATCTTTTCCAATTATCTGACCACGACGTGTCTTTACCACAAAATCACGTTTCTTACTCGCTTATCACTGTGATATCGCCAAAATTGTTGATAAGTCTATCTCTGTTCGTTTAACGCGTCCGCCGCGAGACAGACAGGGACGGTGAACCTCGGTTTTAGGTGTGGTTAAGAAAAATTATGGCCCGGCGTGCGGCACGATCAGTGTCCGTCGGCTCACCTGGCGCGCGGGCGTGCGATCGATACCGCACGGCGCGGCACTAGCCCGTTTAAAATTCGAACGCTCCGAATTTCCGGGACGCCAATAGCCGCCGCGAGCGCCTCTCGCCCGTCCGGCCTAGTGATGTGTGTGATGTAAAAACGATTTATCGTTATCGATAGACGCGGTGATCGTGACAACATGATGACTATGGACGTCGGGATGTACAACAACCAGCAGAATTACGGGAGCGCGGAGTACTACCAGCAGGGCGCGGGGTTCCAGCCGCCATATGAGGGGTACCACGAGGGGTACTACGAGGCCCCACCGCACTATTATGACCCGTTACTGCACGGGCAGCAGCACGAGCATCCTCCCACTCCAGTTATTAGCACGGACGCAGGTCTCTGCTACACGAACCTGGACTATGGAGAGCTGCAGCCGAGCTACCCGCTGCACGCGCTGCCTCCTCACACGGAGCCTTATAAGCACAGAGAGGATGTGCCGAGGCCGGAGGAGCTGCACATGCATGAACACAAACTGGACAATCATTACATAGAGACAAAGTACAACATGCATTTCGTGGATGAGTCTATGCAGTACAACCACGCGGGCTCGCCGCTCCCGTGCGCGGAGTTCGAGCACTACCAGCCGAAGGAGGAGTTCGGAGGGCTGCGGGAGGGATTCCCTCGGGAGGGAGAGTGCGTCGGTGCGCACGCGCATCTGCAGGGCCACCAGGGACACTCCTCCCACTCCGCGGTGCCGACGTATAAGTGGATGCAAGTCAAGAGGAATATGCCTAAACCAACCGGTAAGTTCATAATGATAGCCAATTATGTCTATTGCAAAAAAAAGTAATTTAGTGTCTTTATCGACAATAATATTTATCGGTGTTTAGTCTAGAAATTACAGTAGCACTGGGGGCAACGAATTGTATTTTATTGCAGGCATTAAGTATATCAATTTTTTGACATGATTACTCAATACTATTAATACATTCATAGGTAGGTACTCCTAAATATTTACTTACCTACTTTCAAACGTACTAACCAATATTTATCGATAAAAAAAACGATTCTAAGTAATGTTTTTATTTGGGTGCACAGTTTTTATTGTTCTGCTGGGTTATACAAAATAGTCGGATAGGAGTTCACTGCTGTTACCTACTTTCTAAGAAAGTAAAGCCAATCATAATGATGTAGAGCTGCTCTACATCATTTGCAAACTAGTTGCATGCTACCGTAAATCGCTGGAACTTTTGTAGTATTTGCGTTATTGTAAAATTTAACTCATGGTATTCCTGCCATGAGTTAAATTTTAACTACTATATATACCTACATTGCAAAATTGCTCATGTCATATCATAGGTCATAGGCAATAAATTAAAAAATATTCTAGTTATATAAGCTTACACTTACCTAGGTCTTGACAATTTGTGAAACTAATTAGTAACACACAGCCCTATCCAATTATAAATGTATTCAAAACTCCTGTAATCTCAAATTAAACTGAACACACAAAATTAAATTAAATACCTCGTCTACAAAACTGCTTCTGAACGTTAGGAAAGTTTGACGCAAATGAGCCCACCGCAGAGAAGCCAAAGGTTAAGCTCCACTGGCTCGTGTCAGTCAGAACTCTAATAAAAACTATTTGGACGATTAACATTAGTAAATGGCAGTTTAACCAATACCATATATTGTTGTCTGAATATTTGTACCGGATTGGCAATAAAATATAAATGCTATCAACTATTTAGTGAACATTGCTTATTATTTTTTAAATCATCATCAACGTCAGGGCGTCCGACATAGACATAGGTATACCTATGCCTTGATTAACTGTATCGCTAGTCGACAAATAAATTACATATTAAGTAACTGGTTTCAATAGGTTTGTCCAGACAGGATTATACTTAAATTGCATTTTTTTATTGGAAAGTTATCAACCACATACTCCTGGGTATGTGCCCTTTGTTAACTAAAATTCACAATTATTTGATTTTACTGTACAAAGAGAGTTAGTAGGTACTTGAAATTTTAGCCTAAGTTAGTTCAAATTACCTACATCAAATTACATTGACACCATAACTTTTCATTGAAAGACAGACAAAACTCTATACAACCACAAATTAAAAATTATACACTATTTACTCATAATTATATGACAAAAAATATGATTATAACATGACATTACAACTTTTTATTTTTTTATTACACTTTAAAAGAAAATACTGAAACTGGCCCAAGAAAATCTGTAAACTAAATTAATTTGTCCAAATGTAAGAAGTAAGAAAACCTGGAAATTATCAATAGCATCACTGAGGCATGACATAACACTTTATTTGAGAAGACGAATTGAAGAATTAATAGTTTGTTCAGAAATAATATGTTTAGAACCTTAGAACCAGCTGCAATTTAAGGTTTAGGCACCTACTTAAACTAAAGCATTACTTAAGTGCACAACAGTAGTAATACAAAAATCGACTTTTTCATTTTCATTTCTCATGCTCTAAAAGTTACTACCTGGTTCTAAGCACCGAATTCCTTTCTAGACCAGACCGAAGCTTTCACTAGTTTCGTAACACTAACATTTTGATCTCTGGAGTCTAGATACAGATCAGGCAGGTCGCTATTTGAACCTACTACGATTTTAACACGATATAAAATAAATTGTAGGTATGTGTGTACCTATTGCATTGAATAAAACAATAGCTACTAATGTGTTAAAGTAGGTAACACACAAACACGATAGGTGACATACACGCACTATTCTAATACCTAAAATAATGTCGCAAAGAAGTTTTCGAATAGAGACCACGTACCGACTAGCATAGCGTAGGACGTCCATTTTGAACAGATAAAAAAGTGACACCAAGCCACCTATATCAGTCCTTTTGGAAATCTAATTGTAGTTAGGTAGGTATGTCTACTCTGTCTAGCACCCCTATAGCATGATAAGTATAAAGACAAATTGTCGTCCGACTAACTTATCCCCTCGAAGAGGAAACATAGTATGAATTGTCATTGACATCTGACATTGAAAGTAAGTATAAAATTATTATTTTTTTATATTTTAATTAATGGCCCACAGACTCCAGGTTCTGTACCCTTTATTAAGTAGTTAAATAATGCGACTGTACAATAGGGAGAGGTTAGTTTAAATCTTAGTCTAAGTTAGTATGTTCAGTGCATTGCTTGAATGCCGCGAGCAAACCGGCGACCCGCATGCAGTATAAAATGATGTAGTCCCTTTGCCACGCCACGGGTGCAGTCCATAAGAGCATATTCTACAACGAAAATAATGATGACGAGGATCTAAATTTAAAATAATCAGTTGATAGTGATGACGCGACATCAGATACTTACATTACTCAGTCTCTGCTAGAAGTGGCACGGCCTTGTCTCACCGGAGTGTTTAGAGTGACGCAGGTCAGTTTGCTCCTGACTCCACGCGTGTGGCTCAAACGTTAGCCGTCAAAACATAGACCCTTCTAGGCCTAAAATTTCCAAAGAGTTATTTTTATAATAACTCTCTGAGATAAACCTAGTGTGGGATGCACTATAAAATTAAAATCATTTCATTTATCTTGATCATCACTTTTTTATATGGCTAGTGCCTTTATTAACTACCACTAAATACAAGACATAATCTAAAACTACATAAACTAGTACTACATGACAAGCAAGTGGATCATCCACAAACCCTTGAAAGTCTTAATATAATCCAAATGCTCAAGCCCACTGCCAGTTGGCAGCGTGCCCAGCATGCTGGCAGCATTGCCACGCGGAATGGCAATGCTTATACGTTGTGCCAAATAAACACCAGCATTTTGGTCATGCGTCACGTCACGTCATTTTATATAATTGGTGATACTCGTAATGATGTGAAGGCCTATTAAATTTGGTGAGCAGTTGGCGCTGCTACCATGGCATACACATAATTTCACTTGGAAGTGGCACGCTGGTCTCTTGGTCAAGTCTTCGTTCGGAGCAACGTGGGTTAACCTGCTTCTGAATTCACATATGTGACGCAAACGTGAAAAATCACATAGAACATTATAGCCTTATAATACCAATCTTAATCGTCCAATTTTACATCACTGATAATGTGACAATCTATTAAAATAGTGACTTAGTAGTCAATCTAAGCCGTGGTGGTCTAGTGGTAATAATGACACCCGCCTTACAATCGTGAGGTCGTGGGATCAAACCCCGGTCCCGTATCAATGAATTCCTTGGATATTATGTACGGAATTTACACACCATTGGCTTTTTGGTGAAGGAAAACATCGTGAAGCAACCTGCATATGTCCGTAGATGAAATTCGATGGCGTATGTGAATCCACCAACCCGCACTGGGCCAGCGTGGTGGGTATGTCCCACTCACCCTTCGTGGGTAGGCTTACTTCCTGCAGTGGACTATTAAAAGGCTGGTACAGTACAGTAAAGTCAATCTAAAAGTCAGTTGTAAGTGGCAAGATCATCTCTTGCTCGGGCTCAAGTGGAGTGACACGAGTCAGTCTGTCCCTAACATCACGCGTGTGGCGTAAACGTGTCAGATCATTCTAGCCCTCAAATTATACCTTACATCACTTCTCTTTTAGCGTCAGTTAAAAACAACACATTACAAAGCTTACGAGTATAAGGGCATTATCGCTGATAACGTAACTGTTACTCGTTTATGCTACATATTACTTATTTTTATCTATAATCTTTTTTTCTTGATGACCAACTTTGAATGATACCGACATTTACTTTTTGTTATATTAATCTGATTAGTCCTGTGGATAAATCTCTGTCTAATAATTTAATTTATTTTATTATTGCCTTCATAATTTAAATTTTATAAATTACTTTTTGTTATTAAGACATTATTATTTAGGCATAACTATTACCAATGTTATCGGACGATTTCAAGTGCATGTAATGTGTCTACGAAATAAAGAGATTTTGAATAAAAATAATGAGCTGGCACTGGTGACGCGACACACACATAGTCTCAGCTGGAAGTGGCACGCTCGCTGTGTTCGGTTGGAGTGGCGCGGGCCAGCGTGGCGCAACCCCTGACCGCGCGGCGCAAACGTGACCCGTCACAACATATCTCCGGCTTAATGGCCGATGGAACAATAGGCCTGTCCGCTTACTGGGCTAGATTCTTGATAAGGACACGAGAGGTAACAGTGAAGGATTTTTATGATAGGTACTTGAAAAATTAATTGTACCAATGCGCACCGCGCGCGCTGAAAAATGAGCAAATGCGTGGTAAAACCGTAAAACGCACGTCTTGTCAAATATATGTCATCGGAAAATTCTCACCTTAACATAATTAATAATTTTTCAAATTACCTAATAGGCCTGTAAAAATTTAAATTAAATATTTTTTACATATACTGTCCCACTCTTGGGCAATACTTACCTAAAATAAATTACAAAATAAATTATTATAAAATTACAACTTTTGAGATCTTGGTTAACAGCAGAATATAATAGGTAAGACGACGACGACGACCCCCCACGACGGGCCTATCTTGTTTAGTACAAGAGTTCCTATGGCCACCTTCCGACTCCATCATCAGATCAGCTCAATAGTACCATATTATTGCATTATCACGCGATATACACATGCGTGCAAAATTTCAGCTCAATCGGAAACCGGGAAGTTGGTCAAATTTAACTTGCAAGATTCCACCCGAACTTACATACTTCCATTGCAAGTTAAATAAAAGCTTGTAACAAATAAAGTCAAAAGAACATAAATGACTTATAATCAATGAAAAGTTGTAATATTCCTTGAAGATTTTCATTAATCAATTACTTAACCCAAAAAAGCAGCTTTTCATTACTTAAACAGCTGATGAACTTCCAATAAATCACAATAGAAAATCTCCTATCACAACAGCAATAAGTACCTACTTAGAGCGTGCAGTTGGTCTACCAGCTGTCAATGGTTCATAGCTACAGACAGACAGACGGACGGACAAGTGTTAGATCGTAGAGGCCGATAGCGCGACGTGTGTTCAAAGCCCGACACTGGCTCTCGTTTTAATGCCAATTAAAATGATATGAAGATTTTATACTTTTAATATTCGTAGCTTGATGAGAATCACTGCTTTATTTTTTTTCTCGGTTTTTGTCTATATTTAAAATAATATCTATCTAGTGTACGGAATTAAACATAATTACAATTTTAAAAACTGCGGCTTAGTGGGAAACTTTTTAATTTAATTGTTGCCTAGCAGGCGTTTGATTTTTCACGTGTTGCCACAATGATCCTCTCAATTTATATTTTAGTAAATATATTGTTCAGTTTCGTAGTGCAATACTTTTGTACTGCACCAGCCTTTATTTAATTGTCCACTGTAGAACGTAGGCCTACCCACGAAGGGTGATTGAGCCATATTCACCACGCAAGGCCAGTGCGAGTTGATAGATTCACATACGCCATTGAATATCTTCTACGAACGCGACGTATACAGGTTGCCTCACGATATTTTTCTTTCACCGAAAAGCCAGTGGTGTGAAATTCCGTATATAAATTCCAAAGAACTCATTGGTGCGGGATCGGGATTTGATCCCACGACCTCACGATTGCTAGGCGCGTGTCATTACCACAAGTTTTAATTTAGCTTTTAATCAAGTCAATTTTGTAGCTTAAAACCTTTCAGGGAATTTTTTGATTCAAATAAGCAAAGCTTAAAATACTAAGTAGGTATCTAAAATTTCTCAAAATGATAAATAAGCCAAAAAAGTATGCATTTTCTTCATAGAGCCATGATTCATCAACATACAGACTCTTTATAACGTAAAGAAGTTCAAATAAAGGAAACCTTACGAAAAAGATCAAAATGAATCCGCCCTAATTTACAACTTTTAAAAACCTTTCATCACATACTGAATAACAAGATTTTTTATCTGAAAAATATTTCCCTCTTTCCTAGTTAAATGAAAAAGAGCAGCGAAGCTCCGAGTGTAGTTTATTCAGATTTGGAAAACAAGTCTAATAATCGGCCAAGGGCGAGTCGGACTCGCGCATGAAGGGTTCCGTACAGTATGAAAGCCCCTTAGTATATTTTATTTTAATGTAAATATTTATTTTTGAAGGGAATGCAGAACTTAACATGCTGTGAATATTTTAAGCATCTTCGTGTTACCGTTATTAATATCGAGTAAAAAAACACGTTTCTTGCATGGAAACTCCCCATAAATCCTTTTTTTAATTTTTTTATTTCTAAAGCGACTAACTAAATATTCTATGAAAATTTCAAGCATCTACCTGTTACCGTTATTAAAATCGAGCTAAAAGTGGCTTAAAATTCGGGTTTGTATGGGAGCCTCTTTAGTTTTCTTTATCTGTTTTACCTATTTGTCGTTATAGCATCAACAGAAATACGTCATGTGTGAAAAATTCCACGTTCTAGCTGTCACCCTTCATGAGATACAGCCTGGCGACAGACATATAGACAGATGGACAGCGCCGTCTTAGTAATAGGGTCCCGTTTTTACCCTCTGGGTACGGAACCCTAAAAATGAAACACTTTCAGCGTAACTAGCCCACTTTGCTAGTTATTACTATAAGTATAGTTAAGGCAGTCGACACGCAAGTAGCGTAGTAGTGGTTTACGTTTCAGCTAATCCCATGTATGCGTTATCAGGGTTATCAGTGTTTGTTTCTTTAATTACACGAAGGGACACCGACACCGGGGGCTGCCCGCTTTGTGGGACAAAGGGACTTACAAAACAGTTTTTTTGTTTTACTAATTAGACTGTGAAAGCGGAACAATTTGAATGAGGTTGTTATTGCATTTTTTTTTAGTTTTTTTGGATTTGGATTTTCGCTGGATGCAAGCCGCTACCAATCGGTCTTATTGTAGATCCATAGGGGAGGCCTATATCCAGCAGTGGACGTCATATGACTGATAGATAGATAGATGAAGTTTTATTTTATCAGCTAGTTTGTTTGAGGCGTAAGATATTTTGTAAAATGGAAGGAAAATGCTTAATTGTGATGTCCTAAATCTACGTAGGTAGATATTATTTTCAATGCAGTAGGTACTTAGGCAAAGAAAACTTTCCAGCATCAAAGTATTAATTTAAAACAAGTTCATGACTAAGAATTTGGAAAATCTAATTTATTACTGAAATATAAGGAAACATTTCGATCTTATACTTAAGCTTTCTAACAAAAAAGCCGAATCAAAATCAGATAAGTCGTCAGACAGCTATAAGTAGGTATAATGCCACAGACACACAGACACACGCGTCAAACTTCTACCTTTTCTCACAGGAAGTTAAAAGTTACTAACACCTCGTAGCCTCGGTGGCTCAGTGGTTAGTGACCCTAACTTTTGGGTCAAAGAGGCATGGGTTCGATCCCCACCCAGAGCAAGTATTTATGTGATGAACATAGGTGTTTGCTCTGTGTCTGGGTGTTATTTAGTTACTATCTATATAAGTATGTATTTAAAAATATGTATAAGTAGTATATCAGTTTCTGGCAGCCATATCACAAACTTTGCTTAGTTTGGGGTCAGAGGCCGTGTGTAAGATGTCCCCTAAAATTTATTTAAAAAAAAAGAAACACAAATTGCACGGTCAATACCTATTATATATTATAGGTGTACTACTGTACTGTAGACTAGAGAAAAAATAAAACATAGTTTTCTGAACCTACTGAAATAAAAACGTCGCTAAGTATGAAACAAAAATAAATAAAGCTCAAACCACAATTCCGGTAGTACAGCTAATAAACTAATATCGAGGCAATTTGTCTCGGGCTAAGCGGCGGCGCACACGGTGGACAATGGTAATGCCACTTTATTGCCGCCGCACACGGAGTGCTTACTCACCATGACTCGCGCTTATAGCCCGAGAGGCGAGCGACAAAATATGCAAGCATTTTCTAAAGGTGGCGTAACGGGCAACGGCCTTTTTAACCCCCGACGCGAAAACGACGAGGTCTTATTAATTAAGTTTGACGTATCTGTGTGTGTGTGTCTGTCTGTGGTATCTAATCTCCCAAACGGATGAACCAATTTTGATTTTGTTTTATTTTCGTTTGAAAGGTGAATTAGTCGGGAGTGTTTTTAGCTTTGTTTTATCGAAATTGGTCCAGCCGTTTCAAAGTTAAGCTATTCTATTAGCTGCGGTAGGAATATATTATACCTATTAACGAAAAATTAATCTTGTTTAATTTCACGAGTATAGAAATATCAACGAATGATGATTCAGCCATGTCCACCAGCTGATTCAGTGTGCTTGGTGTTGGCTGTAAAGGCTGCATTTTTTATATAACGTCAATTGGTGAAACTTCACGGAGGAGAAAAACTAACACAGAAAAAAAATTGAGTATTGTAGTGGAGTAGCATGATACCATATGATACTCACTTCTTTTCCTTCAATATCTTACAGGATCTCGCACCAAAACGCCATTTAACTGAAGGGAAGACCTCGTCTTCTCTGTTCCACCTACGGAAGAGTCTTTCTCTTCCGTGACGTTTCACCCATTGACGTTATATAAAAAATGCAGCCTTTAACTCTATAATATCCCAGCTGACTGCGTGTAGGATATGTATCTATTTAATATATTTTTCTACTTCACTTGTTTCATAATATCAAAAAATTACCCCTAAGAAAATGCTTCCATTTTTTGCTAGCCAGCCTCTCGGACTATTATTATTATATTGTTGGTTAGGGCGCCGATGTTAGGGCTTGTTGTGGATTATGGTTTACTAACACTGTACAATCGTGCCAATATACTGGAAGTGTGCTTAAGTAAGTACATAGCTTAATTATTTTTGAGTTGGAACTGTGCCTAGCTTATTTTTGAGCTTCTAATAAGTTTTGTGTCGCAAAAGTAAAATTATGGGTAACTTTATGAAAAATCATTTTTCGAATTGAAAGTCGCAGAATTTCAATGAAGTAATCAGTCTTTGGATGGGTACCCGCGAGTGGCATTTACAATTGAGCATTGGCTTGGATAACATGTTAAATTTTAGGCCCCGGTTGTTTTAACCATTTAGCCATGTTAGAAGCCTTCAGGCGGGTTGAAAATTCTGATACAATGACTAGCCACCCGCTCTTATAAGTACGAACTTCCATCCATCCATCAACCGTAGGACGTCCACTGCGTGACATAGTCCTCCCCTATAGATTTTCAATAAAGCCGGTTGGTAGCGGCCTGCATACAGCGCGTTCCTGCGATATTTATTATATTGTCAGTCCAGTGGGTGGACGTCATATTCAGCGCTTGCTGGTACATGGTCTCCATTAGAGAATTTCACGGCCCCATCGGCTATCTGTTCTTCGAGCTATGTGCCCTGCCCACTGTCATTTAACTTGCTAATCAGCTGGGCTATTTCGGTAGTTTAGAGTTCCGTACCCAAAGGGAAAAAACGAGACCCTATTACTAAGACTCCGCTGTCCGTCTGTCTGTCACCAGGGTGTATCTCATGAACCGTTATAGCTAGAAAGCTGAAATTTTCGCAGATGATGTATTTTTGTTGCCGCTAGAATAACAAATACTGCAAACAGAATAAAATTAATATTAAATGGGGGCTCCCATACAACAAGCATGATTTTTAGACGTTTTTCGCTCGATATCAATATCGGTGGCAGGTAGATGCTTGAAATATTCACAGAATATTTGGTTAAATATGCACTTAAAAAATAAATAAAAAAATTAAAATAAAATAAATATTTAAGGGGGGCTCCCATACCAATATCGTGTTTTCTTTGCTCAATGTTAATAACGGCAATAGGAAGATGCTGTGTTATATTCCTTTAAAAAAAATTTAAATAAAATATATTAAGGGGGTTTCCACACGGTGCGGAACCCTTCGTGCGCGAGCCCAACTCGCACTTGGCCAATTTTTAAATTTGCTCGTCTGCTGATCTCCTTATTCCTGATTCAATCTCGCAGAGACACGCCGAGCGGGTATTTATTTTTATGACACTATGCATTTATGACAATAACTCACCTCTAACGATATCTCCTCAAAAAATATGCCAAAAATTAGACCACACGTGAAGTCTGTCAAAGACCTCTAGATCTTATCTACGAGTGCCCTCACAATGCAATCCTTGTACGAAGCCATCGAACCTCAAGGGAGTAAACACAGTCTTTTTATTACTCTCCCAAAACCACTTGCCACAGGATCTTCAACCTTATATCTTACCGTATTTAACACAACTACCGAAAGGATGCGTTCTAGAACCGCCGCAAAGTTATCTTGGCAAAGGATAGCTTTGTCGTTCATGGATTCCTTCCTGACACATGACAATTTTATGAACAATATTGTACTCTACCCCTTTTAGAATAGAGTTGTTTTAAAAAACGATTGCAGACGCAATCCTTGACACAGCTATGATTGGCAAAACGCAGAGAAGCGTTTACTGCCACGACACGTGACTTCGCTGATTCGATTGATAGGATAAAAGCAAATGGTATAAACTCTCGGTCTATTTGAAAGACGCAAAACACAAATACGAGATGGAAATTCCTACTGGTACTTTGCCCCGTTCAATTGTCATTTTTGTAAAACGGAGAACGTTTACAAGTCTACGCGTATATTTTCTTTTTCAAAAGTGGTCCTATTTAAATTTTATCGAAAACGGCTGAGCCATTTTTGATAAATCAACCATGATGTGAAAATTGCTACATCGATCCGTGCGAACTATTCGAATTTTGTACACGATTGTAAGGTCAGTTGTGCCATTTTTTGAGAAAAATAATTATCTTGAGTGGATCATTGTAATGTTTTATGTTTGATCTTGAGTATTATCTTTATAAATGGATTCAATTGTAGGTCCTATGTGTGCTGTAGTTTATAGGCTTTAAACAGGCTTTAATTATGTCAATGGTTTTAGAAAATTTAAAGGATTACACGATCAGAAGCGAGTACAAGACGCGCTAAAACGCGTGGTTAAACGCGTGGTTGGCAACGGAGTGTCATTTGATATCACTTTGTAGAGCCATCTCTTTGTTTCAATCCTTCTAATATACAGAATTAATATCAATACCTTAAGATGCCTATTCCTACTAAGTAAATAGAAGTTCAAAATAGCGTTTTTTTTCTAAATTAGACTCGATTGACCCAGACGTTTACTATGAAAAATTCAAGAACAACGCACCTCATCAAATCGTAGTAAAGCGTATTGATATAAAGTCGCGGGGTCATTACCAGGGCTGTATCGGAAAGCGGGGTGGTCACGTGACCCGGGGGTGGGGGGCTGGGAGGGGGGGTGAGAGTTGCGTGAGAGATGGCGCGATAGGCGCCGGTGGACCACGACCCTTAATCGGTTTACTGGACCTGACTGCTTTGATATGTGGGGCAAGGGACGGGCTGTAGCGGGACCACAGAACAGACCTTCAATGACACAGAGTTAACACCTATGTTCATCACATAAATACTTGCCCTGGATGGGAATCGAACCTATGCCTCTTTGATCTAGTCAGGGTCACTAACCACTGAGCCACCGAGGCAGTCGAATTCAAATCAGTCAAATGATTACTGTCATTTCAGTGAAAGAAAAACATTCAAAGAATAGGTACTCGTACATCCACTTACGTCGACACCGTGTGCATACATATGTGAATGCAACAGCCAGTTACTTGGTTATATACCGTAGTAGCTGTGCTGTGAGCCATCGCTTTCAGAGGGTATGCCTATATTTAACAGAGGACAGTTTTAAAAACAACTTTGCCGCACAACCGCGTTGCCGAATATTGTATGCTTCTGTGTAGGAGCTCACGCGACTAAACTCACTGCATTGTCACTGAGTAGTAGTGTTGGAAGTCATATTTGTGTAAGAAATCGTAAAACCTTTAGGCAAGAACTATAAATAGATTTAAATTATTTATGCTCTGAAATAGTTTTGTTTCACAACACACCCCACCATTCGCTGGCTTGCTAATGCATGTGACATGTAAGCCTTGCCACCGCGGCTAATACAGCCACTTGGATCTAATAACCCCTTTTCCATTGTACACACACACCACACTACTACTTTTCCATTGTAACTAGTTTTATTTACTTTGTCACTCAGAAATAGAGAAATTTTGTTGAAAATTGGCCATTGCGTGCACACGCCGTTTAAGGGGGCTTTTTGCAAAATGTCTACTAAAGAATCAAGTCATTTCAATGATTTAAATTTGAGGGGAGCTATAAGTTTATTATTTTAACTTCTTTTGGGCCACTGAGTGCAAGAGCTATAGAAAGGGACTTTTCATAGAAAAAGTGCTCAGAAATCGCTCTATCTTATGACCTGCACTGCAGCCTGCTCGCTTGCTAATGCATGTGACTTGCAAGCCTTGCCACCGCGGCTAATACAATAATACAGCCACTTGGATCTAATAACCCCTTCCAGCTGTCTCCAATCTGATGGCCGCGCTCTTAGACTACTTTTCCATATTAGTTAGTGTTACTTTGTCGCTGCGAAATATTAAAATGTTTTGGAAATTAACCACTGCGTGCAAAAGCCGTAGAAAGAGGCTTGTTGCAAAATGCCTACTAAAGAAATCGAATCGGTCAAAAATTGTTAAAAAAAAATTATACAATGTATTTTCTGTAGTCTGTTATGAGTGCCTAATAAATAAAATAAAATAAAAATAAAGAGTGAAGACATGTTCAATAGTTAAATTTCAGCAGAAGTCATAAGTTTATTATATTAACTAATTTTCAGTCACTGATTCGCGCTCTTAGACTATTTTTCCATTGCAGTTAGATAGATAGATCAATTCTTTATTGGCACACTAAAACTTAACTGAACTAGAAAAACTAGTTTAGTGGAAATAAATAGTATAAAAAGGCGCCCCTGTACCGCGCAGGGTAGGATTATAGTGTTACAACCGGCGGCCTAATCGCTAAAAAGCATTTTTCCCAGGCAACCGTTCGCAGTAGTGTAGTTAGCTACTTTGTCGCTATATTGGCTTCCGCCAAAGGGCCGTAAAGAACTAAGGAGGGTGGTTATGGTTACTGAACAGGGAGTTTTCGTTGTAAAATGCTTACGAAAGAATCAAGTTATTCAAAATATACGTAGACATTAAGCCCGATTACAGAGACGTCAGCGTAAATTTAATAGCAACGTAAAAAGAGTTCTCGCTATCTAATGCCTAAAGTGAAAAAGAAATAGAACTTTGCTATTTAGCTAATATAGTTACGATGGCGCCTCTGTAATCGAGCTTAATGTTATGTTATGCAAGCTAAAGGTTAAAATTAAATTCTTTGTTTTAGTCTCAAATATTTGAGGTATTGTTTTCTGACTAGCTTTTACCCGCGGCTTCGCGCACGTCACTCGGGCGCTTGCTCGAGTGTACGTGTGTGATATTGTATTTTACCACATAAATGATAGTACTTTCTTACCGATAAATAAAGCAATTCGTGCGAAATTATTCCCTAACCATTCCAAAATATTCAAAAATGCACAACGTTAATGTTCAAATTTTCACTTTTGCTAGATGCCAGGAGACTAACACTAAACCGGAGAACTACTAGTATACGTAACTGGATATTGCCCGCGGCTTCGCCTGCATAATATTTCGAGGCCCTACCTTACCACCCTTGATAAAGGAGGTGGAAAATAAAAAAACAAAAAAAATCGATTTGACGTTTGTTTGATTTGACAGTTTTTTTTTGACATTTCTTGGAGCGCACGCTAGAATAGCTCGCAGATTGCAGAATTTTTCCTACTTACTTAACACATTGTTATAATATGGAAAATTTACGCAATATCAATATGATAGCCTATGTGTTATTCTGATGTATAAGCTATATAATTGCAAAGTTTTATCTCAATCCGTTCAGTAGATTTTTGCGTGAAAGAGTAACAAACATCCATACATCCATCCATCCTTACAAACTTTTACGTTTATAATATTAGTAGGATAATAATTTCGATGTTATTGACATTACCGAACTTATTACCCATTATAATCCGAATGAAGAGTCCATCAAGGCATCATTAGAGCGCGATAAGACGTCGCTGTCATCCGTCCATTACTGACGATGCGCCGTCTGCGCTTTATCTGCCACCCACCTTCTCTACTCCAATATTGTCATGGGAAAGTTATATACTCGAATGATAAAATAAAATTTAAAAAATCATTTCACAATATCTTTATTTGCTTATATGCCTAAGGCAAATTTCAACACAGGTGGAAGTGTATTGTTTGAGCGCCATATCCCAAATTTCGGCATGTAATTATACAAATATTCGTATACCTACTATGTAACCACTCAAATTTTACATTATCATGCGACCGAAGCATATCAAGGCAATGTGTGTAGATGAGATGGTCTAGCCTTAAAATCGTAAGAGTATGTTCCCGTACCAATGAGTTCTTTGAATTGTCCGGAATTTCACAGCACTGGCTTTTCGGTGAAGGAAAATATCGTGAGGCAACCTATATACTCGTAGGGACGTCCGTAGAAAAAATTCGATGAGGTTTGTTAATATATATGGCCCAATTACCCTTCCTGGGTAGTCTTATTTTCAGCAGTGGACTATTGATAATATTCTTTTGCCAAAAATAGCATAGACAACTTCAACCATGTATAGTATTCGAATAGACGTTCACACGGAACAATGTATTATTGATGTAGACATTTTCACGTTGATTTTTCAACATGCATAGGTGCAAAAAATATACATATTTACAGCGCCATCTGCCGGGCTGATTTGTGAATTTAAACTACCCAAACGCAAACAAAAAAATCATTCAAATCGGTCCAACCGTTTAGGAGTTCAGTGACACTTATAGTAGAATTATATAGGTATATAATAGTCGAACTGAGAATCTCCTTTTGAAGAGGGTTAAAAAGGCTGATACAGTACATCTGTTTATCGTTTGTTTTACCAAGAACTCAGCTATCAAAGCATTTCACAGAGTACATCAGCCGTTTGATACCAACCTAATGATCATCCTTACATAATAGCCTATTATCGAGCAGCCACCGTCCATCACAGGCCAGATATCACCATTACTAGATGGGATCACTCCCACGCCTCAAAATGCCTACATCATAATCTGTAGGCATTCTGTAGGCACGATAACGCTAAGACAATGGGTCTTATCTCAGCACGGCCGTGTTAGCATGTGGGCAGTCTTAAGTTCATTAGTTTAGAAAGTGGACGCAATATTATTGTACCGTTATTGATATCGAGATGATTATTTTGTAAGGTTATGTATGATAAACGATAATGACTCTAATGACCTAGTAACTTGTTTGTTCCAAACAGTTTCCCGGGTTCAATTCCCAGCCAGAAGTATTTAGTAATGAACACTTTTTGTTTCTTTACTTTTATTAATAGACTTTAGATAATTTCAGTGCCGCTTTGTAAGTACCCCTCTGCAAGCTCGCTACAGAAGGATACTTTCAAAGTATTCGTCTACTTATAATTTTTAGTTTTCCTATATACACATATTAAGCCCGATTACAGAGGCGCCAGCGTAATTATATTAGCTAAATAGCATAGTTCTGTTTCTTTTACACTTTAGGCATTCGATAGAGAGAACGCTTTTTACGTTGCTATTTAAATTACGCTGGCGCCTCTGTAATCGAGCTAACTGGATAACAACCCAGTGTAAAATACTTAGCTATTAGTAGCAATCAATCAAATTCTTATTCTAGACCTAAGTCTAGACTTAGGCTACGACCTAAGTTTAGACTTAGGTCTAGAATAAGAATTTGATTGTTATCTGTTTTGTGTATCAAATAAAAAATAAATGAACTGATGTCGTATAGGCCGGATGACTAGCCCTGGTGTCAGAGTTTGTAAGCCACCTGAGGGGATCTGACATGGCAACCAGTACCAATTAACAATTTAACGTTTCATCCAATCCACAGAAGAGATCATTCGTGCCTAATTCGCATTTTTAATAATTCAGCTTTGCTATTTTATGATATTTATTCTAAACTATATTTTGCCCGCGGCTTCGCCTGCATGATATTTCGAGGCCCTACCTTACCACCCTTAAAGCGGTGAAAAATAAAAAAAAACGATTCGACAGTTCTTTTTTGACATTTCTTGGAGCGCACGCTAGAATAGCTCGCAGATGTCAGATTTTTTTCTACTTACTTAACACTTGTTATAATATGGAAAATTTACGCAATATCATTATAATTTATAGCCTATGTGTTATTCTGATGTATAAGCTATATAATTGCAAAGTTTCATCTCAATCCGTTCAGTAGTTTTTGCGTGAAAGTGTAACAAACATCCATCCATCCATCCATTCAAACTTTCACGTTTATAATATTAGTAGGATTTGTATTTAATGACCTTGTCTTTGTGTTTCGCGAGACCTATTCCCGTTATAAGGAATTAATATTTCCAAATATCTAGCAATTAGGCTTACTAATGAACGTAGGTACTGTAGTAGTTAGGTTGTCATAAGGTTTACTAATGAACATAGGTACGTTTAATGGTATAAGCAGATAACTATAGGTAGATAGGAATAGGTTATTTACAGCAAGTGGCTGATGACAACAAAAACAATGTCGTAGAAAACTACGAAACAGTACCAGATGACAACACGATGATCTAACATATATCTGGACTAAGATATTTAAACGTATTGTTTGACGTTATCGCAACCTCCTTGAATCGTATCTCTCACATGGGCTCTCGAGTGTTGATGATTTTTTGGAAAAACCCGGTCTATGTCGTCGATTCTGAGTCACCAGGAAGGAACATTATCAGGTGCCTTATACAGTCAGCAATGTTGACGTTAAAGAATATGTAGACGCGTTATGCGATCAACAAAGTTAAGCAACGTTTGGCACGGCCAGTCTTTGGATGGGTGACCGCGGGTGGCATTTACAACTGATCATAACCGGGGCTCGAATAGCACGACAAATTATAGGCTCCGGTTATTTTAATGGTTTTAGCCGTTTTGCCATGTCAAAGGCTTTCAAACTGTTTAAAAACTCTGACAAAAGGGCTAGCCACCCGATCTATACGAACTTAATACTTACCAAGGTATTATACTTATCCTCTAACTTATAACTTACATATCTAACTTATATTTACATAACAAATCATGTAACTAGTGCTGCCTCGGTGGGTCAGTGGTTAGTGACCCTAACTTCTGGGTCAAAGAGGCGTGGGTTCAATCCCCCACCCAGGACAAATATTTATGTGATGAACATAACTGTTTGCTGTGTCTCGGTGTTATTTAGTTACTATCTTTATAAGTATGTATTTAAAAATAAATATAATATGTAGTTTATCAGTCTCTAGCAGCCATATCACAAGCTTTGCTTAGTTTGGAGTCAGAGGCCGTCCCCAAATATTAAAAAAAATCTAGACACTCAAGTTTTGGTGTGTTTTGGAAAACCCCGGTTTAAGTCATCGCTTCTGAGTGATTCACAATGAATATCATTGGTTCCGTCGTGTCATGCACCATGTGTGTGTGACGTTGATAGAGGCGTAATAGACGATCACTATGTCACGTAAAACGTTCCACTGAAAACAGGTTCACCACATTTTTGTTGACTGTACTGTAGGGCTTTTTTTAATGCACGGTGCGTTCCTTTTGGAGATCCCGGAGCTGCCAAGTGGGCACAAAGGCCACCGAGGGGGTTTTAGTGGGTACAATCCTACATAACCCAACTGCACCCCAAAGCAGTCAGGCCGAGTGCCTTTTTAGGGTTCCGTACCCAAAGGGAAAAACGGGACCCTATTACTAAGACTCCGCTGTCCGTCTGTCCGTCTGTCTGTCTGTCTGTCTGTCTGTCACCGGGCTGTATCTCATGAACCATGATAGCTAGGCAGCTGAAATTTTCACAGATGATGTATTTCGGTTGCCGCTATAACAAAAAATACTAAAAACAAAATAAAATAAATATTTAAGGGGGGCTCCCATACAACGAACCTGAATTTTCAGACGTTTTTCGCTCTATATTAATAATGGTACCAGGTAGATGCTAGAAAAATTTTCACAGAGTATTTAGTTTTATATTCCCTTTAATAATAAATAATTAAATTAAAATAAATATTTAAGGGGGGCTCCCATACAGTACGAAACCCTCCGTGCGCGGGTCCGACTCGTACTTGGCCGATTTTTTTTAGTCCGCTGAATATAGGCCTACAAACGACACAAAATATAACATTAGGGTATTCCATTTTTTCATTTATTGTGATTTTTATAATAAGTTCTTAACTCGTATAATTATCTGCAGTAATTTTTTTTGACGTGTACAAGTTTGTATAAATAAATGAGTATGAGTATGTAGCGCTCGTAGCGTAATTTGATTAGGTGTTTGTCAGCGATTACCGAAATTAAGCAACGTTCCGCACGGTCAGTATTTGGATGGGTGTGCGCGGGTGGCATTTTCCAACTGAGCGCTACCGTGGCTCGGATGACACGTCAAATTGTAGTTCCCGGTTGTTTTCAACTGTTTAGCCAAGTCAGAGGCCTTCAAAGCCCGATTACAGAGGCGCCATCGTAATTATATTAGCTAAATAGCATAGTTCTGTTTCTTTTTCACTTTGGGCATTCGATAGAGAGAACGCTTTTTACGTTAAAACACCCGCTATAAGTTGGTTAAAAATGATAAACACTTCACAGAATTCGTCGCGAGTCCAGTATAGCGGGTTAGCTCAGTGGTTTAGAGCGTCGGGCTAGTGATCCGAAGACGCAAGGTTCGTATCCTGCATCCGCGACGAATTTTTGAAATGTTTATCATAAAAAGTAACTCTTTGCTTTTTACGTTGCTATCAAATTTACGCTGGCGCCTCTGTAATCGGGCTTTTAAACTCTAACACCAGGGCTAGCCACCCGGCCTATACGAACTTACTTACTTTAGTATGAGTATCGATGAACATATCACACAAAAATACATACAGACGAACACAGTACGGAGGTACTGTGGTCCTTTTTGGAAATCGGTAAAAATATAAAGTGTCAGCAGTCAGTAAAGCAATAGACACGCTGACCATGTTCGATAAGCTATCAGGAGTGGCGGCCTGTCTATGCTTGTCCAAATTATGATTATCGGGGTGATAACACTGCACAGTTCATCAGCATGACGTGACGAGATAAAGGGAAATGATGTTATGATCTTGAAAAAAAAATCATTTTTACAAAGATTTTCCTTTGGGGTAATACTTAATACAAAATTTTGTTCTGTAAGTTTGCCAGTATAGAAACTGTTAGAGGTGTAAATATAATGGCTATAATGAAATTCAGCATTATAGCCATTATATTTACACTGCTGTGCCTTACATTTTCCCTTTGAAGAGAGGCGTAAGACAGGGAGACGTAATATCTCCGAAGCTGTTTACTGCCACTTTGGAGAACGCCTTCAAGCTCCTGGAATGGAAAGGATTCGTCATGAACATAAATGGCGAATACAGACGAGATCGTTGTCATGGCAAAGTCGATGGAAGAACTCAGCACGATTCTCGAAGGCCTCAATCGAGTTGCTCTACAGATGAACATGGACAAGACAAAGGTCATGTGTAATTCTCATGTTGTGTTCTTTTGGGAACTTCGTTCTTGAAGTCGTTAATTCGTACGTCTACCTAGGATAAGTAGTCCAGTTAGGTAGGTCCGACTTCAAGAAAGAGGCCATTCGCCGAATCCACCTCGGTTGGGCAGCGTTCGGAAAATTGCGTAACGTCTTCTTGTCCGACGTACCTCAGTGCCTCAAGTCGAAAGTTTTCGGCCAGTGTGTGTTGCCAGTGATGGCTTATGGCACAGAAACGTGGTCTCTCACTTTTGCCCTTATTAGTAAGCTCCAAGTAGCCCAACGAGCCGTGGAGAGGGCTTTGCTTGGAGTCTCTCTGCAACTAATGATTACTTATATGAAATTTTTGCTGCGTAACGGAGTATTTTAATCAAACCAACCTTGAGTTGATCTATGTCATCGTCACTCAATGGCATCGTAGCTTCCTTGTGCGCACTACTGATTTATTTATCTTTAGAGGTCACCATTTCACCTACAGATATTTTTCTTGCTTAATTTTGTTTTTCATTTCTAATACAAAAACATTTCTTCTACAATACTGTTTCTTATTCTCAGCTATTTACATTACAAATCATGTAACTAGTGCATTTACTGGTAATAGAAGGCTTACACTTACAACAGACATAGAAAACATAGGTACCTAAATGAATTAGATGCATTGACACGAACTAACACCCTTGATTGAAGTGAATAATCCCCAATAATTATCTGATATTATGAATTATTAGATACAATATTTAGCTAGTAATGTTTGTTTATATCGTTATTCGGAAGCATAATAAATAATACAAATACTAGGTAATTGTTCAATCAACCCCGACTATCGGTCGAAACCTTGATAATGCGTAATCACATTACAATCCTAATAAAATTAGGTCTATAGTTGTAGTATCTAAAATAACATTGTGGCCAGATACACACGTATTTTTATATGGCGTTATCATGAAGACTTAAGCCATATTTGAAATGGATTTCCGAATCTCATCGCTATCTTTGGATTCAGGACTTAGTTTACTATTCTTGTGTTATTCTGTGGCCAAAGATACAAAATAACTCGATATCTGTTATTTTGAATCGATTTGTGATAGAAGGAGAGATAAGGGACTTAACCTACCGGAATTTGTTTTGTTATCAAATCGGTGGTGCAAGATTTTTACTTTTAGTGTTATGCAAAATGTGCATATTTAGATAGGTACGCCAAAAATCGATAAAATTGTTGTATAGGCACTCTATCACGTCTTAATATGTTTAGGTATAGGTGCTTTAAATTAAATATCAGTGGAGTTAATAAAGTAAAACCTTTCGATTATAAATTCCCTAATGAACGAATCTTAACGAATAATAAAGTCAATATTATTTATTATTGCTATTTTATTATTATGTCAAGTCTAGGTACTATTAATTTCTTTTGTGCACACTTATCATACAAGTTATTGCATCAGTTGTATGTACCTATCCGTAACTAGGTAGGTACCGATATACCTAATTTAATTGTTTAGTTTTTGTGTTGTCTAGTGCGCGCAACACAAAAACTAAACAATTATATTGAATTAAAATTAAAGGTAAAAGAATAATGTGCTCTAATCGAGAAAGTTAATAATTAACATTTGTCTAGACGAGTGCTTAGAAACTTTTGCGACAATTTTTGTAATTAAATAAATTAATAATAACTGTTCACAAGCAACAATAAAGTCATCGCCAGTCGGCTGACGCGGCGGCCATCTTGGATGCAGCTGGTAGTGCAGCGGTCATCGATTAGGGCGCACCAATCGATCATGCGGAGACGTGTCACCTCACTATCGCGTGTTGGTATTCAGTAATTTATTATATTTGGAGTGCAGCTTCCGGAGGTATGGTCCGGTGCAGTGTCAACACTCAATAAATCAATTAAATAAACGTAACATCTTAACTGAGATAGAGATGTTTGATCGTGCGTGTGGGACGATGCGATACGCGCTGGCATCGAACAATCTACTTATTTATCAACCTTTGACAAAGAGTTTTTGCTGCGTAGGCTATTTGACTACTTTTAAGAGAAATTGCTCATGCCAATACTATTTTAACTTTTCTTAAATCATTCGAATCAAGTAACATATTGCAAATGCACAAGCCGTGCCATGCCATTATCGTCTGAGGAGGAACCAACTATCAGCCATCTATGGTCGCATCTGCATAACGTAGGCAAGCATATTCTAATAGATATTTTATTTAAAACCTACCTTTTCATGCGGTCCTGACTAACTAAACTATGTAAATGATCAAACATTAGACGCTGCGCATGCGCGTTTATGGTCTATGTTTTAGGAATATTCTGGCACATCGACCACCGGCCGTATTACGTAATACTTGCCCTGCCGATGTAACTCGCAGACCAACAACATTACCTTTAGTTTTCTCATGACAGCAATGTTAACTTGAAGAAAATCTAGTGTATTTCACCATAATTCTGACTCAGCATATTTTAATGGTGAAAAACAAAGCGACAGGAAATAAAAATTATCTAACAATTGAAACAATTCGGACAAGGTGTCCGAAAATATTGTGTCTGAAACGTCACCGAGGGAATGTTTTGACTATTAAGACCCATCCATCAGTCGTAGGACGTCCTCTGCTGGACATAGGCCTCCCCCATGGATTTCCAATTAGGACGGTTGGAAGCGGCCTCCATCCAGCGCGTTCCTGCGATCTTTATTATATCGTCAGTCCACCTAGTCGGTGGACGTCCTTCGCTGCGCTTGCTGGTCCGTGGTCTCCATTCGAGATCTTTACGGCCCCATCGGCCATCCGTTCTCCCAACTATGTGTCCTGCCCATTGCCACTTTAATTTGCTAATCCGCTGTGCTATGTCGGTAACTTTGGTTCGTCTGCGGATCTCCTCATTTCTGATTTGATCCCGCAGAGAGACACCGAGCATAGCAAGTCGGGCTATCTTGAGCTTATTCATAAAGCCCACATTAAAAGTCCACGTTTCAGTTCCATAAGACATCACTGACAACACACAACTATGGAAAACCTTCGTCTTGAGGCACTGAGGTATATCGGATGAAAAGAAGTCACGCAATGTTCCGATCGCTGCCCAGCTGAGTCGGATTCGGGGATCGACCTCTTTTTTGAAGTTGGACTTACCTGGCTGGACTACTTGTTCTAGATACGATTAAGTCCAACATTTATTTTTTACAAATTTAGCAGAACATTTTCACGCAATCAAAATCAGAAAACATCTATTAGTGTTATCGAGCATCAGTTAGGAGTGGCGTCTACTACACGCGGGTATCTTATCTATCAGTCCCTTATCAGTCAAGATTGGCGACTCTACCACTAGAAATATTCAGATTCACAGATTTTGCTTACAATCTGCACTTACACTTTGAGTACTTGTTTTACACACGGGTACCTACAAAATGCACATGTTGTGTACTTCTCCATGTCATTGCGTGATGTATGGGCTGTGGATGAAAGAGGTAGTCTGTGGTTCTAGACGGATTTTGGGTAGAGTTACCACAATTTCATTAATTTCTGTGAGAATTATTTTTATCTATACTTCTATACCAATGTTATAAAGAGGTAAAGTTTGTGCGTTTGTGAGGTTGTAGGGGGTAATCTCTGGATCTACTGAACCGATTTTGAAAATTATTTCATTGTTCGAAAGCTTTGTTATCCCTGGATGCCATAGGCTATATTATATTTTTTAAATAATTAGAGATCCGTACTAAAACTCCCATGATGTAACCCAAGGTGTACAAAAATTACCTAAAATATTATTTACATCGCGTGCGCTGCGAAAAATATTGATGATACAATAAAATAATAAACAACAACTTTGTAGAACACATTATTATTTACAAAAAATGTCGGGACAGAGTATGTCTATCTATTATAGTCATGCCACAATAAGTGTTCTTTTATTTGAAAGTTTTAATTGAAATGCCGCCGCAAGAAAAGGCTCTTAATTTATATCATGGCATAAACCCTTATCAAAATAAACTACTTTATATTCAAGAATAATTCAGCACCTTTATATAACTTTTTAAATTGTTTAATTCGGACATTTCATTCGAAAGATATCATGAGTTTAAAAATGTTAGTATTAGATAAAAATCGCGCTGTCGCCGCTCACTCCGCTCGGCTAGCTAGGCATCACCATATTTTATCTCCGCTATTCCTGTAGGTACCTGTACCTAAACTACTATTTTAATAGTCCACTGCAGGACATAGGCCTTCCCACGAAGTGTGATTGGGCCATATCCACCACGCTGGTCGAGTGCGGGTTGGCGGTATAGGGCATCCGGGCATCGAATGTAAATTTATCGTCTGAAGTGTTTTAAAAAAATACTTTTTCTTTTTACTGCTTACAATTTTGACGAAAGTATAAAGAAGTAATATGAAATAGATATGAAACCGCGACCGCGTTGTAACATATTGAGAAGCGAGAGACCACCTACCTACGGTTGGGCCATATCCACCACGCTGGCCCAGTGCGGGTTGGCGGATTCCTATACGTATCCAGTTCTTTCTGCCAGACTACGATACGATCGATTCTACTACAAAATTGGTTCATATTTGGCGGAATGATCGCGTAACATACTTACATAAAAAATGAAACACACAGTCGAATTGCGAACCTCATTTTTTGGTGGATACGTGGATGGACGCTGGATACAAAATTCTTGCAATGGTTTTATTCGGTGTTATTCAAGATCTAGTAAGAGAGCCCTATGTTAAGCAGTGGGTGCTCTATGGAAAAAATTTTAGCTTATATGATACTGATATATGAAAACGCGCTAAAATAACTGTGTTCATGTGAGTGACATATCTACTTTACGTGGTAGGTAAATAGGCACAATACTCATAAAATCTGTCTTCTTTAACCAATCGTACCCGGGCGAAGCCGGGGCGGGCCAGCTAGTACTATATATAACGGGACTAAATTCACGTGTATGGATAGTCATAACGACTATAGTTTCGATCGCGTTCGACATTTCTCAAGTTGGCGAGTGCTAGCACGCGGAGCCGTCTCGTAATGCACGCTCCGCGTGCTAGCGCTCGCCAACTTGAGAAAGGTCGCCAAACGCGACCGAAACTATAGTCGTTATGACTAAGTACATACAAGTGAGTTTAATCCCGTTATATATTTAGTATAAAATGTGTGAAAACCACGTTAGTTTCCATAGTAAAATAGAATTCTTTTTGTTAATTTTTTCATTGCGGATTATTTGATATGAATAACTTAATACCATTTAGTGGTCTGTACTGTACAGAATACTGGCCTTTAAATGGTCCTGAATGCTTACTGAAGGACATAATAGACCTACCCAGTATCCACATTGGTAACCTCACATACCGTTAAGAGAATTAAAATCCGTGAGGTTGTAATGAAAGATGTACCCACGGATCTTCGAATGGGTGACCCATCCAAAGATCCGGGACTGACTGACTGACCGTGTTGAACTTTGCTGAACTTCTGTGATCGCTTACGAACACCTAGTCAAACTACGTTAAGATCTTTACATAGCGTAGCGCTATTTAGGTAATAAATGACGATTTGCTGAAAATAATTGAAATTCCTAAGCCCAAACAAGATTATCGCCAGACATCTAAGGGTTATCTTCCGAATTGTACAGCACACTTGATCGATGGCTCCATCTTCAGGACAAAGCCACACAGAGTACAAAATGTGCAGATAAACATCATTAAACAAATTCTCTTGCTCACGTAAAATGCTACTTAGTTTTAATCTATGTTCTGAAAACATAAAAAATAGTTAAGGAGACTTTTTTAACTAACACGACACAGTTTATTTGTTAATCTCTTTCAAACTATTATGTTTGCACTCAATATGAAATCTCGGTGAATTTTTCGGAAATTTAATACATTTTTTTACACATACTAACTTTAAGTGCAAAAGATTTACACGTATGCGCAGCAATAAATAAGCATAATCTTCGTAGTGACAAATAAAGTTATAAGTATATTTTCACAAGAGCTGTATCTCTGCAAATATCCTTATCTGTGTCCGCCGTTGACTCCACTCGGGCTATGGTTCGAGTCAAATATTTAGATACCGAGATTCCTTGTTACTTGTTATCAGCTCGCAAAATATTAAGTGACGTAGAGCTTATGCAACGACACGACAGGTGCAAACAGATACTCTTGCATGCCTATCTTATGCTTACTCGCAATGACTGAAACTTATGCAATATGACAGATAGACAAAAAAGTAAAGTAAAGTATAAATGTACCATTTTAATTTAATTTAAAATTACCTATGCAAGATTGTATATGAATTTATTAATTACTTACATATAATTTAACAATAATCTATATAATCACCTGTTTGATCTAATTTATGTATAAATTGTGGGAGAAGCCACCGGTTTCCGAAACACAGTTTCTAACTAGTTCGGAATTGGTGGATTCAATCAATTTGCATGTAAATCTTTATTGCAGCCGATTTCTGTAAAATTTAAATGGGACCACCTCGGAAGTAGGTATACCCTTTCGAATTTAAAAATATTTTTTCGATTCGGTTTACAATTGGCGGAATTATCGATGAACATACACAAAAAAATACATACAGACTAACATAGAACCTCCTCCTTTTTGGAAGGTTTTTTTATATTCGTATAGGCTTGCGTTTGACTACATACTGCCTGATGTTGAGCAGATATGCGGTCTAGGGTGTAGCACGCTTACCTAGAAGATACCTATTTATTCGGGATTTGAAGACACATTCACACATTTCGGTAAAAAACCATGTAAGTTTAAAAAATAATATGAATAAATTATGTATTAAAAAAAAAATATTAATAAATATATGTAGTATTATTACACGACTCTACAAAAAAATTTTCGTTCTTTGTCCTAAAGTTTATACTATTATTTTTCAGTTAGTTATGCACAAAAACGAAAAGAAAATACCTTTTTTCGGTATAAAGTTTGCTTTTGTGATAGTTATAATAATAATACTCATTTTTCAAAAAGAAATAATAAAGCTGAAAACTACGAAAAGTTGGTTGAGGATATGCTTACAAATTTTAAGGCCATGGGCTGCAGGATGTCATTAAAAGTACATATGCTGCATGCTCATTTGGATAAATTTAAAAACAATATGGGAGCCTATTCCGAAGAGCAAGGAGAACGTTTCCATCAAGACATCATGAATTTTGAACAACGCTATCAAGGCCAATACAATGAAATCATGATGGGCGACTATATTTGGGGTTTATTGAGAGAAAGTAGCTATGAACATAAAAGAAAAAGTAAAAGTGTGCACTTTTAAGTTATTTTCCACTTTTCTGTAAGCTAATTTGATAGTAAAACTTAATAAAAATAATAAACATTTTTATTTCAATAGTTTTATTTTCAATCAAAAATTAAAATCCGAGATTTTTAAAAATTTCGTTCAATCAGTCTTCTAAGCACAAAAGCAAAGTTTTTCATGCCATATATTTTTTTTCCGTCTAATTACGACCTAAACTACCGAAATTTAATGCTTTGCAATCAAAGTCAAATTTCATGTTGACCCGTGTTATTTATGTTTGTAATATAGCTTTATTTCTTTTGAGTATCAATCACATTATTGTACTCCCGTGATATATTTTAAGATCATTCCGTTCCGAGCATGGGTTGCCTGGAAGAGATCGCTTCCAGCGATAAGGCCGCCTTGAGCTACACTAATAAGTTTTTCATGTATTACTGTTGTCTTATTTTTACTGTGTGCAATAAAGTGTTTTCTATTCTATTCTATTGATTTCATTGTAGAGTACCTATGTAGTTATTACATGTTTACCGAGTAAAGTAGGGCTGAAACATGTTGTTATTACTGCCTCGATCTTATCACGCCATAAGCGGGTTGTCTTATCACTCGACTTGATTTACTGATACCCGTAATCCCGTAAATGCACACTTTTCTTGTAGATAGCTATCGGGCGGCCTTCGTCACGTATCGGAAATATATCTACGAGTAAATAATCTGTTTGATACGGTTAAAGTATTGAATAAAACATTATGATTTATTTACTAAAATACAGTAAACTTACGTTTGATTAAGGTAATTAACGCTAAATAAACTTAGTTTATCCTACTACGATTATACGGGACTTATCGCGCAATAAAACTTGAGATATATGAGCTAATTAAGCATTGGTAATACACATAATGTGTTCAAATCCGAAAGTTTAAAAATTAAATTAATTTAACTTAGTTATTCTAAAAAATATTTGTAAATTAGCTTTATTAACTCCCACTAAATACAAAGCTTATTTATATTCTAAAACTACAGAAACTACAACTACATAACAAGCAATTAGATCATCCAGAGACTCTTGAAGGTCTAAAAATAATCCAAATGCTCAAGCCCACTGCCAGTTGGCAGCATACCCAGCATGCTGGCCGCATTGCCGCGCTGAATGGCAATGCTTATGCGTTGAGCCAAATACACACCAGCATTTTGGTCACGCGTCGCGTCCCCCAGACGCTCAGAAAGATTTTTGAACACAAGAGCTCCCGGCCCCCACGGACCCAATGCCTCAAATCCAAACGGCTTAAATATAAAACCACTACCGAGATTGTAAATTTTATATAATGTGTTGTACTTACTTTGGTCAGAAGTTTGATAGCAAATACTTCAATATGTTGTATAAAAATTGACGTGGTGGCACGGGCCATGATAGGGTTGTTTGAAATATGATATGATCCAAAAGTCTTACAGAAAACATAAATTATCAATGGTTTAACTTGACCAAGCAATTCAGATCCAGACAAAATGATGAAAGATTTACATAGATACATAATAACCATATTTCGAAACTTTTAATGTCAATTTTAATGTTGAAGTATGTATCTGTTTGTAGGTACACGTATGTACGTATTGTACTACATGCGTTACGTATGTATTGTATAAATATTTAAACGCGAATTTGCATTTAAATTAACGCATGTACTCGTAGATACTCTAGACTGGTGCTGATTTGAAAAATATAAAGTAATGCAATACTTCCTACATTTTTGTCAACATTTTGATATTTTCTAAAATTATCCTATCAGAAAAAAACAGTGGCAGAAAAATTCAAGAGCAGCGAAAGTACGTTGATTCAGGTTGTCCTCCGCAAATATAGCCGCGGAGCCAAACACGTCCTCCGGGAGACGATCAATCGTGAGTGACGCCGGAGGACGGGAGGATGACGGGAGGAGGAGGGCGGACGTGGCTCGCCTTTTATTTCTACACTCAATTTACTCGGTTTGAAAATACCATTATATTATCATCATATGGGATAAAATGCCTAGTGCCACACTAAAATAAAAATAAAATATTATGCCTGGTTCGTTATATTATTATAAAGATTACAAAAATTCAAAAAATACTATTCAATGCTAATTATAACATTCTAATCAGGTCATGTCTCCTTATGTGACATTATAGGTAGGTATTACATTTGTCCGAATTAAATTTTTCCACACAAAATACTACATAATAGATACATACTAGAATATATTCGTAAGTATGTAGTTACATACTTACGATAGAGTACCTATGTGTGTATACAGAATATATATTTATACAGTTGGAAGTATTATTTGATGATTGTATTGCTGATAAGTATTGTACCTATTTATACTTCATTTTATACAATTTATAAAATTAACCTAACCTTATTAAACAGGGTATACGTGTATAGAATTAGAATTAGTTTCGATGTACATGTGTTTTTGCATAAATAAATAACTATAACAATTTTGAAATGGAAAAGTTTCTGTGTTCATTGTTTGATCAGCAACTCAAAAAGAGGGGGTTTATAGGTTTTACGTGCATACTGTTTTCATATCTCCCAAACAAATGAATCGATTTTGAAAATTATGTTTTTGTTTAAAATTCGATGGGATTACGATAAGTCTTAGCATTATTTTAAGAAAATATGTTATACCTACTTGTAGTTTCCTGACTTTTATTTTTGTTCAGAAATAGAAATAGAAATAAACTTTATTGCCATGCTGTGTACATACAGTAAGATGTTATAAGACATATAAAAGTTCCAACAGCCCGCCCATTCAAATGTTATATTAATGGTTCAAATGTTATATTAATGGTCGTAATTCAGTATTGATATAATCATATTTCCAATATATCATTGAAACAGGAGATAAGTACCGTAATGTAATACTCAAGTTTCCTGACTCACTTGACCACATAACGCCGTTATCCGTTATTCTGCCGTTATCTGACAGCCGCTGCAGCGATAGCTGAGATTTATACAAATGTGCCTGATTAGTGATATGACGTCACGAATTTTTCACATTGTTTACTAGCAGGGCGTGGATATATATCAGAGTTCGTAAAAATCGTCAACAAAAATGATAGGTATATAAAATTTGCTATACTTTTCGTACGAAGAACCAAATTCAAGAGCGCCAGGAACGTCAGTAGTTTACAAAGTATTTTACCTACTTAAATTGAAAGCTTTAAAAGAAATTTCACCACTCTATTTTCTATTTCATCCACTTTTTTTCTCCGCCAGACTTCATACCTAGGTATGTTGGCTACATGAGCAACTATTTTAATGATTTTTTAAAATTACCTGCATTGTATTAAGATTTAGTGACTAATTTGGTAATTGTCAAGTTTATCAATTTTTATTTCGTGCTATGTTGTATAGTGCCCTAATGTAATGTTTACTTTTTGACTTGTAACAAATGGTGTTATGAATAAATGACTATATGACTAAATCGGATAAAATTGACATTTGATGCTTTATACTTTAAAAAAATATTTGATTTCTGTTTTTATGACCGCCATATTTTTCGAACAATGTCATAATAATACGAACGAAAAATATTTTCCTACGTAAACCTTATCAAAGAAAATAATGCTTTCTGATATTATAAATCCGAAGGTGTGTTTGTTGGCTTTTTCCTCTTTCAGGCAACAACGAACCTAAGGATTGACTTGATTTTTGACATGGACATTGTTTGAAGGACGAAAAGTGACAAAGGCTACTTTTATCTCAGATTAAATAAAAAAATCAAGACAGAATGTTGTGAACAAACAAGTGAGACCGGCAAAACTATGTCTCGCCGTGTACAGACACAACACACACATGTACACGTACAAAAAACTATGCCTTGGCTCGTCAGTCGAACTATAGCGGCGCAACACCGAGGCACTCACACATGTATAAACAACCGGCCACACTTGTCTGTTCACGACGTTTCGTCTTGATTTTTTTATTTGGTCTGAGCTTTTTATCCTGGATAAATAAAGTATCCCATGGGATAGCACAAAAATTATTACTCAAGCTTCATTTATTCAAATAAAGTAATGAAATTATTTCACAAAACAAATAAAGGTTATAAAGGTACTAGGACGTGGCTTAAGTTTTTCACACATTTGCAAAGTCTTTTGATTCGTTTAGTAATCAATCAATCAGCCAATCATCGCAGCCAAAGTTGAATCGGTGATTGATTGCTCGATAGGCGCGAGCTAAGATACCAGATTCTCCAACAGTCAATACAGGTTTTTGCTAGATTTTCGAGAGCAAATGAAGACAGATAGCCTACTATCAGTAGCCTATCGTGCATTCGTCGAATTCTTAATACATTGACGATACGATTGTTTATTTTCGGACTCGATGCTCAATATAGTATTAACATCCTGTTGTTTTTAAGGTAGGGTATATTTATTATGTACAAACAATGCCTGAAATACAAAAGTCATATCTCTCTAGCTCTACGGCTTCTCGTGCGCGTTGATGTCTATTCCACTGTAGCAAATATTATACATTAAGTCATCCATCCATACATCCACCCATCAGCCATAGGACGTCCACTGCTGGACAAAGGCCACCCCTATGGAACTCCAATAAGACCGGTTGGTAGCGGCTTGAATCCAGCGTGATTCTGCGGTCTTAATGAGGTCGTCCGTCCAATTTGTGGGTGGACATCTTACGCTGCGCTAGCCGGTACGTGGTCTCCACTAGTGAACTTTTCGACCCCATCAGTCATCAGTCCTCCGCGCTATGTGTCCTGCGCACTGCCATTTCTTGCCAATCCGCTGGGCTATGTCGGTAACTTTGGTTCATCGGCGAATCTCCTCATTCCTAATTCGATCTCGCTGAGAGACTCCGAGCATAGCCCTCTCAGCCTCTCTCTATGGCTCGTTGGGCTACTTGGAGGTTATTAATAAGGCCCATAGACCACGTTTCAGTGCCATAAGTCAACACTAGTCACAACACACACTGGTTAAACACTATCGACTTGAGGCCCTGTCCATTAAGTACATCCTATCAATTCGAGAAATGCTCGCTCCCTTGCACTTTTTTGTGCTCTCACTCTCTCACAATCATGATGCATTCATATAAAATCATCTATCTACATCGCCTCAGCCATATGATGTCTTCTGCTAGGTAGAATATAAGCCGCTACGATACCTAGATGTCTGATAACTCCTGTTGTAATCGGCAGCGTGATTAGAACGCCTTGGACAGATTATCTATCCCCGCTACGTCTTACTAGTAGACATTACGCGCTTTTTGGTACAAGACCTCTATTCAAGAACTTTGCAACTACATGGTCCACAAGTCCCGCGTGATTTGCTGCTGCTATTTTAATTGCTTTTGCAAAAATACCTAGGTACTTGTAACATAACATTTACCAGGTAAATAATTTTTTTATTTTTTATGTATATCAATTTCAATTTTATTTATTTTCCGATATAATACAATACGAATAACATTTATACTTTTCACTTTGTATTACAATGAAAATTTGTCTACACAAAATTTAAAGAAATTTCCAAACTTTGACATTCACACAAACAACATTTATGGTGTTACACTGTTTATAATATATTTTTGCAACAAGTTTGTCATCAAATGGTCAAAAGACTGGACGGTATACTATACCCTATATCCAGGTAATTAATTAATACCCCAATATTTTTTGTAACTCTGGGCCCCTGTGCCTGCAATGAATGATTTTTTATTATTATTTTAAAAGCAGGACAGTGGCCGGTTTATTTACAACAAATTGGAATCTTTATAAGTATCGAGCTCCATATTCTGCATTTCGGCATGCAAATCCAAAACCATTTCAATATGGCGACGACAATGCCCTAACAATCCAAATGCAAGTATAGACGTACTTTACAAAAACATACCTGAATAAATATTAATATTTTGGGGACATCTTACACACGGCGTCTGACCCCAAACTAAGCAAAGCTTGTGATATGGCGGCCAGAGACTGATAAACTACATATTTTTAAAAACATACTTTTATAGATAGTATCTAAAAACACCCAGACACAGAGCAAACACTTATGTTCATCACATAAATACTCACCCTGGGGGGGATCGAACCCACGCCTCTTTAAACCAGAATCTAGGGTCACTACCACTGAGCCACCGAAGCAGTCAATTTAATTAAATCAAACATATACCCACATCTAGAGTATTTCAAGTACAAGTAGCTCCACATATTTTTATTTTCCCGTAGCATTCCCTGCGTTAATAATTCCGTAGTGGCAACTGGCAGGCAGCATTATGGCGGCACGACAGCGCATGACGGATCGCTCCATCCGGCTACTCCCGCAAAAAATATTCTGCCCGTAATAATAGAAAATACGTGAATACACTCCGGGAATCGAGGGAAATGTTCGGAAGGTGGTAACGTTTGTTATTATTAGTAAAAGTAGTTTAGTTCGTAGGGTCGGCTCTGCTTAATTTTAATTCTTTCAGCCATGTATTCACTGAGCAACAATGTTTCGGATACACAGTTTCTGAAACATCACGGAGATGTTTCTTGCCGGACTAGTATGCGCGCCACGAATTATTTCGTTCGTAGTGTCAGAACGAGACAGCGTTATGGCAAAGTATATAACTGTCACTTTTTCACACGTCGAAATGAGTTCTTTTCGTGGCTTTTCGTGGTCGCATGCTTTATAGCCAGGAACTGATTTATTTCCGTTTTCCCCGTCGCAATCGGGGAGCACCGGAATATAAAGATAAACACGTAGTGTTTACAGAAACAAAATAATTGTCTCTGAAAAAAAATTTTTTTTGATTCGGAAGCACGTAGATTTTTTTTCTGATACAGAGTTTATGAACAAATGTTGCTTAGTGAATACATGGCTTTATTCCAATAATGTAAATGGAATAGCCCACCATTTTTGATTTGAACAGATATCTCGCTAGGACGTTTGCGTACTTGAGTGATAAAAGCAAGAGACCTATAAGTAATATTGACTTTCGACCGTCTAGGACGTATACGAAACTTTACGAATACAATACACACTTCATACAATCTGTCTGAAAGTTCCATTTTAGGGTTCCGTACCCAAAGGGTAAAAACGGGACCCTATTACTAAGACTCCGACGTCCGTCTGTCTGTCTGTCACCGGGCTGTATCTCATGAACCGTGATAGCTAGGCAGCTGAAATTTTCACAAATGATGTATTTCTGTTGCCGCTATACCAGCAAATACTAAAAACTGAATAAAATAAATATTTAAGGGGGCTCCCATACAAAAAACGTGATTTTTAGGAGTTTTTTGCTCGCTATTAATAACGGCAAGAGGAATGGGGCTCACATACGGTACGGAACCCTTAGCGCGAGTCCGACTCGCACTTGGCCGATTTTTATTTTTTTATTCCGTATAGGTTTGCGTTTGACTACATAATGCCTGATATTGAGCAGATATGCGAATTATAGATCACGTGGAGCGAGCATGGAAAATCTATGTTAGCGGTCACCCGCACCTCACCCTCACTCGCGGTTACCCGCCCAAAGGTGCGATCCCATTTGACAGTTGCTTAGGAACCTGCTTTTTAACTTTTCAAATCAATTAGAAGTGCCTAAACGCATTTTGCTTATGCCAACAAACAAAATAAAATAAAATTGTTTACCTAGCACAATATCTGTAAATAATCGGCCAAGTACGAGTCGGACCCGTGCACGGAGGGTTCCGTACTGTATTGAAGCCCCCCTTAAACATTAATTTTATTATTGAAGTGAATATACAACTAAATATTCTGAGAATATTTCAAGCATCTACCTGTTACCATTATTAATATAGAGCAAAAAACGGCTAAAAAATCAGGTTTGTTGTATGGGAGGGAGCCCCCCTTAATTATTAATTTTATTCTGTTTTTAGTAATTGTTGTAATAGCCGCAACAGAAATACATCATCGGTGAAAATTTCATCTTTCTAGCTATAACGGCTCATGAGATACAGCCTGGAGACAGACAGACAGACAGACGGGCAGACGAGCAGACAGACGGACGGACAGCGGAGTCTTAGTAATAGAAACCCAAAAAAATGCTCTTCGCCTCTAAAATCCGCAAGTTTATAATTACAAAATTTCTTAACTTATTCACATTAAAAGCCGGAACATATTGCTAGTACCATAAACAAGTAGGTACTTTGTTTATGCTAGTACCTACCTATGTGGATGGCTGTAATATACCTAAGTGAGTTCGTAGGTATAGGCCGGGTGGCCAGAGGCTTTAAGCCACCTGAAATAAATAAATAAATAAATATTAGGGGACATCTTACACACGGCCTCTGACCCCAAACTAAGCAAAGCTTGTGATTTGGCTGCCGGAGACTTATATACTACATACACTTATTTTTAAATACATACTTATATAGATAGTAACTAAATAACACCCAGACACAGAGCAAACAGCAATGTTCATCACATAAATACTTGCCCTGGGTGGGGATCGAACCCACGCCTCTTTGACCCAGAAGTTAGGGTCACTAACCACTGAGCCACCGAGGCAGTCAAAACCAGACTTTGACATGTCTATAAGGTTAAAACAACCGGGACGTACATACTTACCTACAATTTAACATGTCATCTGAGCCTAAATATGCTGTATCTAAATGCTACCCGCGGTCACCCATCCAAATTGTTTAATTTCTGCGATCGCTGACAAACACCTAGTCAAACTACTCTAAATATAATATAATTGGATCCAGCCAGTCTAGTATATGCACCATGAAATAATTCTTTCGACGTGTCAGAACGAGACAGAGTTATGGTGAAGTAGGTATACAGGGTTATTTCTAATCAATTAGCATCCTTTTAGGGACCTATTCTGTACATCAAAACTAACAACTTTTGTTTTGCGATTTTTGTCAAACTTCAAAAAAAATCAGCTGTTCCATACATTTTGTCGCGGGTGAACGATATTTTTCTATGGAAGAATGATTTTTTTTGAGTTTTGACAAAAGGTGCAAAATACAAGTTGTTAGTTTTGATGTACAGAATAAGCCCCTAAAAGGGTGCTAATTGATTAGAAATAACCCTGTATATATTCTAAGTGTCACTTTTTCACACTTAGATAAAACTCTTTTCGTGGTGGTATGCTAAGCTAGCTGGTATCAGGCACTCAGTGGCCCGGATTAACGGTGCGTACTGCCGCTTGTTTGGCCATACTCCAATTTGGTGATACAGTGTGCGCGTGCCCTTATCGCCAGCCTTTATTAAAATGCAAATATTAAGGAAAATTTGGAAAGGATATATGGCAGTTTGCTATTTTATTAACCGACTTCGAAAAAAGAGGACGTTCTATGTTCGTCTGTATGTTTTTTTTTTGTGTATGCTCATCGATAATTTCGCCAATTGTGAACCGAATCGAAAAAGTATTTTTTAGTTCGAAAGGGTATACCCCCGAGGTGGTCCATTTAAGGAAATCAGCTAAGGCTTTTTTGAAAAATCAACAATAATGTAAACAATTCGAGTGAAATTTTAGAATTTTGTTCACGATGGAAGGCGGTTTTGCCATTTTTTGCGAAAAATAATTATTTAGAACAGGACTTCTAGTGTTCATCATGAACTTTTTTCAATTGACAATCTACAAAAATCTCGTGTCACTGTGTTTGATACCGAACTTCTCAAAAACGGCTTTACCGATTTTTTTTTTTGGTACGTCAGAGTGTAGATCGTAGGCTATATTATATTTTATCTACACTAATGTTGTAACATTCTACTTATGTTTCCAATACTTGACTTATAATGACTACTGTTATAGCGCAGACAACATTTAAGCAATTTCACAGGATGTTATAATATCCACATCGATATCGTAAAATCTCATTATAACATCGCGCGCTCGCTCCTGATTGGCCCTGCGCGCACAGCTGCGCTCTCATTGGTTAGATTTTAATGGCGCCAAGTTCACTGTGACAATACACGTACGCGTGAATTTAATGTTTCGCAATATGTTTTTTTTTTATTAGTGAAGATAAAGTAGTGTATGCAACTGCATATAACACGGGTATTACATAAACTACTATTACATCCCTAGATTATATACTATTCAGATTGTTATAAACGACAAAACGTTTGCCGGGTCAGTTAGTACCTATCTAATCGATAAAATGAAGTTATTTAAATCTCTTTTTACAGTTTAATCAAGCTACGTAAGCTGTGCTTGTTCTGTTAGCATGAAAAATTACGTAAGTATATTATTTAGCAGCTGATGTAATCTTAACAAGTGTTAAATTAGTGATTTTTAAATTTCCTACGAGGAAACCCTTGAACAATAAAAACCTCTAATCTTGTCATCCATTCGAAAAAATATAAAGTATTAATTATCGCAAATAAGTACGCACTTGACCACCAACTCGCCTGATAGTAAGCGACACACAAACAATCACACAGTTTTTTTCCGTGGTTTAAAGAGCTCCTATTAATTTAAACAGGTCAAAGTAAAAAAGACCAAATTCTAAGAAACATCACAAATTCATAATTCATGGAGTCCGTTAGCCGGTAGCTCGTTCCGTAACATTTTTAAAAAGTGATACATCATTCTGTCCTCCCGATTCTATCTTTGTAACAGAAATGAAATTACAACTCGAGTTTATTCTTGTCACTGCATTAGCATTAAATTTAGGGTCTACTTAATAAATTAAACATAATTTCAAATTAAACGCTCGCATCTCCTATCAACTCTTCACGGCAAATTAAAATGTAACCCAACCTATTTATTTAATACATAAAATGTACCCACCGTTTCTTTATTTCTAAGCCCATTTTTCGGTAAAGAATTTGAGCAAACATGGCGATGTTTAAAAAATACTGGTGAACGCATCTGCCGCATTGTCCAATTCCAACCAATCCTGCCGGCTCCCGCTCCCCTAGCTGTCAGTTTACTGTCAATTGTTTGAAATTCGAATGTTATTTTTTTGAAGCGGCGGCTGCGTAGGGCGTTGACGCGAGAATACATGGCCAGTCGTGTTGTACAATTGAATTGATTGAATTATGGACAATTTGGGCCGCGGCGAAACGTTATGGATTACCACCCGCATTGTCGGACGGTAAATAAAGGGATGGGAGCTGTTTAGATTCGCATAATTTCTCTGTTTCCTCCGACTCTACACGTTGTGTGATATTTTTATTACAAAAGACATAGGTACTATTAGTCAGAAAATATTAAAGGACACTTGAAAAGGCAACTATTCATGTCTCCGTAAATGGTACAGCTAACTGCCTAGGCTAAAAAATAATGTTATTTCTGTATCTACCACACTTAAGTAGTAGATATAGAAAGAAAGAGCGCCATTTCTATAAATTGGTTAAAGTGAATGCTGCAATTAATTTCCTGAATCACTGCACCAAGAAAATAGTTTAAAAAGTACCTACATTTTTATTTCTATAGTTTTATAAATGGAATAGGCCTATCTCTATAGCCGATTAGTCATAAAAACAAACAAGCGTTATTTGCGACTTTGTACGAATTTGCACATATCGTACGTCCATAGAAAAAATCCGACGGTTAATGTGAATCCACTAGCCCGCACTAGGGCAGCGTGGTAAATTTGGTCTAATCGCCATTTAAATTGTCTGCCCATTTTTCTATAGCAAAAGCAAAACCTTAGGCCGGTTTAAGCTAAAATTACAATACAGTCTTCGGGTAGGTTGCATTTACAACTGAGCGCTGCTGTGCTCAGATTACACACGTGGGTCCCGGTTGCTTTAACTGTTTAGCCATGTCAGAGGCTGACACCAGGGCTAGCCACCCGGCCTATATGAACTTACTTACCTATTTTAACTGTAAAGTTAGCTACAAGTCAATCCGCACTGGGCCAGCGTGGTGGATATGGCCCAATCACCTTTCGTGGGTAGGCCTACGTCCTGCAGTGGACTATTAAAAAGGCTGATACAGTACAGTACAGTAGTTACAAGCTGCGTAGACCCCCTCTCGTCGCGTAGCTGACAACGTATTTGCTACAGCGAAATGACTCGAATCGTGTTCTGGACAAAATAAACAATAGCTGAATCCTCAGAAGAATACCAAACTAAATATTATTCCGAGGCCACAAATTCATGCAAATTCCGCCATATCTAACCCGCACAGTCCACACGCAATCCATAGACAAAATCGGATTCCCACACAAAAACAAAGCGTAATCGTACGCAACGCCGCGAGCAAACATTTGCAGGAGGTAATGGATTAGCGATGTCGCGGGACCGGTGTTCTGTTACAGGCAAACAGGGGCCTTTGTGACGCTCGCTGCCGCCCGGGGACAAAAACATTACTCTCGTGTGCTTTAAATAATTGGCCAAGTGCGAGTCGGACTCGTGCACGAAGGCATCCGTACCGGAAGCCCCATTTAATTCAAATTCAAAAACATTTATTTCAGTTATAATCAATCCATAACATTATTCAGATTAACAAAACAAATTGAAATTAAAATTTTAGTTAATTAAATTAAAATTACACATGTCATTAAATATTTTATTTTTCGCAGTGACGCTACGGCAGCACATGTGTCCTTACAAAATGCCTAATAAAAGGGCCATCATTTTCCCCCGCCACTACCGCCAGGTAGCTGTTGCCGCTCCCGCGCACCCGCCGCATCAGAGAGGCTACTCGTTTCCGCATGATGGCGTGAAATCCATCGATGTGTGCCTCTGCGAACATGCCTGATGCGCTGCAGAAGCGCGGTAGCCCCAACAGCATCCTGAATGCGTTGTTGTAATGGACTCGCAGGGCACTCAAAGCCCTTTGAGTACAGCTAGTCCAGAGGCTGCAGGTGTAGAAGGTTTGACAAAAAGCTCTAAACAGAGTTAACTTTACTTCTCTTGTACACCTTGCAAATCTCCGGACCAACATATTACTCCTGACTGCGAGCGCCCTACGTTCCTTCTCCACATCCATGTCATCCCTGAGCGAATCGGTAACCCAGTGCCCCAGGTACTTGAAATGCGAGACCATTTTAAGTGGAGTATGGGCCAACATCACTTCTGGTACAAATGGGTAGTACTTTATACCCGCCCTGAATTCCATCAGCTCCCTCTTGCTAGCATTATACCTGAGGCCATGGGCCTCCGCATATCGCTCACAGATACCTATCAGTGTCCGCAGCCCGCTGATTGAGGGGCTCAGCAGTACCATATCATCAGCGTAACTGGTGTTATTTAGAAATTCGCCATCTATGGAGCATCCGACACCGGCACTGCTGAGCTCCCGAATCAGCCGATCAACATACAGGTTGAAGAGCTTCGGAGAGCTTGTATAGGCGCAACCCTTAAATATTTTTTATTTTTAGTATTTGTTGTTAGAGCGGCAACAGAACTACGTCATCTGTGAAAATTTCAACGTTCTAACTATGACGGTTCATGATATACAGCCTTGTGACAGACAGACAGACGGACAGCGGAGTCTTAGTAATAGGGTCTTGTTTTTACCCTTAGGGCACGGAACCCTAAAAAACCTCTTCTAGATCTCTATGATACCAATAATATTAGCGTTGCTAAAAGTAGCTACGCCGTAGCAAGTGCTACGAGTTATGCTGGAAAGCTGAAATTTTCACAGATGATGTATTTCTGTTGCCACTATAACAACAAATACTAAAAACATAATAAAATTAACATCTAAAGGGGGCTCCCATACAACAAACCTGATTTTTGTCCGTTTTTCGCTCGATATTTATAACTAACAGCTAGATGCTTGATATAAATATTTTCAGACCCTTCGAGAAGGGGGCAAATTTGCCTATTCATTAGCCGATTTTGATAATATTTGGCAAGATTGTTTAGTATCTAAATCTTAACAATATTTGAAATGTGAACAGGAGCGGTCAAGAGCGAGTCGAGGCTTTTGAAGTTAATAGATGTGTCGCGAGGTGTACTGTTCAGAGAACTACTAGTAATGTAATTAATTACATTATTAGCGTAACGTATTTGTAGTTGTTCCTAGTTTTTAACCAACTTCCAAAAAGAAGGAGGTTTTATGTTCGTCTGCATGTTTTTTTGTGTATGTTCACCGATAATTCCAGCAATTGTGAACCGAATCGAAAAAATCTTTTTTAGTTCGAAAGGGTGGTCCCATTTAAATTTTACAGAAATCGGCTGAGCCGTTTTTGAAAAATCAACAATAATGTAAACAATTTGAGCGAAATAATTCGAATTTTGTACAACATGGAAGGCGGTTTTTTCATTTTTTGCGAAAAATAATTAAAATTCTATACTAACGGTTTGACCGAAATTAAGACCCCGTTAGATCGAGACATTCCCCATCTTGTCAGAGCTGTGATATCAATTCTCAATGCATCAGCTGTTTGCTAATATCTTCTGCAAAGTTTATTCAAACCAAAACCAACTTAAGCAACGAATAAAAATATAAACTTAACGCTCTATTTACCTACTCAAATGCAAAACACGAAATGTCATAGAGTACAATGCAATCAGGTTATACAGGTCAGACGAACACACGCTTCTGGTCGAAATAATATTTTTCTAGGGCTATTGATTGACTAACATTTAGAAGGATAAACAGACAAACAGCGCCAATGTACGGAGATATAGATGAGATGTAAGTTTGCTTGGGCTCGTAAATATTGACGTAGGTGGGCTGCGCGCGCGCTGCCCGCGGAATAATCTTGGGTTTTGGTCCATTGTGGTACGACACGAGGTTTATTATTCATTTAGGTACCTACTTTTGTATTTATTATCGTCACATTATCATTATTTGGGCCATATGATGTCTACTTCTGGACCTTACCTGTGTTTCAGGCTGCAAAAGAGCAGCCATTTATCAGACAGTAAGTACAAGCGAATTATATGGGTACAAATAAATATGTTTATATCTATCACAATCATTTTAATCTAATCTTACAAAGTAATTAATTTTTTCTGAATTTAAAATCAGTATCAAGCACATGCAGACGGAAAGCGCGTCACGGTTTAAACACACGAGTAGTTTTGTTAAGAGGTACAAAAAGACACCTACAACTTTTTGTATATTTTACATTATGTAAGCCACGCGTTCTTTCTAGTTTGTTCCTCCACTTGTGCCGCTGTTCATCAAACAATTTTGATAATACTTATTTAGCAAGATTGTTTCTGTCAAGAGCGAGTCAAGGTATAGGCATATGAAGATTCAGTTAAACAGATGGGAGGCCTACTATTCGGAGAACTACTACTTAGTATAAGCACAGCCCGGACACTCCGCGATTTTTCATACAAAATCTGCTGTCTTACGCACACCTACACAGTACTTACTCACAGACAACACACTTACGCACGGTCGCTACACGCGCATTTGTGTGCGGAACGTCTATGGCTGTCAGCGATCACCACAACGTGACGACATGCCGCGTGAGTGAGACAGTTGCGTACTCAATTTGCAAAAATAAATATTAATCTAGTGCTTAAAAAAGTATAACAATTACTTAATTTGGAAGCATTTTAACAAAAAGTAACCGATCTACTTCTTTTGTAAGATAATAGCAAGAGGAAGTCACCAAATAATGTAAAATAAGTTCCTATTATTTATCCTTAGGGAAACATTAAAATTTCTTGTTTTGTTACGTATCATTGATATTCAACCATACACAGTACAAGTGTTCCCTATTGTCACAGTCTAGGTAGTTTTTATTAGAAAATCCACCGGCCAGTGCAGCCCGCGCGCAGAGTACACGATGCGGTACGTAGCGCGGGGTGGAAGTGAGGAAGACTCAAACGGGTGGGGGGTAACGAGTGGCCGTTCTATACGTAGTATTATTATATATTCTTTGGTATAAGTAATGAACTTAAATAATCTCATTTTAATTAAGTAAAACACAGGTGTTACTCACGTTTGATTTTAGTAGGAAACTGCTACTATAGTTTCGGTCGCATTTGGCGATCTTTCTCAAGGTTAGAGTACTAGCACGCGGGCTCGTCTCGCATAGCACTGCGAGCCGCGGCGCGCAGCGCTCGCGATGATAGCGGTTGCGGTGCGGGGGCAGGGCTGCCCGCTGCCACCCCTGCCCCCGCACCTACTAAAATCAAACGTGAGTAACACCTGTGTTTTACTTAATTAAAATGTGCGAAAACCACGCTAGTTTCCATAGTTTTATAATCTCATACTAAGGCCTCTGTGGTTAGATTCAGATTCTTTATTAACCTTATAACAATGTTGCGTTTTATTAGGCAAGTCAGTTACAATATAATTCATGATACTTATAAGAAATATGCAATCAACTTAATATTCTAAAGCCATTTAAATCATAATAATAATAAAATGTTAAAAAATTAATTAGTTAATGTCAAAATAATACATTCGGTAAAATATAAAATCAAAACATGTCAAAATAAAAAATAAAATTCAATAAAAAGTTCATAACAAAATAAATACTAAAATTCAAACAAAGATTCAGTTAGTCTAATTTTCATGAAGTCATTTAGCTTGTTAAATTCATTATTAATAAAAAAAATGCTTTAATTTTCATTTTAAAGTCAAGATAAGATAAATTTCTGATGGCAACTGGCAACTTTTACATATAAATAATTTGTTATATACGCCTTGCTTTTGAACTTTGCCGAGTCTTACTCTGGGCAGAAATAGTCTATCGTTATTTCGTGGTCTGCCGTACCGCGTCCGCAAACGGACACCCACCCGTCCGTGTGTTTGCGGAGCCATAGTGGCCGTTGCGCAAACATGCAGACGGACAAACACTCGGCGCGTTTGATCCGCCAACGGGTTCCGAACACGATCCGAGGGCACCTGCGACGCCGCTTGCCTACCAACTAACTCTTATAGCTATAGCCATTTATTTTATTCTCAACATACGTATAGATCGAATCAAACAAGTTGGCGGTTGTCAAATTGGTACTAGCTGCGCGAAGCCCAGTCAACGCGCGTCTTTTATGTGAACTTCAGTCAGATTGGGATTTGCGCAGCTTGTAGCTAACTTCACAGCGCCAAGTTTTTTGATTCGACCTATATTAAGTTAACATTCATTTATCTAAATCCACTGCACACATACCTGTTAAGTATGTAGCGCTCATAGCGTAGTTTGACTAGGAGTTTCTAAGCGATCATCGAAGTTAAGCTACATTCGGATGGGTGGCATTTACAACTGAGCGCTGTTGCGGCTCTGATGTTATTTTACTATGGAAATTTACGTGGTTTTCACACATTTTAAACGATATAGAACGGGACTTACTCACGTGTTCGTATAGTCATAACACGACTATAGTTTCGGTCGCGTTCGGCGACCTTTCTCAAGTTGGCGAGTGCTAGCACGCGGAGCCGTCTCGCAATGCACTGACGCTCTGATGTTACGTTAAACAATACAATACAACAACACTTTATTGACACCAACACAAAGGAAAACATAACAGAAGAAACGAAGATAGAAAAGGCAACATTTCTTCCAGACAACTTCAGCCAAAGAACGTCCACAGCTAGACATAGGCCTCCCCCTATAGATCTCTAATAAGTTTAATTGGAAGCGGCCTGCATCTAGTGCGATTTTGCGGTCCTGATGAGTCGTGTCCTGGTCCTGTCGTCCTTCCACCTAGTACTAATAGAGAATTACAAAGTGACTTCAATTAAGTAACAAATGTCTGACTCCAATTACAGAGATGGGAAAAATAAAACTCACCGTTCGTTTAATAACAACTGTGAGGACGTCAAGTCTCAGCAAATGAAACGTCCAATTATGGAAGACGCCGCATGTCGCGGACATAAAGGATTATATCTGGACATGACAGTGACCTCTGATCGATCTCAATTTGCCCGCACCGGGGCCGGCGCGGCGGCCGGCGGATTACACGGGTTCATCTTTAGGTGTAACTGTAACAGCTTGTAGGTACTACTTCGAAAATAGAAATGAGACATAACGCGTAACACAAAAGTGCTTGAGTCGATACTTTGCAACTTGATTTTCACAACCTCATTTTCGAATTTTTAGCAATCAACATTAAACCCTAGAGTTACAACTTTATCATCGACAATTGTACCTAATATTAAGGCAGAGGTCATAAAGACGCCGAGCGCCAAATATATGTTCAAAAATATTGGCGTCAATCAAAGTCAAAGTCAAAATATCTTTATTCCGTAGACACAATACAGGCACTTGGAATCGTCTGGTAACAATATTTCAAAATTCTACCAAATTACATTTTTAATACAACTAAGTAAGCACACCCTTTAGATTTTACAAGATCAAGTATTAGGTACACAAACAATATATTTAATTTATACCATAATAGAATATGAATCAAAAATAAAATTGTACCAGTATCATAAAAATCCAAAATAGATTTTTGCTCAAAAGCTTGGATGATTTATTACATAATTATGTTCAGTAAAAAATAGAATGACCGACTTCACATCACATTAAACATTACAAGTACTTTACAGATTAAATTATGTTATCGTCGGCGTCCGGGTTTTCTGTTTCAGCTTGTCCTTCGACAAAGGCCTCCTCTAAAGACTTCTACTCTTTCCGGTTAATTTGTTACACATAGTGGCTGGTTAGTTTGCTAGAAAAGTGTGAGGCTGCTGCCAAACGCGCGTATTTTTATAAGTTTTGCGTAGCTTGCCTTGCGTGTTTGGGGCAGTTGCAGGCGCCCAAAAAACAACAGACCGGTGGAATCTCAGTGACTCATTTTACGTTCAATGATCCACCGAATCACTGCCCCACGAAAGCAAATTCATCATAAATACTCAGCGTAAATACTTGTCCATGTGTCACAATCGCAGAAAAAGTAAATCGAGGTTCAAAAAACAAGATCATTATTTGCAAGACAAGGTGATCATCTCTCTGCAAAATACACAAACCAAATAGTGTCATTGCCAACAACCGTAAAAATCAGCAATCTTCACAGAACCCGGATCATCCACCGTCTACAGCCTGCAAAGCAAACATTTGCGAAACATAACCCGCAGTTAGCACAAGAGCCCGCAAACCACGCAAGGTCAATCAATACAAATCAATTAAAAAGCTGTTCGAACGATAACACTTGATTCCCAGTAACACGAAGCCTAAGTCAATAAGTCAGCAGAATTCATTTAGATAAAAGCGGAGACATGCTCAATTGAATAGGTAGATGTTTACTTCAATAATACACGTCAGAAACATCAAATTCGCCGTGAAACGAGCACTGAGCCACTCGTGCGCAGCGGGGCGCCTTCTTTAGGCTAATATTGAAATATCTTTTATCTTTCTCTTCTTTTTGTGGTCTCAAATTAGAAAAAATGACACCTGTCATAAATGTGTCGGTGTGGCTCCCACGGGCCGTAGAATTGTTCGGTAAAAAGATTATTTCTGAGCAAAGATATGTTTGTGTAAACAAACCTGTGTCCTGTTGCTGGGACAATGGGCGAAGCGGATGTCAATACCACTCCTGTGACGTTATTGTTAATTTTATAAATAAATACTTAAACATATGCCAAAGTAGTCTCAAACTCTGGCTAATTTTATCATCCAATATGAGTATATCTACCTACTCACGAGTAGGTATATCATGAACTCCATAGCAGATCAAAAATTAGACATCCTACAAATTATTAATTTTTCTTTGCAAAAGCTTTTTATTATTGAATCAGTAAACAATTTAAGTTTCTTACTGACAGAATTTCTTGTTGGCACTTATAAAAGAGATAATGCAAAAATATATCGAGCTTGGGGCATTACCAGATACAGCATTTAATTATATGCTTTGTTTTGGAAAATGATTTTGCTATTATTTTCTTCAGTAAAAAACACAATTTTTGGAATTTCGTATTTTCTTAATATCTTTTAACATTGCTTGTAAAATATGGCGCGTGAAGGCGGCCTTGAACAAAAATCAAATTAGAAAATAAGAAATTTCATTGTAATTACGCATAAAAATATCGTTGCTTTTTTTCTGTGAATTTCTTTGCCATATTTTAAAGCTTTTCTAGGCTACTGTATATAGTCTGAGCCCACTTTTCAAGATCTTCTTTCTCATGTTCGAATGTGTTACCCAAATCCATACAGTCCAAACCATATACCTACTCGTACCTACTTGTAAAACGGATAAAAAGCCCTAGCAATACACTTGTGAATAATAACAATCGCTTTAAAGAAATTATCTTTTTCTTTCCAGTTCCCAAGCTGATGATCCCCGGGCCGACGGAGTTCGTGAGCCAGGGCATGATCGGCAGCCCGCACTCCAGCTCCAGCGGCACCCCAACGGGCAGCCAGATGCTCGCCAACCCGCTCCTCAACCTCAACAACACCGGCCGCACCAACTTCACCAACAAACAACTCACAGAACTCGAGAAAGAGTTCCATTTCAACAAATACCTCACCCGAGCTAGAAGAATAGAGATAGCCTCCGCTCTACAACTCAACGAAACCCAAGTAAAGATTTGGTTTCAAAACAGAAGGATGAAACAAAAGAAGAGGATTAAAGAGGGGCTAATCGTTGCTCCCGAGGTGACCCCCAGTTCTACCACGCAGACCAGCGTGGTAGGATCCAGTGAAAACAGTCGGGAGTCCAGCTAGAGCTACCTGAAACTTAATGATCATCATTTTAAGGACTATTTTTGAAGTGAACTGTATAAAAAACTATGTTTTGTGAAGTTCTACTGAGTCAAAAGCTTCTTATGTGTATAGGTCAGGTAAATTGTTAAGAAAGTGGTTTATAGGTAGGTATGATTTGTTAAATATGAAGTGTCATTTTTAATCGTATGTAACACGGATATTAAACGCTTTCTATCTTTAGTTCGTTAAATCATACCAAAATGTAGAATGCCAAGATTTAAAGATAGTAAGCTGCTTTTCTTTTTTATACTCGATCATTTGTCGTGATCATGAAAGCGCTTTCCAAACATTACTATGTGTCATGTTTTAGGACGTTAACAAGTGCTGAGAATGATAATAGGTAATAAAACCAATTTAATTTATCATGTTTAAGGTACCTATCACTGTTACATATTTATAACTATTAAATTTTGTTAACAACTTCCGAGGTCCCGAACATCGGTCTATATCATACAAAAACAGATAATCAACTATTACAACAAAAGTAAAGGATTATTTCAAAATTCTGACAGTTATAGGCTGCGCCACACAAGTTGGCGGATGTGAAGTTAGCTACAAGCTGCGCAATATCCAATCCGTCTACAAGATCAGGACGCCAAACGCCTTATCAATAAGACCCGCCCAAAGCCTTCCTATACCTACACATATAACGCCAGTGGCCAGTTGCACTGTGCGCCCTGCAACAGGTCATTCAAAAACAAGTTCGGTTTTACGAGCCATGTAAGAGCTCATAACCGTTAACAGCTAGCCAGGGATCGCCATTGACAGACACGTCAAGGAGGACGATATACTTAATATCCAATCCTGAAAGCTCACATAAAGCCGCACATTGACGCGGCCTATAATAAAGTTGGAAACTTTAGTATCTAAAAGGTACTATAGGTACCAAAGGGTAGGTTTGGTACCATTTACAAAAATATTTTATAATACATACATGCAACACATATAAGTAATTGTTATAAAACTGTTGTTCGGGTTGTCATTATATTATATTTGTAATATAAATAATATATGCTATGTAGGTACTTAGGTACCTAATATGTCGCATATATCTATATATTTGTATGTGTAATAAAACTAAATTATACAAAATACATTTTAAATAAGAATTAAGATTTGAAACTGAATAATTAGTGTTAAGATTATTTAGGTTTTGTTTGGTTTTATCAAAATAGAGATTTTGTAGATTTTATGATTTTTTAGTTCTGATTTGATAATGATTTTGGTATAGTAGATAAGATTTAAAATATTTTTTTATATATTTTGTAAAAGTCTATAACACTAGACCAAAGCTAATGTTTTATATATGCCGGAAAAGCTCATTCTCAAGCTTTATATATATTTACTAATCTAGACAATACTCGTATAAGATTTTGAAAACTCAATCCTAAGTTCTGACACAAAGTTATCAGTTTATCTAATAAAATTCAGGATAATATCTGGCAAAATAATTCCTACGAATACCGACCCACTAAAGTATCATAATATATTATAAGGTATGTAGGTATAGGTATGACCGGCGTAAAAGATGCCTCTTCATTGTATAATGCTTACCTACTACAAGCAAACTGGGACCGCAGAGCATTCATAAATTCTTTCATAAATAGTATTTCAAATTCCATTCGTGGAAATTCGTGAAAAGAAAAAATTTTTTAATTTATAATTTTTATAATTTTTTATAGATGTGGTGAATCTTGCAATAGTGACTCCGTGTTACATTTCTGGAAATATTAAGCAAAATGTACCTAGGTATCTATTATTACATAAATTATTATAAGAATATAACTTTTTGAAAATACAAGCTTTTGAGATCCTAGATATCATGTAGCAGCAGAGTGCTAGCCAAGACAAGTAAAACAAGCCCAAACACGACGGGTCTATCTTGTTTAGTACAGGAGTTCCTATGGCCACCTTCCGACTCCATCATCAGATCAGCTCCTTGGCATATTATTGCATTGTCACGCAATATACATATGAGTGCAAAATTTCAGCTCAATCGGAAATCGGGAAGTTGGTCAAATTTAACTTGCAAGATTCCACCCGAACTTACATACCTACATACATAGGTACATCCATTGCAAGTTAAATAAAAGCTTGTAAAAATGCAGACTGTTAAAGGTGCAGGTATATGCTCATCATTGTAAAAAACATTTACTGGTGGACCGACTCCAAAATCGCGAGAAAAAATCAGATGTTCCACATATTTCATCCAGAGTTAATGGACTTTTTGTGTGGAACAGCTGATTTTTGTGTCGCAATTTTGCAGGTGGTCACATAGTAGGTAAAAATAGTTCAAGTATAGTACTTCGTACTGCGTTCCCGGTTTGCTGTAGGTTCCTAGTCTAATTTTGTAATATTTATGTACAGATTTAGACCTAATTGTACATAAACTCGCGTGGAGATTTGACGATGTAAAAATTTAGTTTAAGTTAGTTCGTATGCGTAATTCTATCATTAAATTAACGTATCTATTTTCAACATTGCAGTTTTATTAACTCATAGAACTATATTACAAGGAACTAACTTTTGCTTGCGGCTCCGCCCGCGTGTTTTTTTTTTTTGTACATAGGAACCTTTTTTTTCGGGATAGAAAGTAGCCTATGTCACTTTCCGGCTTTCAAACAATGTCTATGCCAAAAATCAAGTCAATCCGTTTCTCCGTTGCTGCGTGAAAGAGGAACAAACCAACAAACACACTTTCGGATTTATATTATTAGTAAGAATAAGGATTTAAAAAAAAACTCTAATTAAGGCACTTGTTTCACCTCTGACGAGAAAACTACTAGCTAATCAAAACCGCAGGGACGCGATGAATGCTACTCACTTCCAGCCGGTCTTATTGGAAAGCCATATGTCCAGCAGTGGACGTCCTGCGACTGATAATGATATAATGAAAGCAGCAATACGCACGAGGCGACGTGACACGATGCGACATGAACAGTAAGGACTAAGGACTCGTACACATAATACGATACAACGTCTCATCGTTCTACGACGAGACATGGTTTCACGATGCGACGTCGTATCATGCAACCACATCGTTATTTCTATATAAAATGACTCATTATTCATAATTGAAAGAAAGGGATGTTATCCAGGCTTCAAACCGGTTTAAAATTAACCAGAATTAAAACGGTAAAAACCGGTTTCTCTGATTTTTTCCTTCGGAACGTAACCGCAAGAAGAGCATTTTAAAACCTTTACTAACCGGTATATTCCGCGAGGCCCGCGTCGCGATAGGCAGGGCAGAGGGGCAGGTAACAGACACGCGCTGACTTGCTCCTTTCTTTCGCGTCGTGTGGTGTCCACGGACGGTTGCGATACTGGCAGTATCTTCTGTATTAGTTTCTTCTTTATTGTTGCGATGTGGTGTTGTTACTCGACGAGGACGTCGCATCGGTAAACGATGTCGCGTCGTAGCACGATGCAACGTCGTATCGTGTTTATGTGTACGAGCCCTAAGAGTTGCTCCACAATCTGTATGGTGAGATGACTTGTTAATATTATAGAGAAAATAAAAGAAACGTAAATAATTTATAAAAAACAAATTTATTCAAAGTATATTTTCAGTTATTTTTAAGGCACATAAACATATTAAAAATTGAAATAAGTAATCATTGGATAAAATTAAATATTGGAGAGGTAGTTATTCGTAAAATAATTGCCCATTTCATAAAATTAAATAAACATAAATAATTAATTGGCTAGTTCAAACTAATTAGAAGATGGAAACTGCAATATTTAATTATGCCCATGTAATAATGCTGGTTGAGTGGTTATAAAAGGTTATTCAGAAAAGGGTAAAAGCTGATAAGAGCTTTTTAGACCACCACCGTTATGAACAACTTACTGTCGAGACAACCTGGAATTTGGGAGAAAATCAGCTGTTTCAAGCGTTTTGTCGAATGCGATTTGCAATATTTTTTAAATCTAGAGGATACCTATTTACTCGGGATTTGAAGACACACACGTTGTGTACTTTAGCGGGAAGACAGACCCAGGCAAAGCGTTCCACATTCTGGCTGTTCGTATTAGGAATGAGGATTCGAAACGCTTGGTTCTAACGCGCGGAATGTCCACCATAACAGGGTGGCGCTTTGGTCGCGTCTGTCTAGCCGTACGATAGAAGAAAGGGGCAGGTGGGACCAGATTGTGCAACTCCTGGGCGCACTCTCCGAAGTGTATCCGGTAAAAGGCTAATAAACACGCTACCTTACGTCGATGCTCGAGACTTTGCAGCTGCGACTTAGTCAAGGTGTAACTTCTGAGAGCTGTTTTTTTTCTCGAATTCCAGGTTAGCCCCATAGTAAAAGTTGTTCATATTGCTGATGGTCTGAATCACCACCTTTCAGCTTAGCACACTCTTTTTGTAAAACCCTTTATAGTGATTTTTGTAACCACAGAGGAAATTCACTCATTAAAACGGAATGTTCTTAAAGCGTATACAGTATACTAAGCGCCACACAAATCATCGGATGAGAAGTTAGCCGCAGATGACACTTCGCCGTGATTCGCTAATTACTGCGCATGTGAGCACGGGCGTAAGGAGCGCGCGGGAGGCATGAGGTTGGCGGGCGGGTGTGCCCCGGCGCGAGTCTCTCTGGCTCCCGCGCATACCTATATTTCGGCTTTTGCGCAGCGCTCTGCGCATAACTTCCCATCCGTCGATTTGTGTGGCACTTAGTATACCTATAGGACGAATCAAACAACTTGGCGGTTGTGATGTTAGCTACAAGCTGAGCAAAACCCAATCCTATCTGAAGCTCACTTAACAGCTGCGCGTGAATTGGTTTTTGAGCAGCTTGTATAGTCTGACCGTTTAACTGAGTCCTCGCCTGCGCGGTACAGAGGCGCGGGGGTAGACGACAAAGGGGACCGGTCTCAGTCCCCCTTTGTCGTCTACCCGCGCGCCCCTGTACCCGCGCAGGCGAGGACTCAGTTAAACGGTCAGACTATAGCTAACTTCTCAGCCGACAACAAGTTTGATTCGGCCCGTACTACCGATTTATATTGTACCATCAGTCTTTATTAGTAAAACTATAATCACCATACGATACATTGTTACTTTACAATATTATGTAACTATTCAAAATAATATATACTTCTCTCATTTTGTATACAAATTATTATTATACAATATTTATATTTCATTTTTTAATATTCATAATCTATTATACACATATACAAATGCTGCCTGGAAAATACAAAAACATTTACGAACTGAAGAATTATTAAAACATTTTATTATTTAGAGGTATTATATCATAGCAACCGAATACCTGTAGGTACATAATATATCGTACTATAAATATGCTGCCATAGAATAGAATATACATTATAGGTAATAAAACTCAATAGTCCAGGAGGTAAGCACAAAAATGCAAGTACTATCTAAAAGCTGAATTTTTAGTATTACATTATCATGGTGGTGTACCTACAACAATACCCCGGAGTCAGTCAGCTGGGTTCCTCAGAGTTTTGTGGGGATACACATTTGAATTTTAAAATAATAGTATCTTGCAACTACTTCTAAAAGCGGACTCTCATTTATTTATTTTTTTAATTCAAATACTTTCCATGGCAGAAAGGGCGCTGCCTCGTGTGGGATGCAACGTGTGTTAGCACCTTTGCATCCTGCCACCTCCCCGCCACCCAGCAATCAGCTGGTGCGGGAGCGGAGGCGGCCGCCAGAGGCAAACGCCTAAAATATGCCTGCCTGGAATCGGCGTACGATTTCGTCTCTTTTGCTGTCGAGACGGCTGGTCCGTGGTGCTTCGAAGCTCGGAGATTTGTTAACAACCTGGGACGGCGCCTTAGAGAAAAAGACCGCGATCCTCGCTCTGGCTTGTATTTAGTCCAGCACATATCTCTAGCGATCCAGCGCGGCAACGCGGCGAGCATTATGGGCACTTTGACACTTTCTTGACTCATTCACTATTTGTGATATTTAAAATTTGACTTGTTTTTAACACTATTTTGATTGTTAATTTATAATTTGTAATTATTGTATGACATTGTGTATATTAAGTAAAATAAATAAATGTTACGCAATTACCTTTTCCGGCATTCAAATACTCTATTTTTTTTTAATTCACACGGGTTTTCACAACAAACGCTGAGGAGCCCAAATGACTGACTCCGGGGTATTGTTGTACACCACCATTCCACGTGGTACCAAAAATTCAGCTTTTGGAAAGTACTTGCAATTTTTGCGCTTACCTCCCGGGCTATTTTGTTTTTTTTTTTAGCATTTTTGACTTTCAAAATGGTGAAATGGAATGTTAACAAAAAAAAAACAAATAGAGCGAATAGCCAAAGATACCAGAGAGATAACGCTGTTGTCACTTTATATTATAGAAGCACTGGCAATTCTCAACCACTAAAATCTATGGAAAATCTCTCCGAGGTGTTGTCACTGTCAATTGTCATGGTGTATTGTAATTTGCACAGAGCTAATACAACCAGAGAGATAGCGCTGTTCGCTAGTCGCTTGAGGCAATATTCAACCACAAAAATGTATGGCAAAACTGACCCATGGCTGTCAAAACTGTCAAATACCGGTTGGAATTTGACACTTCTCAGAGAAGATCACGGCAACGAGCCACTGAATCGAGATACTTTTCATGTCTCTTTCTAACTCATGCCATATTAAATCACTGCTTCTCTTTCTTTCTTTTCTCGATCGACCACATAATCCCTCTGGAATTTCTGTGGTAATTTGACTAGAATTTGACGTTCCTCGGAAAAAACCGAATTGAGATATTTTATGTCTCTTTCTAACTCGTACCATATCACGAGTATATCGATGCATCTCTTTCAGATTTTCTCGATTGACCACATAATCCCTCTGGTATCTCTGCGGGCAAATGGTTATCGAACTGTCAAATGTACAATCTGTCAAGTTCCATTTACGTTCCTAGCCGTTCGAAAGTCAAAAATAGAGCCCCTGGTTACATTAATTAGAGATCTAGTTAGACTTGGAGCTGATCACTTCGAAGGTGGTTCCGTTTTCCACCAGCTTTTTGATGAGGTTGGTATCCTTGAACGCCACGCCGGTGGTCAGCACTCCCCTAAGGTACAATAAAATATACGTTTTCTCAAACATGCTTGGAAATGTGAGCATTTTTAGGGTTTCGTACCCAAAGGGTAAAAACGGGACCCTATTACTAAGACTCCGCTGTCCGTCTGTCTGTCCGTCTCCAGGCTGTATCTCATGAACCGTTATAGCTACAAAGCTGAAATTTTCACAGATGATGTATTTCTTTTGCCGTTATAACAAAAAATTCTAAAAACTGACTAAAATTAATAATAAAGGGGGCTTCCCATACAACAAACCTGAAATTTTAGACGTTTTTCGCTCTATATTAATAATGGTAACAGGTAGATGCTTGAAATATTCACAGAATATTTAATTGTCTATTCAATTTAATAATAAATAATAAAATTAAAATTAAATAAATATTTAAGAGTAATAAAATAAATATATAACACTCGCACACGGAGGGTTCCGTACTGTATAGGAGCCTTTGAACAGTACGGAACCCTCCGTGCGCGAGTCGGTCTTGTACTGGGCCGATTATTTTGACAACCTTCATAGAGATAAATCGAAATTACTGTACTGGCCAAATACATGCGAGCAGCGGCCGGCAAAAGTTGTATGAAAATTACTGTCGCGTTATTTAAAAATGGAACGATTTTTAGTCCAACAACAGACTTCAATCGCGTACAGAATTCGAATAGTTCACTGGATTTGGTGCATACAATTTTGGATTATTGTTGATTTATCAAAAACGGCTCAGCCGATTTCGAATAAATTTAAATGGGACCTTTGAAGTATGACCAATCAAACAAAAAAATTAAAAATCAAATCATACCCAAAAAGAGCTTATTTATAAAAAATAAAAGAATAAATGCTAGACAAAGTACCAGGCGCCCAGAACAGAACAGAGCTTACCTACCTTTTCAATAGTGGCTATGTTCGCATCGATAGGTCCTCAGTTTCCTCAATGAAGTTAATTTCCTCGCATTATCGCAATAGTACTATACAACCCTTGGCCACAACTAGACATTGATAGACTCACGTATCAACTCTTGCACGTCCATCAATGCCTCTGTTGCTGACCACTGCAGTAACGTACTATTGTACAAAAAAAAAACCAACAACGACAGAGGCCGTATTTTGTACGCGTTCTGACGTTCGGCTTCGTTTTTCCTCCCGTTCGCTCTCGTGGCACGATTAACCGGCGCGAGCAGGAGAAAAGTAAAGCTGAACGTCACTTTTTAGGCGTCGGCAAATTTTCCTTCAAAAAGGGGCGAAACTTGCTGTTTATCAGACGATTTCGATAATATTTGGTAAGATTGTAAAGTATCTATAACACAACAAGATTTGCGATTCAAGCGTGAACCAAATCGGTCAAGACATAAAACTTTTTTTCAATTTTTTTTTTATGTTTTTAGAAGATACAGTTAAATGTGTGTCGCGATATCTACTGTTCGAAAAGCTACTAGTTGTAGAGTACTCACGGTTGCGGCATCTTGTCCCTGTCGTCCAGGATGGTGATGGCACTGAGCAGGAGAGCCGTCGCAGTGAACCCATATCCAGGATTCGTTCCCGACACCTGAAGCAAAACAAAAACGTTCACTCTCTCACAAGGTTTAGAATCCGAAGTGCATGCGACTAAGCTAGTAATTATTTCCCTAATGACTGCCTTGGTGGTTCAGTGGTTAGTGACCCTAGCTTCTGGATCAAAGAGACGTGGGTTCGATCCCCACCCAGGGCAAATATTTATGTGATGAACATAGGTGTTTGCTCTGTGTCTGGGTTTCATTTAGTTACTATCTATATAAGTATTTAAAAATAAGTATATGTAGTATATCAGTCTGTGGCAGCCATATCACAAGCTTTGCTTAGTTTAGGGTCAGAGACCGTGTGTGAGATGTCCCCTAATATTTATTTATTTATTTAATTTTAGGCTCTTTAGCTATTTAGAAGACCTCGGAACGACTCAAAGGAACGTCTATACCCCAGAAGAATGATAAGTAAGAGAACTCACTCACTTTCCAACTAACTAGCTCATTCTTCACCAACTCACTCTCTCATCAACTCGCTCATTCACTCACCAACTCACTTTCTAACCAACTCGCTCATTCACTTACAAACTCGTTCACTCACTATCCAACTCGTTCACTCACTCTCCAACTTCCTCACACACTCATAAGCCCACTCCGTCCCCTTTTTTTCCAAGCTGACTGAGGGAGTCAGCTCTCTTTTTCCAAGCCCACTCCTTCCCCTTTTTTTTCAAGCCCACTTCCTCCCATCTCCCCCCTACTCCCCCCACCCCTACTCACCCGCACAGCGAGAGCCTTATCCGGAGGTCCGCTGAGGTCGGTGCCCTCTGCCCATCCCTCTCCGTACAGCTCGGCCTTAAACTTGGCCTCTTTGTTAACAGCCTCCGATGGACCTCCGGTACTGACGAGACCTCCGGAGAAGAACCGCGGATATTTTATCAACAGATTCATCGTGAACTTGAATCTGAAATAGATACAACACTATTTAGGAACTAACAGAGAAGCAGTCAAAATCTAAATGAGAAAATCTTAAATCAAAATCAATGATATACCCTCGGATATTAAATATATAACTCGTTCAACGTATTTAATAATCGGCCCAGTACGAGTCCGACTCGCGCACTGAGGGTTCCGTACTGTATAGGAGCCCTTAAATATTTATTTTATCATAATTTTATTATTTATTATTAAAGTGAATATACAACTAAATATTCTGTGGATATTTCAAGCATCTATCTGCTACCGTTATTAATATAGAGCGAAAAACGGCAAAAAAATCAGGTTTGAATTATTAATTTTATTCTGTTTTTAGTATTTGTTGTTATAGCGGCAACAGAAATACATCATCTGTGAACATTTCAGCTTTCTACCTATAACGGTTCATGAGATGGCCTGGAGACGGACAGACAGACAGACGGACAGCGGAGTCTTAGTAATAGAGTCCCGTTTTTACTCTTTGGGTACGGAACCCTGAAAAAAACCTGCTGAATACATTATTGCCGACAATTCATAGTAGGTAACAGTTGTTATTGTGAATCTAGCATCGTCATGTTATGCATTGAACGAGTTTTTGTTTTTATTTTGTAGTACATAAATTATACGCATAAATTATAAATAATAATTATTATATAAATTATAGGTATACGCGTGTGGCGTACCTACCCATTTTAAATGTTGTCATGCACATATTTTAAATAATTATTGTTTTCTCAATGACGACGAACTGTTATTAATAAGTTTATAATTAGTAGTGTTCTCATAGAAGCGACGTATATCTTATAATGAGAATCTTGAAAATCTAGATAGAGCTATCGAAAGTCCAATTAGTGCTATACATTATGCTACGTCATGCTCGTGAATCTCGACCATGAAGTACAAGATTGTGTTCCGAACATTTTGACTCTAAAAATTATGGTACTTGATGTGTGTGAACCATTTCGCGTATATCAATGTCAATGTCTCGCGTATCAAGCTATGTTTTACAAGGTATATTTCTCAGAAGAATTACAGGCAAAAGAAGTATTGCTAAATTTTACTCAAATAAAAACTACATTACAGCTGTCTTACTCATATCTGGTTATACAACATACGCGAGAGCGGATGGAACAAAAAAACGCAATGTCTGTCGCAAACGTCAAAATCACCAGTTGAAATGTCAAAATGGTTAAAATTTGGTTAGATTAGGTCATTTGTCTTTTTCGGTAATTTGAACCCTCTAGTTCTAGTAAGAAGGTTCAAATCTCTGATCATTTTACCTTCCTACTTTTCACCTTTTTGAATTTGGACACCCGAGATAGCTCAATGCTAGTTTGTGAAATCCTTCGAAATTACGTAAGTTCGGGTGTATGTGCATCTTTATCTAACACCTTTTAAATTTCATATTTAAAATGGGACAAAGTGATGTATATCTCTTGGTATTTTAGTACTGTTTCTAGTACTTTGTTCTTATTCTATGGTATATATAAACGTACTTGCTCATGATGGCCAGAAAGACCGCGGCGACGAGCAACGCCAGCGCATGCGTTAAGTGATCCAGCGCTAAGTAAGCCCTGAATTGTGCAGGACGCTGCTTCTTCTCCTCGTACAGGCGGCGTTGAGTGCGATACACTATGGAGTTGTCTGCGCCCGGGAACGGGACGCAATATTTCTCGTTCCTTGTGTGGATGATGCGGCTGGAAAATAAAAATATTCATATTCATTAATAAGCGGATATGGGCACATCAGGTTAGCATCAGTATAGTGGGTGTACCGGTTGTGGCCACTACCGGTTGTGGCCATTTGGTGTCAAAATTATTGCATTAATGATAATTATTTTCAATGTAATACCATAAATATTGTTTGTGTGAATCTAAATGAAAACAAGCCGTGGTGGTCTAGTGGTAATGACACCCGCCTTACAATCGAGGTCGTAGGTTCAAATCCCGGTCCCGTACCAATGAATTCTTTGGAATTTATGTGCGGAATTTCACACCACTGGCTTTTCGGTGACGGAAAACATCGTGAGGCAACCTGCATGCTTCCGTAGAAGACATTCGATGGCGTATGTGAATCCACCAACCCGCACTGGGCCAGCGTGGTGGATATGGCCCAATCACCATTCTTGGGCAGGCCTAAGTCCTGCAGTGGACTATTAAAAAGGCTGGTACAGTACAGTACAGAATCTAAATGTTTGAAAATTTCTTTAAAAATATTATTATTATTATTTTCTATAAAAAATTGTCTTATTAATCCATAAAATTCAAAGTGGCTACAAATGATACTGAGATGGCCACAACCGGTGGCTACCCTACACAGAAATTGAGCTCCATATTCTACCTTTCGGCACGCAAATGTCTTATAGGTAATCTTAAATCTAAATAACAATGGGAACTTATACGAGTATCTATGCGATCAACATTAAAACATCTTTACTCATTGCAATTCTGAGTAATGATAAATAAGAATAAAAACTATGCATTAAAACAACTAAACCAATTACAAAAGTCCGAAACACAACAAAAACTACATTTACTAAATCGCTAATGTTTACTCGGGGCAGCACTATGCACCGTGTACGCAACCAATGTTTGCAACTGGTTGCCTATGCCACGGGGAATGAGCAAATTTATCGACGTAAGGTAGCGAGTTTATCGGCCTTCTGTCGTATACACTTAGGAGAGTACTCCAAGGAGTTCCACAATCTGGTTCCACCTGCCTTTCTTCTATCGTACAGCTAGGCAGACGCATCAGAACAGTATTCAGTGACTAGTGTGTGTGTTAAAGTGCAAAGAGTGAATACGAATAATCTGTATTTTAACTAATTATCGAAGAACCCATCTCGTAACAATACATATTATTACGCAGTAGGCTGCCGCGCCGCGCGCGGTAATTACGGCGAGTTCTTTAAACCTAATCGCGAGAGTTATGGTTTTATGACTCGGTCTTTGTTTTCGTCTATTGTGTGATTTTTTTGGTGTTTTTGTAATAATTGAGAACAATATGGATTCTCGAACTTTACACTTGTTTTTTTTTTTTTTTTTTTTTTTTTTTTTTTTTTTTTTTTTTTTTTTTCTTTTATCAGGTTGTTATCAGTGTTTATAATTTCAACAGTGCTTTTTACACATTTTATTCAGTAAGTACTGGCTATAGAAAATTATTTATATTCAAATGTACTTACATTATACACATACTTATATTCAAAATACTAGATTTTTTTATCATTTTTTATTTTTATAATAAAGACATTTAAAATATACAGAGATGTTTTATATAGTAAGACATTTAAATAATAAAGACATTTAAAATATACAGAGATGTTAGATATAATTTTAGATGACTTTTGTGGCTGGTGAGATTTTATTCTTTGTGAAACTATGTAAGCACGTCGTCCCTAACCTTTTGGCCAGGTGGTCTGAGTTCAGCTATTTTCATATTATCATTATCTGACACACTCGTACGTAGCAAATGCAAAAGTGCAACGTCCCTTGCTACTTAGTACCGTTTCAAATTGCTAACTTTATTTACAGGTTCAAAGCCTTTCGATTACAACATTTAGCTCTCGATGAGTATTATTATTAATATATTAATATTTATTTATCAAAAAAACATGTTTACTTTGTCAATCACAATGGCACCGAATATTCTACAGATTTCTAGAGAACCCTTATTCTGATATAAATAGGGCGATGGTTTTCGTTCGTGGCAATTATCGCGTTTTATACCGGAGCGAAAACATCTCGTGTTCAAGTGCAGTACCAGTGATTGTGAAGTGACTAGTTGTGTGAATATCAGTGCCAGTGTGACGTGTTTGTGCGAACCAGTTGTGTCGTGTGTACTGTGATTTTGTGCAATAAAGTGCAAAGTGAACAATCGGCGTTTTAACTGATTATCCAAGAACCCATCTCGTAACAATACATATATATTTCACTCCGTGTAAACGTGTATGTGTGTGTGTATGTATATGTGTATAAGCATACGTACCGTGGGAAGAGGCGCGGCTGCTGCGCCGGCAGTCGGGTGGGGTACAGTTTCTGCCTCAACGCCTTTAGCTCGTTCCAGTGATGCACACTGCACGAAATAATGTAAATGAGTTATTTAATATCAATATAACACAGATTTATCTATAACCGGTGTGCTACGCCAAAAGGAGACCATCATTATGAACAATGTTGATATAGGAGCCATCCCAGAATAGGAGGAAAAAATCTGCTGTTTCATACATTTTGTAGATTCCGAGTTACAATTTTGTATGGAAAAGCTGATTTTTGCTAGTTCTGCACCTTCAAAATCTTAACTAAATGGGCCAACTTTTGATTGATGATTTTGTAATCATCTGTTCAGAGCGTTTTGTACGTCCTTCTACACGAGCAGCCTGTGGGTCGCCTATACGCAGAAACAGTACAGCGCCCTTAGTGTTCAGTATAATAATGCGTTCAGGATGGTGATGGGGCTGCCCCGGCACTGCAGCGCGTCGGGGATGTTCGCCGAGTCACGCGTCGACTGTTTCTATACAACGATGCGGAAGCGGTGCACGTCCCTGGTGCGCAGGGTCCGGGCCAGTGACAACACCATCCTGAACGTATTTGCGAACCGTTTTGACTGTCCGTACATGAATCATTGTTATATGATTCACGTGCTTACAAATAATCAAAATATGACATGTAAGTAACTAAATTATTGTAAACATATGATGAACGAAATAAATGATTATTTATTATTTTGAAACAACTTGCCGATGGTAGTAAAGTACATTATTTATTAAAGAGTCAAATTTCGGTGATTAAATTTTTTCAATTACGGTTCGAAGAAACTATGCCAATTTTAACTATATGTTAGTTAAAGTTTCTAAAACAATATTTTATGTTTGATTTATGACTGCGATTCATTAGTACCTACGTTTATTAAGGACTAGCAGCCTCCCTAATTTTAAAAAAAATGTAATATAGCCTATGACACCCGGGGATTGTGTAGCTTCCCAACAATAAAAGAATTTTTCAAATCGGTTCAGTAGTTTCGGAGCCTATTCGATGCAAACAAACAAACAATCAAATCTTTCCTCTTTATAATATTGGTATAGATCATTTTAGTAAAAAAAAACACCGTGAAATTTTGAAAATTGTGGTCACAGTACCTAAAAATACGGTTCAAGGTGAAGTTTATTTCATTTTTTTTTTTTAAATAACCGATAGGGATTTTTTTGCATTTTTTCGGAACTGGTGTGACCCCTGTCTCACCACGTGACGGCTTGACGTTGAGTTCAGGGACACCCTGTATATCTATTTATATAAAAATGAATTGCTTTTCGTTAGTCTCACTAAAACTCGAGAACGGCTGGACCGATTGGGCTAATTTTAGTCTTGAAATATCCGTGGAATCTAAGGGAAGGTTTAAACGGTGAGAAAATATAAAAATATAGTGAGTAAAATAATAAAGACATTAATTCAATTTTCCCATACAGAATGTTCCTGCATGTAAAAGTTGTCATTGACAGTTGACAGATGGTGAGATGAAGTTCACCGGGGCAGCTAGTATGTATATAAAAATGAATCGTGGTTGTTAGTCTCGCTAAAACTCGAGAACGGCTGGACCGATTGGGCTAATTTTAGTCTTGAAATATCCGTGGAATCTAAGGGAAGGTTTAAACGGTGAGAAAATATAAAAATATAGTGAGTAAAATAATAAAGACATTAATTCAATTTTCCCATACAGAATGTTCCTGCATGTAAAAGTTGTCATTGACAGTTGACAGATGGTGAGATGAAGTTCACCGGGGCAGCTAGTATGTATATAAAAATGAATCGTGGTTGTTAGTCTCGCTGAAACTCGAGAACGGCTGGACCGATTGGGCTAATTTTAGTCTTGAAATATCCGTGGAATCTAAGGGAAGGTTTAAACGGTGAGAAAATATAAAAATATAGTGAGTAAAATAATAAAGACATTAATTCAATTTTCCCATACAGAATGTTCCTGCATGTAAAAGTTGTCATTGACAGTTGACAGATGGTGAGATGAAGTTCACCGGGGCAGCTAGTATGTATATAAAAATGAATCGTGGTTGTTAGTCTCGCTAAAACTCGAGAACGGCTGGACCGATTGGGCTAATTTTAGTCTTGAAATATCCGTGGAATCTAAGGGAAGGTTTAAACGGTGAGAAAATATAAAAATATAGTGAGTAAAATAATAAAGACATTAATTCAATTTTCCCATACAGAATGTTCCTGCATGTAAAAGTTGTCATTGACAGTTGACAGATGGTGAGATGAAGTTCACCGGGGCAGCTAGTATGTATATAAAAATGAATCGTGGTTGTTAGTCTCGCTAAAACTCGAGAACGGCTGGACCGATTGGGCTTATTTTAGTCTTGAAATATCCGTGGAATCTAAGGGAAGGTTTAAACGGTGAGAAAATATAAAAATATAGTGAGTAAAATAATAAAGACATTAATTCAATTTTCCCATACAGAATGTTCCTGCATGTAAAAGTTGTCATTGACAGTTGACAGATGGTGAGATGAAGTTCACCGGGGCAGCTAGTATGTATATAAAAATGAATCGTGGTTGTTAGTCTCGCTAAAACTCGAGAACGGCTGGACCGATTGGGCTAATTTTAGTCTTGAAATATCCGTGGAATCTAAGGGAAGGTTTAAACGGTGAGAAAATATAAAAATATAGTGAGTAAAATAATAAAGACATTAATTCAATTTTCCCATACAGAATGTTCCTGCATGTAAAAGTTGTCATTGACAGTTGACAGATGGTGAGATGAAGTTCACCGGGGCAGCTAGTATGTATATAAAAATGAATCGTGGTTGTTAGTCTCGCTAAAACTCGAGAACGGCTGGACCGATTGGGCTAATTTTAGTCTTGAAATATCCGTGGAATCTAAGGGAAGGTTTAAACGGTGAGAAAATATAAAAATATAGTGAGTAAAATAATAAAGACATTAATTCAATTTTCCCATACAGAATGTTCCTGCATGTAAAAGTTGTCATTGACAGTTGACAGATGGTGAGATGAAGTTCACCGGGGCAGCTAGTATGTATATAAAAATGAATCGTGGTTGTTAGTCTCGCTAAAACTCGAGAACGGCTGGACCGATTGGGCTAATTTTAGTCTTGAAATATCCGTGGAATCTAAGGGAAGGTTTAAACGGTGAGAAAATATAAAAATATAGTGAGTAAAATAATAAAGACATTAATTCAATTTTCCCATACAGAATGTTCCTGCATGTAAAAGTTGTCATTGACAGTTGACAGATGGTGAGATGAAGTTCACCGGGGCAGCTAGTATGTATATAAAAATGAATCGTGGTTGTTAGTCTCGCTAAAACTCGAGAACGGCTGGACCGATTGGGCTAATTTTAGTCTTGAAATATCCGTGGAATCTAAGGGAAGGTTTAAACGGTGAGAAAATATAAAAATATAGTGAGTAAAATAATAAAGACATTAATTCAATTTTCCCATACAGAATGTTCCTGCATGTAAAAGTTGTCATTGACAGTTGACAGATGGTGAGATGAAGTTCACCGGGGCAGCTAGTATGTATATAAAAATGAATCGTGGTTGTTAGTCTCGCTAAAACTCGAGAACGGCTGGACCGATTGGGCTAATTTTAGTCTTGAAATATCCGTGGAATCTAAGGGAAGGTTTAAACGGTGAGAAAATATAAAAATATAGTGAGTAAAATAATAAAGACATTAATTCAATTTTCCCATACAGAATGTTCCTGCATGTAAAAGTTGTCATTGACAGTTGACAGATGGTGAGATGAAGTTCACCGGGGCAGCTAGTATGTATATAAAAATGAATCGTGGTTGTTAGTCTCGCTAAAACTCGAGAACGGCTGGACCGATTGGGCTAATTTTAGTCTTGAAATATCCGTGGAATCTAAGGGAAGGTTTAAACGGTGAGAAAATATAAAAATATAGTGAGTAAAATAATAAAGACATTAATTCAATTTTCCCATACAGAATGTTCCTGCATGTAAAAGTTGTCATTGACAGTTGACAGATGGTGAGATGAAGTTCACCGGGGCAGCTAGTATGTATATAAAAATGAATCGTGGTTGTTAGTCTCGCTAAAACTCGAGAACGGCTGGACCGATTGGGCTAATTTTAGTCTTGAAATATCCGTGGAATCTAAGGGAAGGTTTAAACGGTGAGAAAATATAAAAATATAGTGAGTAAAATAATAAAGACATTAATTCAATTTTCCCATACAGAATGTTCCTGCATGTAAAAGTTGTCATTGACAGTTGACAGATGGTGAGATGAAGTTCACCGGGGCAGCTAGTATGTATATAAAAATGAATCGTGGTTGTTAGTCTCGCTAAAACTCGAGAACGGCTGAACTGATATGGCTAATTTCGATCTTCAAATATTTCTGGAAGTTAAGGAATGGTTTAAACGGTGAGAAAATTTATAAAAGTTGTAAGAAAAATAATGCATTTCATGAATTTTATTTTCCCTTACAAAATATTCCTGCTTGTAAAAGTTGTCATTGACAGTTGACAGAATAAGATGAAGTTCACCGGGTCAGCAAATTTTTCAATAAAAAAAGCTATATGTATTCTAGATCAAATAGTGATACATACCCATGCACAAGTGAGAGCCAGGTGCCGATATTGACGACGCCGCTGGCGCGCGCTTCGCTCTCCAGATGCGGGGGGATCGACGTACTAATATACGACTCGATACTGTTCACGGTGCCTGGAAATACAAGTATCAAAATAAACATTTTCATCCCCCCATCTCGGAAAGAGTATTTTTGCTATTCGATATCTGAGTGTAAGCCGTGGTGGCCTAGAGGTAGTAACATCCGCCTTACAATCGTGAGGTCGCGGGTTCAAATCCTAATCCTGTAACAATGAGTTCCTTGGAATTTATGTACGGAATTTCACACCACTGGATTTTCGGTGAAGGAAAACATCGTGAGGCAACCTGCATACGTCCGTAAAATATATTCGATGGCGTATGTGAATCCACCAACCCGCACAGGGTCAGTGTGGTGGATATGGCCCAATCACCCTTCGTGGGTAGGCCTAAGTCTTGCAGTGGACTATTAAAAAGGCTGCTACATTACAGCACAGTATATCTGAGTGCAAAAGCCGTTTTTATCCGCTAGAGGATAAAGTAAAATTGAATTAAAAACATCCTTTTGCACTAAGTCTGTGAATTCAAAACATCATTCAACATTATTTACTTCTATCTCCATGGTGCCGAATTTATCATATAACCTTTTTTAATTTCTTGAAAACTTAGACTCGGAACCTTCTTGGTGTACTTTCTTTTTTAATTTGCTTTGCGCGCGCCTTTTTATTCGTGTCGTATTGTTAAAACCTTGCGTTATATTATTATACTCTTTGCCATATGTTAAAAACAAAAAACTTAAAAATAAGTGAAAACCCACGGAAAAACGTAAAATTAGGGATTCTAGCGACGAGGAAATTAATTTGACGCCAACAGAATTGACTGAAACTGTTAATAATGCGCATATGAGCTTTCTCCCTCAACAATCACGCGAGAAGTATTTGAAACAATAGCAGTATAATAATATGTACAATGACTACAATGACTTTCGTCGTTTCTTCGCTGAGGTGGGATGAAAAAGTTACGTGTTGCACTCGGGAGTGTAAATATTTTTCACCTTGTACTCTTTTGATTTCCTCGCTGATGCTCAGGATTCTAAATTTGAATCACGAGCGCAGCGAGAACGTTTTAGAATCCTTCACGTGCTCGGTCATCAAAATTGAGTACGCGGTTAAAAAGCAACTTTGCACTCTTGTATAACAAATAACTACTAAATCCATTGTCAGGGTCACGTAATCCTTGTCATTATTATCTTAACACAATCTGGAGGGCTATAGCAGGTAAACAATATTGTATGAAACTCCCTAGGGAGTAAAGTGATTTAAATTTGGAACGTCTAATTCGTTTGAAAATGTCATACCTTAGAACATTTAAGGACATCGTAAGGAGGTTTTAGTAAAGTAAGGTAAGGCTCTTTGGTGCCCGTAACAGTTCGATTTTATAGGATAAAAAAAACTTTGCAATGCAATGCCCATGCAATGGCCATGGTTTTGTTTTTCAAGTAGTATGTTATTAGTAGCCCCTTTACAGCTAAAATGTTTTAACATTTGTTTTTATGATGAATTTAGATTATGTAACCGATTTATTTTAAATTTACTGTTTATATTTTATTATTTATTTTGTTATTTTTGTGACGATATGTTGTCTCATGCTCAACACAGACTATTAATTTAAGAAGTGGTTGTAACTCGACATATTAATAAATTATTTCATTTCATTTCATTTCATTATTCTCTTTTTTGTTACGGGTTTGTGTGCGATTCTATGAAAATTGGTAGGTACATTCTAATTTGTTTTATTTTATTATGAACAATACCTAGTTGCCTAGTGAGTACCTACACTTAGTGAGTTTATGACGTAAGTATTAATCATATTCCTGAGGTTTAATTTCTCGCAGGAGGTATGAAAAGTAGAGTATGAACCACTAGAACCAAGTCTGTCTTCGTCTTGGGCGACTTGAACCCCTCGCTTCACTAGGACTCTAAATAACTTAAAACACTTAAAATAACACTTAACTATAGAATCCCTCGCTACGCTCAGGGTCTAATATATTACCCGTGACGTAGGACACGACTTGGTTCTCTTGTACATAATCTACTATTATAGGCCGAATAAATTGTACACTACATTGTGCAAATAAAGAAATAAAGAAATAAAAATAATAAATAAATAAAATTTCTTGGCGGATGTGATGTTAGCTACAAGATGCGCGATACCCAATCCTGACTGAAGCTCACTTAACAGCTGTTTCACAAGCTACCACAGCCACCAAGGAGTTTGACTCAACCTTGGAGGATTAAGCTACTGGAGAAGAATTCAGGTCGCGTACCCCTCTGTCATGGTATAAGAAAAATTGTACCTACATGTGAACGAAACACCAGACATTTCATTGCACAATTTTAGACTTAAGCGTCTAAGCAATAAGGCGAAAATGGATGATCAGCAACTGGGCTGCATTGTTCTCGCTCGCTCCGCTCCATATATCCGTCACCCGTTAACATTTCGACTTTAATCCCACTATTAAGTCGAAACTACAGTGAACACCTCCTCCCCCGCGCCTCACGTAAACCTGACAGAATGTAGTGAATGGGAATCGTAGTGCGTTTCTAGTCCGGAGATAATGCGTCCCTGGATTCAACCTACAAAACTACTCAAGGCTATCGAGGGACCATCAAAAGCAGTCTTTTGTCTTTTTGATGACTTTGATTGTTTTTTTACCTTGCCGAGTTTGGATACCCAAAATAACCAGATTATAAAATGTAAACAGGTGTTGTATTATTGTTAAATTCGCTGAACAATGTATGAAAATTCATCGTTTGGCAATATTTACAATAGGCCAGATGGCTATAAATTATTTTACTTAAATATTATATAGAATAGAATATAATATCATTTATTGTCATGGTATATTATTTACACATGCTTACTTAGTAAAATAAAAAAACATACCTAAATCGTTCTACCAAGGACTCGTCATAACAATTACAGTAGTTATATTGACTCCTTTGTACCCTCACAAAAAGAAAAAAATATATAGCTTGGATTACGTCAGAGAACGACAACAGCAATAAATATAACCCAAAATATAAGTTTCAACTTCCAAAATTGCCTCATTAGACAATAGATTTGATATTAATATCATTGGTAACTTTTAGGAATTGTCAGACATTCATCCTTACTATCCTTACTAATATTATAAATGAAAAAGTAACTCTGTCTGTCTATCTGTCTGTCTGTCGCGCTTTCACGCTAAAACTACTGAACCGATTTGAATGAAATTTGGTACACAGATAGTTTAGAGCTTGAGAAAGGACATAGGCTACTTTTTGACTAATATGACTAATATTATAAATGCGAAAGTAACTCTGTCTGTCTATCTGTCTGTCTGTCGCGCTTTCACGCTAAAACTACTGAACCGATTTGAATGAAATTTGGTACACAGATAGTTTAGAGCTTGAGAAAGGACATAGGCTACTTTTTGATTCGAAAAAATAGTTTAAAAGGGTTGAAAAGAGGGGATGAAAACGCATTTGCTAGAATCTTAGAAGAAAAAACTTATTTTCTACAATGACAAATGGTAATTTGCATCTTGACTTTTCAAATTACATTCTCTATGCCCAATGCCCATTCAAGGCTGCTCAAGTTGCAAATGTCAAAGTCAAACAATCTTTTCCTGTAAAATTTAGAGGAGGTTACATGTATTTTTTCAGTTTAATTACGTAGTTTTCATTCTAATAGGTATGCCTAGAAAACGCAAATCGAATCTAGCGCGTAGTTCTAGCGGAGCTCGCGTAAAGAAAATTGCTAGAAGCCAAGAGTCTGAAGAGCACACTTAAACGCGTTTGACATTAGATGCCGAGCGCCACGCATCTCAAAGAGCTGCTGAGACTGAAGTTGAAAGTCAAGCGCGGCGACTTTTAGATGCTGAGCGTCACGCAGCTCAGAGAGCTGCTGAGACTCAAGAGCAAAACCAAGCGCGTCGAATTTTAGATGGTGAGCGTCACGCAGCTCAGAGAGCTGCTGAGACTGAAGTTGAAAATCAAGCGCGGCGACTTTTAGATGCTGAGCATCACGCAGCGCAAAGAACTGCTGACACTCAAGAACAAAACCAAGCGCGTCGAATTTTAGATGCTAAGCGTTAGACGTTAAGCGAAAAATTGCATAGTTCCTGTAGGACAGGACAAAAACTATCGAAAGCAAAACTGTCGCTACTATCACAAAGACGCTAAGTGATTAATTTCTCGACACTAACATGGATTAACGAAACGTCACAGCGAAACGTAATTAGATGACAGGTGACATTGTCTGTAGAGTTTTATAAATCACAGGTAGCATGGCAAGGGGACAAATAGTTTTTCCACCATTAAATCCCCTTGAAGAGGAAATAAAGTATGGATTGAAAATGACAACTGACATTAAAATTGGATAAAATGTTTTTTCCCTCTGCTACATGTTACTATGACTAATCCCAGGCCGTCATTTTGTCTGACATTAAAAATATTTTTAAATCTTCTATCATTAGAGGTTTAACATGTTTTTTTATTCTACCTTTATAGTACAGAATCATCACACCTACTTTAATATTATCAATCCGAAAAGTTTGTTGGTTTGTTCCTCTTTGACGCAGCAACGGAGCAAAAGATTGACTTGATTTTTAGTATGGATACCTATGGTTTAAGACAGAAAGTGATAATAGGAGACTTTTTTATCCCGAGAAAATTCGTGATTCCCATGGGATAGGACAATAACTGTTTCTCAGCAATGGAGCAACGGATTGACTTGATTTTTGGGGTAGGCATAGTTTGGAAGACAAAAAGTGACACAGGATACTTTCCATCCCGAAAAAATTGTGGTTCCCGTAGGATATGACAATTGCCTTGGCTTATTGCATGAATATAGTTTGAAAGACAGAAAGTGACATTTTTGGCCACTTTTTATCCCAAAAACTTTAACAGTTCCCGTAGGATAGGATAAAAACTAAGTGAGCGGGCCACGGTAGCAGCCGTCTAAGCGCCAGAAATAACCTGTCATGGCAAGTTTAGGACGTTCCTACATTTTTCGCACTTCTTCACGGCACTCAACAGCGCTAGCCCAGACTCGGGCTCCATAACGGAGCTTGCGCTCCCGCCATAATGACGGAGTGTTTCGGAGCACAAGACACATCGTCATCCACCACTCGGGACTAACCAGCACTGAGCGTCGGACAGCATTCCAACGCCCTGGTCCCAGTGCAACGGGTCAGTCATAGTAGCCCAGCGCCTGCCTCTTCCACTGCAGAGGGCAGTGAGAACGGCCATCGCGATACCGACACTTCTCTTCCCCAGCAGCCCCACTGTGTCTGCCAACACGTTGACGGCCTAGCGGAAGGTAGGGTAGGTGGCGGCACCCACACCACCAGTTCCATCCCACCGCGGCCCCTAATCCTCGGCTGCAGCGTCGCAAGAGCGGCACTGCAGCCCGCCTCAGATGCAACACTCCTCATAAGGCACGCAACCTACCGGCCATCCTCTCAGCTGCTTTAGTTAAAAGCGGCTGAACCTCGAGTGCCAGCCTCTAAGCTGCCTTCGGGGAAAAGACCCAAAGAAAAGGGAGACTTCAAGCGCCGCCTTTTCAGCTGCTTTAGACCTCCCCCGCCACAATAAGGCGGGAATACACGGCGGGGTTGTATATACACTCCAACCGTAACTTAACCAACAAAAGCATTCCTCTAAGGTATTTTGATGTTTGTCGCTTAGGTTAGGTTTCGCAGCCGACATAAACATTAGGCAAAATCAAAATATAACGCGGGCGAAGCCGCGGGTAAAAGCTAGTAACAAATATTTAGAATGTTACATGAATTAACTATATGAAATAAAAACAAAAAGACTCAGCTGTACAGAGGCATCGTTAAATTATAATCACAATAAAATAATAGTAATGAAATTCAGTCCGTCAAATACGGGTATGCATTAATTATAATTAATTTTAATAAATAAAAATTATTAAATATAAAAGATGTCTTCGTCAATCAATAAGTAAATTCCAGCAGAATAATCAAATAAATTTGAATCAAATAATATTAAAATAAAATTAAATTGGAAAATTAATAAAATAAACAATAGTAATAAAGTACCTTAGGAGTAATTTAGCTGTAAAGGGGCTACATTCATAATTATTCAAAACGATACGATACGCTATAGCGTATCGTATCCTGCACTGACGTCCCGTATGGGGTGTTTTGTGCATTTCCCCCTCCAGCGTCTACTCGGGCCAGCCAGTTTATATCGTGCTACATAAATGCCCTAAATGGCAGCATATTGCTGGTTATTATTTGGCGTGATTTATGTATTTTTAAATATATAAATAACGCGGTAGACGCGCGCACGTTGTTTACGGGTTTAGTTATGCGGTCATTATGTATGGCTGTGGCCTTGTTTGTATTGTGTAAGTTTTTCTTTTTGGTGTTTTTCTTTTGGATTGAAGAACAACAAGGTTTTCTAGAACTTTCACCTGTTTACTTTGTCAATTACAATGGCATCGACGATTCAAGAGATTTCTAGGCAACTTTCATTCAGTTATAAATAGAGCGATGGTTTTCGTTCGACTCGTTATTGTGTTTTCTATTGGAGCGAAAGCATCTCGTGTTCAAGTGCAGTACCAGTGATTGTGAAGTGACTATTTTGTGTGAATATCAGTGCCAGTGTGAAGTGTTTGTGCGAACCAGTTGTGTCGTGTGTCTTATGATTTTGTGAAGTGATTGTGTGCAATAAAGTGTAAAGTGAATAATCGGCGTTTTAACTGATTATCTAAGAACCCATCTCGTAACAATAGGTTTGCGTTTCACTACATACTGCCTAATATTAAGCAGATATGCGGTCTAGGCGGTCTAGGATGTAGAGTACGCTTGACTAGAAGATACCTATTTACTCGAGATTCGAAGACACCTATGTTGTACTTTAGTGTAAACCCAGACTCGGGTAAAGCGTTCCACATTCTGGCTATTCGTATACGGGATGTGGATTCGAAACGCTTGGTTCTGACGTGCGGAATGTCCACCATAACTGGGTGGCGCTTTGGTCGCGTTTGTCTGTGTATGATTAAGAGTTACCTACCTCCAAAGTTCTGCTGGAGGAAAATGACCCCCAAGTCGTTGGGAATACTGTCGAACCCGCATGCGCTGACGATGTAGACACCCGCTTCACGAGCTCGATCGTGATACTTCAGCTGCATCGACTCTATGAACTGGAATTAAACAGTAAACTGGTTTATTGTATGTTTGAGTGTGTATGTGATTTATTTTTACTTCCATGGCCGTTTTGACCACTTGACCACAGGCTCGCTGTAGAACCGGTACGTTCCACAGCAGTTGGCTATAATGGCTATATCCTATTTAGCCATAATAGCTTGTTTACAATAATACACTAGTTTATATTCAACAACATCATGTGTGTGCTCGAGTGTCTGTGTGTGAGAGGGTTGTGTATGTTCTTTATGCATAATAGGTAGGCCTATTAATTTTGTAATTTTGTAATTTAATTCCGACATTTTATTATTATTTCATTATATTGTATATTGATTATTGTTATAATTTGTTGTTATCTATAAAAACACAACACAACCATTTTGTAATATTATGTTTCAACTCAGTACAATTTAATTATTTGCTACTAAGCAAAGATGATATTATATAAGTATAAATATACAAATGTAATTTTTATAATTTTTTGACGTGTATCTTTTATATTTTTGATACCAATAAATAATATGAATATGAATATTATGCATGAAAAAAACCTACACAAACATATTTGGCCACAAATTCGTCTGATGGAAAGCGAAGTTGCAGCCGAGGATGGAGTATGTACAGTGTACACCTAGAAGATAACTACTCTTGACTTAAATACATCCAGATTGTAATTATCAGGAAACAATGACGGAGGTAGGGAATTTCAATCTCTGGCGGTCCGCATTTTGAGCGAATCGCTTAGTACGAGCAGGTGATTTGTCGACTATGTAGATATAGTATTTAAGCGATTTCCGGCTTATCCTGTAGTGAAAAGGTGATAAAGGCTTCGAGCGAATATCTACATAGCCACAGTCCCTAAGCGAAAGTAGTAAAAAATGTCCGAGCGCCGTGATACATACCGACTTAGATATTTACATTAAATAATTCACAATATATAATAATTAGTGCTTGTAACCGAGCACTTTGACATCGCGCGGCGTTGTAGTCGGCTTGCAATCGCCTTACGACTAACTAAAAAGCATGCCCACTGCGTAGCTTGGGCAGGGTTTTGGCTCGGATACTTTTTTTGCACGATTGTGACAATATAGATATTTGCACGAAGGATCAAGGAATTAGGTCCTGGAGTTCGAGCGCACACTCGCCTATGTCTGTGTTATTACCTGGGGCTCTCCAGTGACATCCACATAATGTGTTTTTGCCTCTACAGCCGCTTTAACCACAGCCTCCCCGTAGAGCCGGTACGGTCCACAGCAGTTGGCTACGACTTGAGCTTGTTTACAATATACTACTGTATCTACAGTGACGGCATGTATTGTGTGTGTTCGTGTGTCTGTATGTTATTACCTGAGGCTCTCCAGTGACATCCACATAATGTGTTTTTGCCTCTACAGCCGCTTTAACCACAGGCTCCCCGTAGAGCCGGTACGGTCCACAGCAGTTGGCTACGACTTGAGCTTGCTTACACCATACTACTGTATCTACAGTAACGTCATGTATTGTGTGTGTTCGTGTGTCTGTATGTTATTACCTGAGGCTCTCTAGTGACATCCACATAATGTGTTTTTGCCTCTATAGCCGCTTTAACCACAGGCTCTCCGTAGAGCCGGTACGATCAGCAGCAGTTTGCTATCACTTGAGCTTGCTTACAATATACTACTGTATCTACAGTAACGTCATGTATTGTGTGTGTTCGTGTGTCTGTATGTTATTACCTGAGGCTCTCTAGTGACATCCACATAATGTGTTTTTGCCTCTATAGCCGCTTTAACCACAGGCTCTCCGTAGAGCCGGTACGATCAGCAGCAGTTTGCTATCACTTGAGCTTGCTTACAATATACTACTGTATCTACAGTAACGTCATGTATTGTGTGTGTTCGTGTGTCTGTATGTTATTACCTGGGGCTCTCCAGTGACATCCACATAATGTGTTTTTGCCTCTACAGCCGCTTTGACCACAGGCTCCCCGTAGAGCCGGTACGGTCCACAGCAGTTGGCTACGACTTGAGCTTGCTTACACATCTCCAGCAAAGACTCCTGATCGCCCACATCCGCGACTATTATCCTCACGTGGCTTTGGTCCTCACCTGGTGTACAAAATAATATCTATTAGTAAATAATTAAAGTAAATAAAAGCCGTGGTGGTCTAGTGGTAATGACAATGACCTTACAATCGTGAGGTCGTGGGTTCAAATCCCGGTCCCGTACCAATGAGTTTTTCGAAATTTACGTACAGAATTTTACACCACTAGCTTTATTTAACCAGGTTCGTCAGATACAGCCCGGTGACAGACAGAAAGACGGACATCGAAGTCTTAGTAATAGGGTCCCGTTTTTCCCTTTGGGTACGGAACCCTAAAAAACGGTCTTATTGGAAATCTGATGTGATAACATTATGAGCAACTTTTACTATTTGACCCTGAAATCGCGTTAAAAAACATCGATTTATCAGCTAGCGGTTTTGACTCAACATTTCAGATTTCTGATGAATGTAACGGTTTGCCAGCTTTACACATAATCTGAAGCTGTTCAAGATCAGAGTGAATCTTCTAAGTATGCGTGCTTCATCTTCGACCACAATGTCGCTTTACCATCAGGCGAGTTGGTGGTTAAGTGAGGACTTATTCGCGATAAAAAAAAAAACTATACTAATCATAAGTAACAATAGTATGAGTCAGCGGGCTTGATTCTTATACATAAAAATCGGCCAAGTGCGAGTCGGACTCGCGCACGAAGGGTTCCGTACCGTATGGGAGCCCCATTCCTCTTGCCGCCATTAATAGCGAGCAAAAAAACTCCTAAAAATTAGGTTTGTTGTATGGGAGAGCCCCCCTTAATTATTAATTTAATTATGTTTTTAGTATTTGTTGTTATAGCGGCAACCGAAATACATCATGTGTGAAAATTTCAGCTGCCTAGCTATCATGGTTCATGAGATACAGCCCGGTGACAGACAGACAGACGGACGGACATCGAAGTCTTAGTAATAGGGTCCCGTTTTTCCCTTTGGGTACGGAACCCTAAAAATGAATTGTGCTTGTTAGTTTCGCTAAAACTCGAGAACGAGTGAATCGATGTGGCTAATTTTGATCTTGATATATCTGTGAAAGCTAAGGGAAGGTTTAAATTAAACGGTAATAAATTTTAAATAAATTGCGAGAGCAATAATAAAAACGCAATTAGACCGAAACCGTAGTGGTCTAGTGGTAATGACTCCCGCCTTGCAGTCGTGAGGACGTGGGTTCAAACCCGTACCAATGAATTCCTTGGAATTTATGTACAGATTTCACACCACTGGCTTTTCGGTGAAGGAAAACATCGTGAGGCAACCTACATATGTCCAAGTAATCAGGGTCACTAACCAATGAACCACTGAGGCCTAAATTGAAACGTTACATACTTTTTGTGTGAAGCAGTTTATATCACACAGTGCATGGTCCGTGTGATCCGTGTCCCGTCCGGCTCAGCCCGGACCCGGCCCGGTCTAATACAAATCATCCCAAGCAACTCTTGTAATTATGTTTATACGAATGTTTTGTATTATTCCACTGTTATACTCGTGGCTTTAAATCAAATTTAAAGTTAAACTGCTAAATGCGATTGACACAGACATTTTACATCGCTATATGTAATACTAACAAATCATTAATGTGTGTAATTTTTTTATAGACTGTGCTGTACCGGCCTTTAAATACTCTATTGTTGAACATAAACCTACCTACAAAAATTGATTGGGCCATATCCACGCTGGCCTTGTGCGGGTCGGTGGATTCCCTTACGCCAAAAAACGTCTGCTGTATGCAGGTAGAAAACCACCAAAAACTTTACAACCGCCAACATGTATGATTCGGCCTATACTCAATTCGTCTATGTTTTTGGGGTTTCGTACCTCAAAAGGAAAAAACGGAACGGAATCACTTTGTTGTCCGTCTGTGTGTAAAGAACTTTTATCTCGAGAACCAGTTAAGATCGATCGAGTTGAAATTAAAACAATATACGCAAATCTACCCAACCTTTCACCCTTCGTGGGTAGGCCTATGTCCTGCAGTGGACTATTAAAAAGGCTGGTACAGTACAGTACGCATAACTATGGTCCTTTGGAGTTGTGAAAAAATAAAACTTCTAAGTTACCTATCGTATAAAAAGTTTCAGCCGTTTATGTCGTAAAAACGCACATTTCGACACTCACAAGGGAATCAAAACCTTTTTATACCAAATTTTATATTAAAATATATAATAGTAACATGCAATGGATGTACCTATGTATGTAAGTTCGGGTGGAATCTTGCAAGATAAATTTGACCAACTTCCCGGTTTCCGATTGAGCTTAAATTTTGCACGCATTTGCAGCCTATCCTATAATATGGTACCATGGAGCTGATCTGATGATAGTCGGAAGGTGGCCATGGGAACTCCAGTACTAAACAAGATATACCCCTCGTTTTACTTGTATTGGCTAGCACTCTGCTGCTACATGATATCCAGGATATCAAAGGCTTGTATTTTTAACAAGTTATATTTTTAAAATAATTTATTATTTATAATTACAAAGTTTTACTACATTAAATAACATCAAAATAGTTATACATGGAAACTTACATTGATCTTACCACGCCACGAACCGCTTGTGGTGCAAAACGCCCCAGGACTCGGTATTGTCCTTGTTTGTTGTTAATGTTTTTGTAAACTGGTTTTTAGGGTTCCGTACCCAAAGGGAAAAGCGGGACCCTATTACTAAGACTTCGATGTCCGTCTGTCCGTCTGTCTGTGTGTCACCAGGCTGTATCTCATGAACCATGATAGCTAGGCAGCTGAAATTTTCACAGATGATATATTTCTGTTGCCGCTATAACAACAAATGCTAAAAAGAGAATAAAATAAATATTTAAGGGGAGCTCCCATACAACAAACCTGATTTTTAGACGTTTTTCGCTCTATATTAATAATGGTAACAGGTAGATGCTTGAAATTTTCAAAGAATATTAAGTTTTATATTCACTTCAATAATAAATAATAAAATTGTAATAAAATAAATATTTAAGGGGGGCTCCTATACAGTACGGAACCCTCCGTGCGCGAGTCCGACTCGTACTTGGCCGATTATTTATTAATAATGTGTTGAATGCTTGCAGTTGGCCAGCGCTTAATTTCAATAAAAATGGTTGCCTTTCACGGTTGAGATGAGTTTGTATTTCAGTCTGGTATAAATTACTAATGTGGCCCCTGAGTTTCTTAATATTCCACATATAGTATCATTTTAATAAGTTCATCATGTTCTCGAAGATTACTGGTCTGCTGTTGCACATTCGAGCATTCAATTTATGAAATATTAGAAAGTAGCGACCTGCCCAGGCTTCACACAGGTGTATTATACATATAAGCCTTCCTCTTGAATCACTCTATCTATTTAAAAACCGCATCAAAATCCGTTGCGTAGTTTTAAAGATATAAGCATACATGGGGACAGACAGCGGGAAGCGACTTTAATTTTATACTATGTAGTGATTAGAAATTTACTTTTATAATCGCATGCTATTTCGCTACTTTTAGGAGCTGAGCTAGCTCGAGTAGACGCTGGAGGGAGAAAATGCGCAAAACACCCCATGCGGGACGTCTGTGCAGTACTCAGTCTGTGTTTTAATTTCACTTTAAACTAAAACCGCTGACACAGTAACAAAAAGAAAAGATTTTTGGCTTCAACCAAATCCAAACGTTTATACATTAATACGATGGAAGGCCAGTTGCACAGTAACCTGTGATGTCCGCTACATGCCATAGTAGATCATCGAGGCACGACCGCGAGCGGCTTGCAACACCCCACGTCAGTTCGGGAAGATGTTTTCTACGACGGAAGGCCAGTTGCACAGTAGCCTGTGATGTCCGCTACATGCCACAGTACATTGTCGCGGCGCGAGCGGCTTGCAACACCTCACGTCAGAAGAAGAAGAGGTGCTTTCTACGATGGAAGGCCAGTTGCACAGTAACCTGTAGTTTTCGCTACATGCCAGAGTAAATCGTCGAGGCGCGAGCGCGCGCGGCCTGCAACACCGCACGTCAGTTCGGGAAGAAGAGGTGTTTTCTACGACGGAAGGCCAGATGCACAGTAACCTGTAGTTTTCGCTACATGCCAGAGTAAATCGTCGAGGCGCGAGCGCGCGCGGCCTGCAACACCCCACGTCAGTTCGGGAAAAAAGAGGTGTTTCTACGACGGAAAGCCAGTTGCAGTGTAATCTCACCTGTGATGTCCGCTACATGCCACAGTAGATCATCGAGCTTGGAGCGCGAGCGGCCCGCGACGGCCCACGTCAGTCCAGGACGAAGCCGCGCTTGGCGCGCCATCTCCACGGCCGCGTACTTGCCCGTGTAGCCCGTCGCTCCGAATATCACCACGCTCAGTCGAGACATCGCGCAATCCTGGAAACCATCATCATAGAGTAAATACACCTTCGGGCAAATATCTATAGAGTCACAATCGTGCAAAAAAAGTGTCCGAGCTAAAACCCTGCCCCGTAGTTTGACTAGGTGTTTGTCAGCGATCACCGAAATTAAGCAACGTTCCGCATGGTCAGTATTTGGATGGGTGACCGCGGGTGGCATTTTCCAACAAAGCGCTACCGTGGCTCGGATGACACGTTAAATTGTAGGTCCCGGTTGTTTTAACCGTTTAGCCAAGACAGAGGCCTTCAGGCCGGCCTAAGAACTCTTACACCAGGGCTAGCCACCCGGCCAATACGAACTTACTTACTGAAAAACTGTGAGGAAATGACGATTTCATTACATGACTCAAAATACATTGTTAGCTTTAATAGGTACCTAAGTGCAAAGTACGAGGATACAGAACCGAAAGGGTCGTCCATTAATCACTTGCCGTCTTACCACTAAAGTTGTACCTACGCATGTTTTAGACAATGTTTAACAGTACAAATTGCTCGGTTAAACAGTGTTTGAAGCGTATTTAAATCATTTGTGGTAAGACGGTTGATGTTTTAGACATGTTTCAACCTTCTCCCCCTGGTCATACGTGGTAAGGTATAGGCTAGAGGGCTAGACGACTAAAAAAATTTACCTAATTAGTCTGTCAGTTATAGGTACCAATTATCAAAATAACTCTATATTTAACACGTAAGTATTTTTCCTTTTGTCAATTAAACAATAACCGCCTTACCACAAAAGTTTTACGCACGCTTTAGACAATGTTTAACAGTACAAATTGCACGGTTAAAGCGTGTTCAAATATTTTGTGGTAAGGCGGTAAATGATAAAGATGTAGTTTGTTAAGTTCCGCGTGACGTCACGCTTAGGTAGACTTATCACCATAACAAGTGTTAGGCAACAACAAAATCATTTTCAACAAAAACAAGCTTTTACTGAACAAGTGCTCGCCAAGACGAATCAAACGAGCCAAAACTCAATAGAGGTGCGTCATTTTATCACAGAGTTCCTATGATCACCTTCCAGCTCCATCATCAGACCCTGGTTACCATTGAAAGACAAACTACTCGCCAAGACCATTCAAATGAACCCAAACTCGATGAGGTTGTGTCGTTTCATTGCTAAGTTCCTTTGGCCACAGATCAGCACCATGTCATCATAATATTACATTGTCACGCGATTTACACATGTATGCAAAATTTCAGCTCAATCGGTAACCGGGAAGTGGATCATATTTAACTTGCAAGTTTTGATTACAGACAACTGGACAGGTGAAACTAAATAAAAGCTACGTCTCCATCATTGGAGCAACTTTTACTATGGGATTATCTACGAAATCCTTAATGGACGACCATAAGTACTTCGACGGTTTTTTGCTTCATTATTGTGCATTGTAAACAATGGCTAATTTTACGTAAAGATAAGGTATGCATCGCAAACAACCGACCCGTAGCGTCAATGACCGCGTTGTCAGTGCGCAAATGCAATAGGTACTTGTTTTTACGCCGCGCTTTTGGCCTAGCGTGCAGCGTGCTGAACCCAGTTTACTGAAGACTGTTCGCACATGAGTTATCGCACGTTATAGACCGAATCAAAATGCGGCTGTGAAATTAGCCACAAGCTGCGCGAAACCCAATCCTCGCGCAGCTGTTAGGTGAGCTTTATTACAACCCGGTCAGAATATCTGTGCACCTCGCTGGAATGCGGCGCCTCTTCCGCTTCCCCTGTCACCTCTCCGCGCACTCCCCGGTGCGATAGTACGGTTAGCATCTTCGTTGCCGATACACGTCCCGATAATAATTTACGTCCGGACGGTATACTAGACGTCCGGTAATGCATATACGTCCCGATAATTCGATATGACGTCACGAAGTCAGGTGCACAGATATTGTGACCGGGTTGTAAATAGTCAGGATTGAATTTTGCGCAGCTTGTAGCTATATAACATCACAGCCGCCAAGGAGTCTGATTCGGCCTAAACCTATTTTTTCTTTTGTTTCGTTTTCACACACTCCCATAGAATGATAATGGCACTCATACCGTTTGTCTTTCATTTATTCTACATAGGTTTTAATTTTACCGATAAATAATTTTGCGAACCAATTTGCACAAAGTATCCTTTTATAAAGTATCCTAGATTAAGTTTATCCTACATTTAGTTTTTCTAAAGTTCAAAGTAGAGGAAGTGGACGTTGATTGGCCTACTGCTCTGGCAGTTAGCAGTATGTTCCGAAAACAAATACAAACAATTACTAAATATGTGTCCGAAAAATAGTCTTATTATCTGGGACCGGACAACTTCTACAGCAAAACCCCACCAAGGACAACATTTATAAAGGTATAGTTGTAACAAGTGATTTTTATTTCATCAGAGAACGCGAACGCGTGGCGGCACATTTCAATCAAAAAATTCTAAAGACGCCGTAACGCGTGCTATGCCCGCCGCCACCCGATACCCGCCTTAATCAAAAGCGCGGCTTTAACATGCAAGTACCTTACTCACATGAAATATTAATAATTATGTATAGGTCTCAGCCGAGATGAAAGTACCTACCTAAAATCGTATTATATCAATAATAAATATTGTTACTTTACGAGAGCAGTAAAATGAATGCCGTGCATATAATAGCATGTATATGTATTATTGTACATTTACAATATGCACTTAAAGTTAAGAACAGTAATGGTACATGCATAGGCAAAAATAACAAGTCACATTAAAATGTTGACAATGAGCTGCAAAAAATCAGCATTTTACAAGCTTTTATTTACTTTCACCTGTCCCGACTCCCTTGTGTCATTCTGTAATCAAATCTTGTAAGTTAAATTTGATCCACTTCCCGGTTACCGATTGAGCTGAAATTTTGCATACATGTGTAAATCATGTGACAGTGCAATATAATATGATGACATAGTACTGATCTGTAGCTGGAAGGTAGCCATAGGAACTTAGCAATGAAACAACACAACCTTATCGAGTTTGGGTTAATTTGAATGGTCTTGGCCAGTAGTTTGTCTTTCAATGGTAACCAGGGCCTGATGATGGAGCTGGAAGGTGGTCATAGTTACTCTGTAATGAAACCACGCAACCCTATCGAATTTCGGCTCGTTTCATTTGTCTTAGCGAGTACTTGTTCAGTAAAAACTTGTTTAAACAAAAATGATTATTTTAATATAGAACTTGTTATGCTTATTTACTTTCATCGACTTGGCTTTTTTTTTTACTTTGCAGTAAAATATTTTTAAATGGATTTTAGTCTGTATGGACACCATACTTTTCGAGAAATGTCAATAATATGATTGGAAAATCGATTTACCCGGCACTAACTTTTAGGGCGAATGAGCAGGCTGCCCTTGCTTCAGTTTTTGAAGATTCATTTTTAAATGTTTTACAAAACAAAATTATTTTTATTTTAAAGTAACTAACCTACATTGTAGAAACAAATAATTTAGTTAAAAAATTAAAGTACACACTCTACTATTATAAAAAATAATGGATTAAAATGGATGCAACCAATTTTGGAGGCGTTGTTTCTAAACTTTCGCGATTCAAACACAATATTATTCTAAACTACAGGACTAAGTAATCGCGCACTAAAATTACGATATTTGCTACGAGCCCCGCGCTTGATTAAAGCGTTCAACTAGGTAGGTACCTACTTATTTATAAACTTCCCAGTATTTTTGTGGACTTGTCAAAAAATTTCAATAGGTAGGTACGAAAAAGGCATTATATTACAAAAATATTCTTACTAGCATAATCCTTTAGAGATAAACTTTGTATAAAAATAAAACAAATGCATTTAATATCTTATGCATATTCCTTATTGGGCAAAACTGCGGCATCGGCGCCCGCTTATCGGGTAATTATCGATATTAATAAGGCACAAAGCCATGCTTTTATTTTTTTAACTTTGTACCCGTGTACGAAAATAATGATATTCAAAGATAAGTACATACGTTGTCACGTTTTTGGAAAGACCGAAAAATATTTTACGGCAAAACATTAAAAACTTAAATTACTGACCTGTAATCTTCGTGTCTATTTGAATTTAGTGCAATCGGCAAATTCAACCGGCCGGAACAGCTAAATCCGTGAGAAATTGTGGTAAAACGAGCGAAAAGTTACAATACGTAAACAACCGAAGAACCACATTCGGTAAATTCGGTTCGGTGCTACCGGTGCTACCAGAATCTGCTAGATGCCATTCGGTATACTTGTACACCGTATGTGACAATGTCTCAAAAATATGCTATCAATAAATTGATTATGATGATCAAAATGCGGCCGCTAGTATTAATTATTAAAAGTTCATAGATAAGTGTGCAAAAACGTTGTACCTGCTTTGCCAATGACACCATAAAACGAAAAAAATAAAATAAAAAAATTGGTTGCCTGTAAAGTCGGTATACGGGCGAAAGTTTTACGTGACAACGACTTTGAGACGAATGAGAGCGCATGAAGTGTGAGCGGAGCGTAACGCAGTTTCTTTGAAGTGTCATCCGGCAAACCAATTTATAAGACGTTGTCACGTCAAAAGAAAAGATTTGAGAGATGCAGATGCATGTTATGGCGCTCCACCAACCTGAACAAAGTTTCGTCAAGATTCGATGAAAAATGTGACCAGTAGATAAGAATACACATCCGGTCTCCAACTATATTTCGTGCGCTACTGATAATTGTACAAATACGAATTATCCGTACAATTTTCTGTCCAACTGGTAGCATTTTATTGCGCTCGATGACATGTTATTGACAACTGACAGATAAAACATTTGACTGCGCCTCAATGGTCCGAATTCTAATTATCGTTAATCTGTAATAATACAAATTCACGGATACAACCAATTTTATTCTTTTTCTTCTTACCTATGTTGTATAACTTGTATAGGTTTAATGGCGGCTCCAGACTATTGCCATGAACGCCCGCAAAAGTTTCTATTTGCAGTTCCTATTGGTCAAACAGGAAATGAACAACCAATAGAAGCGCTTTCGCGGGTGTTCGCGGCAATAGTCTGGAGCCGCCATTAGCCTGCGGCCCACGCTTACAGGTAAATGCTGGTCAAACTTAACAACAAAGTACAGCTTTGATTTTATCGTATGAATCCATGAGGTATGTATTATAATATTATCTGACATGACATGGCAATAATCGGCCAAGTACGAGTCGGACTCGCGCACGGGGGGTTCCGTACTGTCCCCTTAAATATTTATTTTATTTTAATTTTATTATTGAAGGATATAAATAACTTAAAATTCTGTGAAAATTTCAAACATCTCTCTGGTACCATAATTAATATAGAGCGAAAAACGTCTAAAAATTCAGGTTTGTTGTATGGGAGCCCGCCTTAAATATTTATTTTATTTTGTTTTTATTATTGTATATATTAAATTTGTTGTTATAGCGGCAACCGAAATACATCATCTGTGAAAATTTCAGCTGCCTAGCTATCATGGTTCATGAGATACAACCTGGTGACAGACAGACAGACAGACAGACAGACGGACATCGAAGTCTTAGTAATAGGGTCCCGTTTTTCCCTTTGGGTACGGAACCCTAACAAGGAGTACACTACAATCACACTCAATAACTCTGACATTAATATTTTTCGGACTACGCTTGGCAATGTTTGACTTTGACAATCAAAAGTTTCGTTGGCAGTATTACCAGATCCTGTGAAAATTGTTTCATGTCGTTACTTTATTTAATTGTCTCCGTATTCAAAAATTAATAAAGTGGAATCCAAAAAAACATTCACACTGGGACTAGAAACGCAATACGATTGCACGTGAGGCACGGGAGGTGTTCACTAAAATTTCGATCTAAACCATATCGTAAGGGATAAAGCAATACCGCGTAAGCAGCATCAGTCAATACTGTCAATCAGTCAATACAAACTACTTTTGTAGCCAAATCATTTTTTTGTACCAATAATAAAATTTAACCGATAGAAAAGGAGATATTGAGTGAAAACTAAAACCGCGGATATATTTAGTCTATGCAATACCGCGGATCTGCAGCAGTTAAAATAGTTTCAAAAAGGTTTACGTTTGACCGCATAGGTACTACCTGATGTTTTTGCGTGGGGGGCAGGGCTATTTTTCGCTCGATATTAATAATAGTATCAGTTACACGGTTGAAATAATTATGTCACTAAGTTAAGACTGGTGTGTAAGAACTTTTGTTATAACAGTGCATTGTGCAATAAACGAATATAAATAAATTCACAGAATACCTATTTATTTGTTTATTCACTTCAAAAATCAATAATTAAATTGGAATAAAATATATTTAGGGAGGCACCCATACAATACGGACTCTTCGTGCACCTCGCACTTGGCTGATTTTCTGTAATTTTTTTAAGACGTTGAACTAGTAACACTACTATTCGTCGTATTGTAACCTAAAATTCTCACGAATATTATTATTTTGATAAAAATGGAAATAAATGAAAGAATTTTACACTACCTCGATAAATGCAACAATGTGGATACTCTCCTCTTAGCAAATGAGTTTGGTGAAGATCACCAGAAGATAGTTGGTGCCGTAAAGAGTTTGGAGGCTCTTGAGATGGTCGTGTCTGAAGCCGTGAAAAGCACCCGATGGGAACTGACTGAGGAAGGCAGACTAGTAGCAGAGAAAGGCAGCCATGAAGCGGTCTTATACAAGAGTATACCTGAAGGTGGTATAGCGCAAGCAGAAGTTATGAAGGTTGGTTGCCTGCCATAGACTTTAGTACCTACCTATTTGAAGTAGTCACTTGACCGTACGTTTGAATTACTGTTAGTAAACCTCAATATTGAAGCTTGTGTACCGACTATTTACTATTGATAGCGCGCGAGTTGAATGCAGTCGGGGTCTGAGGTAAAGAGCGGGAGCATCTCCCCCCGCTATCCGCACGCCCCACCTCACGCGCCTGGGGTGCGTTTACGCACTCCAGATAATATTTATGCTGATAAAATTTATTCTGAGAGGCGTCCGTGAACGGCGTCATAGCTCTAGACCAATCATAGCCACCAAACCTATTACGAACCAATCGCATCTGTCAAACTCTTGAACGAGCTGTCAAATCGATTCGATGACAACTGGCTGCCCAATCACAGACAAGATAAAATTTATCTACCTAAAAACCTCGATAAAACTTAGCCTAGTCAGGAGAAAAATTATACCGGTGGGAGTGCGTGAACGGGGCATATTAATTTTTAGCTTGGAGGTTTTTTCGCCTGACGGATGCCCTAAACGGGTGACATAGACTTAGCCAGGTTAATTTTTATCTTAGTCTAGAATGCGTAAACGCACCCCTGGGCGGGTTGGGCGTGCGGATAGCGGGGGGAGACATTCGCATTCCTAAGCTCTGCATTCAACTCGCGCGCGTACAGTAGTTATATCTCAGGGTGTATGCAAGTTAGCTGCTCTGGGATGTAACTTGCCTTTACTACATCACCTAAAAGTGCCACATTAATATGAAACAATCCCTTGTGCATACCATAAATTCTGATACTTCCAAACAAAGTGTATACCTACTTTAGAATAAAGTTGAATGTCATCATACCTGCAGAACACCACAGTTTGGTATAGCTGTGCTTCCAACCAGAATGTGGAACTCTTAATTCTGCCTTCCCACTAATGTTGAGTAAATAAGTATCTTCTAGGTAAATGCACTACACTCTTAAATTATGTGTTACAGAAAAGAAATCCCCAAGAGTGCCTGTATAATGAGAGAAAAAAAGACAGCAAAACATACATACAGGCCCATCAGCATGCTACTAGTCTATAATTGTTTTCCCTAAATATGGTTTAACTGACTTCACCTCTGTACAGAATTCGAATAGTTTGCTCGTGTCGATGTAGTATTTTTCACATAATTGTTGATTTATCTAAAAGGGCTTGGTCGATTTTGATAAAATTGAAATGGGACCACCTTTGAAGTATGATCTACCAAACAAAAAAATAATTATCAAAATCTGATGACTCTGTAAAAAGATATACATGGTCAAACAAAAAAACAATATATACACAACTACATGTCAATTACAAATCCGTTTTGTTTGTTAGTAAAAAATACAAATGTCAGTTGGACTCCTGCAATTTTTATTTGAAACTTAATTTTATGTTTTTTTTTCAGACTGTACCAAATGCTAAAGTGGGATTCAGCAAAGCAATGTCATCAGGATGGATACTACTAGACAAATCTGGTGGTGCCCCACTCGTCAAAAGAAAAGTTGAGTCCATAGTAGACGCTGTCCAAGATCACTTGAATGAAATAAAGAAGGGCATAGACAATCTCCCTGATAACATCCGAAATGATTACAAAAAGCGGAAATTGCTAGAACAAGTGACCATAAAGAGCTTCTTACTATCAAAAGGGCCACAGTTTGCTACAACAATCAAGAAACTAGAAACTGATCTAACAAGTGAAATGCTTTTGACGGGCTCGTGGAAAAGTTTGCAGTTCAAGCCTTATAACTTTGATGCCTTAGGTAAGGGAATACATTCAGAGAAAAAGAAAATTCAATATTGTTAAACATCCTTTTTGCTTGCCCAATGTATACCTCGCGTCACCTAAAAAGAACGCTGGAGCTTCAAACTGCCCACAACGAAATTTAACTCCTATTGCTTACTTGATAGGAGTTAAATTTCCTTGCTACAAATAAAGTTGCGTACTAGGATATTTAACTCCTATTACGTATGTAATACGAGTTAAATTTCCTTGTGCGCAGTTTGAAGATCCAGCGTTCTTTTTAGGTGACGCAAGGTATACCTACTTCTGTTTTCTTTTAAATCTAGTTCCTGTATCTTGAGGTCTTTAATGTAACCTTGATTTCCTGATTGGTAATAAAACTTGAAATGCATATAGTGTACTATACATAATAATAAATAAATATTATGGGACATCTTACACACGTTATCTGACCCCAAACTAAGCAAAGCTTGTGATATGGCTGCCAGAGTCTAATATACTACATATACATATTTTAAATACATACTTATATAGATGGTACCTAAATAACACCCAGACACAGGGCAAACACCTATGTTCATCACATAAATATTTGCCCAGGGTGGTGATCGAACCCACGCCTCTTTGATCCAGAAGTCAGGGTCACTAACCATTGAGCCACCGAGGCAGTCATGAAATGGTATACATCAGTCAGGTACCCACCTAAAGCATGGGCTCGCGAGGCAGCCTCGGTGTGCGGCTCGCAAGCGAGGCAGCCTCAGTAGTTTGCCCGAAAGTCCAGTGGTATGGTTCGCGAGGCAGGCCGAGCCAACACAAGTCCTCGAGCGACGAAAACTATAGTCTGGCAATCTCGTGCGCGACCGTCCCGCGGGGTGACAGACGGTGGCGGGGACTAGGTACCCATCATGTCAGCAGGTTGCGGGTGGTGTACCGGGGAAGGGAAAGAATGCTAGAATGAAGCGTAGTTACTACTACTACCTCGTCCCCACCACCGTCTGTCACCCCGCGGGACGGTCGCGCACGAAATTGCCGTATTATAAACTACAATTATCATTGCCTCCTGAGCCAAAACGCTACTGTTTACACCAAATGAACAGCGCTCACTGAGGCACCTTTGAGCGCGTCAAGTTTACCGCCAACGATTGGCTCGGGGTCGAGCGGCGCTCGGCCAAGGGAACTTTCGCACGAGGCACGTCCACACCAGCAGAGGCATTGGCTTGCAAGCCTTTGAGCCACCCACCTGGCTATTGACGGGACAGCTTATTTCCCAAGACAAACATATTATGTGTGCATACCTAATTTGGGGAATAGTGCTTATAAGTATAGATTGGATAGTGTCTACCTACCTTTTTTCTTTAAAATGTTCCTTTGGCATGACACAATAACCAAAATATCTTGCAAGCAAAGTCATGGGTAAAATCTAGTTTGACATAAATAATAAAAACTATCTTTTCATTCTTAATACTCGATCCAAAAACGACAAGGGGTTATAAATTTAATGTTTCTGTGTGTGTATGTCTATGTGGCATCATAGCTTCCAAATGGATGTTTTTTTTTTTCATTTGAAAGGTAAATTAGTTGAGAGTGATGAATGTTTCATCAAAATCGGTTCAGCCATTTCAAAGTTATCAGCTCTTTGTAAGCTGCGGTAGGAATCTTATTTGGGGGTTTTTAACGTTACTTGTCACTTTTTGATGTAGGTCTTTTTTACAACTGAGCCCTCCACGGGCCCGTTTTATGTGGTCACCCGGCCGCAGCTAGTTCAGCCACCCGGTGTCCTCCAGGAAGTCCAGCGGCTCGCCATCGTGACTCATTGTCTCGTTCCACCTGAGCCGAGCGTGCAAGCGAGAGCGCGGAAGAAGCGATTGAGAGGCACGATCGGCCTAAGCGTGTGGCTTGTAACGCATATGATGTTATCAAGTAAATTTGTCATCCGTAAACCGACTTTATAGACAACCAATTTTTCAATTTTTATTTTAATCTGGTCTCAGTTATACCTAAGTCAGACAAAATAATCGGCCAAGTACGAGTCGGACTCGCGCACGGCGGGTTCCGTACTGTAAGGGAGCCCTTAAATATTTATTTTATTTTTATTTTTTTATTTATTATTGAAGTGAATATAAAACTAAATATTCTCTGAAAATGTCAAGCATCTCTACCTATTACCATTATTAATATAGAGCGAAAAACGTCTAAAAATCCAGGTTTGTTGTATGGGAGCCCCCCTTAAATATTTATTTTATTTTGTTTTTAGTATTTGTTGTTATAGCGGCAACAGAAATACATCATCTGTGAAAATTTCAGCTGACTAGCTATCATGGTTCGTGAGATACAGCTCGGTGACAGACAGACAGACAGACGGACATCGAAGTCTTAGTAATAGAGTCCCGTTTTTCCCTTTGGGTACGGAACCCTAAAAAAGTAGCAGTGTCATGGACCCCGCCGTATGGTGTACCTACGTGAATACGTTTACGTAAGCAAAATTAACTCAAAATGTCGGAGCTTCCTCCTCCACTCCCCGCGATGCGTCGCAGTCCTCACATAGCGTAATGAATTCTTTGATTTTTTAGCAATCCAACAGTGTTATTGAATTTAGGATGGAGATGATAGATCTAGAGCTGCAACACAAAACTGTATCCCCCGATTTTGTTATCATTCGTTTTTTAGGGTTCCGTACCCAAAAGGTAAAAACGGTACCCTATTACTAAGACTTCGATGTCCGTCTGTCTGTCTGTCACAGGGCTGTATCTCATGAACCGTTGAACCCATGGGCGTATATGAGGGGGGGTCCGAGGGGTCCGGACCCCCCCCTTGGCCTCTACATTTTCAAATATTTTTAGAAGTGTATCCTAGTAAAATAAAGCATGCTAAATATCATCTCTGAAAATGTGACAAATATTTTAGAAAGAACGCTTCTCAGTCAGGTACATCTGCTTTGTTGAGTTGCATTCCTATCCTTAAGTTTTTATACGGCGGATACGCATGGTCTTTTGTTTTCACCGGGTCGACCATGTTGACCAACATGTGCACAAATTTAATGCAAAAAAGAGAACTTTAACAATTTTAAGTGACAAAAGCAACCCAATTTTACGACTAGCTTTCACCCGCATGTTCAGTAGCTTTTTGTGCCATCCCAAAACATTTAATTTTTTTCGGATAGTAAAAGTAACTGACGACACTCCGATCTTCAAAGTAGGTACGGTACGCCTACGGTAGGTACGGCAAAAAGTAACAGACGTAGGTACAATGCTTCTGAATTTATAAAATTAGTAAAGATTCCTAGCAGTTTTGTCACAAAAAAATGTTTATGTTTTCGAAAATAAGTCGTTAGTTTTAGAACCAAAATGGCTTAAAAACGTAAAAACACATTTTTTAACCGACTTCCAAAAAGGAGGAGGTAGTATATGGACTGTGGAGGACTATGTTCGTCTGTATGTTTTTTTTGTGTATGTATGTTCATTGATAATTTCGCCAATTGTGAACCGATTCGAAAAATGTCTTTTTTAGTTCTAAAGGGTATATTCCCGGGGTGGTCCCATTTAAATTTTACAGAAATCGGCTGAGCCGTTTTTGAAATATCAACAATAATATAAACAATTCGAGCGCAATATTCGAATTTTGTACACGATGGAATGGAATGGAATTTTTGTGAAAAATAATTATAAGAACCGTCTTTGTTTAAAACCCACAAGTATTGTCAAACGTCAGAAGTAGGTGTGCTATTTAATTGATCCAGAGTTTATGCAATTGAATTATTAGGTCATAAAGAAAACCATAATTAGGTACACTACACTAAAATAAACTTATCAAGCTTGTTTTTTCGGATGTTTATGTGTTCCTATTTACGTCGCCCTAGCGCACGAACAATAATCATGTGATAAAATTAAATAATGTAAGTATTATAATTATTAATTAGTAAGAAATAGCAAGAGCTTCAATTTGCAAAACCAAAAATCTACTTAGGTACTAGAGTTTTACAAAACAGTATTTTAACTAACAAGACAAAAAATGATAAACCCCCTAGAGTACTCGTAGCACTAGAGCAACAGTAACCTTCTCACTGGCAATTTAGGTTCTTATTAATTTATATTATATTATTATAGTCTTCCACGTCGATGGAATTTTCAAGTTTTGTGGTATAAACATACCACAGATTTAAATTTTAATATCTATTTATATATTTCACAAATGTACATTAAGATTTTTTCATCAAAGAGTCCCTATGAAAATTAAAGGAACTACCTATTTTCGACACATCAAGTAGCATACCTAATGCTACTTTGGCGCCGCATCTGCGCGACATCTTTTGAGAATTGGATGCTAATAAGATTCTAATCTGTTCGCTGATAACGGAACTTAGGTGCTTACTCCGTCATACACTTATCAAAATTAGAGCAGCAGCTAAAGCTATGTAAGGGAGGTACATATAAACATACCTCCCAAGATTCCATTTTTTTTTTATAACCATACTCCTCTTTTTTGGACAGTCGAAAAAAAATGTTGGACCCCCCCCCTTGCAAGAGCTAAGTATATTATATACGTCCGTGGTTGAACCGCTGAAATTTTCACAGATGATGTATTTCTGTTGCCGCTATAACAACAAATACTAAAAACAGAATAGAATAAATGTTTAAGGGGGGCTCCCATACAACAAACGTGATTTTGTGAACTTTTTGCTCGCCATTAATAACGGCAAGAAGAATGTGGCTCCCAAAATGTACGGAACCCTTCGTGCGTGAGTCCGACTCGCACTTGGCCGATTTTTATTTGCCTTGCCTTCCTATATTGCAATTTTAAAGATGTATTTACGGAAAAACTACCACAATCAAGTTTAATCTCTCACTACAATATGTCAACTCCACAGGGCAGCCTCCAGAGTGCGGACACCTCCACCCGCTGCTCAAAGTCCGCTCAGAGTTCAGAGAGATCTTCCTCGAGCTCGGCTTCACAGAGATGCCGACCAACAACTACGTGGAGTCTTCCTTCTGGAACTTTGACGCGCTGTTCCAGCCGCAGCAGCATCCTGCGAGAGATGCCCACGACACCTTCTTCGTGTCTTCACCGGCTATCTCCACTCAGTTCCCGCAGGAATATTTGGAGAGGGTCAAGAAAGTGCACAGTGAAGGTGGCTACGGATCTCAGGTGAGCTTATTATTTTTTGCCAAAAATTACACAACCATCTTCAATCAAATCAAAATCAACATTTTTAAAAGCTTTTATTTACTTTCACCTGTCCCGTTGTCTGTCTGTTGGTCTGTAATCAAATCTTGCAAGTTCAGTTTGATCCACTTCCTGGTTACTGATTTTGCATACTTGTGTAAATCGCGTGACAATGCAATATTTTGATGTCATGTGGTGCTGATCTGATGATGGAGCTGGAAGGTGGCCAAAGGAACTTAGCAATGAAACGACACAACCTCATCGAGTTTGGATACATTTGAATGGTCTTAGCGAGTAGTTTGTCTTTCAATGATAACCAGGGTCTGATGATGGAGCTGGAAGGTGGTCATAGGAACTCTGTAATAAAACGACTCAACCCTATCGAGTTTCGGCTCGTTTGATTCGTCTTGGCGAGTACTTGTTCAGTAAAAGTTTGCTTACTAAAAAAAAAGGTTTATTTTACTATAATACTTGTTTTATTTGTCAGAATATTGTCTTACAATGTGTAGCATTGCATTACATACAAAAATTTTACCCCCGACGCAAAAACGACGGGATGTTATATCTTTGACGTGTCTGTGTGTGTGTCTGTCTGTGGCATCGTAGCTCCGAAAAGGATGAACCGATTTTAATATTGTTTTTTTTTGTTGGAAAGGCGAATTCGTTTCGTGTTAATTCTTAGATACTCGTATATTTCATCCAAATCGATGCAGCCATTTCAAACTTATCAGCTCTTGTATTAGCTGCGTTAAGAGTTTTTATAATTTTTAATGCACCGAAAAAAGTTAAGCTATAGGTCTTCATCTACAGCTGGGTGATTTTGTATGATAACGAGCGCGTAACGCGCTCTATCATGCTCATTTAAGAAATCCGTACGAAAAACAATTTTTTTTTAAATAACAACTTAAACTCGGTTTATAATAATTAATTTTAACGTAATTTCACATACAGGGTGTCCCAGAAGTGGCTTTTATTTTAAGGCAACAATTTACGGAAGTATCGTTAAGGATTACATAATAAAAGTAAAATTAAAAAGAAATGTAGATCTGTAGCAACGAGAATTAAAAAACCACCACAGGGTGTCAATTTTTTTGTTATTTTTTGAAATGCCTATAATTTTGGAAATACATAGGATCGATTTTTTTTAAATATTTTTCTGATAACAACTATGACTTTGTCTAACACTGTGTTCCGGCTTGACGTCGACTTCTGGGACACCCTGTATATCAAACATGTTTCCAAACTAAATGCACGGAAATATAAAAAAAATACTTACCGCGTTACGTTACGTTTTGTCGATAGAGAATCAGGGCCCCTGGTTGAATGTTTCATCGAATCTCGACAAAACTTAGTACACGGTTATATAGATGGTGTAGATTGAAAAGTAGCTAGTGTATCTTTTGATGTAACTTTCTTCTTTCTTTCTTCAACTAGTACAGTACATTTTTATTTTTTTATGAAGAGTCAAAGTTAGTTGATATTATTTTTTTAATGATGGTTTGAAAAAACTAAGCTTATTTTAACCAACTTGATAATTATTTATGCTTGATTTGTGACTGCGATTCATTAGTACGTTTATTAAGGATCATGTTAGTGAAAAAATCACTGTAAAGTTATAAAATTTGTGGTCACAGTTCCTAAAAATATGGTTCAAGGTATTAATTTTCCCCATTTTTTTTATTTTGGCTGTCAAAATTCAAATAACTGATTGGGTTTTTTTTAATATTTTTGACGGGGTGACCCCCCGTCTCGCCCCGTACCGGCTTGACGTTGAGTTCAGGGACACCCTGTATATATATTTTTTGTGTACCTAATACTACTGATCTTGTAAAATCTAAAAAGTGTGCTTATTTAGTTATATTAAAAATGTAATTAGGTAGAACTTTGAAAAATTGTTACCAGACGATTACAAGTGCCTGTATTGTGTCTACGGAATAAAAAAAAATGACTTTGACTTTGACTTAGAGAAGTAATGAATATTCCAGGGTTACCGGTACGAGTGGAAGGTGGAAGAGGCCCAGAAGAACCTGCTCCGCACGCACACCACGGCCGTGAGCGCGCGCATGCTCTACCAACTGGCGCAGAGACCCTTCCAGCCGCAGAAGTACTTCAGCATTGACAAGGTTAACTCGAAAGTCTTTTAGTTATACAGGGTTATTTCTAATCAATTAGCTTCCTTTTAAGGGCTTATTCTGTACATCAAAACTAACTACTTTTGTTCTGCGACTTTTGTCAAAACTCAAAAAAAATTAGTTGTTCCATAAAAAAATATCGTTCACCCGCGACAAAATGTATGGAAGAGCAGATTTTTTTTTAGTTTTGACTTAAGTCGGAAAACAAAAGTTGTTAGTTTTATGTACAGAATAAGCCCCTAAAAGGATGCTAATTGATTAGAAATAACCCTGTATTTCAATTCCCATAGAATAAGAACTAAAGTAATAGAAACCGTACTTAAATAGCAAAAGATACATCACTACGTCCCACTTTAAATATGAAATTTAAAAGGTGTTAGAAAAAGATGCACATACACCCAGTCTCATACCAACGAGTTCTTTGGAATTTATGTACGGAAATTCACACCACTGGCTTTTCGGTGAAGGAAAACATCGTGAGACAACCTGCATACGTCCGTAGAGGAAATTAGATGGCGTATGTGAATCCACCAACCTGCACTGGGCCAGCGTGGTGGATATGGCCCAATCACCCTTCGTGGGTAGGCCTTTGTCCTGCAATGAACTATTAAAAAGGCTGGTACAGTACAGTAAATTAATTGAATTTAGGATGGAGATGACAGATCTGAAGCTGCAGCACCAAACTGTATCTTTCGATTTTGTTATCGTTCGTTTTTAGGGCTCCGTACCCAAAGGGTAAAAACGGAACCCTAGTACCTACTAAGACCCTGCTGTCCGTCTGTCGCCAGGCTATATCTCATGAACCGTGATAGCTAGAACGTTGACATTTTAACTGAAACAGGTAGATGCTTGAAATATTCATAGAATATTAAATTAAATATTCACTTTAAAAATTAATATATAAAATAAAATAAAAATCAAAGGTGAACCCCCCTTAACCTGATTTTTTTTGCTGTTTTTCGTTAGATATTAATAACGGTGATAGGAAGATTCACAAAATAATATTAAATATTCACAAAATATTAAGTTGTATATTCCCTTTAAAAATAAATAATTAAATTAAAAAAAATTGGTTGCCTGTAAAGTCGGTATACGGGCGAAAGTTTTACGTGACAACAACTTTGAGACGAATGAGACGAATGAGAGCGCATGAAGTGTGAGCGGAGCGTAACGCAGTTTCTTGAAGTGTCACCCGGCAAACCAATTTATAAGACGTTGTCACGTCAAAAAATATTAAGGGAGGCTTCCATACGGTACGGATCCCTTCGTGCGCGAATCCTACTCTTGGCCGGTTATTTTGACTTTATATTTTATAGTAATTTAAAATACGTATTTCACGTTAAAAATACATACATACGAAGTAATAGTACATTATGATATAAGTGCGGTTAGTTGATAATTACAGCCAAGGCAATATTGCTAGCCCTAGAGGGCTGTAAGGAAGCCTCGGCTGTAATTTTCACGCGCGCACGTATATGTCATACGACGTTTTATAACATATTTGCGAGGAAATTAATAAAACTCTTAGAAGACATGCACTGGAATGGACCACTCTGACGCGGAGTGAAAGTCGTGCATCAGTCGAAGCATCGTGCGTTTTACATTACATTACCGCACAAGTGCCGTAATGTCTCTCACACTCGCCGCGTGAAAGTAGGAGAAACGAGACCACAGAGTGACAGTCGGTGGCGGCGTGCGTTTTACATTACAATAATGCACAAGTGCGTTATGAAATACATTACGATATTGAAATTGGTGTAATTACAGCCACTTTACGAGCAAATATGTTATAAACGAACTTACAACCTCCTCCATTTTGGAAGTCGGTAAATATGTAAATGGTCTGTCCCCAGGTGTTCCGCAACGAGACGCTAGACGCGACCCATCTGGCAGAGTTCCACCAAGTGGAGGGCGTAGTGGCGGGCGAGGGGCTAGGGCTGGCCGACCTTATCGGCGTGCTCGACTCCTTCTTCCAGAGGCTCGGCTTCCACAAACTACAGTTCAAGCCGGCGTACAACCCGTATACTGAACCCAGTATGGAGATCTTCGCGTTCCATGAAGGTAAGTTTCAAAACGCTTTCTTTGCAGCTCTTTGGATTTAGTTCCATCAGGTGAGTATTGGATTCGTTTTTCCTGTGGTTCTAATTCTACAAGCTACAGTTCAATTCAAACCTACTTACAACCCTTAAATACCGAACTCGGTATGGAAATCTTCGCGTTCATGAAGGTATATTTATTAACTTCAGCTCTTCATAACTTTAGGTTTGAACCTGTCTGCAGCTACTAAATTAATCATCTGGAAATCTTCGCTTCAAATGAGGGTAGGTTTATAGTTTCTTTTCAGCTCTTCGCATTTAGTTTTACCAGGTGAAGCGAGCCGCGGGCGAGAAGTTAGGTCAAGGAATTCTATGTTAAGTCTTCCAACTTTAGATTTGAAATGTCTGCACCTATTAAATCAATCATCTAGAAACTTTCCCATTTAATGATGGTAATTTTGTAGAGGCTTTCTTGTCATCTCTTCGGAATTAGTTATAGCACGGGTAGCACGGCAAAGAGAGAAAATCATTTTATCCTCTTTTAATGTCAGTTGTGATCTAACTATATTTCCTCTTCGAGGGATATAATGGTGGAAAGACGATCTGCCATACTTCCCGTGCTGGTGGAAGAAGTTTTTGGAAAGGGGTTAGGTTTGGTGGACCTCATCGGTGTGCTGGACTCCTTCCAGCGGCTCGGATTCCACAAGCTGCAGTTCAAACCGGCGTACAACCCTTATACTGAACCCAGTATGCAGATCTTCGCGTTCCATGAAGGTAGCTAAAAGGTTCAAGCCCTGCTAACAATTATTTTAACCACTTAGCGAAGCGAAGCTTCAAACGAAAAATAATCGGCCAAGTACGAGTCAGACTCGCGCACGGAGGGTTCCGTACTGTATGGGAATAAAATTAAATTAAAAAAATATTTATATTAAATTTTTAAATTAAACATCCCCCCTTAAATATTTATTTTAATTTTATTATTTATTATTGAAGGGAATATAAAACTAAATATGTATTCTGTGAAAATTTCAAGCATCTGTTAATATCAATTTCTGTTACCATTATTAATATAGAGCGAAAAACGTCAAAAAATTCAGGTTTGTTGTATGGGAGCCCTCCTTAAATATTTATTTTATTTTTAGTATTTGTTGTTATAGCGGCAACCGAAATACATCATCTGTGAAAATTTCAGCTGCCTAGCTATCATGGTTCATGAGATACAGCCCGGTGACAGACGGACAGACAGACAGACGGACATCGAAGTCTTAGTAATAGGGTCCCGTTTTTCCCTTTGGGTACGGAACCCTAAAAACGATACGCCAATATCGTTTCGCCGCGTGCAGCTCCTACGGTACATACTACTGGACGTTCAATTTAACGTTATAATTTAAGTGTTAGGGTTTAAAAATAGACAAATACGAAATTCCAATCATCAGCCGTAGAACGTCCATAGTAGTCCATACTCATTATTATTATTTCAGACTGCGTTGTCCCCTTCCCTCCTCATACTTATACTCAAAAGGTTCTACACTACACTTGCTTGTATTAGGTATCCATTCGATAACTTTAATTAATTTTGGCGACTGCCTCGGCGGCGCAGTGGTTAGTGACTCTGACTCCTGGGCCAAAGAGACGGGTTCGATTCCTACCCAGGGCGTTTATGTGATGAACATAGGTATTTGCTCTATGTCTGAATGTTATTATCCATATCAGTATGTATTTAAAAATATGTAGTGTATCAGTCTCTGCCATCCATATCACAAATTTTGCTTAGTTTGGGGTCAGAGACCGTGTGTAAGATGTCCCCTAATATTTATTTATTTGCTTCATTTTCAGGGCTCAACAAATGGATAGAGATCGGCAACTCCGGCGTATTCCGTCCAGAAATGCTCCTGCCCATGGGACTCCCAGACAACGTGCGCGTCATAGCCTGGGGACTCTCGCTCGAGCGGCCCACCATGATCAAATACGGACTCAACAACATCAGGGACCTCGTCGGGCCTAGAGTGGACTTGCAGATGGTGCAGAACAACCCTATCTGTCGGCTGGATAAGTGATGATTTTGCCCTGTGCCTTTAGTAGAGCCTAGCAGATGACCGACCTATAGCAAGCGAAGTTATTAAAATGCCATTATCATTTTATTGGCGACAATTTTACCGGTGGATTTCAGACATAATATACCTAATTAAAAAACCCCCGACACAAAAATATTTGACAACAAACTTTCAATTGACAACCATTTTGGGCACATTTGTAGAATTTTGGTTCTTCCATCCCCACTTTAACCCACCATAACTCTTAAACGGCTCAATTGATTTTTATAAAACATAGCTAAGAGCACTCTCGATTAAGTCTCCTTTCATCCAAAAAAAACTAAACTGAAATCGGTTCAGTGGTTCGGGCGCTATGATGCCACAGACAGATAGACAGACACACAGACAAACAGACACGTCAAACTTATAACACCCCTCTTTTTCGTCGGGGGTTAAAAAAGAAGGATGTCGGCATTTCATACATACGAATACCTGTTGTATACGAATACACTCATTTTCTCCCAAGTTTATTTCTAAAAATGTTATGTTAGTCAGAGTAATTTTATTTATGACGCTTATTTTTTTTGTTTTTATTTTTTAACGCAAATAAGTCAGCGTTCCTTTTCTAAAACTATTCTGATATGTACAAGTTCGTTTTTAATGAAGTTTTAAAATATTTGGCCACACAAGCATTGGTAGAATATTTATATGGGAAAAACAATAAAAAACATTGTAATTTTTCCGGTGGTCTAATTTTAATTTTAACTAGTGATACGAAAACAGCGAAAAATAAGTATATTTTTGAAGCACATATCATTATTAGAAAAGATGTTTCGTTCCATGATTGCAAAAAATAAAATAAAAATGTTTGGACAGGTCGAGTCTCTGCATCCTTCTTTACCTTAATGGTATAAAATCCAAAAACTGTTGCCTATCCAATACAGGTAACACATCAAACATCGTACAAATTCTCTACGTTTGATGGCAGTACCTCACAAGACATTGGCGAAATTGTGAAACACCTTCGCAGAGGCCACAAATCAAGAATTGATTGATTGATTGACCTTAATGATCGATTTTTCAACTTCGCACGCCGTGGTCGTATACGGAACTTGTATGGAACATTCTCAACTTCCATAGATACCATAGAGTTATTTCATACAATCTGTCAAAGTTCCGTTTACCGTCCTAGCCGTACGAAGTTGAAATATAAGGCCCCTGGAATGCACTGGAATACCGTGTTATGCCGGAATCACGCATTGGCTATGCTGTCTACAAATTGTAGTCTTGGTTCCAACACTGCAATGTGTAGATCGGTCTTGGTCTGATATTGGACGCAAAACGAACGAAAATGATTGGCAATTCAATTCGTAGCCAAGCTTGGACTCCAATCATCGTCCGATCGCTCGAGAGACCCACCGTGATCAAATATGGATTGAATAATATTAGGGATCTTGTCGGGTGTAAAGTTGACTTTTAAATCGTGCAGAACAATCTAAGAGTAAACCCAACCTAACCTTGGTAGATCCTAATGCAAATGATGGCAGAAGCTCATCTGTCGGAATTGGTAATGCGCAGCTTGTAGCTAACTTCACATCCGCTGACTTGAAGGATTCGGCCAACAATAAAACTAGATTTTTCTAATATCAACTGTGTCCACTCCACGAATACAGTAAAAATCGAAGCAATAGGGATGTTTACTAGGTATGAAAATCATTGTTATAATTAGTCCGTCAGTTAGATGTAAAAAAAATATTGGACACATATTTTTTGTTTTGTTTTGTTTGTATAAACCTTGTCAAAGTTTGAGAGTGGGGGCTCGTGACGGCACTGGCCGGTACATTTGATAGCGGTTAGTGACGTCACGCGGAACTTTAACGGGCTATATCTTTATCATTTTTTGTTAAATTGACAAAAGAAAAAATACGTGTCTAATATTTTTTGACAATCTATTTTTTGACAGACTAATTTTTAGTTAACAAGCATATTATTTTGTTTTCATAAAATGTGAGGGATAATAAATTAGGCTTACTATAGGTCGGTCAGCTGCAGAAGTGCTCAGACTGTTGTAATCTATTTATTAAAGTTTGGAATATATTGATTATAAACATTAAGATATGTTTTATTTGATCCTAGGGCACTTATTCAATCGTAAAATAATTAAACATGTAAAACAGTTTCAGTCGAGTGAAAATGGAAATTTATTTTTAGTGTTGCTAAATGTTTCTTTTTACTTTAGTTTTTTATACTGTTACGCAGTAGGCCGCCGCGCCGCGTGCGGTACGACGGCGAGTTGTTTACACCTAATCGCGAGATTTATGGTTTTATGACTCAGGCGGCACCGGTCTTTGTGTCGCGTCTATTGTGAGATTTTTTTTTGGTGTTTTCGTAATAATTGAGAACAATAGGGATTCTCGAACTTTACACTTGTTCACTTTGTCAATCACAATGGCGCCAAATATTCTACAGATTTCTAGAGAACCCTTATTCCTATATAAATATGGCAATGGTTTTCGTTCGTGGCAGTTATCGCGTTTTATACCGGAGCGAAAACATCTCGTGTTCAAGTGCGGTACCAGTGATTGTGAAGTGACTAGTTGTGTGAATATCAGTGCCAGTGTGACGTGTTTGTGCGAACCAGTTGTGTCGTGTGTACTGTGATTTTGTGCAATAAAGTGCAAAGTGAACAATCGGCGTTTGAACTGATTATCCTTCTTGGATATATCCCATCTCGTAACATTTGGTGTCAGAAGGGTGGATAATTGAAAATGCCGGTAACACCATACTAGTATTATTATATATTCTTTGACCATACGACGAAGAGACGCCTCGCACACGGAGCCAACGCCGACAGGAGGAAGCGCGCCGACTAGAAGAGCAGGAGCGACGCCAGGAGGAGGTGGACCAGCGACGCTTCGGAAACAATACGCTGTTAATGGAAGGCAGCGAGTCCGAGGCAGCCAACGACGACTCCAGGACACTGGGAGCATCTGCTGCGGCACATTCTGTAGCACCTGCTGCGACACCTGCTGCAGCACCAGCCATCCCTGTGGCATTTGATATGGCTGCAATGATGTCGATGATGCAGTCGATGTTTGACCGCAAAAAAGAAGAGCAGGCTCGTCTACTTGAAGAACAGGCTCGTCTCCTTGAAGAACAGGCCCGCAACAACTAAAAAGTGTTCTCTCTATCGAATGCTTAAAGTGAAAAAGAAACAGAAATATGCTGATTAATTTAATTATTATAATTACGAATGCTCCTTCATAATTGGGCCTAATGTCGCATTTTATTTGCAGAACGTGATGAACGGAGCAAAAACTCACAACTTGGGGCTGGACTGCCGCACGGCCGCCTACATCACCGCTATAAAGAAGATATTCGTCACCTACGACGAATAAGGACTCGCTTTCTGACCACAATCATAACCGCAGGATGTCTACTGCTGGACATAGGCTTAAGTAATAGAAACTGTGTCCTATTCATTCGCCCAATATTGTTTGTCCTCAAGTTGTTCTGCATACATATCTTGTCATAAAATTGTGTAGTCATAATATTAGATGCGCATAATTTTTCATAGTCATACTTGTGCATTATCATGTCATGCCATGTTGTCATATCAGAATTCTAGGGAAAGGTCCGACGACGAGCGAAGCGAGGAGGGTTAGGTTACTTGCGACCACAACGCACGAAGCAAACGGTGCCAGAACCAAATCGGCCCCTATTCAGTAGTCTATATTTACTACTAGCAGCCTCCCTAATTTTTTTGAAATTATAATATAGCCTATGACACCCGGGGAATGTGTAGCTTCCCAACAATGAAAGAATTTTTCAAATCGGTTCAGTAGTTTCGGAGCCTATTCAAATCAAACAAACAAACAATCAAATCTTTCCTCTTTATAATATTGGTATAAATTAGGTCATTTTTTAAATGAAACCATACAAAAATATGGTTTTCTTATGTTATTATAAATTTTATGCCATATGATACAAGGATTAGTGATATTAGGGATACTGACTATTAGGAGCAACGAATATTAGGATGTAAATTTATTTTTTTGTATGATTTTCAATATTATTGCTAAAAAAAAATATGCGAATCAATAGGGATTCAATAAGACATATTAAACGATGTATTATATAAATACTTTTATTATCAACCAAAATAATCTTTGTGTGGAATGATAACAATACGTGATATTATGATATAATCGCAGCGAAGGCTCGTTTCCGAAGACTTTACTTTACTGACGATCTAAACAAGCTAACCACCTGGTGCTAGTCGTTAGTACTAGACTAAAAAATATGCTGCTTATTTGGGAACTAAAGTTACCCTTTAACATATTTTAGGGTTCCGTACCACAATAGGAAAAAACGGAACCCTTATAGGATCACTTTGTTGTCCGTCTGTCCGTCTGTCTGTATGTCAAGACCTTCTATCTCAAGGAACGCAAAGAGATATCGAGTTGAAATTAAAACCATATACACAAATCCACAGTCTCTTGCAGTTGTGTAAAAATTAAACTGCTCGGTTATCTTGAAAAAAAAAGTTAGAGCCGTTTATCACTAAATAATCGGCCAAGTACGAGTCGGACTCGCGCACGGAGGGTTCCGTACTGTATGGGAGCCCCCCTTAAATATTTATTTTATTTTAATTTTGTTATTTGTTATTGAAGTGAATATAAAACTAAATATTCTGTGAAAATTTCAAGCATGTACCTGTTATCATTATTAATATAGATCGAAAAACGTCTAAAAAATCAGGTTTGTTGTATGGAAGCCCCTCTTAAATATTTATTTTATTTTGTTTTTAGTATTTTTTGTCATAGCGGCAATAGAAATACATCATCTGTGAAAATTTCAGCTACCTAGCTATCATGGTTCATGAGATACAGCCCGGTGGCAGACGGACAGACAGACAGACAGACGGACATCGAAGTCTTAGTAATAGGGTCCCGTTTTTCCCTTTGGGTACGGAACCCTAAAAACAGCATATTTGGACACTCAAAATAAGGCCTAAATGCAAGAAATGGGGGTCCAAATTTTAAAGCGAGTTAATCGTATCATGTGGGGTATCATATAAAAGGACTTCATTTCCGCAAACTAAAACAGGCTGTTGATTATTTTTACGTTGTGTATTTTTCGGTTTATGACGAGAAATGTAAAAAAAATCCTTTTGTTGATGATGGGATTCGCCAAGTCTTTTTTCCTAAGGTTTTTAACAACTTAGTTCCCGGTTTTTTACAATTTTTGGGACTTGTACGGAACCCGCGGTAGGCGAGACTGACTCTCACTTGTCCGGTTTTTTATTGTGACCCATGCGCACTCTTAGGTTTTACACAGAGTGACGCATCATTCGCAGGCATGATTTGTCAACTAACCCCTTCGAAATCGAGCCCCCCCCCCCCAGTCCTTAAAACTAAATAGTCCGGGAGGTAAACGTAAAAAATGCAACTACTTTCTAAAAGCTAAATTTTTGGTATTAGGTAGTCATGGTGGTGTACAACAATACCCTGAGATACTCATTTATTTAAAAAAACCAAACGGGTATTCTTACCAAACGCTAAGCATCTCAGCTGACTGAATCCGGGGTATTGTACACTACCTAATACGAAAAAAATCGGCCAAGTGCGAGTCGGACTCACGCACGAAGGGTTCCGTACCGTATAGGAGCCCCATTCCGATTGCCGTTATTAATAGCGAGCAAAAAAACTCATAAAAATCACGTTTTTTGTATGGGAACCCCCTTAAATATTTATTTTATTCTGTTTTTTGTATTTGTTGTTATAGCGGCAACAGAAATACATCATCTGTGAAAATTTCAGCTGCCTAGCTATCATGATTCATGAGATACAGCCCGGTGACAGACAGACAGACAGACGGACGGACATTGAAGTCTTAGTAATAGGGTCCCGTTTTTACCGTTTGGGTACGGAACCCTAAAAATCAGCTTTTAGAAAGTAGTTGCATTTTTTGCGCTTATCTCCCGGTCTAAAAAGAACGCAGTACATTACGTCCTGGCAAGTTCCCTATTCTTCTTAAACCACACAACAGTATCCTCTATCGCTTTATCAAATGGTGTGAATTCGAATTCTTTATAAAGCGAGCGTAGTTTCGCGTTGGAGGCGGTCTTCTTGTATTGTCCGTCGGCCTTTGTGGCATCGTACACGATGTCCCCGGTGAAGCCGTGCGCTTTCTTAATAGCCTCCGCTACGTAGCTGATCGGCACTTCGTCTTTTTCATCCACTGGAAGGAAATACGAGTTAGATTAAGTGAGTAAAGCGAGATCTATAATGCATAGTGTTATTTTTTTTTTGTAAAAATGTATTTTAACATTAAGAGCGTTTCTCAAAGAGTAAGAGTGGGTTCCACCAAACCCTAACCAGTCGTAAAATCTCTGGTTAAGTCAAATATTTTTGACGTAACTAGGGATTTTAACGATAACCTAACTCTAACCAGTCGTAAAACCTCTGATTATGTTAAATATTTTTGACGTAACTAGGGATTTTAACAATAACCAGACCCTAAGCAGTCGTAAAATCTCTAGATACGTCAAATATTTTTGACGTAACCAGAGATTTTACAACTAGTCAGGGTTTGGTTATCGTCGTCGTCACAGTCGTTGTCATCCTCCTTTCAACCGTAAAACGTCCACTGCTGGACATAGGCTTGTCCTATAGATCTTCAGAAATACTCTTACAAGCGGCTTGTATCCAGCGGCACGGTCAGTCTTTCAGATGGCTGACCGCGAGTGGCATTTATATTATCATCTGAGCTCTGCCGTGGCTAAAATGATACGTTAAATTATGGATCCACGGACGCTTAAACCATTTAGTCAAGTCAGAGGTTTTCAAGCGGCTTAAAAATGAACACCTGTAGAGCTAGTATGCGCACCACGGTATAATTTTATCAACGCATCAAAACAATATGGAGTGTCATGGTGAAAAGTCTCACTTTTTCACACGTCGACAAAAATTATGCCGTGGTGAGTGTGCCAGACTAAAAGACGTAGGGGTAGCTATTCGGCCTATACAAACATTTATATATGTTAATGTCGTAGGAACATTTGATAATCTTCAACAAGGTGAATTAAGAAGCGGCCAAAAGGACAAGAATCCAGGCCGGAAAAAAAACAAAAAAAAAACAACAAGGTACAATAAAAGGACCAATCACAGTACTTTAAGGTCAACTTTTATTGGCCAGTAAACCAAAATCAAGCTAATCAGAGTAAAAGTTAGATATGGTTATCAAATCTTACTAAAGCAAATCGAAATTCTAACTTTTTTCAGTAAATAGAGAAATATCATAGCCAATCTCTAATTATCAGTGTTTTTACAAAACTCCTAGGATTAAAGCAAAAAAAAAAAAAAACGGTTTATCAAATCTTACTACGGCATACACAAACTTTTAATATATCTATACGACCTTAATGGCCCAGTTAATCCTGTTAAATAAGACACCAGTCCAGTTTTGTAGACTTACCAGATAGAATGATAGGTTCGATGCTGTCGTAGTGTCGCAGCACCCACACGAACAACTTGGCCAGGTCTAGGGAGTAAATATGACACCAGTCCAGTTTTGTAGACTTACCAGATAGAATGATAGGTTCGATGCTGTCGTAGTGTCGCAGCACCCACACGAACAACTTGGCCAGGTCTAGGGAGTAAATATGACACCAGTCCAGTTTTGTAGACTTACCAGATAGAATGATAGGTTCGATGCTGTCGTAGTGTCGCAGCACCCACACGAACAACTTGTCCAGGTCTAGGGAGTAAATATGACACCAGTCCAGAGTTGTTGACTCACCAGATAAGATGATAGGTTCGATGCTGTCGTAGTGTCGCAGCACTCACACGAACAACTTGGCCAGGTCTAGGGAGTAAATATGACACCAGTCCAGAGTTGTTGACTTACCAGATAAGATGATAGGTTCGATGCTGTCGTAGTGTCGCAGCACCCACACGAACAACTTGTCCAGGTCTAGGGAGTAAATATGACACCAGTCCAGAGTTGTTGACTCACCAGATAAGATGATAGGTTCGATGCTGTCGTAGTGTCGCAGCACTCACACGAACAACTTGGCCAGGTCTAGGGAGTAAATATGACACCAGTCCAGAGTTGTTGACTTACCAGATAAGATGATAGGTTCGATGCTGTCGTAGTGTCGCAGCACCCACACGAACAACTTGGCCAGGTCTAGGGAGTAAATATGACACCAGTCCAGAGTTGTTGACTCACCAGATAAGATGATAGGTTCGATGCTGTCGTAGTGTCGCAGCACTCACACGAACAACTTGGCCAGGTCTAGGGAGTAAATATGACACCAGTCCAGAGTTGTTGACTTACCAGATAAGATGATAGGTTCGATGCTGTCGTAGTGTCGCAGCACCCACACGAACAACTTGGCCAGGTCTAGGGAGTAAATATGACACCAGTCCAGAGTTGTTGACTTACCAGATAAGATGATAGGTTCGATGCTGTCGTAGTGTCGCAGCACCCACACGAACAACTTGGCCAGGTCTAGCGAATATATGAACTGACGGAGAGGCTTGCCACTTCCCATCACCGTGAACTTTGTCGAACCTGTGAGAACAACAAGATCAATAAAACGTAACTAGCAGTTTTCCAATCAGAAGACATCGCAGCACATCTCTTTAACATGTTTCGACTTGCCCTTGACCGATTTAGTTCATTTTCGCAAGAATTTTAGCTGGAACGCGAGAAAATCATGTCGCAGCATTGTATTATTTTCTAAAACTTGTATTTCTATAAGTATTAATAGTGCAAAAGTTGTGGTGTTTCATTTATTGATAGCTGAAATACGTGCATGAGTGTAGGCAAGTATATTATGTGGCAAAACATGTTTTAATTAAGTAAAACACAGGTGTTACTCACGTTTGATTTTTTGTAGGATACTACTATAGTTCCTCGTCTATATAGTTATAGGATACTCGTTTCGCATAGCACTGCGAGCCGCGGCGCGCAGGGCTCGCAGTGCTATGCGAGACGAGCCCGCGAGCTAGTACTCCGACCTTGAGAAAGATCGCCAAATGCGATCGAAACTATAGTAGTATCCTACTAAAAATCAAATGTGAGTAACACCTGTGTTTTACTTAATTAAAATGTACGAAAACCACGTTAGTTTCCATAGTGAAAACATGTTTTTTCGTGTTGTCTTCAAAACTGCATCGAAGCTTCTAGTTATGTCTCTGTCACCGGTTTATTGTAAGAACCGTTTGTTTACAATCTCCCGAGTTAGATTATAAACTATCGATAGATTGTGAACGGATACTAACTAATGCTTTACTAAGAAATTTAAAAAAATACTAACAAATAAATATTCTGTGCATATTTCAAGCATCTTCCTATATTGTCATAATTTATATCGAGCAAAAAAATAATGTTTCTTGTACAGGAAATATTTATTTAATTTTAATTAAATTATTTATTTTTGAAGTAACTAAACATTCTGTGAATATTTTAAACATTATCTGTCACCGTTTATTAATATCGATCGAAAAACGGCTAAAAATTAAGGTTTGTTGTATGGGACTCCCCCTTAAATATTTATATTTGTCCGTTTTTTGTTGTTATAGCGGCAACAGAAATACATCATCTGTGAAAATTTCAGCTTTCTAGCTATCAACGTTCATGAGATACAGCCTGGTGACAGACAAATGGACAGCAGAGTCTTAGTAATAGGGTCCTGTTTTTACTCTTTGGGTACGGAACCCTAAAAACCACCTTAAGTACAACTTGAAACATGCACTTTCGACATAGAATAGGGCAATTTTTTTAAATGTGGAATGATTGCTATACAGTCAAGCTTGGAGGATTTAGCTACTGGAGAAGAATTCAGCGCGCGTAGCCCTTGTCATGGTATAAGAAAAATTGTACCTACATGTGAATGAGACACCAGACATTTAATTGCACTGTTTTAGACTTCAGCGTCTAAGCAATTAAGGCGAAAATGGATTGTCGGCGACCGACAACTGCATTATTCTCGCTCGCTCCGCTCCACAAACCTGTCACCCGTTAACATTTCGACTTTATTCCCATATGTTTTAGGTCAAAACTACAGTGAACACCTCCTCCCCCGCGCCTCACGTGAAGCTGACAGAATGTAGTGAATGCGAATCGTAGTGCGTTTCTAGTCCGGAGATAAAACGACCCTGCAGTATAGTGATGTAAAGTGACGTCACCTGTCCGCATATCGTCGTCCATCCGACGAATGAGCGCCGGGATGACGTGGCTGGCTTGCAGATCGAAGTTGTCGTGCGGACCGAACACGTTGCACGGGATCACTGACGTGAACACGCAGCCATGGCTTTCTGAGTACCCCCTGCAATAACAATAATTAAAAAATCGGTCAAGTGCGAGTCGGACTCGCGCACGAAGGGTTCCGTACCGTATGGGAGCCCCATTCCTCGTGCCGTTATTAATAGCGAGCAAAAAACTCTTAAAAATCATGTTTGTTGTATGGGAGCCCCCCTTAAATATTTATTTTATTCTGTTTTTAGTATTTGTTGTTATATTTACCCTTTGAGTACGGAACCCTAAAGAACGAGAACAATGGTATAGGCCGAATCATAGTCCGCGCGGCGGATTTGAAGTAGCTACAAGCTGCGCAATTGGAGCTGAAAGGGATTAGATTAGATGTTAGGAATCACGCTAAAAAACCGTAAAAGAGCAGAAGATATTAGGGCGTCTACAAGGGTCGAGGATGTGTTGATGAAAATACGGAAATTGAAATGGCGATGGACAGGATATGTCCTGTCCATCGCCATTGTCATATGTGACAAGGGATAGCCAGATTAAATGGACAAATATTATTACGGAATGCATCCACGCGATGGTTAAAGAAGAAGGGGAAGACAAATAAAAAGATGGATGGATAACATCAAAAATACTGGACGAGCATTTTGGCTTACAAATGCCAACAACAGAATAGCCTGGAAACAGCTGGAAGAGGTCTATGTGTCACAAGACACGCCTACCACTAAACCCGAAGTTCCGACGTGTTAGATTAGTATTAGGTTAAGTTTCATATTAGGTTTAGTTTGGCAATAAAGGCTTAAGTAAATAAATAAACAAGATGCGCAATATCCAATCAACGCGCGGCTTCTTGTGATTGGATATTGCGCAGCTTGTAGCTAACTTCACATCCGCCGACTTGTTGGATTCGGCATAAACACAATGCATCACCTTTAAATGTAGATTGGACGTGATATAGACAAGGATTTCCTGTCACGTTCCGGTCACATTGCATAGGTTCACTAAAGTGAACACGAAGCCGTGACTTTTGCAGCGCCCCCTACGATAACAATAAGTGAACACAGCCATTTTTATAGTCGACTTAAGGACGTAGGCCTACCTACGAAGGGTGATTGATTCACATCCACCACGCTGACCTAGTGCGGGTTAGTAGATATACAGGTTGCCTCACGATGTTTTCCTTCACCGAAAAACCAATGGCGTGAAATTTCGTACATAAGTTCTAAAGACCTTATTGGTACGGGACCGGGATTTGAACCCACGACCTCACGATTGTAAGGCGGGTAATTACTAGACCAGACCACTATGGCTTCAAATGAAGTTCTATAAATGTGGGAAATCATGTCAACGCATTGCATTTTTGTAGAAGGGAGAGGATATAATGTGAGCATTTCTAAGGAGGCGAGATATTGTGTTATCTCAAAAAAAAACTAATACCTAAAATCGTTAAATTTTACCAGGTAGCCCATGACGATGTTACACCACACAATTATTAATATAACTATATTATGGACTGTGAGGCCAAGCAACAAACCAATAAATTGTGATTTTGTGAGCATATATGTATTAGGTTTCAATGTACACTTCGTTTTTCGTCCAGTTTTATCATTTAGTTCTCATACATGGACTGTAATCTAGTACTTTTTTTTAAATTAACTACAACAAAATACAACACTACTTATGTATATAGGCTAAAACTACTACTACATAAAAAGCAAATGGATAATCCACAGACCCTTGACGGTCTAAATATAATCCAAATGCTCGCACCCACTGCCAGTTGGCAGCGTGCCCAGCAAAAAGTAAAAATAATAATCTACCTGTTTAAAATAATAATCTACCTGTTTAAAATAATAATCTACCTGTTTAAAATAATAATCTACCTGTTTAAAATAATAATCTACCAGTTTAAAATAATAATGTACCTGTTTAGAACATCGATCATTCGCTTCGCGTAGCTGTATCCGAAATTGGATGTATGCGGCGGGCCGTTGTGGACCTAGAAATAACAATTGTAATATTATAACCACATTCTATAGCAAATCGATCGCGCTGGATGCAAGCCGCTACCAACCGGTCTTAATGGAGATTCAGATTCAGCGGGGCAATTCTCTCAACCGATCTCGTTACTAAGGTGACACGTTCTTGAACCTGTCTCGTTTTTCTGACAGTTTTGAGCTGTCGGAACTGTCAGAAAAACAAAATTAAAGTATCTAATATAATTAATAAGAGATCTTTAGAGGAGGCCTGACAACTACAAGTACTTAGGCTTGTGGCTAACTGATACATGGGAGAGCGATACAGAGATCCGCACACGTATCGAAATAGCTCGAGCTGCATTTTCAAATATGCGTAAAGTTCTTTGTAGTCGACAACTGTCTCTTAAATTACGAACCGGGCTTCTCCAATGCTACATCTGGCCCGTTGTCTTGTATGGGTGTGATGTGAACCATGAAGGCAGAGCTTCGGAAAAAAATTGAAGCTTTGAGATGTGGTCTTACCGTCGCATGCTCCGCATCAGTTGGACGGAAAAATTTACAAACATAGAAGTTTAAACCGTATGGGGAAGAAATTAGAGCTTGTCCGAACGATAAAACAGCGGAAAGTCGCCGACCTCAGTCACGTACTGCGACATGATCCGTATTCCCTCCTGTAGACTATTATGTTGGGCAAAATACCGGGTAAGCGCAAGAGTGGAAGGCGGAAGCTGTCATGGCTTCGGAACATCTGGGAATGGACAGGCATTAAGACTGTCGAACAACTGTTTAGGCTTGCCCTAGACAAGGAAAATTTCAAAAAGCTGACTGCTAATCTTCCGTAATGGAGAGGCACTGGAAGAAGAAGGGAGGCCTATGTCTACAAGTGGACGGCCTATGGCTGAAACGACGACGACTACAGAAAAAAATTAGGTGTAAAGTATAGACTAGATTTGTAGTATAAATCCGTAGCCAACGGTACTCAGCTGCAGACTAGTACCATGAGGCGATACGTAGGCAGGCTCTGCGGCAGACTACGTGTCGGTATGTGTACCTACGGTATGTATTTCATAGAAATACAGGTATAGACCGAATAATACAACTTGGCGGGTGGGATGTTATCCACAACCTGCGGATAGCCACATCCTGACTGAAGCTGACTTAACAACTGCGCAAGGTTTGTGTTATCCGCAGCCTGTAGCTTACGTCACAGCCGCCAAGATGTTTAATTCGGCCTATTCAATTCAATATTTCCTTAATAAATAACATTACGGTTTCCACCAACACGTTACTTTACTCTTAATAATTACAAAAAAATTAGGTGTACAAAAATGTGACATTGCTAAATTAATTTACTCACTTAAATAACTAATACACAAGTTGGTATAACACATTTTAAATCTTATTAGAAACAGAAAACTGAATGATGTATGATAGATAATACCTATGGAAATTATTCTAAAACAGAGTGCTTTTCACTGTACAGTAAAGAGCTATTAACAAATATGGACCATTTGTCGGCGAATACATCAATCTGTGGCTGTGTGGACACCAGCGCATTGAGGTGTCGGTGTGCTCGGCAGATGGGGGACTGGTCTCGCGCCACGGTGCGCGGGGTTACGGGGGAGAACAGTGGTACTCGACCGCTGCGGAAACGGGTGAGGTTTTCTGGAACTGAGAGTCGACTCAGCTCTGACAGCAGAGTGGGGCAGTTTAGTATACCGTGGATGATTCTGTACATGGTTAAAAGAAGATCATGCGATTAGAAGAAGATCATGCTATAAGAAGGTACGCTTAGACCGGGTCGCCAAACCTAGTGTCATAGATTTTAAGCCACCACGCAGTAGTGTCGGCGATATAATAATGTCGGCTAAACTAATATTAATTTAAAATAGTAATATTATTATTAACCAGATTTTGCCCGCGGCTTCGCCCGCATGATATTTCGAGGCCCTACTTTACCACCCTTAATAAAGGAGGTGGAAAATAAAAAAAACAAAAAAAATCGATTTGACGTTTGTTCTATTCGACAGTTCTTTTTTGACATCTCTTGGAGCGCACGCTAGAATAGCTCGCAGATGGCAGATTGTTTCCTACTTAACACTTATTCTTATGATATGGAAAATTTACGCAATATCATTATAACTTATAGCCTATGTTTTATTCTGATATATAAGCTATATAATTGCAAAGTTTTATCTCAATCCGTTCAGTAGTTTTTGCGTGAAAGAGTAACAAACATCCATCCATCCATCCATCCATCCTTACAAACTTTCACTTTTATAATATTTGTTGGATTTTAATGTAATGGTTGTATAACTTCCAATTAATTTTAATTTGTTGACTGACTCCAACTTTATTTGGACTACGTTTAAAGGTTTTTTTTGTTGTTGTTTCTGTGTTTGAATTTTGACTGTATAATTTAATTTGTCTCAATGTTTTAATTTTGAATGTATTTTTTTTCTTTGTGCTATTTAATTTTTTACACTCAATATTAATGCATGTAGTCATCACCTATAATTATTGTGATATTTAGCTCCTATTTTTTAAGTAAGTATAATCTTTTGACAATGTATTGTACACAATCGATCTACCCTCGGACGCCGAGCGATTCACATCTATTTTTTACTTCGTCATTCAAATTTATTCAAAATTATTAGTTAAAACCCCTTTTTGTGCTAAATAAAGTGTTAAACCAGAGGATTGGACTTAGATCTACACAGTGAAGTGATAATTACCAGTTGAATTTAGTGCTTATTAGTGAAAATTACATCCATCGTTGTTATCGTTCAACATAAGCAAATCATAAAAAGCCGTTGTAGCAAACGCGTAAGTCCAGCTTATTTCATGGCGCTTACGCCGTTCTCGACGGCTACTCACTACGCGCGCTACTGACTGAACGCTGTACATCGCCGCATTTTACCTGCACTTAATAGAAACACGACCGTTGTTATTAACAATCGCAGCAATGAATGCCCAAGTTTGTGCTGCCTGCCCTAAACCACTAAAGGGAGCGTCTTGTATGCTTTGTTGTCGCTGTTCGGACAAATATCATTTTACTTGTCTCAACTTTTCTAAAGAAGATTACAACGGATTTTCAAAAGAATTTAAAGCGTCTTGGGTGTGTCCCTTGTGCCGATCCAAGGAGCCTAAATTAGGAGATAATTCTAATACTCCCATCCGGCACAACGCAATCTCGACGCAAAAATCTGCGCCCGCCACACTAGTACAATCGCAGCCAGAGGCTTCCGCGCCCTCGGAAACTTCGGATATTGAGTACGACAACGTCACCCTGCGCTCGAGGCCGCGCCGCGCCTGCAGCTGCTCTTGCATCTCAGCCGACACCATCCGCGATATACTAAGGGAGGAGCTCGACAGGAAGTTCAATACTCAGATAAGTGATATTAAATCGAAGCTGACAAGTTTTGAGGAAACGCTTGCTGTCTGTCATACACGGAGCGATACACTTTATCGAGAGCACGAGTCTCAGAAAGCGTTGATAGCCGACCTCCAAAAAGAAAACGAGAGCCTGCGCGCCACCACCAGCGATTTAACTAACCGACTACATATATTAGAGCAGCTCTCGCGCTCGAATAATATTGAAGTGCAGTGCGTGCCAGAGAACAAAAGCGAAAACATCTATAGTACTATTCAACAGTTGGGCAAAGTCATCAAATGTCCTGTGGTTGATACTGATCTCCAATACTGTACCCGGATTGCGAAATTAAACAACCAGAGCCCCCGGCCGAGATCGATTTTGGTGAAATTTAGTAGTAAACGCCTCCGTGACAACTTCCTTGCGTCCGTGATCAAGTTCAACCGTAACAACCCTAAGGAGAAATTAAACAGCAGTCACCTGGGTATCGGCGGCCAGAAAACGAGCCCTGTATACGTGAGTGAGCACCTGACTCCTGAGGCCAAGTCACTGCATGCCGCAGCCCGTCGTGCAGCTAAGAGCTTAAAATATAAATTCGTTTGGGTGCGGGACGGCAAAGTTTTTCTTAGAAAAAACGAGTCCTCTGGTTATATCCACGTTCGTAACGAAGAATCTTTAAAATTTTTGTCCTAAATTGTTAACGTTACAAAAATAGTCAATTCAATCTTTATATATTGTAGTTTTGTTCTTGTATTATATTTGGCTTATATGTTAGGTTCTAATTTTTCTTCATCTTATGTTTCGGGAAAACAACTGAATGTATATTATCAGAATGTCAGAGGGCTCAGACTAAAGACTGAAAATCTTTTTAACAACGCGGCTTGTTGTTCATACGATATCATAGTATTGACTGAGACGTGGTTAAACGACTCTTTCTACGACGCTGAACTTTTTGATGATCGTTATGTGGTCTATAGGCGAGATAGAGAAATAGGTAATGGCACTGGTTTTCATACTCACAAGAAAATTGGAGGTGGGGTTTTAATAGCAGTTTCCAAGCATTTAAATTCGAGGCGCTTATCCTCTTTTGAGTCGAGATGCGATGACTTATGGATTAGTATTGATGTTAGGGATGCTGACGGCAAACCGATCAAACTTCATATTTGCGCTACTTACCTTCCATCTCCTCTCAGGAAGCAGGTTCTCTTAGAGTTCATTAAAAATTCCAATGAAGTCATCGAGAGATACGGTATCGACAATGTAGCGTTTCTTGGTGACTTTAACCTGGGTTCGATTCGTTGGGACTCTCTGGACGATTATTGTCGGACGCAGGTTGAACATAACAGTGAAATGGTCAGCAGTTTATTAGAATTTATCTCATTAAATGACTTAAAACAGTACAACACTGTTCTGAATTTTCAAAGTCGGATTTTGGATTTAGTATTAAGCTCACAACCGATTATAAATGTAAAGGAATGTTTATCTCCACTCTCGAAGGTCGACTGTTTTCATCCCCCTCTAGAGTTTTGTTTTTCTTTTGCTAGTGCTTCGACATTACCCAGTAATAACCACGCAAGATATTGTTTCCACAAAGCTGACTATGCAAATATTATTCAAGAACTAAATGAAATTGACTGGGATAAAGAGTTTTCTTGTTGCATCACAGTCGATGAAATGGTTGATATTTTTTATGCTTTGCTGCGCGGATCTATTGCTAAAAATGTACCTAAATCTAAGCCTCGATCAAAGAGATACCCGGTCTGGTTTACACGAGATCTTATTAATCTACTACGTGAAAAATATAAATACCACCAAAAATTGCGTAAATTCAATAACAACCCTCGTGATAAGTTAGCATTTGACCTAGCTAAATCTCGCTCGGACAAATTGATGACCCAATGTTATAAAGCATATTTATCTCAATTGGAACGTAATTTACGTTCAAACCCTAAATTGTTCTGGTCCTTCATAAAAAATAAACGCAAAAACAGTACTAATTACCCTGCTGAGATGTTTTTGGGATCCAAAACGGCAAAGGGCAGTGGAGAAATATGTAACCTTTTCGCTGAAAATTTTGCTTCAGTTTATAATAAGTCGGATAAAAATATAACATCGTCTAATAGCAATTACGGTGTGCCGGCTCTTACCAGCAATTTTTTGACAACAGTTATGTTCAGAGATGACCAAGTTTTAAAAATTTTAAAAAGACTTGACCCTTCCAAGGGTGCTGGTGCGGACGGCATACCTTCCGTATTTGTCGCTAAGTGTGCTTCTGCTCTAGCTCGTCCCCTATGTCGAATATTCAACAAATCTCTTTGCACAGGAACTTTTCCTATGGTATGGAAAAAGGCTTTGGTTGTACCGCTGTACAAAAATGGAGACCGGGGTGCCATCAGTAATTACAGGCCTATTTCTATACTCTCTGTTTTCGCCAAAGTATTTGAGAGGTCAATGCTGCCTATTCTCTCCTGTCACTTTAAAAATCTAATCATCTCAGAACAGCATGGCTTCACGAAATCGAGGTCAACAACTACAAATCTTGTTTCTTTTGTCAACGACGTGTCTCGCATCCTCGACCAAAATTCTACAGTGGGTGCCATCTACACAGATTTTAGTAAGGCTTTCGATAAAGTCGACCACCCGACACTTTTACGCAAGTTTGCAAAATATGGTATTGCTGATCCCCTGCTGACCTGGAGTGAATCGTACCTTAGTGACAGATCGGCGGTCGTGGTTGTTAACGGGGATATGTCAGATCCATTCGAAGTAACCTCAGGTGTACCACAAGGATCACATTTTGGACCTGAGTTTTTTAACTTTTTTATCAATGATATACACGAGTGTTTCAAACATTGTAAGTTTACTCTATTTGCTGATGATTTAAAATTTTATCGCACTATGGACGCGAATGATGATGCAGAAATGATTCAGGAGGATATTAATCGATTAGACGTCTGGTGTGACGAAAATCACATGAGCCTTAATGTATCCAAATGTTATGCTATGCGTTTCACCAGAAAAGTGAAAAATATCGACTGTCCTGTCTTTCAAATTAAGGACACTGTAATTTCTAATGTGGATCGGATCCGTGATCTTGGTATTACGCTGGATAGTAAATTACGCTTCCACCTGCATTACGACAATATTGCGTCCAGGGGGTTTAAGTGTTTGGGTTTTGTTTTACGCAACTGTCGGGAATTTAAATCGCCTAGCACTAAAATCATGCTTTTCAACTCGTTTGTCCGTAGTTGCTTGGAATACTGCAGCGTTGTATGGAACCCTTTTTATGAGGTACACAAAAGTAAATTAGAGAGAGTGCAGAAGCGATTTATGTGGCATTTAACCTTCTCATGCTATCTTGGCAAAGAGCTCAAGAGCTATAATTCTAGATTAAAATATTTCAAGATGGACTCACTTGAAAACCGTAGATTGTTGCTGGACCTTTCATTTCTTTTCAAACTTGCCAATGGAATTTCTAACACTCCAGACTTACTATCTGATTTATCGTTGACAAATCCGCGAACGTTGCCAAGAATATCTCGCTTCAACATTTTTTCGACCACAAGTGCTCGTTCTAACTTGGGATTAAATTCACCTTTAGCAAGAATCACGCGACAATATAACGCGTTGTCGAAGTCAGCGGATATAGACATATTTGGTGACAACTTCAATGTTTTTAGGAATAGTTTGAAGTCTCTGACAATCTGAATCTGAATCTTAATTATTATTAATTTTAATGTAATGTTTGTATGATTTCCAATTAATTTTAATTTGCTGACTGACACCGAATTTATTTGGACTACGTTTAAAGGATTTTTGTTGTTGTTTCTCTCTTTGAATTTTGACTGCATAGTTTTATTTTTCTCAATATTTGAATTTTGACTGTAATTTATTTTCTATTTTAATATTTACAATGTTTTGCTCGTTATTAATGCATGTTGTCTTCACCTATAATTATTGTGACATTTAGTTCCTATTTTTTTATGTATAATTTTCTTTTGACAATGTATTGATGTACACAATGTTGGTGAACTGAAATAAAATAAAATAAAATAAAACAATGTTGGTGAACTGAAAAAAATAAACATTTTTGCAGTGAGTAAAAATAACCCACATTATTGTAGGCTAAATAGACAGTCATAAAAAGTAGATTTGGGTAGCCACCCGGCTATAGGACCACCGGGTTAGTATTTGCTTCATTTAAAATACTTATTGACTACTAGCTGCCCCGGTGAACTTCATCTCACCATCTGTCAACTGTCAATGACAACTTTGACATGCACGAACATTTTGTATGTGAAAATTCAATGAATGTCTTTATTATTTTACTCACTATATTTTTATATTTTCTCACCGTTTGAACCTTCCCTTAGCTTCCACGGATATTTCAAGACCAAAATTAGCCCAATCGGTCCAGCCGTTCTCGAGTTTTAGCGAGACTAACAACCACGATTAATTTTTAAATAATAGAGATTTATGTTGTGTGAAATAACATCTGTTATTTCTTACCATGGTCTCGTCGATGGGGTAGGAGGTTTTGTCGGGGAAGATGCAGGTAGAGAGGCACGACACCACTTTCTTCACCTTGTACTTGTGGCTAGCGTGCAGGACATTGTCGTTTATCGCCATGTTTTCTCGCTGAAAGAACATTGTTTTAAAATAAATACATCATAAACACATTCTAACTTTTTGTAAGTACTTATTAGTTTTAGAAGTGAATACTTCTTTAGCGGCGTTGTGCACTTGTTAGGATGGGTAAAAAATGTTAAACTCGCGTCGGGGCACGTGATCAGAAAAGTGAAGGATGTCGGCAGCTCATACATTCGAATACCTGTTGTATTCGAATGCACTAATTTTCTCCCAAGTTCATTTCTAAAAATGTTATGTTCGTCAAAGTAATTTATGACGCTTATAGAACTGTTTTGATATGAACAAGTTCGTTTTTAATGAAGTTTTAAAATATTTGGCCACACAAGCATTGGTAGGGGATTTAGATGGTAATAACAATAAAAATCATTGTAATTTTTGTGGTGGTCTAATTTTAATTTTAATTGGTGATATGAAAACAGCAATCAATCACTATATTTATGAAGCACATTAGCACATTTCATTATTAGAAAAAAGGTTATGTTCCATGATAGTAAAAAAAAAAAATATTTTGACAGGTCGAATCTCTGCATCCTTCTTTGTAAGACGGCGCAGGGCGCTTGCGCGAGTGTGTGTGTGATCAATATTGTATTTTACTACATAAATGATAGTACTTTAAATGTTCAAGTTTTCACTTCTGCCGTCACTCCCGGAGTGCAATCCGTTGTTTTTTTTTCTCAGTTCCTCATTGGCCCCATAGTTTCGAATTGAAAAGTTGTTCATAATAATGGTCTGAATCATCCCTTTTCGCCTCTGCAGGTATACACTATGTAAATAACTCTGTATATTTCATTAACATTATAACAGGACACTTTCAAAGTTTTAAAATTTAGGTATTGGATAAAGAAAACATTTCTAGAAAATGGAATAGTAAGTGCAACCAAATTATCACATTAAAATAACCGACATACCATACCTACTGATAAGAAATTGGTGATAAAATCACTACAACATACTCAACTCATTTATAGCATTATTGATAAGGCACATCTGCAAACATTGATTTTTAATTTTTATGATTGCATACTTCCTAGAGAGATTTTGAAGACCTTTATCAGTTACTATAGCGACCCGCCCCGGCTTCGCACAGGTGTATTATACATATAAACCTTTATCTTCAATCATTCTATCTATTAAAAAACTGCATCAAAATCCGTTGCGTAGTTTTAAAGATATAAGCATACATGGGGACAGACGTGGGAAGCGACTCTGTTTTATACTATGTAGTGAAGTGGCTATGGTATTCGAAAGTTTGGTGGCTAAAACTGACTTCTGGAGTTGGGCACACGAGCGCATTATGCCATGATAGATTAAATTTTCTCAAAAAACAAGAAACACGATTTTTGATTTCAAACTAGCTTTGATTCAACTAAACGATTTTGCTTTCGTCTGCCCGGACGCAAATTTTTGTCTACAGGTAGCAATTTTTCAACGAAAACTTGGAATACTAAGCGCCACACAAATCGGCGGATGAGAAGTTAGCCGCAGATGACACTTCGCCGTGATTCGCTAATTACTGCGCATGTGTGCACGGGCGTAAGGAAACGCGCGCGGGTGGCATGAGGTCGGCGGGCGGGTGTGCCCCGGCGCGAGTCTCTCTGGTTCCCGCGCACACCTATATTTGGGCTTTTGCGCAGCGCTCTGCGCATAACTTCCCGTCCGCCGATATGTGTGGCGCTTAGTATACACAGGTTTTATTATATCAATGGATTTTTTGTCGACGGCGATTTTCGCGCTATTTATCAGCTGATTTCGATAATATTAAATTTGTCAAGATCGTTACTATCTAAATCCTAAGAATATTTCCTATAAACTAAATCGGTCAAGAACGAGTAAATAGCCTTTTGAAAATTCAGTTAAAGAGATATTCCGCGAGGTCTACTGTTCAGAGAACTACTAGTTCAATATTTTTTATACATAATGGATGGTTCATACATTAATCAATCAAGTTACCGACATAGCCCAGCGGATTGGCAAGTTAAATGGCAATGGGCAGGACACATAGCGTGGAGGACTGATGACCGATGGGGTCGAAAAGTTCTCGAGTGCAGACGTAGGACGTCCACCCACAAGGCGGACGAATGACCTCATTAAGACCGCAGGATCACGCTGGATGCAAGCCGCTACCAACCGGTCTTATTGGAGATACATAGGGAAGGCCTATGTCCAGCGGTGGACGTCCTATGGCTGATGGATGGATGGATAATAGACGGGGGAACGATAAAATATGTTTATATGTATTATTGTTTGTCTATCATCAAGATGGAAGGAAACAGAGGAAGGGGAAGATTACGCAGAGAATTTTTAGACCAAATTAAAGAAAGTTTCCACCTCCCTGTACGATTTGACATCTCATACATGTCATGTCGTTCAGGGAAAACACTAGCAGAAGACCGCGAGACATGAAGACGTTCCACCAACAAGAGCTATGCTCTTAAGTTATGATGATCATCAGTAGTATGCATAGAACAATATTATGTCTTGTTGATAAATGTAAAATGATACGCCTGCAAATGATAATGACTATGATACATTAATCCTTATCAGTCTTAATGAGGAAATTAATGTGTGACAAAATTCTTGATAAAATCTTGTTTTAGCATCTAGTTAATTTACATTATCATAAGCTGATATTTTTTTTTCAGATAGGTTCACCATAGTTTTCGGTTTTATTACATACTAGCTGTCTGTCCCGGCTTTGCCCGGGTACGATTTGCAAAAAAAGATAAATAGTAAGGATTCCTAATTTTTTTAGAAAATATAATATAGTCTATTTTCCCCAGAGATAGTGTAGCTTTAAAACAGTGAAAGAATTTTCCAAATCGGTTCAGTAGTTTCGGAGCCTATTCGATGCAAACAAACAATCAAATCTTTCCTCTTTATAATATTGGTATAGATGGAGTTATGGCACAATCTTTAACCATTAGACTATGTCGAGGGATAAGAACCAAATGAACGTAAATACATTTTTATGATTTTACAGGAGAGGCCAAAAACATTGAAATTTATGTCATAGTGAACTTCTTTAACGTACAAAATATCAATTGATTTAATCTAAACTAAAAAAAGTATGTGGACATGTTTATGTACCATTAGAGAATAAAACTAGCGAAAAATATTATTATCATGGTCACTAAAATAAATAATTATACGCATTTTTCCAAAATTAGGTTGACATACGTTCTTCTGGCCCTTATAATTTGAATCCATTGTACTTTTAGTTTATCGACATACGTTATTTTAGATCTAAAATTTAAAGAAAATTAGTATTAAAATGTTTATTAATATTAAAATATTAGCATAATTTGGCAAAAAGAGTTCGAACATTAAAAGGGGAAATTAGGTAAAAGGTATTTCAATCATCTTCTTCATCATTTGCGGTTCCAACTTTGAAATGTTCATAGAAGCTGTGATATTGAGAAGGAATAATTCCTTGTCTATATAAATCTTTCAGATCTTCATACTTTTCAGCTGAAATAGGTAATGGTCCATCGTATGCTTTTGTTAGAACAATTTTTCTGTAGCTATTCTTTTGCTTCTTCTTATAACATTTATCTTAAGAAATTCAGTGTCATCTAAATTGTACTTGAAATAAATATTTTTCGGATCAGCTTTTCTGTACTGCAACCATCTTATTTTTAAACAGTTTACGGGTTCACCATTACAATCTACTTTTGCATTTTTAATAATAGTTTTCAACTTTTTAATATCAATAAAATCTTCTGTTTCCATTTCAACAACGTCATAAGGATTTTTTCGACAAGCTGTTCTTATCATGGTATAAAATCCTGAGGGATGGAAATAGGAATAATTCTTTTTGGCTAATTCAATTGTTGCGTGGATGTTGTCAGCTTCCATTTGGCTGTGACCGGGCTCAAAATATTTTTGATTAATTATTGGTATATCGAAAGCTTCCACACAATACAACAACAATGATGAAATGTACATATTTCTGCATTAGCTTGCACAAGTATCGGGCATGAATGTGACTGGTTTACCGTCCGCTTTATTTTTTAAATATTTTAATAAACATGAACCAATTTCAATAGCTCCTTTTTTGCCAACACCCTCGTGCCAGCAGTAACAGAAAACATTGCGTTTCTCTCTTTCAAATCCAGCATAGTAAAGTTAAACACTGAAATTCTGCGCTTGTAATAAATCAGTTTAGATGAAGAAGAAGACAACCGATTCCAAAATCTTCCGAGTTCGACTATTCCTCTTCATCTTGTTATATATAACTTTCAAATGCTTAAACCAATAATAATTACGAAAAAAAACTTAGTAAGTACTTTAATAATTAAAATCACACCGTTCAAGTTTAAATTTCGGGTGCGGGGGGACATTATTTTTAAACAAATTATTCGGACCTACCTCAATTTTAACTGCGATTTTAACGTAAAAGCATTCCAATGTGGCTGAAGACAACAAAAAGAAATAGAACTATATCAGCCAGAAAAACGTATTTGCAATTATATTGGTTTGCTTATTTCATGTAGTATGATGAAATAACAAAGTATTACAGCCAAACGAACGTAAGTACAAATACGTTCTTATGGCATAAAATACAAACACAAACATAAAAATATTGTGTAGAACCAAAGTGTAGTAACGGCTCATACGTTGTTGTGGTTCAATTATGAATACTATCAATGCTTAAGAGCCTTACACACACTCAGAGTTTAATTAATGTATTTGTCTTTACGTTGTTTTGGAAGTTACTGAATTCTAACTAATTTGGAACTATTTTGATGGTATTGAAGTTAAGTTTGTTAGGCTGTTCATGAATTTTTTTTCGAGTCGTTACGTTATTATCGAACTAGGTAAACTATTGATTGTAGCGATATGTTCTTTTGGCACAACGTGTAGGGCCACAGATACAAACCATTTTTACAAAAAAACGATTTTCGAGATTTTTGTAGATACGTTCATCTGGTTCTTACCCCTCGATGTGCACTTAGTGGCAAATAAATGACTAAACATACACCGCCTTACCACAAAAGATTTAAACATGTTTTAAACACTGTTTAACCGTCCAATTAATACTGTCAAACATTGTCTAAAACGTGCGTACAACTTTTGTGGTAAGACGGCTAGTCTCTATTTTTTGCATAAGTTTCATTTATGTTAAGAAAACAATTTAACCATTTTTAACGTGACACAATGAAGAAGAATAAGATTTATTTTGGTTGATGATTTGCAGTTTGTAGTTAACTTCACAGAAGTTCGATTCAGCCCATACCAGCGATATCATGATGTAATTATAATTCTTTTTCGTAAAAAATGGCAAAACCGCCTTCCATCGTGTACAAAATTCGAATATTTCGCTAGAATTGTTTAGATTATTGTTGATTTTTCGAAAACGGCTCAGCCGATATGTGTAAAATTCAAATGGGGCCATTTCGGGAGTACTTATACCTTTTTTAACTAAAAAAAATTTTTTCAATTCGGTTCATAATTGGCGAAATTATACATTACTTATTTTATATTGAACATACACAAAAAAAAATACATACAGACGAACATAGAACCTCCTCCTTTTTGGAAGTCGTTAAAAAATTGGAGAGTAACCAAAAAGCAAAAAGCCTTACGAAGAATTCCAAGTTGTGAGCCATGTTGTGGAACAGGCCGCCCACTTTGGCTGCGAGGTGCACCACATGAGTGGGCTTGTGCAGCTCAAACAACGCCTCCGTTGCAGCTTTGTCTCTGGAAATACAGGACATGAAATGGTTTTAAATGTTCTTAGTAGCGTTCAAAATTGTTTGGGATAATAAGGCTAAGTCATTACTCAGGCTAAGTCACTAATAATAACCCTAATAACAACAACTCGATTAAATGTATGATATTTCATACATGTGACAAATTGTATGATATTTCATGCATATGACAAAATGTATAATGTATCCTACATTTGTGAACATAATATTTATAATAGTTTATTTACAATCATAATAGTTTATTTACAAAAATCTTTTTTGACAAATTCATTATGACACTAAGAGTATACACACTTAAATTAAGGAGATATATGTATGAAGTTTCATACATTTTGTAGCAGAATATATTTTTTCCAAATTCCGATTCAATCATAGTAAAAGTTGATCATAATTATGATATTAATCACTTCCTTTCGGCTTAGTATACCAGTACTGGGTAACCCTGTATGAAGGTAAGCGGCAGATGTGGGAGGAAAAGACCAAAATAGTATAGATGAATAAAATTGTGTGAAAGATGACATGCGAGGAGTTCATGATGAGATGACATGATATATATACTATGATAGAGTAAGTAGAGAAAGGAAACATGCTGTGCTGACCCCTCCTAGGGCAAGAAGATGATGATGAATAAGGCTGGTTGCTGTTGCTAAGACTATTATAGAAAATGAAGCACAATAAAAAAAGGACAGTAGCAAAATGTACCTAAAAACATTCTCACAGGTAACCTGAAGTTTTGCGCACCAGTTTCTGGTCAGTATGATTATACATAAATAGTAATAATGTACAACAAAAACTCTTTTAAATAGGTTCTTTTTTTTTTTTCTAGGATTAGGATTCTAGGTCTATGAAAGGTAGGCCTTCCCTGAAAAGAGAATTAGTTACAACTAGCGACACACTTTCGCACAGGTGTATTATACATATAAACCTTCCTCTTGAATCACTCTTATCTATTAAAAAAAACCGCATCAAAATCCGTTGAGTAGTTTTAAAGATATAAGCATACATGGGGACAGACAGACAGCGGGAAGGGACTTTGTTTTATACTATGTACTTAGTGAAGAATAAATTACTGTAAGTTTAATTTACAATCCAAACTGAACTATTATTTATTTATTGAACTACATTACACAGAGTGAAATCTTATGTTTATTGTAAGATGTTACAAAGAGTGCAATTCAAATATTTTGGTACCTTAGATCGCAATCTTTAGATCCACAGAATATCCACATCTCTTGGGTAGCCTCTTGTTTAAGTTCTGACTCCACAACTGACTTGATAGCCTGTCCGACGAGGCCTGATCCTCCAGTCACCAGAATAACAATTTTTCCTACACTCATTGCAATGTCCTGAAAGATGCCTGAAAGAAATAGAGGTTACAGAAACTTTATTAAAATAGGAATTTATTATATCTACGAATGTTAAAAGACCGGCGCCGTTTATAATAATTATGGTAAATGTGCATTATTCCAATCAATATATGTACGTGTAATAAACGTGGAATGAAAAATATGTTACATGCAAATTGGTACTTGTTTGTTTACCGCAGTTTAGTAGTTTTTATATTACTTACTCTTATGATGAAAATTTGACTATAATGTAGGTACGTATTATCTTATCGTGAAACTGTTTCCAGTCTACAGTTCACGTACGCACAATCCAAAACAATTTTCTTTCAGTTTCCAATTTCCTTTTCAGTTTTGTTATTATTGCAAATAGGGATAGATAAAAATATTATTCGATAAAAGATCACTGTAATGAATAGAAACTCGATTTTTTAACCTGCCAATTATACTACGCCACAACGACGCGACTGTTCTCTTTTTACACATAGTTTTGTAATTTTTAGTTGTACTAGCAATGACAGAGCAGCGGGGCAATTCTGTTAACCGATCTCGTTGCTGAGGTGACGCGTTCTTGAGCTTCTCTCGTTTTTTTGACAGCTTTGAGCTATCAAAACTGTCAAAAAAGCGAGAGGGGTTCGGGAGCGTATCACATCGGTGACGAGATCGGTTGACAGAATTGCCCCGCAGTTTTGTCAACGTAACAAAATTAGTAAAATGCCACATGGGCGACCTCATCTATGATGATTCTCTTTTAGCAAAACTCTAAGTACCTATTAACATTAATCTGGAATATTTTAAACAAGCCAAGGTTTTTGTGAATCCTATTTATTGGGTGTAATCTCACGCTTTCGCTCGTCGGCGGCTTTTCTCACGTCTCCTAATCTTTAGGTGAATTCACTAGGTCAGCACGTAAAATTCAAATACATATTATTTTGGTTTTTTTGCCATTGATTTTAAGTTTACAAAAATTCACTTAGCAGCCATGACCAGGTACTATCCAGGTAGTGTTTACGAGGTACCTACACCAATCTAAAATCCAAAATAGTGGCCAGTTTACGCACAACAAGTGCATCAACTGATTTTCACCTTAGTTTTAATATGATGCACTTTCGCCCTATCGCTTTTTGTTACCCTAGCCTTAGCTAGGATTTTCCAAAATCGCGAATCCTAGGGTGAAGGGTCCCTCATTAGGTGCTATGACATGACAGTCTGAAATTACCGATGGTTAAATTAGTAAATGTCAGTCTGAAATACCGTAGTTAAATTAGTAAATGTCTGCCATATTTCACAGAAACTGAATTTGAACTAACACTAACATTGTTAGTTCACCGTAACGCCACTACGGTTTTCTTTTTGCACATACTCTAGCACACGACATATTCTCTCAGTAGTGTCAAATCCCAATTCATTCTTGACAGTTTTTACAGCCCTAGGCAAGATTTTCCATACATTTTTGTGGTTGAGAATTTCCTCAAGTGACAACAACGCTATCTCTCTGGTTGTATGTAATAGCTCTGTGCTAAATAATAATAGCAATTTATCGATGTTAAAATTTGTAAAATCGAATAATTTTTTTTCTTCATCTCTAGCAAATTAAACCAGCTGGCTCAGATTTTCAATCATTTGTCAACCTTACTTACACCTTCAATGTCATAACCATAGACATTATCTATTTTTTCTTTCCACTTGATTCATTTAGCGCTCGTATTTAGCCAGTGATTTTGACTGGCTAAGCAAAGATTTTATTGTCGATAATATTTCTATGATTGTCAATTTCTTTAATTAGTACAATATGGTTATTTTAAAAGTTTACTTACTTTGTAAACTTTTACATACAGCATGTAAAAAAAATATTGTAAAAAAAATGTATGTAGGTACCTAATATTTCATTTACTACATAGTATTTATAACACAAATGTATAGATAGAAATATGTCCGGGCTACGGCCGGGCTGTGGACGGTGCGGGCGGATGGGTCAACGGTTCGACCGAAATGTATGGACTGTGAGACGTTCCATACATTTCGGACGAACCTGTTTATATATCGATGCGACGTTGTAATAAAAACATGTCTGTAAAGTCGGTTTACTGACGATAGTTGAACGTGAGAACGTCTTCCGATTGTGCTTCTTTGTCTCGCTCGTTCCGCGCTCTCGCTTGCACTTCAAGCCTTACATGGAACGCCTCAGAGCGAGGTAACGCCGCATGAGTCATGTTTTTTTCGTTTCGTGCGTGCAGCCGGCTCTATCGAATTATAAGACGTTGTCACGTCAAAACAGTTTCATACGAAATGTATGCAACGTCTCACTTAGTGACCCGTCCACAGCTCGAACGGGTCACGCCCTGAGACCGGCCCGTTCTAATAATTATAAGGAATGATTTGTATTAGACAGGGCTGGGCCCCGGCCATGCCGGGTACGGGCCGTGCCCCGTTCAGGCCCCGTCCAGGCCGTGGCCGGGTCACTTAATGTTAGACATTGCATATAATTGTAGATTTCTTTAAAAAAACTGTTTTAATTTCAACGTGGCCCGTTCCGGCATAGATAGACGTGCTGCGCCATCCAGCCTACCTCGCCCCGAGCGGGCCGTGGCTGGGTCATAATGTTAGACATGGCATACATTTCGTATAAAACTGTTCATATTACAAAGTGGCGTGTCCGGGCCCGGCCCGGTATAATATAAATCATCCCTTTTTGTATTTACAAAAAGGGATGATTTATATTTATATTGTTTGCTTATTGTTACTCGTTTACCTAGATCTGGCAAAATCATAATAATAGAATTATTCAACATCATTTCAGAAGCTCTCTCCTCGGAGCGCGGACTATACTAATTCTACATTTGAAATTCGTCGATGAGTCATTGTGCATTTTAAAAATAAAATTAATGTAGTCTATGCGTGAATTCTTGTGAATGATTGGCCAATCCGCCGGCAGTTTCGTTTCTCGCTCCGAAAACGCCAAAAAATACGCTTTCAAACCAAAATGGAGGATTTGTCGGTCGAGGTGTACGGTGAAAATGGTGCTTATTATAAGGTTTGTAAATTGTGAAGTACACTGAAATAATGTTCAAATGAAGTTAATATTATAAGTGTGAAGGACGATCAATTAATTCCAATCTTTAATGATCAATTATAGGCTATACTTGCAAAAATATTTTTCCGGGAAGATCATCACGGTTGGAATGGACGCCATGTCCGTCTGACAGGGCGTGATTTTTCCATGTGTTGTAATAATTCTGCGCTTTCTATATTTTTAGCAGCGATCACGACGAAAAGGAATTGGAGCGCCACGCACCATGCACTTATAATCGTGCATATTGATGTTTATGACCTAAATAACTTATTTCTAGCGCATCTGTAAAGTCGCCGAGTATTGGGAATGTTCTAAAAATTTCTTTATTTTTAGGCCATTGTCACCGACGTGCTCGACAACGAGGTTCTCGTAACCTTTGAAAATGAGTAAGTATACTTTCTAAAATTTTTACACCGTGAAATCGCCTGTTTATTGCGGTAGTGGGCATTTATTTACATTGTGCACGTCCGTGTTTTAGCTGGCAGCCAGAGTCCAAGTTTCCGTTCTCGCAAGTGTTCCTACCACCTAAAGACACCGGAAAACACACAGAGTTCGTGGAAAACCAAGAAGTTGAGGTTTTCGCGAGATCCAATGAGAAGGAAGCATGTGGGTGGTGGACTGCAAATATCAAGGTATTGGATTACAACAACATTAGTTCAGTAGTCATTACAAACCGTTTTAGCTTGCCTATCAATAATAATCTTCTCCTATCTTCTTAAACTTATTTAATTTAAAAACTTGAGCCTTGTATGTCAACAAAACAAAATTAAATTTTGGGTTAAAAATAAAATATTAGATCAGGTTTAACTATGTATCTACCTACTACACTAATTTTATTATTAAACAATGGAGTTATACTATTATTTTGTTGATAGTTTGAGGTTTTATTGTGCATATGCATGGTATGTGCTTTGTTTTATAGTTTATATCACTATCTAAAAATATCTGATGTGATTATGTTCAGGAGATACATAACATATTTTTATCAATAAACAGCTGACACCAAAAGGTATTTATCCAAAAATAACAAAACTGATATTGAAACAGAGAGTAAATATTACAAAAGGTGAAACTACTAACAAGATACATAAATGTCTTGAATGGGGACTCCCCTAATTTAAAGTTACAAAGCAATGTATTTAAAAGATCTGATATTATAGGTAGAATTAATACAACCATTGTATGCAACTATTTATATTATGGAGAAATCAGTAGTATCACCAATATGGGCTGATTCACAAACAGACATTCTAGGATATCATTGTGTCGACTATGAAAAGAACCATTGTTCCACACATTTTGACAAAATATGTCAATGAACTCTTTGTATGGAGAAGTAGATATTTTAAGCTCATATATTTTGTCAGTAATAGACGCATTTGCAAAAAAAAATCATATCTTATCAGTAATTAGATGCATTTTCAAAAAATTTGTAAATTAATTTTTTTAAATTCTGAATAGGTTTGCGTTAGACCACATATTTTTAGCTCGATATTAATAGCGGAGATGCTTGAAATAGTCACAGAATGTTCAGTTAAATATGCAATTCAAAAATAAATAAATAAATTCCAATAAAATAAATATTTACGGGGGGCTCCCATACAAGTAACGTGATTTTTTTGCTCAATATCAAAACGGCAACAGGAAGATACTTGAAATGTTAAGCACACTGGTATATTCAATTCAAAAATAATTAACAAATTCAAATAAATAAAGCAAAGAAATAGTACTAAATGCTTTTTTGAGTTGTAAAACAAGTGCTTCTCTTACCTAAAAATAAGATTAAATAAAATCAGCCAAGTGTGCGAGTTTAGCCCCCCGCGCACGAAGGGTTCCGTATCGTATGGGAGCCCCAATCCTCTTGCCGTTATTAATAGCGTGCAAAAACTGCAAAAAATCACGTTTGTTGTATGGGAGCCCCCCTCAAATATTTATTTTATTTTTAGTATTTGTTGTTATGGCGGCAACAAAAATACATCATCTGTGCAAATTTTAGCTGCCTAGCTATCACGGTTCATGAGATACAGCCCGGTGACAGACGGACATCGAAGTCTTAGTAATAGGGTCCCGTTTTTACCCTTTGGGTACGGAACCCTAAAAAGATAGTACTATGCCTTTTAACGCACTTCAAAAAAGGAGGTGGTCAGTTTGATGTATGAATTATGAACCAATATTGATGATTCTGTTTTTGTTTGGTAGATCCTACTTCAGAGATGGCCCCATTTACATTTTACCGAAATCGGCTGAGTCGTATTTCAAAAATCACCAATAGGTACTATAAATATTACTACATTGATGGATACATCGATTTGAGCGGACTTTTCGAATTCTGTCCATTTTTGTGAAAAAATATTACTTATTTATGTGAAAACAGAAACAACTGTTTTATATTTTTCCAGTGCTTTGTTTTTCACTTATCAATTTTTTATTTATTACAAATCAAGATAATCTGGCTCAATGACTGTTCAAAATACTTCTTTATCAATGTAATTGGATATTTACATGTTCTCAAAAACATACACTTTTATGTGAGCTATTCTTGTATATAAGTATGTAATTTTGATCTTAATAACTGCTCTAACAATTTAGAAAATAATTATTTTACGCAAAAAATAGCATGATCGACTTCACCCATGTAAAGAATTCGCGAATATTTCGCACGGATCGATGTTACATTTTTCACATTATTGTTGTTTTATCAAAAATGGCTCAGCCGATTTCAATAAAATTTTAATGGGACCAATTTCGAAGTATACTCTTTCCATTAAAAAAAGAATTATTGAAACCGGACTACTACGAAAAAAGTTATGCGTGGTTATACATAAAAAAAAGCGTCGAATTGTGTACCTCCTCCGGTTTGGTTCGTGGGTCAAAAAAGCAATAAGAAGAGATTTGGTATCAAATAAATAATCCTAAACTTAAAAAAGTTTGCATAGGTGTACAATAAAATCATAATCTTTATCTAAAGTAGACAAGATTTACAAGCACAACATTTATGGAAAAAATGCTATTTTGCATCAATATTTATTTGGTTAAATGCCTTGATTGAAAACATTAGGTACCTTATAATATGTGACATGGATTTAAACATATTTTGTGATTTCTTATGAAACAGCATTTTTTTTTGGAGAGTTTATAGTTGGCTACATTTTTTTTTAACGTAAATAAGTCCGCGCTTGACCACCAACTCGCCTGATGGTAAGCGACGTTGTGGTCGTAGATGAAGCACGCAGACCCAGAAGATTAATACATTGTAAAAGTTGTACATTATCCTTGAATAATATGTCTACTCTCCAATCAGCTTTTGTTCAGTAGCAGCTGTACCTATGTAAATAAAGCATACAATAGCATAAGGTTTGTTTCATCCAATACTGCATACTACAATGTAATGCTCCACTAGGCCATAGCAAATTCATATTGTTATCTCATTTTAATGTAATAAAATGGACCGACACAATACTATGTACAAATATTCTGTGCCAACTGCAATCCTAGCATATTGTGATTCTGAAAACTGATTAGGTTTTCTTTGTGTGGAATTTATTGATCAGAACAATTTTATCCAATACTAGATACTAAGGCAGACATTCTACCACACAATACATAATTGTCAATCAATCAATCAATCATCAATCATTTATTAGGGTTCCGTACCCAAAGGGTAAAACGGGACAGGTAGATGCTTAAAATTTTCACAGAATATTTAATTGCATGTTCACTTCAATGATAAATAATAATATTGAAATAAAATAAATATTCAATGGGGGCTCCCATACAGTATGGAACCCTCCGTGTGCGAGTCCGACTCGTACTTGGCCGATTATTTATTTTTGACACATGTGTTAATGTACAGTATCAGATGATTCATAGACTCCTGAACTAGTCTAAAGACTGTGTTTCAGGAGCCAATGGCTTCTCTATAGTAACAATTTTTTACATTATGTCAAAACAAATTGTTTTGCTAAATTTTTGAAACAATTTTGTAACAGTAATTAATTTTGAAAAACAGAAAAAATATAATTTAGTGCAAATCTCAGATACTATTTAACAATATTAATTAAATCCATTTACTGTAGATACTAAAGCATTATTTCTAAAATTAACAAAATAAAAACAAAAGTTAGTTACTGAATAGGAGCTAGAAATTTTAGCATTTAAACAAAGTAATCTGTTTCAAAATAAAATAAAAAGGTCCTCATGTAAATTAAGGTAAGTTAGATGAAACCAGTTTGTTTTTATATAATAATATACTGCATTTAAACGGCTTAATTATAAAAAAGCTTTACACCATGGAGATTCAAAATGACCACTAAAAGAGCATCAAGTTAGATCGACGCCACGTTGCGATTCTAGCGAGTTGTATGTTATTCCCAGTTGTCACTTTCCACTGGCGATTTTGAAGGTGGGGACAACTGGGACAACAAATGGGCTAAAAATGTAGCCATTCTAGTACCCAAACAGTTTTGACAAGACTGAAACAATCTACACACCAATGTGGTAGCAACATCATATTTTAAGGGTCGTCGACACGATGAAGAAGATCATTGGCTGCTTATTTTTAGCCCACTACAGGGAACAAGTGTCCTCTCTTACCGAGACTCCGTATCTTGCGCAAGTAAAAAAAACCAGCCACTTCTACTTTCGTGACCGCTATGCCTTCGCAGCCCTACCGTAGTATTATTCTTTGGCCCTACTGTCCTTCGATTGGGGGCTCCATTTTTGAACCTAGGCGTATGTGTTATGATCACGAAATTTTTTGACGTGACAACGTCTTATAAATTGGTTTGCCGGGTGACACTTCAAGAAACTGCGTTACGCTCCCCGCTCACACTTCATGCGCTCTCATTCGTCTCATTCGTCTCAAAGTCGTTGTCACGTAAAACTTTCGCCCGTATACCGACTTTACAGGCAACCAATTTTTTTGGACACAATAAACCTATAAACACGTATTTTTGCAGGCAGCATGCAACAGAGAAAAAAAGTGTTTTCTTGTTTAGGGTTGATCTAAATGTCTTTATTTAGGGTTCATACGGCAAAGTTAAAAAAGGTTGTATAATGGCGCCCTTGAGAAAAGCCGCTTGTGACCTTGGTCCACCTCAATTTTTACCCCTCTTAAGGTCGCGCCCGGGCAATGACCCCATGTCCATGTCCTTGATAATTTCTAGCCCTCTCTGTCTCAAAGACCATAAATGTCAGTAGCCAACAAGGATCGAGTTTCATTTCAAGGATGTGAATGGAAAAGAGATACGTACAAATCTATAAATAGCATAATGAAGGCAGAATTCTGCATTGGGTAAATAGGTCATTGACTTATGTGTTTATGCCTACAGACTCTAAATAAAGAGTTGGTCAGTTATTTCCCACAATTCTCAAATTTCAATATGCTTTGTTTTATATTGTAATCAGTTGCTATTGTAATATGAATTTTTTGATTGAGTGGGGTCTGTAACCTGAGCTGTTAGTGTCTAAGACTCATTTTCTCCATTGCTTTGCGAAAAGGCGGGACAAAAGCTGACGTGAACCAAATGGGTTTGCGATTAGTAGGAGCTGTCGATTTAAAGCATCATCATAGTCAGCCTATATTTGTTTGCATTTTTATACACTTTGGTAAGACAAAGGTATGCCAAGGATTAGTGTTATTATTTTAAAAATAATATTGATAAAAATTTAATAAACAGGAATAGAAATACTCAGTAGCTTAAAAATATAGTAAGATAAATCTTTAATATTATATTAAAGCATCGTTCCGCACGGTCAGTACTTGGATGGGTGACCGCGGGTGGCATTTTCCAACTGAGCGCTACCGTGGCTCGGATGACACGTTAAATTGTAGGCCCCGGTTGTTTCAACCGTTTAGCCATGTCAGAGGCCTTCAGGCGGCCTAAAAACTCTGACACCAGGGCTAGCCACCCGGCCTATACGAACTTACTTTTTTAAATATTATATTTGGACTTATTTTCCAAATGTCTACTGGTATGAATATTTTTTGGGTAAACATATAAAACACCTACAAAGAGACCTTGTATTAATTTGCATCAGGTAAACAGGGTCACATCAAATATGAGGTCGTTTTGTTGCAATAATGTTGAGAACGCAATAAAAGTTTCTATTTATATCCTCTTGTTACTTTTTCATGATTCAATGGTCGCTTCAACAAATCTAGATATAGGCCGAATCACACAAGTTGGCGGATATGAAGTTAGCTGCAAGCTGTGCGAAACCCAATCAATGCACATCTTTATGTGAGCTTCAGTCAGGATTGGATATTGCGCAACTTGTAGCTTTGCATCCGCCGACTTGTATAATTCGGCCTGTATCAACTTTTATTGTGAGTGGTTCATATCAAGTGGTTAACAGTTAACAGGGATAATTTTATATCCCAAAATAGTAAAAAAAAATTAGGGATAGTTCTATGGGCATGAATTGACTTATGATAAATAATCTGTTTTATGCTCATTATTCATTTTAAGCCAAGTTTTAGTGTGAACACGTACACATACGCGCTGCAAGAGCCTCTGGCACTCTCGAAAACGTCAAACACTTCATTTGAATGAAAAACGAGCCGTGCGCTTACGATTAAATACAAAAATTAATGACTGGCACGGCAATGGTATCTATTATGAAGTATTGCGACTCGGCCGTCCTTGAAATTAATACCTACAGCCTCACGTGGCCACGCAGTACATAACACGCGCTAGGGCTGCCCGCCTGCCTGGTAGGTAAATCGCACGCTTTCTGATTACAAATCCACACATTCGTTCGTCACTAAGCGCGGCGTTGCGTCCCTGCGACTGTTGTGTATCGAACTCCGAAGCGCGTAGGCATAATTCGCGTTCCGACCGATTGTGTGAAGACGGAATACTGCATAGACTGTGGCTTCGACAGGTACGCGTTCATCCTGAAGCATCGATGCATCGCGTCACTTCTTTATTTGTCCCACAAATAAATATCAACATACTGAATGAAGGTATTGTTTGCAGATGATGCGGGGCGACTTCCTGGTGATAGAATACCTAGAATGGGACAACTGCTACACAGAAATAGTGCCAAAGGACCGACTCCGTGTGAAGACTCCCAAGACCCCCATTGATAAGAACACCTTCCACAAGTTCGAAATACCTGTGCCCGATGATCTCAAGGACTAGTGAGTACTTTCACAATATAGGCCGAATCATACTAGTCGGCGGATATGAAGTTAGTTACAAGCGGCGCGAAATCCAATTTGACGCACAGCTTTATGTGAGCTAACTTCACATCCGCCGACTTGTATGATTCGGTCTATAGATCAGTTTTGAAAAGTGACATAATAATGTATCATGATGTCTTACAAATGATTAATCTACCTACCTTCAAATATGCATATGGCCTGGATATATACCATTACAAATTTGTAATGCATAGGAACCTAGGAACCAGTGGAAAAATGTCAAGGGACATCAAACTATATCTTGGAAATTAGATTTTATTTATTTAAACATACAACAAGAATGCCGTGGTGGTCTAGTGGTTGTAACTCTGGCCTGTCATTCTTGAGGTCGTGGGTTCGATCCCGGTCCCGTACCAATGAGTTTCTTTGGAACTTATGTACGGATTTTCACACAACTGGCTTTTCGGTGAAGGAAAACATCGTGAGGCAACCTGCACACGTCCGTAGAAGAAATTCGATGGCGTGTGTGAATCAACCAACCCGCACTGGGCCAGCGTGGTGGATATGGCCCAATCGTCCTGCAGTGGACAATTAAAAAGGCTGGTACAGTACAGTACAACAAGGGAGGCATTTGATCTTTCAGCAGTGGTACAAAAAAATTGTTGGCCATGAAAAAAAAAACGCACGACTGTAGTCGCCCGTTTTTAGGGTTCCGTACCCAAAGGGAAAAACGGGACCCTATTACTAAGACTTCGATGTCCGTCTGTCTGTCTGTCTGTCGCCGCACATACGTCAATATTCTACATTTACGCGGCCAAAATTATTTGTTGACTTATATCACGTCTGCATGATATTAAATATCTCTTAGGAGTATTTGTTTTTATTTAGTTCAGTTTTTTTGTAAATTAAGGTAAAAAATCATAAATTAAGGTAAAAAAAAAAACATTATTTCACATAATTATTTATTTAATCCAAAGAAATACACACAAAATAAAACAAATTTTGTACAATATTATAAACAAATTAATACAACAAAAGAATTTTACACAAAAATAAAATATTATAACGTAATGGATTCATCTTGCTGCTCGCTATCCGAGTCTGGTTCGTCGGGATATTCTGGCATTAACATGTTTATTGTTTCCGGGCAAAATGTTCTGGGGATTGATCTCTTCTTGGGACACAGGCTGCTAATAAGTGGATCCGAACTCAGTAGTAATCCATGCTACACATATTATGTGCTTGAAGTATCTAAAACAACGAAAAGTTAAGATTACTTAACTAATAAAAAAATGGTTATATTTTCATATAAATCTTAATGATTAAAAAGGTCCCCCGTTTTGTCATCTGCACTCTTCCGCAGCTGGTTTTTGTATTTTCTTTAAGTCAAAGGATTGTAGTTTTAAATAAAAAAAGAATGATGATCGTATCTCATCGAGAAATACAACAAATTGACCTTTGAAGTTCAAAATTACTTCAAAATTTGTCTAAAACAACCCATGTGTTTGAAACCCTCAAATTATTCGAATTGAGCATTTTGGGTAAGTAAATAATAATAAAAATAAAGATCCATACCTGTGTTATTGGAATCCATCACTTTCACTTCAAAAACTGACACAGATTTTTTTTTATTAATGTTGTCACTTTTGTTGTGTTTGTAACTTTAAGCAGTAAAACGAGCGCACGGGTTGACGGTCAAGTACCGACTACCTGAAAGCGGTCGGGGTGTATCGCAGGTAGGTGGTGGGGCTCAGTTAGGATTCTTGGAACTGTCTTCTAGCTCTACATGTGCTATTTTATGTGTTTACCGTAAGTTTTTAAAATTCAATTTTGGCCGCGTAAATGTGGAATATTGACGTATGTGCGCCGGGCTGTATCTTATGAACCATGATAGCTAGGCAGCTGAAATTTTTACAGATGATCCATTTCTGTTGCCGCTATAACAACACATACTAAAAACAGAATAAAATAAATATTTAAGGAGGGCTCCCATACAACAAACGTGATTTTTAGGAGTTTTTTTGCTCGCTATTAATAACGGCTAGAGGAATTGGGGCTCCCATACGGTCTGGAACCCTTCGTGCGCGAGTCTGACTCGCACTTGGCCGATTAGTTTATCTGGATTTACCAAACGCCCAACTGTAGCGCTGTAGTCGTTGCGGTTAATTTTCCCCTAGCCTCAAACATTTTCGCATTTTGTGTATCAGCGATAGATTATGGGGTTTTGTTCAGCGAGTAGCACTCCAGAGTCGTGAAGCGTTTCCTAGTAATAAGAACGTGTGCACTGTTGCAGCCTGCACGATATGCACAGCGCCAAAGTGGAGAACGCCCACAAGGAGTTCCAGAAGGCGATCGGCGCCGCGCTCGTGTGGTACGTGCCGGAGCAGGCCGCGCTGGCCGTGGTCTCGCGCTGCGCCTCCACGCACAAGCGCGCGCAGATGCTGCAGGAGATGCACTTTAGGTAACTATATACACCGTGGAGTACACGAGGAGAGAACAGAAGGCGATCGGCGCCGCGCTCGTGTGGTACGTGCCGGAGCAGGCCGCGCTGGCCGTGGTCTCGCGCTGCGCCTCCACGCACAAGCGCGCGCAGATGCTGCAGGAGATGCACTTTAGGTAACTATATACACCGTGGAGTACACGAGGAGAGAACAGAAGGCGATCGGCGCCGCGCTCGTGTGGTACGTGCCGGAGCAGGCCGCGCTGGCCGTGGTCTCGCGCTGCGCCTCCACGCACAAGCGCGCGCAGATGCTGCAGGAGATGCACTTTAGGTAACTATATACACCGTGGAGTACACGAGGAGAGAACAGAAGGCGATCGGCGCCGCGCTCGTGTGGTACGTGCCGGAGCAGGCCGCGCTGGCCGTGGTCTCGCGCTGCGCCTCCACGCACAAGCGCGCGCAGATGCTGCAGGAGATGCACTTTAGGTAACTATATACACCGTGGAGTACACGAGGAGAGAACAGAAGGCGACCGGCGCCGCGCTTGTGTGTATACTGTATACGTCGCGACGTAGCTGCGCACAAGGAAATTTAACTCCTATTGCACACGTAATAGGCCGCTGTTGCCAAAGCCCGAACTTGCGGCCGAGCTGTAAGGTTTAAAAACTACAAGAAGTTATTTTATAAATGCAGGAAATTTCAGAAATATGTCCATATGTTCACCATAAACAACTTTTACTAGGGGCCATAAACTTCCAAATCGCGAATAAACATCATCTGTTACATACAGTTTTAACTTAAGAATTAATGAACTTTTTTTGTGAAACAGCAGATTTTTTTTTTGCGATTTCGGAGTTGGTCACATAGCGAAAGTTGTTCATAGTGTTGAGCTTTTATACCTTGGAAAGACTACACTTTGCAAAACGACACCTGTATAATCTAGAATGCGGCGTCCCTGCATATAAACTGTGCACTATAATCTTATTAGAAGTTGTATTGCAGGGTCCAGTTTACATTGACCCTCTGGCCATTTTATCAACTATACAAAAGCTATATATTTCACACTTTGCACATTCATATTGTAACGCGGTAGATGCGCTCGTTGTAGGTATTCAATATAAATACATGGCGCCCGATATATGGGTACAATGTATAATAACAGAAATGACTAGTTATTTATTAGATTAATTATAAAACCTGTAGGACAACACCAGCACAGACCAAAGATCCCTTTTGTAAAGCTTCAACTGGGGTCTTGTTTGCGCGGTCGATAGACTCACGACCGCTCGAACTGCGTGCTAACAGTAAGCTAGAAGCTACAGGGCTCGCGGCTAAAAGGCCCTCGCTGCAGTAGTAGTATTGAGCTTCTGACAATTTATCTTTTGAAACATCTTTCTGTCTTCATATCTTCGCGCATCTGGTAGAAACGCAGTCTAATAATAAAACCTCTAGGAAAACACCAGCACAAACCAAAGATCAGCTTTATATGATTAGTTTACTTGTTATGTAATTAGGCTTAAGATCAGAATCAGAATCAGAATCATTTATTGACGTATCGAGCTTAATACTATAATTAAAAATACAAAATCTGTATAATAATACATAGTACCGCCAACAATAGGTCTCGTCATTCAACTAACAAAATACAAAATTGAAACGAGTATACATATTTAAAACAACTTTTACAAAAAACAAAAAGCTTTGGTAAATAAAGAAATTGAATTTGATCTCATTTGTAAAGCTTAAGTGGGTTCTTCTTTGCGAAGCTTAAGTGGGTTTTTCTTTTTTCTTCTTGCGAATTCTTTCTTCACGATCGCTCAAACGACGTACTAACTGTAAAGTGGAAACTACCGGGCTCGTGGCTAAAAGGCCCTAGCTACAGTAGTCGTATTGAGCTTCTGACAATTTATCTTAAAAAATATTTCTGCTTAAACTACGTATTTAATTTTTCATATAATTTTAAACTTCCTATGCACCAAGTTACGATGGTTTGTATTGTTTATTCTAATAGATTTTTTCTCAAAAACTGGAATGTGCTTGTTATCGAAATAAAGAATCGAAAAAAAAATAGAAATTACATAATGCACAGAATCCCATACATATTGAGCGCATGTTCTTGGTAAATAAATTGATTTATTGATTGATTAACCACATAGTGATTACTATTATGTTCATTTTATATAAGTGTGTGTTATTAGGCAATGATTCTACTGACGTATTTAGTAAAATGTGCATTTTATCTTTCCAGAAACTTAACTCAAAAGCTACAGTTACTCAAAAAGACTGAAGAGGCAGCAAGACAATTGGAATCCACCAAAATACATAATCAGGGAGGGTAAGAACATTTTTGTTCCTCTTATTATTATTTTTATTGAATATGTTGAAAAGAATAAAAAATAATGTCTCAGCAAAATGGCGTCCAACATAAGTGACACTTGAACTACTGATCGAAAGTCATATTGGCGTCTCAGCAATTTAATTGAATATGGCTTATCCCGCCCCGGTAGTCCGGTGGTTAGAGCTCGAGGCCAGTATATGATAACGTATGATTAAAAATATATAATTTTAACAAATCGAACGCTTAGGCCGATCGTGCCTCTCTATCACTCGTTCTGCGCTCTTGCTTGCACGCGCAGCTCAGGCGGAACGTGACAATGAGTCATGATTTTTCGTGCAGCAGGTGTACATCGATTTATAAGACGTTATCACGTCATAATGTATTGATTATACGATTGAGAGCTTACGACACCCTACTAATTAATTCCCTTATTATCTCGTAATATGTAATTTTTGGAAATGTTCCGGTACTGAATCCAACCGACGATTTGTTTATATTAGCCATGATAGGGTTGGAATTAAAAATTAACTAATCTATAGTCGTGGTAATTTGGTTGTTATGTTAATAGTTATACGGACGAGTTCAGCGTACGCGAGGATTTAATGGGTCTGGCGATCGGCACACACGGCGCTAACATCCAGCAGGCGCGCCGCGTGCAAGGCGTCACCAACATCGAGCTCGAGGAGATCTCCTGCACCTTCAAGATATGCGGCGAGGTAATGTGGACCCCATGTCTATAACACACGGCGCTAACATCCAGCAGGCGCGCCGCGTGCAAGGCGTCACCAACATCGAGCTCGAGGAGATCTCCTGCACCTTCAAGATATGCGGCGAGGTAATGTGGACCCCATGTCTATAACACACGGCGCTAACATCCAGCAGGCGCGCCGCGTGCAAGGCGTCACCAACATCGAGCTCGAGGAGATCTCCTGCACCTTCAAGATATGCGGCGAGGTAATGTGGACCCCATGTCTATAACACACGGCGCTAACATCCAGCAGGCGCGCCGCGTGCAAGGCGTCACCAACATCGAGCTCGAGGAGATCTCCTGCACCTTCAAGATATGCGGCGAGGTAATGTGGACCCCATGTCTATAACACACGGCGCTAACATCCAGCAGGCGCGCCGCGTGCAAGGCGTCACCAACATCGAGCTCGAGGAGATCTCCTGCACCTTCAAGATATGCGGCGAGGTAATGTGGACCCCATGTCTATAACACACGGCGCTAACATCCAGCAGGCGCGCCGCGTGCAAGGCGTCACCAACATCGAGCTCGAGGAGATCTCCTGCACCTTCAAGATATGCGGCGAGGTAATGTGGACCCCATGTCTATAACACACGGCGCTAACATCCAGCAGGCGCGCCGCGTGCAAGGCGTCACCAACATCGAGCTCGAGGAGATCTCCTGCACCTTCAAGATATGCGGCGAGGTAATGTGGACCCCATGTCTATAATCGCACGGCTTGTTGCGAGTTTGGCGTGCGATCATGGATATCACTCGCACGTCGTAACATCCAGCAACGGCCGTATTGTGTACGCGTTCTGACATTCGGCCAAAGAATATATAACAATACTACATATAGAACGCTCACTTGTTACCCCCTACCCGGTTTGTCTTCGTCACATCCACCCCGCGTTTCACGTACTCTGTGAGTGGGCTGCAATGTCCGGTAGATTTTTTAATAAAAAATACGTAGACTGTGACAATAGAGAAGACTTGTGCTGTGTATGGTTGAATATCAAAGATATGTAACAAAACAAGAAATTTTAATGTTTACATGTACATAAAAGGAACTTATTTTACATTATTTGGTACATTTGACATCTTGACATTTTCATTAAAATGAAGTAGATCAGTTATTTTTTGCTTCCAAATGAAGTAATTATTATATTCTTAAGCACTAGATTAATAGTCATTTTTGCAAATTGTATACGCAACTGTCTCACTCAAGCGGCATGTCGTGACGTCGTGGTGATCGCTGACACCCATAGACATTTCGCACACAAATGCACGTGTAGTGAGTGCGACTCGTCCGGGTACACAAGAATATGTATCCGTCCTGTCCTAATATAAATCATTCCCAATGCTTGTTCAGAAATAAGATTAATAAATAGAAGGCAATGCATTGTTTCAGTCGACGGAAGCGGTCCGAGCGGCGCGCTCTCTCCTGGAATACGCGGAGGAGAGCATCAAGGTCCCGCGCGACCTGGTCGGCAAGGTCATCGGCAAGAACGGGAAGGTCATCCAGTGGATCGTCGACAAGAGCGGGGTCGTGCGCGTGAGTCCCACACTGCCCGCACACACACATACACGGTCACTTGGAAAGCCACGGCCACACATTGCCCATGTTGGCTATAAATTACACTCTCAGTTGTACCAGCCTTTTTTAATATTCCACTTAAGACGTAAGCCCACCTTCGAAGAGTGATTGGGCCATGTTCACTACTGGCCCAGTGCAGGTTGGTAGATTCACATACGCCATCGAATTTATTTTACGGACGTATGCAAGTTTCCTTCTATAGACGTATGAAGGTTGCCTCACGATGTTTTCCTTCACCAAATTTCCAGTGGTGTTAAATTCCGTACATAAATTCCAAGGAATTCATTGGTACAGGACCGGGATTTGAACCCCACGACCTTTCACTTGACATGTGTCATTACCACTAAACCACTACAGCTTGAGTAATCGACACATTGATGTATTGTAACTGAGACTATTAATTTGCAGCCAACATAGCCAATGTCTGGCCCCCGGCATAAAACACCAACGATTTCGCATGACTATATAGCTAAAGGAGCGTCTTCACCGGAAGCATTCAATTGTAATGTTAAATCCTAGATTTGACTTGAGCATTAAATTGTTATTATTATTCAGTGTAGGAGCGATAGGTCCTGCATGGGGTCTTTTGTGCATTTCCCCTTCCAGCATTTACCTGAGCCAGCCAAGCTTTTTAAAATAAAGAAGTGTGGCTCATGCTGATGCCATAGCTGCTCCAGTGGCTTGGATGGTGTATGAGAAAGCTATGTGGATATTGATGATAAAGCAGAACTGTCATGCAACCCGCAAGCGATTCTAGTTCCATCTGTGGCATTACAAGGCTACAACATTATGCTATATTGCCTCCCTGACTGATGAGCACTCGCCTATAATGTAACAATTTATGTTTGACTTCAAATCATGTTACAAATCAGGCCTTCAGGCGGCCTAAAAACTTTGACACCAGGGCTAGCCACCCAGCCTATTCGAACTTACTTTATGTTACAAATGTAAGTCTTTGTTCTCCTCCCTCAAGGATGTAATATTAGAGTCTAAGACGTTAAATGAAGGCAAATGCTCCCGTTGAGGGAGCACCTAAACATCATAGACAACAGCGTTTGTTCTACAATATAAATGATTTATTAAATAAAATAAAAATATATTGTCAAGTTGTTATTGCATTTTCGTGACATTTGTAACACCCGGCACCTAACTCCGCGATTCGTTTGCAATGTGCGTAGAGTTGAAAACATTCAAGCAGAACATTGAATCAATATTAATTTTTGTATGAAAATAACACAAATTATCAAAATTCGTAGAACACATGTTGTTTATGATATTGAGTGTGTAATCCTGCGAAATTGTTAGTGTTTTACAAGTGACCCTGTATACACACTAACACACTCACATGAAGTTGATGTTTACATCATATGCACTTACATAATAATACATTCATCATCACAATTACAAAACTTGTACTTTAAAAAATGCTGAATCTCTTGTGTACATTTTCATAATTTTTTTTAGAAATAAATCTTATCTATTCTTCTACCAAAAATGTTTGAATCTAACACATGTTAAATATAATCTAACAGATTCACAAGGCCTCGAATATTTTTACCATATACGCTTTGCTCACTGTCGCAATCAAAAGTATTAATAATTTTATGTGCGCTGTGATTTACTAAAAAATATAATTATACCACTAAATAAAACAACTCTTGCGTATAGATTGCGTTGTTAAAACTTCGCCCTATGTTTTACAATTAGAATTTTAACAGCTGTTTTCTTTTGTCAAATTCTGGGTTGGGTTGTTAGTTATGGTGATGGTGAAAGGTAATTCACACCTTTCGGCCTAGTACACCAGTTCTGGATAACCCTGTATGCATTATCTCCCGTTGTCGAGACAGACTCGATATGTAAGCATCTTGTGACGGAATGAGAAGTTCGTGTGCGAGTGGCGTAGCTTGCCTTTGATGGACCCTGTATTAAAATATTTGGTGATATTTTTGTAATTAGTTAACGTAGTTATATCTTCGAGCAGATATCTATAGTCACAATCGTGAAGAAAAAGTGTCCGAGCCAAAACCTTGCCCAAGCTACGTAGTGGGCAGATTTTTTAGTTAGTTGTAAGGTGGCAAGCCGACTACAACGCCGCGCCAAAGTGCTCGATTACAAGCACTAATTTAATTAGGTGACATAACATTGAGATTCGAGAAAATGAGTCAATGTGAATTATTTTATGGAAATATCTAAGTTGGTATGTATGACGGCGCTCGGACATTTTTCTGTGGCTCTGTAAATATTTTCTCAAAAAGTAACATCCAAGCTTATTATGGTACCCCGATTATTTATTGATACAAAAGATGATTTGCCTTTATTGTGTTTGTTAAAGAATTTGCGAGTCTTGTGTGGAGAAATGTGTCAGTGAGATCATAGCGAGGCATTAGTGCCTGTAGGGCGGCCAGAGGGGGTTTGATGGCATGATTGGGGCCTGGTTACCCAGAGGGCCCCAAAATTGATACGACAGATAAATAAATATTAGGGGACATCTTACACACGGTCTCTGACCCCAAACTAAGCATGGCTTGTGATATGGCTGCCAGAGACTGATATACTACATATACACATTTTTAAATACATACTTTTTATAGATAGTACGTAAATAACACCCAGTCACCTGTGTTCATCACACAAACGTTTGCCCTGGTGGGGATCGAACCCACGCCTCTTTGACCCAGAAGTCAGGGTCACTAACCACTGAGCCACCGAGACAGAGAGAGATACTGTGGTAGCTACTCCGCTGTCGTATGCTGTGAAAGAAGTTGTGTGAGGTTTGTATAAAGTGAGTGGACGCGAATTAGAGAATGAATGGTCATATATCAAGCAGGATTTACATTATTGTCTGAGGTGTCGTGTTGTAACGCATTAGAACGGTATCGGTTTCATACATTCAGTATGGTGAGATTAATGTGTTGTGATGGCATCTTATGCAATCATACTAAATGTATGAAACCAATACGGTTTTGATGCGTGAGGCTTGCTACACACGTTCGGGTCGGCACATTCGGTTCTGCAGAATTTGTCTAATGACAAAGCTTACCCGAACCAGCTACTACACTTGTTCAGCTTTTTTTTCTATCCGTCCTCCACCTATTGTACCCCTTTTTTTTAAAAGTATTATTACTTCTTAAATAATATGTATGTTCTTTTTATTTATTATTGAAATACACAGTTAATACAACAAAGCAATTAAGTGCCGTTAAACTACAGTAAGTTTGTCACGGAGCTAATTTTGTTTCTAAATAGTTTAAATCACAAACTTCAACTTAACAATCTTATTAAACCGTTTTGTGCTCTGCCTAGTGAAAGCCATTTTATTTATCGCGAATAAGTCCGCGACAATCAACTTCGGTGGTTGGTTTACCACCAATTCGGCTCGTTCGAGATTTTCCGAACCGAATTATCCATCTACACATATTCGGCTTTGCCGGCCGGCAGCGCCGATCGTGTCGAACCTCAATGTGTGTAGCGCCCTCACTACACAATACGTCAGACAAATTTAGATTAGGTTAGGTATAGCGCGGCCAGTGAGACATGCCACTCGGCCGTTGTGCCTGCGCTGCGTTAGCGCTCCGTCGTCCTACATTCTAATCTGAACGACATGCCACACGATGCGTTGAAATGACGGACAGTGACGCGGCGCCCGTGTGCCATTCATTCAGGTGAAAAGGCATGATGACTGGCTAAAAAAATAAATTATTATAATTAGTCCGTGTGCGACGTAGTCTGTACATTTGTAGTGCACTCGTGACGTCACGCGGAACTTTAACGGGCTATATCCTCATCAATTTTTGTTTCATTGACAAAAGAATAAATACATGTCTAATGTTCTTTTGAAATCTATCTGACGGACTAATTATATACCGCCTTATCACAAAATTTTTAAACACCCTTTAAACACTGTTTAACCGTGTACTGTTAAACATTGTCTAAAGCGTGCATAAAACTTTTGTGGTAAGACGGATATTTTTTAGTCATCATGCGTTACGAGGACGTAGCGCAGCGCAGGCACCTTGTGCCGCGTGGCATGTCCCGCGCCAGCGCGGGTGTTCCGGGGCGCCCCTATTGCGCGCGTGTCGTGGCAGTGGGCACGGCTGAGGACAGATGTCGGTGTCGCAGGTGAAGGTGGAGGGCGACAACGAGCCGGCGCCGAGCGCGCCGCGCGAGGAGGGCATGGTGCCCTTCGTCTTCGTCGGCACGAGGGAGAACATCGCTAATGCTAAGGTAACTACCATATTTTTTTCTATTATTATTGCGAGGCACATTTTTTTTACACTTTCGTCGAAAGTCGACGACTACATGTTTCTTGAGCTGCGGGTTGACATGAGAGCGTGCGCTTCGTGAACCGCTATATGCGGCTGAAGTTGAGCAGCTCGACTTGGGCAGTGGAAAATGTTCAACATGAGCAGACTAGCATTGACATGTAAGTTGAGTTGAGTCAGGGCGCGCTCGTAAGGTGGTACATACTGTATGCATTATGTTTAACGTGTGTTGTGCAGGTGCTGGTGGAGTACCACGTGGCGCACCTGAAGGAGGTAGAGCAGCTGCGCGCCGAGAAGCAGGAGATCGACCAGCAGCTGCGGGTGGTGATGGGCGGCGCGCCCTCCTACCCGCCGCCGCCCGCGCGCGCGCGCCGCGCCCGCCCGCTGCCCGCGCGGTACCCCCCCGGTGAGTGCCGCCTGTACCTACCCGCTAGTTTTTTCTCCAGAGTTGTTATATGAGAATCTTATGGCGCCATCTTATGGCGGTGTACTCACTATAAACCCTGGGCAAAGAATATATAATAATACTACGTATAGAACGGCCACTCGTTACCCCCCACCCGTTTGAGTCTTCCTCACTTCCACCCCGCGCTACGTACCGCATCGTGTACTCTGCGCGCGGGCTGCACTGGCCGGTGGATTTTCTAATAAAAACTACCTAGACTGTGACAATAGGGAACACTTGTACTGTGTATGGTTGAATATCAATGATACGTAACAAAACAAGAAATTTTAATGTTTCCCTAAGGATAAATAATAGGAACTTATTTTACATTATTTGGTAACTTCCTCTTGATATTATCTAACAAAAGAAGTAGATAGGTTACTTTTTGTTAAAATGCTTCCAAATTAAGTAATTGTTATACTTTTTTAAGCACTAGATTAATATTCATTTTTGCAAATTAAGTACGCAACTGTCTCACTCACGCGGCATGTCGTCACGTTGTGGTGATCGCTGACAGCCATAGACGTTCCGCACACAAATGCGCGTGTAGCGACCGTGCGTAAGTGTGTTGTCTGTGAGTAAGTACTGTGTAGGTGTGCGTAAGACAGCAGATTTTGTATGAAAAATCGCGGAGTGTCCGGGCTGTGCCCTGGGGTATCCTCTGCTCATCTCAATGGGTATTGCGGGTACGCTTGCGTACAATATGCTATTTGATTAGTTTTTGGAAATCATTTTAAATTATTCGTTAGTACACAATAAGCACACTACATTTATATTTCCGATAGATCTACTCTATTAACAACGAAAATCAGTGTTAAAGAATAGATATTCAAGATCCCGCCAAAAACGACATTCTGTAATGGCGCTGGTCTTTGACGTCACACACTAGTAAATAACGTTAGTTAATACTAGTAAATACGCTAGTTCACATCTAAAAACAGACAAAAAATACTTGAAAAGTAACTTACAGATCCAATAATATTACTCCGAAATCACAATACACAAATTACACAAACAACAGTTAATCGAGAAATTCTTGTTTACTCCACCATGTGACGTCACCAGAGTTGCCGCCCATCTTTCAGCGTTTTCGTCAAAGTTAAAATAAAAAAAAAATCGTATTTTATTTCGTGTGATTTGCGTAAAATTAAACATATTTTAGTTTAAATAAAGTGAAATATGTCTTTCTGGCTATTATCTGTGAGGATTGTCACAATCAATAGTATGTTTTCAATGTTGACATTTTCAACACATCGGTCAACAAAATAAAAAAATACTTTTTTTGATAATCTTAAGTTAGTATAATATGTATTCAAAATTTTTTTAGATTCTTTATTGTTGTAATTATTTGTTTCTCATATTCATTACTTTATATTTTTTTTTCTTACTCGCCAAACTTCTAGCGCTCCATTTATATGCATGCTGTGTTTGCACCTAGAAGGTTGGACAGCCTAACATGTTCTATTGTTTTGTATCACTTAATAATTTTGACTGTATCAACCAGTTCGCAAACCATTAATAAAATAAAAAAATGTTGTTAAATAGCCTGTAGCGCGAGTGCAAACGTGCTTAGATCGTCAATGCGAGTGTTTTGTTTGAGCTATGTGTGAAAGTGTGTAATGTGTGTTCCAGGCGGCGGGCGGCGCGCGACGCCGGAGACGGGTGAGGAGCGCGGGCCGGGCGCGGGGGGTGCGGGCGGCGGCGGGCGGGGCGAGGCGCGCGGGCGGGGTGCGCGCGCGCGGCCACAGCGGTCGGCGGAGCGCGCGCCGCGGCCGCTCGAGAACGGGCGCGCGCCGCCCCGACACCCCCGACCTAACGAGCACGCCGCGCGCGCCACGGTACATATAATAATACTACGTATAGAACGGCCACCCGTTAGAGTCTTCCTCACTTCCACCCCGCGTCCACGTACCGATCGTGTACTCTGCGTGCGGGCTGCACGGGCCGGTGGATTTTCTAATAAAAATTACCTAGACTGTGACAATAGGGAAGATTTGTACTGTGTATGGTTGAATACCAATGATACATAACAAATAAAAAAAAATTAATTAAAATTTTAAGGATAAAATATAATAGAAACTTATTTTACATTATTTTATAACTTTTTTTTGACATTTTCTTTCAAATGAAGTAGATCGGTTACTTTTTGTTAAAATGCTTCCAAATTAAGTAATTGTTACATTTTTTTAAGCACTAGATTTATATTAATTTTTTCAAATTGAGTACGCAACTGTCTCACTCACGCGGCATGTCGTCACGTTGTGGTGATCGCTGACAGCCATAGACGTTCCGCACACAAATGCACGTGTAGCGATCATGCGTATGTGTGTTGTCTGTAAGTACTGTGTAGTGTGCATAAGACAGCAGATTTTGTAAGAAAAATCGCGAAGTGTCCGAGCCGTATCTTTAGGGTCATTTTCGTTGGTCGTTAAAGCTCACATGCGGGGGACGGGAGATTTCTGTTTAAGCATGCCATAGGGCCAGCATGCGACAGCCGTTTTCATTAGTCAATAGGGCCTGCTTGCGTATTATGGCATATTCTTCACCGCGCATATGTTTTGAAAGAGTGATACTGAGCAGACGTATCGAGTCCCCGCGCCACGCTTACTTTACATCAACTGATGAATTTCATTGGTTGTCACGCCGCGTGCGGGAATACCCGCATGCCGTAAATCGACCAAGATATAAATAACCTACTCTCATTAGTCAATAGCCCGTAATTCGGGGACTCCCCGCCTGCTGTATAGCGGCTGAATTAACGACCAATCACAATGAGCCTTTACCTTTAGGCTATAAGGCTCAGTGGCATGGGCGCTCGCCCATGCCCCGGTAAGCTGTAGAGGCCTCAGTGGCCAACAGCTATAACTCATTACAAAAAAACGGTACCATACCACATAACAAATGAAATGAAATATCTTTATTCGACACAAGTACAAATAAATAAAAAACTTATAAAACAGTGAAAAAACAAAAGTGTCGAAAGGGACTTACCTCAGCTATAAAATGCTGAGTGCTGGGAGGACCCAACACTCAACGCTGGTATTCTGGTGAGCCCCTTTATTCAAGGATAGGCGTAACTATAGATCATATTAATATATAGACAAAAAACAACGAAACCGTGACAAAGCGCTTAGATATCGAAAAACATCCACAGAAAATGCACAACAGCAAAAAACAAAAAAGTAACAATAATATTTAAAATTATTATAAATAAACTACACATTTTTGTGACTTATTAATAAATATACATAAACATACTTAAACTTAATAAAAACCGTATATCATACAAGAAAATCAAAATATGTTGCTCGCAACGAAAAAGAAAAAGAAAAAACATAAATAAAAATCACTAATTTAAAAAATAATAATTATAAAGTAACAATAGCACGGCGCGCGGTCGGGGGGTACCATACAACGTTATAGTAATATTATTGAACGGCGAGCTGTCGAGGGGTACCATACCACATCATAATAATATAGCATGGCGCACGGCGGGAAGGCTTGCCATATCGTAAAAAGAAATATTTCTCTATACTTTTCGTCAAAACGCAACTATCTTTTTATAAATAATTTCTGATTCTTTCATACGTACAAATCGTAAAAAGATATCTTAGAATATGTCCGTCGTCTAGAGAAACATCTATTTATCCAAATCTTGTAGATTAGGAAGTATTGTGTTATATGAAGTGTTTGTACCGCAGAGCGGGCGGCGGCGGGACGAGCGGCGGCGCGCGACCGACGACGAGAGCTCCGTGCTCGACAGCCAGGACGTCTCCAGCGCGGACCGCGGTGAGTGACACACACACACATGACACACTACATACATACACACTACATACAGATACAAACATACACACAGCACCAAGGCTTTTGGAACTACATAGTAGCAAAATAATATGTGACCATTTAAGTATTTGGCTCTTCCACCAAAGATGCAGTGCAAGATCATCAGAAAATATATACAAAAAAAAAAACAAATTAAATATAATAAAGAGCAGGAAGAAGCCGTGGTGGTCTAGGTTGTAACGCAGGCCTGTCATTCTTGAGGTCGTGAGTTCGATCCCGGTCCCGTACCAATGAGTTTCTTTGGAACTTATGTACGGAATTTCACACCACCGGCTTTTCGGTAAAGGAAAACATCGTGAGGTAACCTGCATACGTCCGTAGAAGAAATTCGATGGCGTGTGTGAATCCACCAACCCGCACTGGGCCAGCGTGGTGGATATGGCCCAATCACCCTTCGTGGCTAGGCATACGTCCTTCAGTGGACTATTAAAAAAAAGGCTGGTATATTAGAGCAGGAGGTATCAAAAATCTACATACCTCATTTTAAACTGTAAAAATAGGTTTTTCTCTATTGAAAACTTGAAGATTAATCTCAAGCCTTGCCAAGCAAACGCCTCAAACTTCTCACTGCGTGAATTCCAAGATCTACATAACTTGAATATGGCAATGGTACGCGGCTATTCAGTGGCCACATTATGAACACCGCGAGAAGTGCTTGACCATCATATTTAAGGTTAAAAAACAGTTTTTCTCGATTTCCGGCAAAACTAAATGTCCTATCGAAAAAAGTTAAATGGCAAAGTTGTAGGTAATAAAAAGATGTAAAACTTTAGTATTTACACTTTTTTCACATAACCTCAAAATTTATGTGAAAAATTCAAAAAAAAAAAGTTTTTTGATTTTTTATTTTTATCTTTTACATTTTTTTAACGAAATTTAGTGAAAACTTACCTTTTTATGTCCCAAATATGCTGTAATTTATTTTATTAAAAATATTTATTTTTTCACCTTATTTTGAATTAATATCGAAAAAGCACCCTAATTTTCAATCGAAAATTCACCCGTCAAAATATCAGCTTTTTTCAAAAAGTTAGTATGTTTTCTGTTCGTTGAAATCTCTACTTTCCGATGGTGAAAAAAAAAAATATGTTACTATAGTAAATCTTCTCAGAAATTGCAAGTATCTATTACTCTATTCGTGTTTACCTCTATTATAGTCTATTTACTAAACTCAAACCTATATTAAACATACAAAAAATGTGCAATAGTAATATGCCGATCAGTAGCTTCTCCATGCGATAGCTATTCTTCCCTACTGAAAAGCCGCGTACCTACCGTATTTAGTATTATTAGTAGACTTAGAAATTACAGTTCTGTACTATAAAATCTTAGTCAAACTTGGTGAAATGACATCGGGATGCTTGCCCACAATCTTAGTCCAAAACTCCTTGAATATGCATGGTGACTAAAAAAATATCATTAGTATAACAATTAAAATAATAATAATTGACAGATGATTATTATAAAATATTAGACACGTATTATTTCTTTTGTCAATTAAACAAAAATCGATGAAGATATAGCCCGTTAAAGTTCCGCGTGAATTCATGAGTCACATAAAATAAAAATGTATAAACTTTTGTCAGAGAAGTGACGTCACGACCCCCACCCCCGAACTTTGACAAGGTTTATCTTTGTCATTTATTGTTTGATTGACAAAAGAAAAAATACGTGTCTAACATTTTTTTTTAATTTATCTCACGAACTAATTATAATAATTTGTTTTTTACCCAGTCCTTATGCTTATTGACGAGAAATGTTTTTATACTTAAATCTTCTCCGATTCAATGGCGCACATGCTTGCCATAAATATTGTATGGTACAGTACGGTATTAGCTAGATCATTTCTGTACATCAGAGGTAGATGATGTGGGTCATAGAGTGAAGAAAATACATTTTACTTACTTTTATCATGTATTTACCAAATTTTCGAAATTGCGTTAATCTCTTTATTTCACCAAGTTTCTTTAGAATGTAGTACAGATTTGGTTTTATGAATTGTATATATTTATCTAGAAGTGACAAGTTCCTAGTTGAAATAGGTTATGGTTTTTTTAATCAGGCAAAAGTGCCTTTATTAACTACAACAAAACTACACTACTATTACACAAAAAGCATTGGATATGGTTATTGCAATATTGCCTATTGCAATAACCATGACCTATTTCAACATGTATTGTTTAGTTGCATGTGTTGAAGAATATTTTTTTTTTATTGAGTTCCTGTTACTTCTCGATAATATTGTCTTAAATTTTATATTTTACAATTTAGTATTCCAGCATTAAAATTTAAAAAAAATTGGAAAATATTCTTGAAAAATTGTAAAATATGAAATATTATGTTTGCCCATAAATATGCTCGTTTCTTGAAATCTGAAAATATTACTGAATGTGCTAGTTAAAATGTAGTTAGTACCGTTTTGTTCTATCTATAATTCTATTCCTTGTTTATACAGCGTATATATGCATCACAATGTTATATTTAGTTTGTCGTGTATTGCACCCGTTTTTACATTTTAATTAGTACATAATGTAGAGGGACGAATGGGGTATAATGTTATATATTTAGTACCGCGGGGGAATAGTCGTTTGCTATCGGCCGCCTGCGCGGTTTATTTTAACTTTTTTTTTCGGTGGTGGATCTCATAACTCAAGTATTTGTAAATTTTATTACACATCATTATTATGGATTGAATCGCGGGACAATAATGTAATTTCTGCACTCGTTTAGTCGTCAGATGAGCTTGCTCGTTTTGCTAGTGTTTTGTGAATGTTTTCAGAGGTTTACAAAGGTCTTGTAGAGTCTAAATTGTTACTCTAGAAAATGTTACACACTTTGGGAAAAATGTCTGTGATGATTCTTTGTTTCATCTCAACGGAACAGTCAGTTTCTTTCGCGTCAGATATTTTTTATTTTTACAACTATTGCGTTTCGAGCTAATGGAATACTTTTATATCATTAACTAGTGACCCGCCCCGGCTTCGCACAGGTGTATTATACATATAAACCTTCCTCTTGAGTCACTCTATCTATTAAAATAAATAAATAAAAAAACCGCATCTACATCAGTTGCGTAGATTTAAAGATATAAGCATACATAGGGACAGACAGCGGGAAGCGACTTTGTTTTATACTATATAGTGATCTATTGTATAATCGGTTTGTTTCAATTCCAACACACCGTTGCTTTTTGAATTCAACCAATATTTATTTCGATGCCAAATAATCGAATACCTAATGAAAATAAGAATAATCCGTGTGCTCATAGTTTCTGAAATCCAAATTAATGTGACTCGCTTCTGTGGACGCTCTTATAAATCTATTACCCACGCGCAGGATGGTGGGCTTAGTGTTGATATCGTCGATGATGTCAGTCCTTATCGGTCCAGCTGTCGCGTATTAAAATACGGATATTAACATTCAAAATATCAGTTAACAGTGGTGCTGCTACCAAACTGGTTGTGAGAACCCGTGTCTCAGTGCGTAGATCCATAGATTATGTTTGTTGTTCATGAGACGAATCCGAGTCATTACATAACCTTAACGCGGCTGGTACACTCTCGCCTAGACACCCCGACGACGAGTGCTTAGATGCTACTCTCGAATCTCTTATATTAATTATTATTTTATACAAGCCCCTGAACCCAAACTTGTTGGGGAAAACATGTTTGGGGTCAAGGGCTGATTATTAATATTATAAGTAATATTCCTTCTCTGAATTACATCATTATTTTTTAAACTTACTTCTTTATTTCTTTCGGGTCTATGGTGTTTGTCGGTTTTTGCATCGAGTCATGCGTTCTCGCACGAACATAAGTACCGAGCCTTACACCCTCGGTTATGGTCCGAGTTCACTATTGAGTTTTAATTATGTATCTGTTTCTATTGTGGTGAATAGTAACAATCCCCCATATTGTCATCATGGGTTTTATTTATACGGCAAACGCTTTAAACCTATAACAATAAGTCACAGTACAAAGGTGTAGAAATTCTTACATCCGTTACGTTGGAGTGTGCAGTACGATTGGTAGTACAGTGCTTCTCGAGTGAGACTCGACGAGTGTGTACAGCCGGCATTAGGAAGAGACATCGGGTCTCTGCGCGCAAATAGTTTAGAGCAGTGTTTTTCAATGTCAAAGGGTCAAATTCAAACTATTTTAATGACTTCAAAGCTACGTTTATGATTTTTTTTCATTTCAAAACTATATTGTAGTTCTATCTAGACACATTTGTCTTTTGATCGAGATCTCTTTAGTAAAGCTTTATGATTCTCCGGGGGGGTCATAATCAACAGTTTGAGAACACTAGTGTAGAGCGAGAGAATAGCAAACGAGCGTTCCCCCGCGAGTGACGGCGGCGCGGGCGCGCGGGGCGGGGTAGTGTGGGGCGGTGTAGGTGCAGTTGGCATGTGTGTGTAGAGTCGGCGTCGTCGGAGGAGCGTGGCCACGCCGGGGACGCCGCGCCGCGCCGTCGCCGCCGGAGGAGGCAAGGTACTACACGCCTCCTCCACACTCGATAACCACTCCTCACCCACGCGCGTGTCTCGTCACTAACCACACTCGTCACCCGCGCGCGCGCATCTCGACACTCACTATAACATACCACTACTCACATACGTGCCCCGTCTAATCACCCGTCGCACTTCCACTGCTCCAATGAGCACAAACATTAGCCTGCTTAATCTCATAATTATGGAAGCGCTAATTACTTTAATCAATTAAACGAACGCGTGCTTCATATTCGAACCAATCATATTATATTATTTCTTGACATTTTGTTACATAATCAGATATTAAGTGAGTTGTAATTCATTTTGCCGTGTTATAAGCTCTATGACTGACTCCGTAATCTCGCTAATCTGGAATCTACCCTTTACATTATATTTCAGTCAAAGTGCTTCCTACATGTTGCATGTGGTGCAGATTTCGAACAGAATTATTTAGAAAGTTGATGGGCCTAGTCCTCTAATCAAATTAGTTTCAATTATTTTTCTACACCGAACTACTTTAGTCCAAAGTCAAAATTCAATCACATTTTTAGTTAACTTAGCCATCGATTCATTCACATTATTCCCTACTCATATTTTAATGCTTCTTTGAGAAAATAAAAGAAACACATTACAACACTAACATGTGCATTTCATCAGGTTATTTCAGTATCAGTTATTATAACTATGTAATACTCAGTTGCATGTTTCTTATTTCGTAAAATTATTTGCTTTTATATTCCATTTGTATATTTGTCTAATGAGTGCTTTTCGCGCTGAGGCGGCATGTGGCAGGGGCATTGTGTTCGCCCAATCACAGCCCAATGTTTAAATTATGACTTGTGTTTAGCTGCTGCTTAAGCCTCCTAAGTATGTTGCATGCTTTATGCATCCAATTTTACGAAATTCTAAATTTCTAGTATATTTATTTATCTATCAATCTTTTCAGTAGTGTACGAGAGATGCATGCTAGCTATATCGCTTCACATGATGTAAAATTTTCAGATTGTCTCCCCTTCAGGGGCTCCATTAACGCACATTCACTCTAATTTAATTGTATATTCTATATTTTTATAGCATATGCAAGAGTATACGCTATAAATGTTTATAATGTCTTTATTATTAGTGCCTAGTGAAATGGCGAGATGGTAAAACTTAGATCCGTTGAGTGATGGCTTGGTTTTACTGTATTGTGAAGTCAAACTAGGTTACTTTTGACCTCGCTAAGAAATTACGGTATGGGACCAGTATCGCCGTTTTACTTGGTACAAGTGATTAAAATTAATTTTGTATGCTTTAGTTGACAGATCTTTGTACTAAAAATAAAACAAGTGTTAGATAAAGACTTTATGTTTAGTTCAAGATGGTATTATATAATAATAAAATGTTACTCTGCAGTTTATCCCCCTCATATTGGTGGGACTAAACAAAATGAAAAAATAAATAAATCAAATCTTTGTTTTAAATAAATCTTTAAAGATCTTTAGATTTATTCAAAACATAGATGATCGAAGATGTACTTTCATAAATTAACACCCGATTCAAATAACTAACGTAATACTACGTCAGTATCTAATACTAATATCTTTTTGCCTCAGATCTGTTAACTAAAAGCTCTTAAAGTTAAAAATAGTTTATTGGAAGGGATGAAGGGTTATGCGACGCGGTCGTATCGTCCGGAGAGCGTGTGTGTGTCGAGTGTTGTAAGAGTGTGGTGTTGCAGGCGGCGGCTGGAAGGGCGGCGCGGGCTCGAGTGTGAACGCGGTGGCGGCCGCGAGCGCGGCGCCGGCCGCCGAGTCGGGTGCGGGCGAGGCGCGCGCGCGCGACAAGCGGCGCTCGCCGGCCGCGCCCGCAGCCAAGAAGGCCGAGCCGCTGGTGAACGGCGCGGCGTAGAGGCCCCGCCCTAACGTAACGTGTAACATGTATCGCGGACCGGGCCCTCGAGGCCCGCTCTCTAGACTTACTCGTATTATGCTTTCGTGAGAGATTCGTGATTTGTATTCCCGATTATTCGATTTATGAAAATTGAAAGATGTGTACTACGCTCCCGGACGAGACCCGCGGCGCGGCGAGAGGCCCTCGCCCGTGCGCTCTCCTGTTATAATAAAACATTTCTGTACATATTTTCAATCGTATTTTTATTTGTACAAATATTCGTTTCGCGATCTATGTACACTTTCGATCCGGTGACGCTCGCCGTCGTGGGATGATACGTTTCGATCTATGTAGTTACGTTACAAAAATATTACATTAATGGAACGATAAAATTATATAGAAATGGCGTCGGGCAGACCCCGGCGCCGCCGGCTGTCGCCAGCCGACCTAACGTGTGAACGTGACGCGACTCTATCGTATTTAATTATTTACATGTAGCTACACTATATTATATCAGTCATTACGATTACTTAACGGTACCGTGATATGCATCATTGCCGGGATATCACTAGGAAGTTGTATTTACAAAAGATATGATTTAGCTACGTGACCTATTGCGTGAACAACAAACGAAGGTTTTAGAGCTTTAGTACTGACGGTGTGGAACGAGGCGGGGTTTGTTTTTCACGCAAAACTTTCGCTTTACATTTGATATGTAACCATAATATTCGACACAGAAATCATTGCACGATTATTCTGTAGTTTCTCGATAAACGCATGTCAATATAAAAGGACTTTCTATGGAAGATAACTTGAGAAGATCGAGGTCACGGGTTGACCGGATTTACACTAAATATGAGTATTTGGCTGCTGGACGATTGTCTAATGTCGGGCCTATTGGACTTACGATCTTGCCTTTTAAATTGATGTCAAGAATCTCATTCTCTCTGCCAGGAACATCGAATATTGTATTTATACTTACTGTTTATACTAGCGTATTAAAACTAAATTATACTGCGTTTTTTCAGTTACACAATAGTTTTCTTTTGCATGACACGTATTCACAAATATTTATGCCAAACTGTATCTGGTGGAAGCTAAGAATCTTTGTATTTAGATGCCCTATTTTTTTATGAGGCAATGATATGGTATTTAGATTGCGCCAGGACAGTTTGGCAGCACGCCACATGTTAACGATGGAACCATTGAATTCACCCAGAATCGTATCTAATCCTTGATCTGTGACCTCGACTCGTTCGCTCATCGAAAAGTTGTTTTATATGTTTTTTAGACTTTTCCTGAATATTTATACAGATGAATTTCTGATTGAATTCTTTGGCTTTCTAGCAGTAGACAAAGAGAAAGAGATGAGGCATTAGTAGTTACGCGACCTGTCGACACCAACAGACGGGTGACACTTATTTATATTAGGATTATCAATGTACTCGAGTCCTATGTTTAAATCTTTCAGTATTGACATTGAACTACCGATAGTAACTTTAACAACTTTGTTACACAGAGAGAAATGCAAATAAAGGCCATGAGACCAAATGTGGCATTATCTTTTTATGAATCTTTGATTTTATATTTAAGAACCTTGTCGATTTCACCTATGTTAACAGTTATCAAAATTGTTAGACCTTTGTTCATTTTCCCGTACTTAGAATACTTAGTGCCTTTCTACATTGAGTGTATAGCGGAGGCCATAACTTTAGGAGGCAATCGGAAACCCGTCATTTTGTTCTTATGGCCCCGATCTAACATTAAAACGAGTAGGTACAGTGAAAAGATCGCGCCAAACATCAGTATAGACCGAATCAAACATGGCGTCTGCGAAGTTGGCTTCTCGCTGCGCAAATCCCCACTCCCTGCCACAGTTGACGTAATGAAACTGCGCAATGGCTCGCCTGTGTTCTCAGACGCCATTAAGTTTGATTGGAGCTTTAATCTGGTTATTAATTTCTGTCATAATACAGACATTTATTTTTAACTTCGGCATGTGATATAATAATATATAGTATTTGTTCACGTCGATCATATTTATACAGAAGTTATCTGCTTGCCCTGTGCTAAGCCGGAAGGGGCTGATTAATACCATCATTATGAACAACTTTTACTATGGAGCCAACTCAAAATTCAAGAAAAAACATCTGTTTCATACATCTGCAACTCGGAATCCACAAAATCTACGAAAGAGCTGTTTTTTTCTAGGATTTCGGGTTGACCCCAAAATAAAAGTTGTTCACAATGATGGCCTTAATCACCCCTTTTCGGCTTAGTACACCAGTTCTGGAGAACCCTGTATAAACTATAGGTGACTGGACTTACAATAATATTCTAAGCATGTAGTTATGCTCGTTATTATAACTAACTTTTACTATGGGGCCTGAAATCGTGAAAAAGTCAGCTGTTCCGTACAAAAAATTATGGAACAGCTATTTATTACATAGAAATGAAACTCATTGATTGGCTGTTTGGCGTGACCTTTTGACTGTTTACATATTATATACCTACCTACTATTATTGATAAAGTATTCAGTTATTGCATAGTTACATAACTATTATGTACGGCTAGTAGGTATAAAGGCGAATGCCTTGTCATATCGGCTCGATACTTGACTACCGTTCTGGAGTAAATCACTGCAAGCAAGTGTAAGTATCTATTGCATTATGTTCCTCTGCTACTGCAAGAGATTCAATGTAGGTAAATATACGTACCTATTTGAACTACATAGTTGAAATTAATATATAGGTACAGGGTTATTCCTAATCAATTAGCATCCTTTTAGGGGCTTATTCTGTACATCAAAACCAACTGACACATTTGTCAAAACTCAAAAAAGATGTTGTTCCCATAGAAAAAATATCGTTCACCCGCGACAAAATGTATGGAACAGCTGATTTTTTTTTAAGTTTTAACTAAAGCCGCAGAACAAAAGTTGTTAGTTTTGATGTACAGAATAAGCCCCTAAACGGATGCTAATTGATTAGGAATAATCCTGTATACTAGGTACGTTAAACCAATAAAAAATTGATTTTCGGTAAGAAATTGCTGAAAGTCTAAAGCTTTTCAGAAGTCTGTGTCGAGTCGATATGATGTACGAGAACCATTTAATTACACCGTCAAAATAGTAAATTCGAATACTGAAATGAAGAATCGTGATATGCGTGTCTGTAGCTACGTTTTCACTCATTCTGCCTAACGAACATTTGTATCGAGAAATTTAATTCAACTCTCCCAAACCTTTAAATACAGAGGTTAGGTTAAATTGAAATAAGCAATCCGTATATATTATGTATCTAACCTAACAGTATAGAATAGGGTATTATAACGCCATAGCTAGATTACTGGGGAGGGAAACGTGCAAAGACATCCAGGGGCCTTATTATGTAAGCGCGCTGACGTTCGGCTTCGCTTTTTCTCCTGCTCGCGCCAGTTACTCGCGCTACGAGAGCGAGCTGGAGGAAAAGAGAAGCCGAAGGTCAGAGCGCTTACACAATAAGGCCCCAGGTCACAAGAATATTGAGCGGACGCAGTGAACGCAAAAACGTTCGCGTTCGCATTTGGCTCCATACATTTTGGTTAGTTCTTCCTCGTTTCCGCCAGGGGCGCTGTACAATAATGTATAGAGCCATACGGAAGCAGGTGCAGTTTCAATTTACGTTTAACCTGGACTATCCCCTCTGGCGACTTAAAGAAAATTTACAGGTGCTATTTGGAACAGAGTTGCCAACTTCAACTGTTGACAACACGCGCAGCGGCAGTTTATCTTTAAATAGATTTTTAGGCAATAATGTTTATGGCATGATACATCATGCGTGTAGCCAGGATATAGAGGGTTATAGGTCCAGAAACTTTAGCAAACCGCCTCACGTTATGGCTTTAGTGCCTAAATCTCAGCAAAACTAGTGCCAGATAGTGTGGAGGTATTATATGGCTGTATCAACAGTTACGGCATGCTTATAACATTTTGCTCGGTTTTATAGCATGGGCGTAGCTAGGGCACGGACAAGACACATCTTGCCCATACTAGAAATTACCCACCAGACTTGAAAGTCAATACTTTCTATTTTTCTGTGGTGGGAAAAAATAATATAAGTAGCTGCCCTAGAGAAAATCTATATCTACGCCTACCCTTCCCAGTGGCGTAGCTAGATTTAAGCTGATCTAAATAATAACTTAGATCAGTGGTTCCCAAAGGACTGCGACCCATCTAATACAAGTTTACAAAATTGGGATCCAGAAATTTTACCGTTACCAATATGAAATTACAGACTCTACGTCCATCTTTTGCTCAATCGGTTAGTATGTCGTTCTGCAAGAGCCCTACTCAATATTCGCTCACCATCGGGCCTGTACTTTACGAAACCCTGATTTAGAGATTACTTAGATTACTGGAGGAGTTAGGGCTTGGTTAGTTACTCGGTACAAATGTCGCAAGGCTTGTGAAATGAAAAGGCAGGCTCAGACGAAAGTGCCCAGGTGAGCGGGCTTCCCGGCAACGATGAGGTGCGAGCATTAGAGCAGGCGGTGGCGGTCCTCGTGGCACGCCGACTCAGAGTCGCTGGACGCCTCGGAGCGCGAGCAGCAGGAGGACTCGCTCCAGTGCTGGAACTCCTCCTTGTGGTGTTCCAGCGCCATTAGAGACGGGAACAGGCTGTCGCATGCGCTGCACCTGGAACCGAAAACAAAGGCCTTAGGATGTGAATATTCATAAAACGGAAACTACGGGACTATTGGTGTTACCTAGTTCTTGGTATCTGCTAGGGGCGAAGTGTCGTGTCGAACTATATGAACATTTCAGCCATGGGATGAAAACAGAAGATGACTGAAGTGTCTGGACATATCCGGTGAGAAACGACTTACATCCAGCGCGATCCTGAGGTCATCTGTCCACTCTGGGGTGGCTGTGCTACGCTGTGTTTGTTGATACGTGGTCTCCACTCGAGAACTTTAGTCCTCATTGGTACTTATAGTTTTATAGGTTAATTCCCAATGGCCACCACTGGGAGACGTTAGGAACTTAGGACAAAGCATATTTCTTGTGCCGCAACGGCCGGCCATAAAGAATATTGATCTCAACGTCCCCCACTAAGATTTCATTTGGAATATTGTTTGTAATAGTCAATTATTAAGTCTTATTTTATTTATATAAATGTTTGTTTGGGTTTCAATACATACCTATTAGGCCCAATTGTGAAGGCGGCATCGTAAATTTAATAGCAACGTAAAAAGTGTTTTTATTTTTTTTCTATCGAATGCCTAAAGTGAAAAAGAAATGTTCTAATTAGCTATTATAATTACGACAGCGAAAAAGAAAAAAAGAAAGGTCTTTTTCAATATGTAAGTACTTTTTGCAAAAGAAACCTCACGTCGCAGTTGGGCGCGCTTTCTTCCTTGTGGACCTCCACAAGGAAGAAAGTGTATAGGACGTCCACTGATAGACATGGTCTACCCCTGTAGAATTCCTAAAAGAACGGCGAAGACGGGTTGCTCATGCTATCTTCAATTTTTGCTCGCCATGATCACGAGCTCAAAACAGTGGGGAACCTTTTGGATCTGCTTACTAATAGTAAAAATCGAAGGTAGATATTTACCCGAAGTGTCGTTTCTTCTGCTGGTGGTCGCTGAGCTGGCGGCGCGTGGAGAACGAGCGGTCGCACACGTTGCACGTCAACGCCTCGTCTGGAATAGTTACGCCATACAAGTTACTAGTTGTAGGTAGGTACTCCTGCGGCATGAGCTATCTAATGATTCTGATTGTTAAGTAGGTAGGTATAGACCGGGTGACTAGCCCTGGTGTCAGAGTTTTTAAGCCACCTGAAGGCGTCTGACATGGCTAAACGGTTAAAACAACCGGGACCTACAATTTTACGTGTCATCCGAGCCCAAGGAATTTCCATACTAGTATGGAAATTCCTTGTCCGAGCCACAGTAGCGATCAGTTGTACCTAAATGCCACCCATAATATCCGAAGACTGGCCGTGCTGAACGTTGCTCTCGCTCACGAACACCTACTCGTAGTTAAACTACGCTATGAGCGCTACAGAGCTTACTTAGGTAAGTACATATTCTGTTGATTTTCAATACTTATTCATTCATCTTCATTAATTATGGCTGTTAGTACTGCTACAGTCAGTGGCGTAGCGTGCCTTGGCGGGGCCCGTATAAAACATTGTTTGGGGGCTCTTATGAAGGGTAAAGATTTTTCACATAAGAAAAAACTGTTTGCATAAAATTAAAAGAAATATTTATTCATAAACCTGTCACTTTTTTTCCAAAATTTTAACAATCAATTCGCCTATTCCTACTTTCTCCTTGCCTTTATTTCGGCAAACTCATTTATAGAAGTCTACCAGAAGAACAATTTGTTTGTATTACTTACAATGTAGTTAATGCACAATTTAAAAAAAAAATGAAAGTTTTTTATTAATTTTTGCTTACGCACGTCGGGGGCCCCCATATAAGTAATTGATACGGCGGAGGTACCTATAAGGCGGTAGCTATGCCCCTGGCTACAGTGCATATAAATATAAATAAACGTACCGTCCTTCTACTTGTCCATTTTCATAATTCATCATTAGGTCGTGGACACGGGCACCTCTATAGATTTCCTACGATGCCGGGTGGAAGCGGCTTACATCTATCGTATTCTTACAATCCTGATAAGATAGTCTGACCGTCTTATTATCGTTATATCTGCGAGGTAGTTATAGGCCGAATACAACTTATTGGCGACTGTAAACATGAGGCGAGTGGTTGCGTAGGGTAGCGGCACGTAAGTTTACCGCTGAGCGAAGTTTGGAGGGGATGGCTGCGCATGGGTTATAGGGGTCACCATGCGCAGTCATCTCCTTCACACTACCCTCAGAGCTCTGCGCAGAGCTGCTGCTCTGCTCTGCGCGTAGGTATCTGTGGCAATATGTCAGCGACGCAAGAGGGGATGCGCAGCTTAATTGTAGCTTACAGACGCCAAGAATTTTGATATAAAGGACGCAATAATCGATTGTGACAGACATATTTATTAATTGTTCTCACCTTGTTACACTGCAAATCATACAAGTCTGCGGATGTGAAGTTAGCTACAAGCTGCGCAAAATCCAATCCTGACTGAGGCTCTCATAAAGCTGCGCGTTGATTGGATATTGCGCCGCTTTGCTATCCTCATACGAACAGCCAGAATGTGGAACGCTTTGCCTGGGTCTGTCTTCCCGCTAAAGCACAATATGGGCGTCTTCAAATCCCGAGTAAATAGGTATCTTCTAGGTAAGCGTGCTACAACCTAGACCGCTTATCTGCTTAACATCAGGCAGTAGGTATGTGATCAAACGCAAACCTATTCAGAATAAAAAAAAAAATCTTGTATGATTCTGCCTATGCTCGATTGTCCAACAAGCTGAGCCGATTTGAATGTGATGTTTGGAAATTCATATTTTAGGTATATATGCTAGGTATATAACTGCCACACAAGTCGGCGGATGAGATTTTAGCCGCAGATGACACTTGAATGAATGAATGATTTATTCAGCATCAATAATACAATGTAGAATTTCTTAAACATTCCATCTAAAACTAAGTTAAGCAAATTTCTTAATATTATAATAGCAGTAGTACTAGTTATATAAATGTAAGCAGCTGTTATTACCTAGACCCTGCACTAGGCTGTGCCTGTGTTGCAGGATCTAGTCTCTTTCGCTAATTACATTGAATGTTTAAGCATACGCGTATTTTATATTTAGGTATTTTTATATGTTATTGCTAGGATTTAAAGGTACCCTAGACCCTGCGTTAGGCTCCGCCTGTGTTGCAGGATCTAGTCTCTTTCGCTTGTATATACTATTTATTATATTATATAAGGCACTGGTTGCGTGTGTGTGTGTATGTGTGTGAGTGCGTGTGTGTGTGGTTTTGCATGGTACTCACAGTTTTGGATTAGAGTAATATTCATAAATGTCTTTATTGGAAATGCGGAAGCTCAATTATAAGTATTTATTATGTATATAAATATATATATTCATATAGATATTTATCTGTTGTATATTGAATATTAATAAGTCAGAGGCATTACGGTGGCTTAGGTCTTGAGAGTAGAAGAAGTCTTGGTGATACAGATTATCGTTTCAAGGGCCTGGGTCGGACAACGACCCAGGCCCGCAATTCTAGGTAATTGGAACTATGAGATGTTCAGTGGCGTTGTAATCCAACGATTTTAAGTATTTAGAGATTTTAAGTTTACAGCCACGTCTAGTTTCTTTGAGGAGATCCAGTTTTTTATCAAGGGCTTGGTATATATACCCTCCCATCCAAGCAAAAGACCTCTGCGCAAAATTAGACTTAATGGCCGGGAGCGACCATACATTACGCCGTGAGGGCCTTTGTGGTTCAGATATAGTGTTCTGAGCCGTTTTATGGAATCTGAGTGAAGCAGCTAAGATGTACAACTGCCTTACATTTAGATGGTCCGTGTCGCGAAAAAGCTCGTCACTGGGAAATCTGTATGGTTTTCGATATGCCACTTTTAAAACCGCTCGCTGAGCTCGTTCCAGTTTGAGTAGCAGCTCTTGACTGCGGATCCCCAGCAGACAATCCCGTAGCATAGGATGGATTGACAGATTACCAGATACACGATTCTCAGCGTCCCTGGGTCGGCAACTGCTCCAAGTTTTTTGAACATGAACAGCATTTTTTTGAGCCTATTACAAAGAGTGATTCGCTAACTATTGCGCATGTGTGCACAATGCCGACGCCGCGTGGCGTAGTGTTGAGCACGGGCGTAGGGAGCGCGCGGGCATAGAGGAATTAATCACTACGCGCGCGGGAGGCATGAGGTTGGCGGGCGGGTGTGCCCCGGCGTCTCGTAACTTTGGCTCCCGCGCATACCTATATTTCGGCTTTTGCGCATAACATCCCATCCGCCGACTTATGTGGCACTTGGTATATCTGATATTACGCGCGAGCGAGACTGATGGTATTTGGCCTTTAACACCAAAAACAGCTGTACAAAACTTGACTGAAAAAATACTTCACATGTACAGGTAGAAGGGCTTACATATTCTTCAAGACTGAGTTTTGCATTACATTGATAAATAATAAAGCTCCGAAACCATTTTCAAATTATTTATTTAAATTAATAAAAGATAGGTAACTAAATTTAAATTACACAAGTATTCACAAAGAATGTAGAGGAAGATAAAATTAAAGTAGGTACTTAAAAACAAAACATAATAAGAATTATATACTAACCTTATGAATGCAAAGCAAATAAATTAATAATTGACAAGGCAAGAATGTACAGCTTATGATTCTTCTTTTTTCATTAGTCTAAGGCAGGGGTCGGCAAGTATTTTTAGGTGGAGTCCGAATACTGTGAGAAAATTTTAACGAGGTCCAGAAAAAAACAACTGATAACAATTCTGCCCTGCAGTCCTTAAAACGCAGTATCAGACTTTTTGACGTTTTTGAGTTAAATATTGATCCGTAATGGGCACGCCATAAGGAATCGAATGATGTAATCGGTTTTTGATTATCGCAACTACAAGATAGTAAAAAACAACTACCTCAACGCAGTAACTAGGAATGTTTTATGCAAACTGTAACGATAAACTATCTAAAATACAGTAAGAGCAATTACTGTATTTTAATAGCTTTGTTTTCCCAGATAAAATGCAGTAAATGTCGTCACTGCTACAAAAAAACGGTTAACATAACCTTAAAAATATGGTGAACACATAAACTAAAATGCAGTAAATAGATAATGTACTGAAAATATGTATACTGCAAAGTTTATTTTTATTACTTTTCAAAATGATTACAGACTAGTATGCAGTAAGTTACTAAGACGCGGTGTTTAAGATAGCATCACCTATTTTTTCCATACGGTCAAAACAAAGTAAAATGCAGTGAAGTTAATTGAACTGTCTTTTATTTATATCATAGGTTACTTTTTGTTGTCAATGTTACTAATTAAATTGCAGTATTTTGGTTATTTACTGCAGTATAATCGATAGTATCTATCACTTAAATAATTACATTTTACAGCCTTAATTGCAGTATAAGTCGTAATTACTGCATTTTAATTGGTAATTCGAATCAAGTCATTGTATTCCACTGTTTTCGTGGAGTTTCCTACTGCATTTTAGCTAGTATTTGTCGCTCAATCAGTCGCGTTCCGAACGCCGCGCCGTGGAAGGAGGACGTCGACAGCGCGTGGCTACTTGTTTTGTGTGGTAGTTTCGAAGTTTTTAAGGTTTCTAAATAAATTATGATAACACATTTACATTTATCGAAATCTATCACCTATTTCTAAGACCTAACTTTTACATAATACTTGTTACATTGACATGAATGTACAATGATAGATCACGTAATTCTATTTTATGGAATATTGGTTACAAGACAAGTATAATCCTACCGCTCAACTCAGTACTGAGACAGGACTTAACTCAGGACTGAAACAGGTGTGGGCGGTGAGTCCTTACAGCCCATCATCATCATGCGGGTTCTTCCCCCCGTGTTTGGCGAGGGTTAGGATGCCAACTCGAGCTTGCGCTCTCTTCGGCGGTTGGACGCTTCAGCTATCGAGCTGAGGGGCAATGTTGGGAGGATGCTAGTACCTTTTCCGTCCGCGAGGACGGGAGGCTTTTCTCAGCACCCTTGCTAGCCACTTGTATGGCCATCGCTGGCCACATCTTGGCTTGGTTGTACTGGGGTGGCCATTCTTTGGCTTGGTGGTACTCTCTTCTTAGTTTAGGCCTCATCTCTATTTTGGATGCCGCTTGGTCCCTCAGAGTCCTGCTCCGTGTCCGAGCCAGCCAAGAGGAGATCTTTAGGGAGGGCACGCCATGTACGTTCGGCAGGGAGGCGTGCGTGAAACGGCGCAATGTTGTTCAGGTGGGGTTATGGCCCATTGTCCGCGCGGTCAAACATGCCACGCGACAGACGAGCCACGAACTCCCCCACGGTTTCGATTCGCACGTCCCGGGCGATAACTTTATTGCGAAAGTACCGGCCGGCTCCCGAGATCATCCTCAGAGCGACGTTTTGCACCACTTGCATCATTTTCTTCTGGCTGGCTGAGCAGAGCGCGTACCAAGCGGGCGTTGCGTAAGTTAACCAGGAACGAATGTAGGTCTTGTAAATCCCTACTTTGGTCTTCAGTGGCAGCTTAGAGCTCAGCACGGGCCGCAGCAATGCTCGAACAGCCTTCGCCTGGTGAACGGCGTGCAAGGTCTGCGAGCTCATGCAAAGGGCCCGGTCGATGTAGACACCCAGGTACTTGCAGGTGCTTTCCCACGCAATATCTTGTCCTCTAAGCTCCAGTGGCTTCATCAATGGTGGTAGTCTTGGTATTCTCCCGGTCGGCAGCGCTGCCGTCTTTCCTACGTTGATGGTAATCCGTCATTTATCGAGCAATTCTGGCAGGATGTCTAGGACTAGTGGATCCTGCCAGCGGCTATTCTCTTGTTCCTGGACGACGCAATGTTAGCGCTATCGTCCGCGAAGAGGGCGAGGACGACTCCCCGTTCTCCTGGTCTGAGGTCTTCCAGGATCGGTATGTCGTCCGTGTAAATGTCTTAATAGAATGGTGATGTGCAACTCCCCTGAGGAACTTCCGCAGCCATTCTTCTGTGTCCGGAGCTGACGTTCTCGACGGACACGTAGAACTTGCGGCCTTCAAGGGATGACGCTGCGACTCGAACTAGCGCGGGCGGCGCCGTGGTGCGTCCGTACTACGTCCGTAGTTAAAACATACGGAAGGAGAGCATTTGTTTTGTTATATATACTTAGAAGAATACCTATGATTATTGTTCCTAGATAGTTATTTAAGTGTTTAAGTATGTCTGAACAGTTCTATTGAAAGATCTCATTCGTTTTTATTGCATGTTTCAGTTTTCTCGTAAGTATTATTGGCAGGGCCAGATTTAGAAGAGGGTAACCAGGGCTTCAGCCCTGGGCCTCCACAAAAGAGGAGTCCCTACAAATAGAGACTTCGGGAAAAAACCTTTCAATATCCGACTTATCTGACTAGTAAACAACTCTCCCTTCGATATTTTTTTCACTGTTTTACTTTTACCTAAAGTACTTTATACAAACATGATTGTATTGTTCTTAAATATTCATAGATCTATATTTGTTCACTTCAATCAGGCAATCGATAAAATATCAAATGTCACATGACCCTAATGAGTATTTGCAATTTACTAGCCTTCTTCAGGAAGTATTAACTCCCTAGACCGATAAATATTATTTATTTTTTTGGAAAATAATTTTGAGCCAGGTTGCCTCCACTCTTTTGTTGCCCCGAGGCCTCTAGACCTCTAAATCCAGCCCTGATTATTGGCAGTGTTAATCATAAATGTTATAAGTGATTTAAGTTTGAATTACTACCTCTATACTGTGAGTGTGACTAACCCAAATTGCTATGATATCACAAAAGTCTGAGCCATAATAGTCTAAATAATAATAAAAAGTGATTGTGTTGATTTTTGTTGATGTTGAAGTACAGTGTTGATTTCTTACTATTTCTTTAAAAAAAATATTTTGATCGAAATACTCTTTCTTACTCCATAAAATAAGTAGCTTACGTAATTTAGTCAATAATTATTTACATACTGCACCTACATTTTATTCAAGTGACACATTAAAATGCAGTAAAATAAATCTGATACTGCATTTTAAACGGCAAAGTAGTACATGTCCCGCATAATTTTGCAGTACTAACTCAAATTACTGCATTTTAATCTGATTATGCGAACTTTTTCACTAAATTTTATGTGTCGTAACTGCCCTTTTTTGGGATCTTTTTTTTCAAAATCGTTTTTATTTATCATATAATAATCTAAGTGCGTATTTTCTTTCGTGAAGTCTTTCTTCGAATTCAGATGCGCCCAATGGCATTCAAAACATACGTCATAAAACCTTGTAACATAGAAAAAAAACAAATCAAAAAGTTTTTCGCGTTTTTCTCGAAACCGCGTTTTTGCTCATACTGCATTTTAAAGGCTGCACGGCAGAATTAAGTGCTATTTATTTATTGTTTTTGCTTAAAATATAATTCAGATTAAGTAAAACACAAGAAGATTAATGTGCGAAATTACACCGACGGTCTTGAGCCAGTTTTCTATACTTCGGTTCTCGAGAGGAACAGCAAATACGAATAACTGTAGAATTGCAATAACTGTACAACACATTATAATATTTGGCGGTCCTAGGTTCGGCCTTTCGCGGTCCGCAAACGGACCGCGGTCCGCCTGTTGCCGACCGTTGGTCTAAGGGTTCTCTGTGGTTTTGGGATATCGCCATTTTATGTTCAGAAACACGACTGTACCTCTTACGGAAACGTCAAACGCTAAAAGACTGAAATGCAGGAGCGTGATGTTGCCAACGATTTCATATAATATTGATAACTACGCCCCATACGAACCGTGACGATACGATACCGAAAAATGCTGTGGTGGTCTCGTAGTAGTGACACCCGCCTTACAATCGTGAGGACGTGGGTTCAAATCCTGGTCCCGTACCAATGAGTTTTTCGGAATTTATGTACGGAATTAACCACCACTGGCTTTTCGGTGAAGGAAAACATCGCGAGGCAACCTGCATACGTCCATAGAAGAAATTCGATGGCGTATGTGAATCCACCAACCCGCACTGGGCCAGCGTGATGGATATGGCCCAATCACCCTTCGTGGTTAGGCCTACGTCATGCAGTGGACTATTAAAAGGCTGATACATACGAACCCTGGGGCACGACCATGTGAGCGTTCAGCTTGATCCTGGTAGCCATGTTTTGTTCTATTCGAGTTACAAGCTAACTTCAGACACATGTTTTGTAGTTAGGATCCCTCCATATTATTTGAAATCTCATTCAGTTAACTAAAATTCACATGAAAATATTGATAAACAATTGTATCAAGTACCATACAACAATGTGAATCTTGCTTGGCAAAAATCGAGTATAGGCCGAATCATACAAGTCGGCGGATGTGAAGTTATTTACAAGCTGTGCAATATCCAATCCTGACTGAAGCTCACATAAAGCTGCGCGTTGATTGGGTTTCGCGCAGCTTGTAGCTAATTTCACACCGACGTGTATGAAGTTGCCCTATAGAATCTAGTAGTGTCGCCACTATCGTAAAATTTGTGATCTTTAGCAATTTCACAGCAATTATAATCCGCGCAACACAAGTCAGCGGATGAGAAATTAGCCGCGGATGACACTTCGCCGTGATTCGCTAATTATTGCGCATGTGTGCACAATGCCGACGCAAGTGGTGAAGTAGTGAGCACGGGAGTAGGGAGCGCGCGGGAAGCACGAGGTTGGCGGGCGGGTCTGCCCCGGCGTCTCGTCTCTCTGGCTGACTTGTGTGACGCGGAGTATACAACATAGCCACAGCATGTTTACAATATTTTATCTTTTGTAATGTTTGTATAATCACAATATTTTTGCAAGATAAACAATAGTTCAGTTTGCAGTTTTTTGCCAAGCTATACATACAATTTTATACATAGATACATTTCAGGAATTATGAATGATGATTGGAAAAGTTACAATTGATCTAAACATACATTGTCTTTATATAATTTATGGAGTATGAGCAAAAAAATAATATTAAACTTCATTTAAAATTACAAATATTTGATACACCGCACCGATAGCACCCACTTTCATTTCTTTATCCCAAATATTCTACTACATATTTACAAAGTATAAATGTATCAATTTTTAAAATAGTAAAATTTGGAATAACCGAAGTACCTGTTTCCACATTATATCATTTCACTAGTCTTTGATAATTGCCATTTTCGACAAAGTAGCAAAAGCATTTAACTTGATGCCTATGAATGTTGTTATTTTGCATCAATAATCTTTAAAGAAATCACTTGCCTAATTTGATTTTTAGTCATTTTTCTGTGATATTCCATTACAAAAAAATTGATCATTAATTGGTTTAATTACATTAGTGATATACAGTAATTATAGACCAAATCATACAAGTCGGAGGATGTGAAGTTAGCTACAAGATGCGTAAAACCCACTCAACACACAGTTTTATGTAAGCAGGATTGGATAATGCGCATCTTGTAACTAACTTCACATCCACCGACTCGTATTCTTCAACCTATATTAGTGATATAATCGATAACCACACCAAAATTAATGCAAGTGTGACACCCTTTCAAATGCATTAAAAATTACAATATAGGTTATTTGTTCTAGAAACAGATATTTGAGCAAAAACAACCTACATCCATAGGCCCATCTTACAAAGTAAATCTTATGACATCACTGAGCAGAACTCTTAACAATGTGTTAAATGGGTAGGGTGTTGGATACCGAAGACTTGAACATGCTTCCGAACCATCGCGCCCCCGTGGAGCCTCCTGGTATAGACCCCATCATCATCCAGAACAGCGCCATGACCTGCAGGACGGCAGTCACAATAGTCCACGGGGTGCTCTGCAGGTGTAGCGCGCAGTATAGTGTAGCTATCAGCGTCACCAGGTATATTGATGTAGTGAGTGCTCTCTCTTTGGAGAACATCGACTTTACGTGGGACCAGGGCCCGTACAAGAAGCTGAAACTGTAATGGAATAACAACTGTAGTTTTATACGATGAGATAGAGTGAAATTGAATAATAATGTCAGTTAATAGAGTAGTTGACTGGTATTAAACTAAATAAAAGTTTTAGGATTAGTGAATTCTGCAATTAATTATGATTCATAAATTAAAAATATTTTTATAATTGTTATTTTTGAACACATAAATAATTATAATTGATTAATCAAATTTAGAGATAAAAATATTTTGGTAGGTAAAAAGAGGGGATGCCTTGTCCCTTTCCCACAAACCATAGCATAGTATGGTGAATGTATGACACTTACAGGCAGTGATGTTATAGCCTGCCATGGTGCACTCTTTGTCTAGCAAGAAAATAAATATGTTTGTAACTTCTTTATTTCCAAGTTGATTTTATTTTTGTTTTCGTTAATCAGCTCTGTTTACGGTTAGCTGTTACAAGAGGACTTCAAAAAATATTGTCAACTAGCCCATTGAAAAGAACATTTAGTGATAAAATTTAAATTATTTAAACATTCAAGAAACAAAGTTAATCAATTTTGTTATTCAAAAAATGCTAATTGTGATATAGGTGGAAGCAAACTTTTGGGTGACTGTGAAATTAGTAACAAGCTGCTCAAAAACCAATGCTGATTGGATCTCTCTTAACAGCTGCGCGAGGATTAGGTTTCACACAGCTTGTAGCAGACTTCACAGCCACCAAGAAGTTGTATGCAGCTTATAGATAAAATGTTGCATCATTTTAATGTATACCTTAGTAGAAAGAAGAGACTGCCCAAAGTAAAAAGCAGGGCAAACTTCCTAGCTTGCAGTAGCAGCACCGGTATGTAGAGGAACGACAATATGAAGCACAGGATCCCGAAAAATAAACATATTCCAAATCCAAGGAATCGCTGCGTTCTACTCTGTAACACACGAGGTATAATTAATCATTTTGTTAGTAAATTAGTTGGTTAAGCAATGATACCAATATCTAGGCTTGTAACCCAATATATGTACTGATTGTGTAAATTATTAGTTTGCCAACTGGGTCATTATGTCTATAACTTTAAAATTGGTTGTGAGTCATACAAAACTTTAAACAATGTAAACTAACTTACCAATGTAAAATATTCCTTCTGGACGTTTTCAAACCATGTTGAAGTGCTACTAGTTGTGCTGGTTGGAGTCTCGTCTGTGCTCCGAGAGAAAAAACTTGGTGTAGAGAAGTGAGGAAGGCTGAATTTGCTCCGACGACTCTCGTTTTGAAGTAAATATTGATCCAAATCAGACTTTAAATTGGCCATTGTTGTTTATTAATCTTTGTGCGTTCAATAACTACGGTATAAGCACTAAGTCGAAGCTAATTGATCATGTTAGTTGTATTTTATCACAAAATAACAAACAAAATGAAACAAAGCAAGCAGAACTACAATACAACTCAGTCACAAAATCACGGATTTTCCAAAATGACAATGACACAATGACGTAAACGAAGCAATTTGACACTTACAAATCTGACACATCGTCCCTAGAAACCATAGAGTAAATAATTTTCTTTTTGTTGTCGGAGACTTTCACAATGGTTCAGTCGAGTTTTGAAGCCGGTTTACCGTAGTCACAGATATCTGTGACCGTAGTGATTGCTACTCACGGCGCATGTCAACAGAATATCGATCATTTCTAACTTGTGGTAAGTTACTTTTTGCGCGAAAATATTTGAAACTTACCATAATCAGTGTCATCGCTAAAATCATCATGCGTGTGCCGACGTATGTTGTTGTTGTATCTGTCGTGTGCACATGGAGGACAAACGCCGCGTGTGTCACGTTCGTCTAGATCGGTGCTGCTGGCGTCCGATTCCGGATCTGCTTCTTCGATATGAACATCTTCTGTCTGTCGATTATCGAGTTTTTCATTCGATGAAAGTTGATTGTAGTTTTTTCTTGGGGGTCTGGCATCTGTAAAAATAAATATTATTTCATTATAACCAGTTTTTTAAAGTGCGTATTTGTAATGTTTTAAATTTTTCACATTTTTTGTTATTAGATAACATTTAGTCTAATGTTGGCATAATCATTAGGTTGGTCAAAAATTTGGCATATCATCTGAGAGGTTCGGTAAAACAAACATCATTCGTTTATCTTTGTGGCATTCGACGCAATTAATAGTTCGGACTAGTATAGTAGATAATCTGCGGTTCGGACCTTCGGACCGGTGATGGCTGCGGGCGATCATACTACTTAGTTAATATCATAAAAATTATAAACTTCACTTGCGGGCCAGTACGCTGAACTTGTAAGTACTTTATCTAGTGTTTATAAAACGCTGTTGGCATAATTATTGTTTGTTCTTCGTAGTGACTGATGTAATATTCTAGTTTGATAAATACGTACCTATGTTGTCCTACCTACACAATCCATAATTTAATAAGGCAGATGTACAAAAAATAGCTCCGTTATGGGAAATAAAAATTTAAAACGCTAATAGCACAATGCTACTTTTCGAATACGAGTATAAATTTAGGCATACCTAATGTACAGCTGCCACTAACAATCGCTAATTTTTCCTTGTCGGTAAATCTCCAATATTAGTATGAGTTGGTGATGCTACTTAGCTGACTTGAATTTCAAATCAATTATTATAGATTGGTAGGTATTGTTTATTTTATCCACCTAATCATCAGATTATTTTTACAATGATTTGGATAGCAAAAGCAAGAGAGAAGCTCCATTAGATGAATCAGACTTTATTGACCAAAAATTTATGAAATGACTAGCTTTTGCCTGCGGTTTCGCCCGTGTGATATTTTTTTTTATCATTTATTTTTCCCGGATAAGTAGCTTAAGACAAGTATATCACTTTTCGACCTTTTAACTATATCTGTGCCAAAAATATGGTGTCCCGAAATTCAACGTGGATGGATGGAACCCATGGATTTCCAACAAGGCCGGTTGGAAGCGGCCTGCATCCAGCGCGTTCCTGCCATCTTTATTATATCGTCAGTCCACCTAGTTGGTGAACGTCCTACGCTGCGGTTGCTGGTCCGTGGTCTCCATTTGAGAACTTTATGGCCTCATCGGCCATCTGTTCTTCGAACTATGTGCCCCGCCCCTTGCCACTTTAATTTGCTAATCCGCTGGGATATGTCGGTAACTTTGGTTCTCATAACTGTTTATATGAGCTCTAAAACCGGAAGACCCGGAAACCCCACTCTCTTAATTTTAGAGATAAGTAGGTAGGTATACCTATATGTATAGTCAATTTTATAAAATGTGGTTACAAATGCTACCTCACGGCATTCCAGTTCATACTGTGACTTTGGTTTTTAACATTATTTCATTTTAATATTTTTTTATTTTATTCAATGTTTAGTTATAAATTGTGCAAATAATACAACCGGAAGTTGCTTACCTACTCAATAATAATTATAACTGGAAGTTGTTTATGTTGTCGTGTAGTTTTCGTACCATCATATCATTTATTGTCTTCGCCATAATAATGATGAGTTTATACCTACCAACAAATAGGTACTTACTGTAGATTTGTGTTTGATAAATTGTGAAGTTTATCTATAATAATGGGATATTGGGTATACCCAATATAGATTAAACTGTGATAACAAGATTACAATTGTTCTAGTGTGTAGGTACGACTATAAATATACCCACGATTGGAATATATTTTCAGATTCCAAAAAACTTCAGAGATGGGCAGTAAGCGTCCAAATATAGCTGTGCTAGGAGCAGGAGTAGTGGGGTTCTCGACGGCGAAAATATTACAACAACGCGTGCCGGGTGCAACAATCACCGTCATTGCGGAGAAGTTTGAACAAGACACCGTTAGCTGTGTAGCGGCAGGCATATTCCGACCAGGCACCAGCTTTAAAGGACCCACCAAAGAAATCACCAAGAAGTGGATTGTAGACTCCTGGAATTACTGGCAAGAAATACTCAAGTCAAAAGATGCAGCCGAGGCCGGAATCATGCCCTTAGGTGCCTACATACTATCAAAAGATAACTATCACGTAACTAAAAATCATCTAATCGAAGACATAGTACCAATTTACAGGCCTGTCGAAGAAAAAGAATTGAAAATCTGTGATGGAGATTGGGCATACGGATCGTATTTCTCAACCCTAAAAATCGGATGCGAGAACTACTTACCGTGGGTCAAGAAGATATTCCTTCAAAATGGGGGCAAAATAATCGAGCGAAAAGTCGATAGTTTCGCATCACTATCGGAGTACGATTTGGTGTTCAACTGTACCGGGATGGGGGCGAAGAAATTGTGCGGTGACCACGATTTAGTTCCATTACGGGGACAAGTTCTGAAAGTCCGTGCGCCGTGGTTGAAGACCGCGTTTTATGGAGACTATGACACGTACATCATTCCTGGATTGGATGGAGTGGCGACGCTTGGCGGGGTGCGCCAGTATGACAGTTACAATTTGAAAGTATGCAAGCACGACGCCGCGGCCATTTTTGAAAGATGTTGCGAGATGGTGCCTGCTTTGCGGAAAGCGGAAATAGTGACGCACAGGTAATTACTATATTAAAGTAGCTCATCGTGAGCATATAACGAAACAAAACTTCTGTATTTCTATTCCAACTACAGAAATATTTGCGTCATACATATGACATAATTTAGAGATGAATCCTCGAAGTTAGGTCATAAATTATATGTTTTATTGTAATATTTTTCTAAAAGGCTCCATACCTATTTTAAGAACTCTCTCTACCTCACATAATTATTTTCCTACGTGCCGCCAGCTGGGCTAGGATGCGCACGAAGTAATATTTTCTTTCGACGTGTCAGAATGAGACAGCGTTATGGCAAAGTATATAGGTATCTGTCACTTTTTCACACGACGAAAATATATTAGCCATGTCAGAGACCTTCAGGCGGCCTAAAAACTCTGACACCAGGGCTAGCCACCCGGCCTATACGAACTTACTTACTTACACGACGAAAAGAGTTCTTTTTGTGGCTGTTCATTGTCGCATGCTGGACCAGCTTGAGGCTTTAAAATGATGTCATGTAACGCAAACATTTTGTGCAGAGGGCTCACGGACTATTTATTCCACAGGATGGGACTCAGGCCGCACCGAGTACCGGTTCGCGTGGAAAGTGAGCAGGTGGACGGAGTGAAGGTGGTGCACTGCTACGGGCACGGGGGCTACGGGGTCATGTGCGCCCCGGGGACGGCCATGCACGCTGTGGACATTGGAGTTGAACTGCTCAAAATGTCCAAGAGCAAGCTGTAACTTTGCGGATTGAGAACGTTAAGTTAGGTACTGCAATGCGAGACATACTTACCCTAAAATATTATTTGCAAAAACAAATATAATTAAAATTTATAATACATAGATGGGTAAAATAATATAGAAGCGGTAAACTATGACGTATGTGACCAAAGAAAGAAGAGGTAGGTATATGATGTGACCCAAAAGATGTAAAAAAATCAATTATATACCTATGCGTGTGGTACTTAAATCTATAGATATATATACCTTAGGGAAGTACAACTCGTTGAACATTTTTCGCCCCAGAATTTTATTACGTACCTACTGGTAATATTTTTAGACCGCTGTTACACAATTTTTAAGTAGGTACATATATTATTAACAAAGTACAAAATAAACAAAATAAATAAATATTGCATTATAACTTTGTAGCTAACAATAAAATCGATATTTTAAAAATATTGCTTTTAATATCATCAATATAATAAATTTCTACTCATCGAGGAGTTCGTGGACCAACTGCTTTCATCAGGAATATCTAGGATATTGTTGTTTTGATCGTTTAGCCATGTCAGAGGCCTTCAGGCGGCCTAAAAACTGTGACACCAGCGGGCTTAGCATAAGGACCATAAAATAACTCTATCGACGTGTCAGAGCGTGACAGAGTTCTGATGAAGTATATATCTGTCACCTTTGCACACGTCGGTAAACTCTTGTCGTGGTCTTGTATGCTAAGACTGCAGGGCTAGCCATCCGGCCTATACGAACTTATTTATCTAGGAATATGTAAGATGAATTAGGTAATATACGATTATTATTCGAAAATACACTGTTTTACTAGACTTTCTCTAAAAGTTGCAGCAGTTATTCATAACTAGCTGACGCGGTGAACTTCATCTCGCCATCTGTTAACTGTCAATGACAACTTTTACTTGTAAGAACACTTTGTATGAAATTAACGTTTTTCTTATTTTTCTCGAACCTTTCATAAATTTTCTCACTCTTAACTTTTACAAATATTTCAAGATCAAAATTAGTCAAATCGGTCCAGCCGCTCTCGAGTTTTAGCGAGACTAACAACCACTATTAATTTTTAAATATAAGAGAGAAGTAGGTAGATATAAGAAGAAGAAGTAAGGCCAGCAGCGCAAGGAGAGGGGATATGCGCAGCGTGTAGCTAACTTCCCTGACGCTGCTAAGTTTTATCCAGCCTGGAAGAATCACTTAATGTTAACTAATGATAAAAATAACACTAAGTACGTGCCTAAGTGGCGTTTTATAAGTCTCTTACCGTGCCTAGTTTTGCTTATTAATATTTTCGTCGGCAATTTCTTTTCTAGCGGGCTTAGGTAAATTAGTCACTTTTGTAAGAAGCAACTTAAATTAATGGAAGTCCTAAATAGAGTGTCTGGCTATTCAAGTTTTTTTGACTTTCATACTTAGGTGCCTAGGTTTAAAGTCATTTTAATAATTTAATAGTATTATATATATATATATATGTATTTTTTATATTCTGAATAGGTTTGCGTTTGACCACATACTGCCTGTTGTTAAGCAGATAAGCGGTCTAGGTTGTAGCACGCTTACCTAGAAGATACCTATTTACTCGGGATTTGAAGACGCCCACGTGGTACTTTAGCGGGAAGACAGACCCAGGCAAAGCGTTCCACATTCTGGCTGTTCGTATGAGGAATGAGGATTCGAAACGCTTGGTTCTAATGCGCGGAATGCCCACCATAAAAGGGTGGCGCTTTGGTCGCGTCTGTCTAGCCTTACGATAGAAGAAAGGGGCAGGTGGGACCAGATTGTGCAACTCCTGGGCGCACTCTCCGAAGTGGATCCGGTAAAAGGCCGATAAACACGCTACCTTATGTCGATGCTCGAGACTTTGCAGCTGCGACATATTCAGGGTGTCGTTGTCAATCAACATTATATCATCCTAGGTCATAGGTATTAAACGCAAAACTTTTTAAGGGCGGGTCTAGTACCTACATCTAGACAAACAACTTTTGTTGCAGGACTTTTGGAAAATCACGAAGAAAATATCAGCTTTTTCATACAAAGTTCGTCAACGCGCGATAAAATGTATGGAGAAGCGAATTTTTTTTTGCGAATTTTCTAAAGTCGTTGTTTGTTTAGATGTACCAGATCCGCCCTTAACAGGTTTTGCGTTTAAGACCTACGAGTATGACCCTGTATATTATATGGTATTTTAATAATAAATAACTGAGCTGGTAAACTTTGTTTTGATATACATATCTATAACATCACTACATAGTGTAAAACAAAGTCGCTTCCCGCTGTCTGTCCCCATGTATGCTTATATCTTTAAAACTACGCAACGGATTTTGATGCAGTTTTTTTTAATAGATAGATTGGTTCAAAATGAAGGTTAATATGTAAAATACACCTGTGCGAAGCCGGGGCGGGTCACTAGTCTATAATATAATAATAAAACCTGGAGAAAAATCGCTATTTTCGCTTGCTGTTTTCGGCTTGACCGTAGTAGGTTGTTAAGTTTTTGTCAAATAAACTAAGTATTTTAACTAAGTATAATAACCAATAAATAAAATACCTAACACCTACTGATTTGTTCATAGGTCAATTAGGTATGATAACAGTATCTATAACAAAATAATTGTAGTCAAAGAAAGTACCCAGTTATCGCTCGCGCTACGAGTCTATCTATTTCTGGCTCTTGTTTTGAAAACAAATGCACTTAATGTAATAAATAAATGATATAGTCACCGCGCAATCTATATCTATACCAATATAATAAAGAGGAAATATTTGATTCTTTGTTTGTTTGTATTGAATAGGCTCCGAAACTACTGAACCGATTTGTAAAATTCTTTCACTGTTGGGAAGCTACACAATCCCCGGGTGTCATAGGCTACGATATATTAAAAAAAAAAAATAGAGAGGCTGCTAGTTTGTAATAAATACGTTTATTAATATTGTATGTAGGACTGTAGATATTTACTTACCGGTGTTATAAAGTTAATGACTCAAAGCGACATTTTTCAAATAAGAAATTGAAATCTAAGCAAAATAAATAAACAACGCTTTAAATAGGTACACATGCTGTACTGTACTGTACCAGCCTTTTTATTAGTCCACTGCAGGACATAGGCCTATCTGAGAAGGGTGATTGGGCCATATCTACCACGCTGGCCCAGTGCGGGTTGGGTGGATTCACATACGTCATCGAATTTCTTTGGACGTATGCGCAGGTTGCCTCACGATGTTTTCCTTCACCGAAAAGCCAGTGGTGTGATATTCCGTACATAAATTCCAATGAATTCATTGGTACAGGACCAGGATTTGAACCCCATTGTAAGGCGGGTGTCATTACTACAAGACCACTAAGGCTTGGTACACATAAAGCTCCTTAATAAGATTCAATATCTTCAGGATATTATGGAGCGAACAAAACGTCAAGGAGGCGTGGTGCGGAGGGAGCCATAGGCGACTTTGCTGATTTGACTGGTAATCCTTAATCATCACCCCGTTCATAGAGAGGTAGGTAGGTACGACATCAGAACAAGTGTCTACGACTGTCGAGGACAGCGCTCTGGAAGGGTGGCCGCAGTCATTGTCTCCAATAATGGCGATAATAAGCCTCGTTCTACGGAAGTGCTGACAGCCACCCCTCCTGGCGCGATTTCGGGAACTATAAGCCTGATTACAGAGGCGCCAGCGTAAATTTATTAGCAACGTAAAAACCGTTCTCTCTCGAATGCCTAAAGTAAAAAAGAAACAGATGCTATTTAGTTAATATAATTACGACGGCGCCTCTGTAATCGGGCTTAGTATCAATCTGACGGAGTTGAAAAGCTACGCTTAAACTTACCAGCGAGTAGGAAGTTGAAACGTATATTATAGGTATTTAATACATATATAGTCAAATAGCGGGGTGGTCTTGTGCTAATTACACTCGCCTTACATTCGTGAGTTCGTGGGTTCAAATCCCGGTCCCGTATCAATGAGTTCTTTGGATATTATGTACGAAATTTCACACCACTGGCTTTTCGGTGAAGGAAAACATCGTGAGGCATCCTTACCACAAAAGTTTTACGCACGCTTTAGACAATGTTTAACAGTAGAAATTGTTCGGTTAAACAGTGTATAAAGCATGTTTAAATCTTTTGTGGTAAGGCGGCAAGTTAAAGTTTTTTTTTGTTTGTTGGATTTAACTTAAGTAGTTATCGGCTGAATCAAGCTTCTTGGCGGCTGTAATGTTAGCTACGAGCTGCAGATGACCCAATCCTCGCGACTATGGTATGAGCATTTCCCACATCGATTTTAGGAGTTTATTGCCAGGTTTTGGTAAAGAATCAACCACAAACTGTCAAAAATGCCCATAAAAATATTATCTATGGTCTCAAAAAAAAAATAGCTTGAAACGGAACGCAAATGTCACTTTGACAGCCATTTTTTTCCAAGGTCGGTCGTTTTTGTAAAATGTACGGTGTTTGTTATTCATAATGGCGAATCAGAGAGAGATAAATCGTATGATTTTTTGATATATTGTAGAATTTGAGTTTTTCTAATGATATGTGCATAAATTATTGATAAATACTTGAATTTTTTTGTGATATCACAAAATAAAACATGTGGGATACCGTACAGCCTTAGCCTATGAAGAGCCCAATTCTTGTGGGCGTCATATACTCGTAGCCCCGTAAATTGAAAAAAATGTTTTGGATACCAATTTTTGGCGCGGGTTTTCTATCTGGTTTATTCATTATCATTTTACATTATAAGTTACGTAGACATTACGTTTTGTTTTATCGAAATATACAGAAATTGTTCGGTCAAACAGTGTATAAAGCATGTTTAAATCTTTTGTGGTAAGGCCGCAAGTTAAAGTTTTTTTTTGTTAGTTGGATTTAACTTAAGTAGTTATCGGCTGAATCAAGCTTCTTGACGGCTGTAATGTTAGCTACGAGCTGCAGATGACCCAATCCTCGCGAAGCTGTTAAGTGGGCTTCAGTCAGGATTCTTTATCCGCACCTTGTAGCTAACATTAGCTGTCAATAACTTTGAATCGGTCTATGTAATGTAACGTTATCTTTTCTTCCTCGTTGTACAAAAAACGTCGTCCCAGGCGAATTGACCTGCTCTTCCTCTCTGTTCCTTATTAAAGTCCAGCTAATATACTACGAAGAGCACCTACTATGATTTTATGTAAGCAAATTTATTATGAAATTCATCGCAACGTAACCTAATTATAAATTCACAAAGGCGTGCCGTGTTTTACGTTAATATTTGCCCGAGTACGAATATCAAAGCGAATTACAAGGTACACTGCGAAATTCATTTAGAAACAGGGTTACCATGTCTCAGGGGTTTTAGACTATTTTCAGGAGTATACAAAAGTCTTTTAGAGCGTACTTTTGTGTCACCTGTTTTTAATAAATAGCTACGGTGTTACGTTGGTGTATAACAAATAGAATTATGGTCAGTCTTCGAGTAAATATCTACAGAGCCACAGTCCCTAAGTGAAAGTAGTAAAAAAATGTCCGAGCGCCGTCATACATACCGACTTAGACATTTACGTTATATAATTTATAATGACCCGTTTTTCGAATCTCGATGTTATGTCACCTAATTAGTGCTTGTAACCGAGCACTTTGGCATCGCGCGGCGTTGTAGTCGGCTTGCAATCGCCTTACAACTAACTAAAAAGCCTGCCCACCACGTAGTTTGGGCAGGGTTTTGGCTCGGACACTTTTCTTGCACGATTGTGACTAAAGATATTTACACGAAACTTGCAGTGCCAAAAAGTTATCGGTTCTCATGTACAAACAATAGGTTTTAACTCTACATGCCCTTGTTCTACCAGTCCTACAGTTTTTAATAGGTAACATTTGACAGTTCATTTATGCAAAGAAAAATATACCTTACACTAAAAGGAATAAAAGTTATGATAACAATATTGACGACGACCGATAAGTATTCTCGAAGACGGCTTGGAGTTTTATTCCTTTAGTGTCAGGTATATTTTTCTTTTCATAAATGAACTGTCAAATGTTACCTATTAAAATGACTCCACATTAAGCTTTGTTAATTTTACACCTTAGTCAAAATAAGTGCCAGTACTGTACAGTACTGTACCAGCCTTTTTAATAGTCCACTGCAGGACGTAGGCCTACCCACGAAGGGTGATTGTTCCATATCCACCACGCTGGCCCAGTGTGGGTTGGTGGATTCATGTACGCCATGGAATTTCTTCCTTGGACATATGCAGGTTGCTTCACGACGTTTTCCTTCACCTAAAAGCCAGTGGTGTGAAATTCCGTACATAAATTCAAAGATAGTCATTGGTACGGGACCAGGTTTGAACCCACGACCTCACGATTGTAAGGCGGGTGTCATTACCACTAGACCACCACGGCTTCCAGTGTATAGTGCCAGTGCAAGTGCCAGTGATAGTCTATCAAGCCAGTATGCTTATTAACCCTGTTAGAATAAATTGTCACACGAGTTCGATAATTTTTTTTTAGATTTCCGTAATATTAAATGTTCCAACTGGTCACCCTATTCGGAAAACGTATCAGGTGAGATAAACGTTTTATATGAATTTGTTTGGCAAAGGTACGAGGTTCCTTGCGCGTATAAGAACCAACCTAAATTTTAATTTTAACGCACTCGCAGTTGTTTAGATAAGAGGGAGGATATGTAGTAGGAAGCTACTTAGAAACATTTCACGTTTCTATTAAGACTTAATAGTACTTATAAGTACTTAATTTATTTTATTTTCATTTAGTAACTTATCACACTAATATGAACGCCAAAGTCTATCTGAGGGGCAGCAATAAGTGTAGTAAAATATTGGCTAAAAAATTATTTATACTTTCAGAGTTATTTCTAATCAATTAGCATCCTTTTAGGGGCTTATTCTGTACATCAAAACTAACAACTTTTGTTCTGCGACTTTTGTCAAACTAAAAAAAATTTTGTTCCATAGAAAAATATCGTTCACCTGCGACAAAATATAATATTATAACAATATTAGGGGACATCTTACACACTATCTTATCTTAAAATGTATGGAACAGCTGTTTTTTTTTTGAGTTCTGACAAAAGTCGCAGAACAGAAGTAGGTAGTTAGTTTTGATATACATAATAAGCCCCTAAAAGGATGCTAATTGATTAGAAATAACTCTGTATATGTAGAAACTTCATTAGCAATAGGTAACACTATGATGTACCTATTTAGATGTTCGTCATTATACACCAACATTTACTATGGAAAGAAATACAAGAAAGAAAGAAAGAAAGAAACAGAAATAATTAAAGGAAACAGAATACCTACAAAAAGTTGTTCGAATCTATACGAACTGTAGAAACAGCTTGACAAACTGTAGGTACGTACAGCTGATTTTTCTTCGCAATTTTCGATCACGAATTCACGATACAGTGGACGGGTAGCTTAAAGGTTGAGTCTGGATGACGTAGAATTTCATAATATCGCTCGACATAGAGTCAGCTCAACGTGATTTGAAAGCTTCCGGCGTGGAGGCTGACACCGTTCCGATTCACGTAGCACCGCCCGCCGCCGGCGCGTCACGGCACGTCTCACACGAGCGGGCGGACGGCGGCCGTTTCCTGACACCTGACCGGGAGGTGGTGGAGCCGTAAATTAAAAAATAAAGTATACTATGTACTGACGTTCCGTTTTCAAATATGTGGAACATAAAACCCACATTAGGGGATGACTGGTTTATTACCAGTGTTACTACCATCTTACTACCGTTAAAAATGGTTAGAACAGCAATAATAAATTACCCGTGTTACTACCGTAAAACAAAAATTAAATAATCGGACCTAAGAGTCCGACTCACGTACTATATGGGAGCCCCCCTTAAATATTTATTTTATTATGTTTTTAGTATTTGTTGTTATAGCGGCAACCAAAATACATCATCTGCGAAAATTTCAGCTGCGTAGCTATTATGGTTCATGAGATACAGCCCGGTGACAGACGGACAGACAGACAGACAGACGGACAGACGGACATCGAAGTCTTAGTAATAGGGTCCCGTTTTTCCCTTTGGGTACGGAACCCTAAAATGCATTTATTGCACTCACAAAGAGAAGGTCCTTGTGAAACTGATAACAATTGCTACCTTCATTTTACAAGAAATTACCTGAACAAAGTCAAAGATCATTTCTGGTTTCAAACTCGGAAAGCTTGTTTCTCTCGGGCTATTTCGCTTTAACATCACGAGTTTCTCAGAATCAAAACGTTCTGCTTTTCGGGATTCTTACTCAAAGGGCATAAAGGATCTCCAATGTCAGTCTGTCCGTCTGTATATCATGACTGTCGGTTCTGTGTTCTTTGAAAACGAATGAGACAGACTTAACATTAGTAGGACTACCTGTTGAGTGAAATGTTGAATAATTAATACCAAAGCTGAATAATTAAACCAACTTAATGTAATACAAATGAAAGTAAACCATTGTTAAAATTAAAGTAAATTGTAATACACTGCTACTAATATTCCTGAATCCACGAAACCTAAATGCCATTTGATGCGATTTATAGATGTGTATTGCGAAGAAGAAATGTAAACTGTAAAGCAAAAGTACCAGGCGCCCAGAACAAAACAGAGCTTAACTACCTTTTCAATAGTTGTTGGCTACGTTGTCATCGATAGGTCCTGAGTTTCCTCAACGAAGTTAATTTCCTTGCATTATTTGAGAAAAGTACTTTATAAGCCTTGGCCACAACTAGCCATTGATGGACTCACGTGTCCTCCATACATTTTGTCGAAAGCTGTTTTTATTTTTGTGAAACAGATAAGTCCCTGTAAAGAAACACTTTCTAATTTTCTATACTAATCTTAAAACAGGCATATTCAAGAGCCACTTAGTATTTCCAGCGAGAAGTCCCCGAGAGCAGGAAGAGTGCCTATTCAAATACCGCGATGAAAAGTTGTCGGAATCCCATTCACCTTGCGTTGAGTGCGAAACCTTGTCGCATCCGAGATTTACTAGAGCTAATTACTCTCGCTGGCTGAGATAAATGTCTAAAACTGATTTTTATTTTGGCTATTTACTTTGCATAATTATTTATGCCAAGATGCTTGGAATGAATGGGGCACTCAAGGTAGAGAGATTACTACTTTAGCCAACAGAAAAATAAGCGCCTTTAGGCGTGTTGGCAAAACAGAGTTTTGCTTAGAGGTTTTATTATGAGTTTGATGCGTGTGCCTGTGCATGTCTCTGGCCAACTTGCGCATGGATGTCCTACTTGTTGACACGTGTTTTACTATAGAACTTTTCCACTCGATCGGTCAACTGTCCTCCGTGCTGTGTGATCTACGCATTGCCAGCCTGTCCCGTAGGAGAAGTCGTTCATAATCATGAGTAAATAGACCTCTTTTAATTGAGACCTTCAAAGGTCTAAGTACAGTAGCACTATGCAAAACGACAGTTTATATTGTTAGCTAAGATATCACTTCATTAAAACTCGCGTGAGAATTTATTAAACTAAACAAAAATAACCCGGTTTTTACTCACGTATGCGAGCGCGGCCGATCCGCTGGGTACCCGACCGGTTTCGGAGTAATCAGCACTCCTTCGTCAGGGAATACGCGCGCTCCCGTCGCCAGGCGCACGCGCACTAACATTCGCTAAGCTAGCTATGCGCACTAACATTAGCTAAGCTAGCTATGTGAATATGTGATGTAGCTGTGGGCGTACGAACGAACGACGCGGCAGGGGGCTGCGGGCGAGCTATGCTGGCCATGCGGTGTAGCTGACGACGCAGCCTGGACGAGCGGGGCGACGGCCGACGGGAGGAGTCATCGAGAGACCTCGTGACAAGGAATTTGTAAACTACGTAACTGGAAGGTTCACTCGACGTATCTCCGAGTTTTCTATAAAAAGGAACTTGAATCTTATTACAACATATATGAAATATAGTAAAAAGGAAAAACGAACCAGAGAGAGACTTACTTGTAAGATGCCTTGTCAGTTTCACACAGTTGCTATTATATAATAAAGATGGCATGGTGGAAACAACAGGAACATTGGGAATAATGTAATTTCCCTTAAAAAGACGCAAGAGTAATTTTTTCTGCAACTAAATCAATTTGCTATCATTATGCATATTAGCATATGCATAATGATAGCAAATTGATTTAGTTGCATTATAACACAGAATGCAAAAAATGTATTTAACATTCGAACAAAAGTTATTGAAAGATAAGAGTCATATGGGAGTAATGTGATGGCAAAATGCTGGTAACTCATTGCAAACCAAAGAAACAATATGGCGAATTGTGCCTCTCTGTGATTGGCGTAGTGAGATGAGAAAGAGACCCGGCCACTTAGTATTAAGTCTCTTTCGGACCGCGTTTTTGTAACAGTGAGCCTTCCAGTTACGTATATAAACTCCTTGCCTCGTGATGTCACGCACGGCGATAGACCTGTCCTAGGGCATAAATTGTAACCTTGTAATTGGCAGTTGAAAATGTAAAATGCTGAATTTATAAGTCATTTTCATTTATGTCTTTAAAAGTACAGAAAAAGTTACGTGCTCAGTTATGAGAGCTAGAATTTGCATTGTATGGAGCTTATTATAGATACCTACATTGGTGTTTTGTGATCTAGCGCTCCTCGATTGCTGACAGCAGACGGGATATGCTAATGTCATTACACGCCAGCGGGCATAAAATATTTGACACCGGATGAAAATTTGTAATTCTGACTAGCTGTATCCGTATCCCCTCGGATTAAATAGAAGTAGGAGAGTACAATCTTATTTTTATGTAACTTAGTATTCAAACTCTGTTCAAATGTAACAGTCATTTTTAACCAAGCGAGCGAAAGGAGCGAAGCGTCTTTGCATTTCTCGGGTTGGCAAAAATTTCTTTCGTCTATCCGGATGTCTGTTAGTTTGAATGTTGCTTCACGCAAATAGGTCGCTTTTTTCAACATAATCTTGACTAAACTTGATATTAGTTACGCAATTTCTATATATTTTTATAATTTTGTTGTATTTCCTTCAAAAAGGGGGGAATTTCATATAGCGGTATTTATGAGCCGATTTTGGTAATATTTGCCACGATCGTTTAATATCCAAATCTATAAAAGATCTATAGATATCCTATAGCTATAACGACTAGTGAGAATCGGTAGAACATCACATCTTGTATTATTTTCCATCCGAGGCCCGTCCGGGGCACCAAACCGGTACATTTACATGTCCCGGAGAATCTAATCCATTTTAATTGGGCACCAGTGCCTTGGTTAATGGCGAATCTCCATGCAATTTGTCTCTTTCAATAACTTTTCTTCCTGAGTTGTTACATTTTTGCGATGTTCCATTTTAGCATCTAGAACAGTGGTCACACTTTTCTGGTCAAGGGCCACATAGGACAGTACGAAGTATCACTGAACTTGATTATAATAATAGGTACTAGCCCGCGTTATTTTAGGTAACCGCGCTAAGTACCTACGGAACACAAGGCAAAAAAAATTCCGCAAGCGAAGCGAGCGCGTTTTTATTTTAGATTTTTCAGTAATTTTAAAACGGATATGAGCAAAGCAAATCAACCCACTGCTACAATGCGCGAGCGCAGCAAGCGCCTAAATTTATCAGCTTTTTTCAGTAATTTCAAAATAGATAGGTATGAGCAAAGCAGACCACGTTACTACTTAGTTATATGCGCGAGTACAGCAAGCGTGAATGTTTTTATCGGTATTTTTTGTAATTTGAACGAAAGTAAGACCTCATACCGCGGGCCGCGCCAAAAACGGCGGCTAAAATCTACATAGACATACCTAAGTGTCGGTATCAAAGATGAAAACATGTACTGCTAAATCACTTTCAAACTATAACAGCGTGTAACCGTTTATTTAGACAACAGACAAAGGCATCATTCGGCCAACTGATCTAGTTTTAATGTCCGTCGGGAATGTAGGGTCACGCGCTCGCCATCTGGTCTGGTCGCCTGTTCAAATAAGAGCGACCTTCGTGCTGGGCTGTTTGGACCTCAAAAGTTATTTAGATGGCTATGACTAAATTAATATGTGGCTATGTAGCTCTATGAGATAACAAAGTATTTACATATCGTCGTCATTCTAATATCCCCTGTCAGAAATTCTTAGCAGTAACTTTCAGAGATCATATTTAATTAGGTACTCGTAAGTATATTGATTATTAAATAGTAACGATTACATTTTGGAGAACTGAATTAGTACTAATGCTGCTCGGAATAACTGCTGATGATGTACGTTTCTGACATACTACTTTATCAGCGTTCTGTCGCGCATACCGCCACACACTTCACCTACCAGTGACAAAATGTTATGATTTCAGTCTTTCAGATATTACATATTTGTATTTCAAGATAAATAATCGCAAAGATTATAATTTGTGCACAAGTATGATGTACAGACATCGTAATATTAGCCAATATCATGTAGCATTAAAATAAGGTTGTATTTGGCATGTTTTAGAGGCTGTGACGCCGTAATGCGCCATAATCGGGTTTTTACCGCGCCGTAACCGGCGATCATCGGAGTGGCGATGGCGGGGAATCACCGCCATCACACTTTATTGCAGTCATTGGAGACGGGACGCGCGCCAGGGCTGTCGAATTGCTATGGCTGAAGAACTTTATATCTAAGCGTATTTTTATTTCAATATTGAAATATATCTATTATTGTCCTTATCATTCTGGGGCTAACCCTGAAATCACAAAATGTGCTGGGGTACCTAGGTACCTTTTTACACTCCCTGCTTCTTACTAGTCCCACTTGCCTCGCGGCGGCTGTCGACGAATTTCCCGCGAATTAAGCAACGTGCGCAAGTTTATCACCTACACGTTTTATACGTGTATACGTTTTATACGTGCGTCGTCGTTGCGCGTGCAAAAGTCCCTAGGTATGTGCTATACAAAAATAGGCCAAGTACGAGTCGGACTCGCGTACAGAGGGTTCCGTACTGTATGGGAGCCAAATATTTATTTTAATTTTATTATTTATTCTTGAAGTGAATATAAAACTAAATATTCTGTGAAAATTTCAAGCATGTACCTGTTACCATTATTAATATAGATCGAAAAACGTCAAAAAAATCAGGTTTGTTGTATGGGAGCTTAATTAAATATAACCTTAAATATTTATTTTATTCTATTATAGTATTTGTTTTTATAGCGGCAACAGAAATACATCATCTGTGAAAATTTCAGCTGCCTAGCTATCATGGTTCATGAGATACAGCCCGGTGACAGACAGACAGACAGACGGACAGACGGACATCGAAGTCTTAGTAATAGGGTCCCGTTTTTCCCTTTGGGTACTAAAAAGCCAAAAAAAATTAACATTATGAATATTTTGTTAAAAGGCGATTTTATATGAATCAGAACAAAGCAGAATCTTTTGTCGCAATTTGTAGTTGTGGAAAGCGATTTGAATCCAGATTATTACAAGCGGTTTTAATCAGGTCGTCTGTCTATTTAGTCATGTCTGTTTAGTCGGTGGATGTCCTACGCTGTGCTTACTTGACGGTAGGTGGTCTCCATTTGACACAGTAGCACGTAACCAAAAACAATAGTATTACACGATCTATTAAAAAGACAGCCCTACAGCACTGCTGATCCGGGCGTAGAGCAGGACCGACGTCCATAATTTTTGGCTGGATTGATTTCCTTTTCGGGCAAAATTGACGCGTAAGTAGAATAATTATCATATCACCCTATGGATTTCCAACAAGACCGTTTGAAAGCAGTTTGAATCCAGCGTGTTTCAGCGGTCTTAATCAGGTCGTTTGTCTATGTAGTTAATGGACGTCCAATGCTGTACTTGCCGGTAAATTCACGTTTTTGGGGAAATAAATAAAATAAAATATTGTAAATTATAAAGTGACATCTTACATATGGTCCCTGACCCCAAACTAAGCAAAGCTTGAGAAATAGTAACTTAATAATATCCAGATACAGAGCAAACACTTTTGTTCGTCACATAAATATTTGCCCTGGATGGGAATCGAACTCACGCCTCCCCTGAAGTCAGGGTCACTGACTGAGCCACCGAGGCAGTCGAATGCTACAACGCCTACAACTGATCTACTTTTGATGAAAAGCTAAATCAAAATATCAAATTTCACCAAAATCGCTAGAACCGCTTCCGAGATCTGAATTTTGTACAAACAAATTTATAAGAATTGTTCGTTCATTGAAATGTTTAAGACGCAGTTGGCAGCCCTGGAGTATTGATGTTCCCGGCGTAGAGCAGGACCGACGTAGTCCGTCACTCCGGGAGGGTTGGATTGATTCCCTTTTCGGGCAAATTGACGCATCAGCAGAATAGTTGAGTAGGACTCGGCCAAGTTTTTATTGACTTCCAAAACGGAGGTTCGCTATGCAGCTGGATCATTTTAGTGTTACTCTACTTGTCCACCGTTTGTGATTTGAATCCCTTATTTCTTTTTTGAGCTATGGGGATATGCTCGGAGTCTCTTTGCGAGATCAAATTAGAAATGAAGAGATACACAGAAGAACTAAATTAAGCGACTTATCTTAGCAAATTGGAAAGTTAAAATGGCAGTGGACAGGGTTCATAGCACGGAGGACTGTTGATTGGTGGACTCGAAAAGTTTTCAAGTTGAGACCGGTACCGGTAAGTGCAACGTAGGACGTCCACCTACTAGGTGGAATGACGACGCGCTGGATGCAAGCCGCTTCCAACGGATCTTTTTCGAGATCTATTGGGGAGAACTGTGTCCAGCAGTGGACGTCTTATTGCCGATGGCTGGATGAATAATAAATTATAAATAGATGGTTTATGATTACAATGTTATTTTTTGCGAAATAGTCCCATAGAAAAATAGTTTGTTTGCTTTGGTTCTGAAATGAAACTTCTCGATTTTATTAAGGTTTCTACATAGGTCTATATCGTCAAGTCGTAGTTAAAATTTAATAACTCCTTTTAGTATTATCGTTTTGCTCGAAATTTTATTAAGGTGCGTTTTTACCTAACTTATCTCATTGACTTTTTTATTAGACAAAGAAGTTGGTATATATTTAGGTGATCTAAATTTAAGGAACCTTAAGGCAAAGCTGAGTAAAAGCTTTAGTGAAAAAATATTTAAAATTTGAAACTATTTCATAAAATCATTTAATTATTTTAATCTATTTGTTTTGATTTTTATCGGCGACAGTAATTTGAAGCTATTTCATAAAATCATTTAAATATTTTATCTATTTGTTTTTATTTTTATCGGCGACAGTGTTGATAATTTTTATTTTCCACAGTTGATGTTATATTATGTGCTCTGTATATCTTTAAAAGTGTAAGTAAATTTGCCAGCGTGCTGGGCACGCTGCCAACTGGCAGTGAGTTTGAGAATTTGGATTACATATCGATCTTCTGGTCTGTGGAAAATCTAAGTGCTTTCATTGTAGTAGCAGCTTTAGATTTATTGTCTTTTGTTGTAAGGTAGTAAGGAACTTACTCCATTAAGATTAGTATGAAAATTTTGAAAAATGTAACGCAATAATAAAAAAAATATGATCTTATAAAATTTTGTGACTATAAAAACCACTACGGCGTAGTCTCTACGACTACGTAGAGGGTCTACGCCGTAGTTCTTTTATTGATTTGGCCGTAGCCTTCTGCGACGGTAGCCTCCTAACGGCAAAATCAAGAGTTTGTGCAAAAAGAGAACCGTCGTGGCGTTACGGTAAACTAACAATAAGATTTTAAATCAGCAGCCAAGGTACCGACTACTTGGTAGACACGAGTACTGACGAAAACCGAATTGGTGCTACCAAGTATCAAACACTTTTAGTACTAGCAATAGCAGAGCAGTGTTGTCAACGTAACACAATTAGTAAAATGGCACACGGGCGACCTCACCTACGACGCTTTTCTTTTTGCACAAACTCTATCAAAAAGAAAACATTAATATTGGATAACTTAATATTATTGGCAAAAATCAATAGCCATAAAATCACAAAACTACTCTCCACAAATCAAATGAAAATATCCTCAAGAGACTGATAAAATAGAAAAAATAAAATAATTTCTTCGGAGTTCGAGGCTCTATTATTGGTTGTTAAGGAAATCCCCGAGCACCGAGGCACACAGAGTAATCAGAGGCATAAGTCGATCTAGATAGTCTAAAAGAGATGCATTGATTGCTATGGTACGAGTTAGATAGGGACGCTGATAGTTTCTGTGTGGGTGAGGCTAGATTTGACATCTCTGAGTACAAATGCTTAGAAATGTGAAATCACAGTACATTTTTCAATTAGTTTTGATTATTTTTACATTTTCACGGTCGTGACCCAAGAAAATGACGTAGCGATTGGTTGAATGGTTAACACTTTAGTCATTATACCTCTTTCGTTTGGACTTCGCCGGAGGCGGTCGTGTTTAATCGCTCCGTGCCGCTGTTTGACTCAAATAATACGCGGTGAGTGACACACAGTCGATAATTGCATACACTATACACCTGTCTCCGTGCCAGTGAAAGAAACGCATACTACGATCAAGACATAAGAGTAAAGGAGAAAGGGATACGGCGATCTACACGCAATTGATAAGGACTTTTACTTTAGTGCAAACCACGCCCCCTCAACCTTGACCGAGAACTTCAGTTTTTTAACGCGAGCGACCGCATCGTCTAATCGCCGTCGGAACATTTAGGCCTAAAAAGTAAACATGTCACGGATGCCACCGCGAGCTTGCCAACTGGCTGCAGAAAACCAGTTGCAGAAAGCGTCTTCCGAATCTAGTATCCTGTCCCAGCTTATCAATGACAAAATGGATACGGTAACTGGCACAAAAAAAACGTAGACGCCACCTTTCATCGGAGAACGACGACGTAAGCAATGAGATCGGAGAACTTAAAAATATGGTTTCAAGCCTAATTCAGAGCCAAAATACAAGAATGGCAGCCCTCGAACAACTTATTTTAGAAGTAAAGGCTCAAAATTCACCGATCCCAAAAATCGAGAAATCAGTTGAAAATATCTCGGCGTAAATCCTAGCGATTGACTCCAACATTGCCGGCCTCGAACAAAAACGCCAGATTATGTCAACCCGGGTTGATAGTTTAGAGGAAAAACTGGATTACTTGGATTATAACGCTATTAAGACTTGTGTAGAAATACGCAATGTCCCTAAAATGAAGTCCGAATCCTACAGCTCGCTGTTTTCTATGTTAAACGAACTGTGCAAGCAAATTGGATGTCCCGTAAATCAAGCGTATGTGCGTGATTCGTACCGCATACCTACCAAACGCGACATAAAAGAATCGACCATCGTATATGAGTTCCATAGCACTGATATCAAATCACAGTTTTTGAAGGCCGTAAGAAAATATAACAAAGAGCATCCCACTGGCCAACTGAACTCATCTCACCTTGGATTGGAGGGAAAAGAAAACGTTTCTATTTATATCTCGGAACGACTAACAGCAAAAACAAGCAAACTGCTATCCTTATCACGTAAATTCAAGAATGAAAAGTCCTACGCTTTCTGCTGGGTATCCAATGGCAAAGTCCTTTTACGCCAGAATGAGGGTTCTCAATACATACACGTGAAAAATGAATCCCACCTCCAAGACCTAAAATCAAATTTTACGAAATGACTGTTTATAATCAGTGTATGCTATCTTTTAATTTTATTTACTTTAGTGCACGGTAATGCTAATAAACTATTTACGTCCGCGCGATACTGTCATGCTAACTATAAATCTAAGCCTATCCTACTGTTTCACCTACTATGTGTACGAACAATGTACATAATAATGAAAAACTTACCATCTACATACAATATACAGCGTGTACACAGCATACACATCACACAACACACACATAACACATTCCGCCGAAGCAACACTCAGAGGATTATCTTCATACTGCGTAGTCACAATATAAAAATATGTAGTTTCTATTCACCTATGAGCCGACGCATTGTGAGTGCTTTGTTATCATTGTTTTTAATTTTCCATACACTAACTGTCTATCACGCGCATAAAATCTTAAATAAAGAACGAATATACTATTGTTGTGTACATTCTAATTCGAACCTGTTTACCAATACACCAGTCATATTATTATCGCAGATAAACAAAAGTAACAGCGTGTGTGCTTATCGATGGTCGACCGGTCACTGTCATGGGTTTCTCAGGAAAATTAATACTTACTCACCTAGATATGGATTGGTATGTTTTTACATGGTTGTTTTGATACAAATGCCAGACTCAGAAGTAACCTATGTTTATCGCACCATTGTACATACCTGTATGAACGCCTTACAACAACAACAAACCAAGATTTCACTGTCTAAGCATATGAAAATTATAATTAAAAATATTAATTGTCAAAATAAGTTATTTGAATCCCCAAAGTGTGCCATATTACTTACTCGTACGTATCACAAACACAAAACTATGGACTTCCGAAGATTGTGTTTGTGGAACCTGCTGATTCTCTGGGCTTTAGTCGGTAAATTTGTTGTAGTTGTCAATAGATACAGTATTATTGTTTTGTACAGCAATTTGTGGATTTTACAAATTGCTAAATATATAACTACTATGTATAACGATGAGTAGTTTGGAATTAATTGAAAGTATTGATGACACTACACTTATTCAAAGCTTCCAGATAAATTCACCAGAGGATTGTAAACACTTTTTGGGAGATTCTAATAACCATTTCATCATAATTAGTCAAAATATCCGAAGCGTTCAGAAAAACCTTGATTTTCTTAAGGTCTTTATAGATAGACTTGATTTTCTGCCAGATGTTATTGTGCTGACAGAATGTAGACTTAACGATAGTTTCAATCCCACTATTCTACCTGGCTATGCCTGTCATTACTCAAAAGAATATCTGAACCAAAATGACGGGATTGTAATCTACGTTAAAGACAATTTAGCCGTGGTCATCGAAGAACCTAGTTTTCTTGACGCGAACTGCTTACTTGTGAAGGTTGGAAGTTCACTCACTATCGTAGCAATTTACCGCTCTCCTTCGTTCCGTAATACTGAGAGGTTCATGCAATCTTTAGAAAATATAATAAGCAAAATAAAAGGACCTGCAGTGTTAACAAGAGACTTCAATATAGACCTTAGGTCCACCTCCAACGATAATAAGGCATCTGATTATTTAGACATTACATCACACTATGGTTTTATTCCGGGACATACTTTGCCCACGCGAGAAAGCCTCACTTGTCTCGACCATTCCTTGATCAGAAGTAAAACTCCCGCCAGAATTTTCGTTTGTGATTCAGATATTACAGATCATCACACAGTTCTCACAGTTCTAAATTCATCTTCTAAAAGTACACCAAAGTCAAAATTTTTCGATAAAATCAACTTTTATACACTAACGTCGAACCTAGAAAAAACAGATTGGGATACACTGTATAGTGAAACAGACGTAACTGCTGCCACAACTTTTTTTATTAACACTGTGAGTGACTGCCTCAAAAACAATACATCTCAGGTTAAGGTCCGTAGTGCTGAGTTTCTTTGTAAGCCCTGGATGACGAAAGGTCTACTAAGGTGCCTCAGAAAACGAGACGATTTACATTTGGAAGCAAAATCTAGTAAAAATGACATGACTCTCCAAAACAGGTACAAAACTTATCGTAACTACTGTGACACACTCCTCAAAAATCTTAAACAACAGCATGAACGCGAATCTATTGAAAAATCTAGCGGGAATAGTAAAAAACTATGGAAAACTATTAAAAATATCTGCAGTATTAAAACGTCCCGGAATGAATCATCTGAATTGTTAACAATCCAGCCAACTCAGACAGACTCACTTAATGAGGTCAACAAATTTTTTGCGGAAGTAGGAAAGGATTTAGCAGACGAAATATTAGAGAGTTTAAACACAACTGAGGAACAACTTGTTGAAAATGTCTCATCTTCAACAATATCTCCTTCTGGTTCCTTTTTTCTCTCACCGACTAATAGAATTGAGATACTGAAAATACTTTCCAACTTAAAATCAACCTCATCCGCAGGCTGGGATGGCATCAGTAATAAAATACTAAAAGCTGCTAAGCATGTACTCGCCGAACCAATCGCTCATATTTGTAATCTCAGCATTATATCAGGCATAGTTCCAGAAATGCTTAAAACCGCAGTAGTCATTCCTATTTTCAAAGCTGGTGACAAAACAGCAAAGTCAAATTATAGACCCATTTCACTTCTGCCAACTCTTTCTAAGGTTTTGGAAAAAGTTGTAAATACGAGGCTCCTAGATTACTTAGAAACCAATAACTTATTATCACCAAACCAATACGGTTTTAGGCGTAGCAGATCGACAGAAGATGCCGTGGTAAATCTAGTGGACTCTGTCATGAATGATACTAATAATGGTAAAAAATGCCTTGCTGTATTCTTAGATTTAGCCAAGGCTTTCGACACAGTGTCGCGGCCAATCCTACTCAAAAAACTCGAAAAGCTAGGTATACGTGGACTGCCACTTCAATGGTTTAGATCATATCTAAGTGATCGCAAACAGAGAGTTCGGATCGGCGACAACTACAGTGAATATACTAGTATTGAGTTTGGTGTGCCACAAGGCAGTGTGCTGGGGCCAACCTTGTTTTTAGCGTATATTAATGACCTATGCAACCTTAATTTGAGCCAAACCCGTGTCTTGGCTTTTGCTGACGACACTGTTTTGACATTTTACGGTAGGAATTGGAAGGAAGCCAATGAAATCGCACAAAAAAGTATTTCAATTGTGGCCAGCTGGTTGCAAATGAACCTCCTCACACTAAATGCAAACAAAACTAAGAGTATGGCATTCCGGATCTCTGAAAGATCTGCACCCAAATCCAAGATCCACTTACAACTGCACCAATGTGGCAATGCATGCAATGTATTACCATGTTCTTGCGCTGAAATTGAAGAAGTTGATAATATAAGATATTTAGGACTAGTCGTTGACCACAATTTCAATTGGTCCCAACAAATTAATGCACTATGCAGTCGCATAAGAAAACTACTGCATATCTTTAAAAAGCTAGGGGCAGTTGCAGACAGTAAAACGACTAGAATTGTTTATTTAGCAATATGCCAGTCAGTGGTGAGCTACGGGATCGTATGCTGGGGCTCGGCAGCTAAAACATTGCTCCTAAAGCTTGAAAGAGCTCAACGAGCCGTCCTTAAAGTTGCTTACCGTAAGCCCTATAGGCATCCTAGCGACAGCTTGTATCAAGAAGTAAATCACATTAATGTAAGAGGCTTGTACATCACGGCTACAATATTAAGATTCCATAAAACTGCCTTATTAACTATCTTTGATGCAAAAAAGCAATCACGTCGTAATACCTGGAAACTACCAACCGTCAAAACCCAGTATGCTTCACGATCGTTTGCGTTCAGAGGTGCTTTTTTGTATCAAATCCTAGACAAGAAGTTGAGTATCTTAAATAATTCTCGGTATGTTTGCAAAAAGAAACTATACAATTTTTTTAAGACCCTGGGCTACACAGATACCGAAAACTTAATTATACCCCCATTTTGACACAATCTAGTTTTGCCAATATTTCGGTCAATTGTAATACCTCGCAACTTTTGTTTATCTCGTTCAAGTACTCGTTATCTTTTGTAGTTGTTCTATAGTGAAATGCAATGTAACTTAGCGATCGCTTGGCGGCTGGTATGAAGATAGAAACTATAGGTAGTTAGAATAATCCTCTCTCACACGCGCACCTCGGCATTAACCTTCATACACAAACACACACGTCTAGCGCTGCAAACCTTGACTCTCATGAGATCTCGTGTATTGCAGTGCTAGTCACACACACACACACACACACACACACACACACACACACAAGCGCGCAGACGCGCGCGCACACACGTCAGTAAGTTGGTAAGGTAGTTTATATTATTATTAACAATATTAGAAATAATAGATAGTATTGTAAACTGTTTTCTGAGAACTATGTATATATTACCATAACTATAAATGTTTATAACTTTATACATACATAAATCATTTATACATATATATAACGAAAGACACTAGATTTCGCGACACAGGTCCGCCTAGTGCGAAATCTAGGGTTCAATATAAAAGTATTTATTATCGCTAATCTTAATATAATTTTCATAAAAACAAACAAACAAATTTTTTCTAATGTCTGAATTGTGCTCTTTGCTGATATTGTGAATGAAAATGATCGAGTTAGCTGTTAAAATTATTTGACAAGAAACAAGACAATTATATACAACATGAAAGATCCACTTAAGGTCATTCATTAATGTCAGTCCTGTTGGTATGGTATTACCTAACTGCAATTCAGACAAACATTTTTTTATTTTTTTATTTTTTTGGTATTAAATGATATAATAGGTATTTTCCCATTTTAGATTTTATATACCTGCACCGAAATATTTTTGTATAATGTAAAAAAATAAAAACAAGGCAACTAAGTTTATTATAACTGGTATGTAATACTGTAAGAATATAATTAATAAGTATATGTATTTTTTGTAAGAAATAAATAAATATAAATATAAAAAAATATAATATTATACCAACTTCCCTTCCGGTACCAATCCCGTAATCAACATTAGCTATGTTGGAAACCTTGACAAACTTTGACACAAAAAAATTTTTTTTATTTACTTTATTACTCCACAGACTCCAAATTATGCGTTCTTTCTTATATATAGCTTAAGACTATACATAGAAAAAGAGAGTTAGCTTTAAGGTATGATTCCGAACTCCGCTGCAGGCAGCAGCAACACGGCAGCAGTGCTGCCGCAGCACTACTGGTCCCCATATAATCTCTATGAGTGTATATGAGATTACATTCCGAGCTAAGCAGCATTGTCGCGGCAGCAATATGAGGAAAAGTAGTGCTGCGGCAGCACTGCTGCCTGCTGCTGCTGCTGCTGCCTGCAGCGTAGTTCGAAATCATACCTTAAGTTAGTACAGTTCTAATAGTTTCGGTAAATGCCGCGAGCAAACCGGCCACGGTGCAAGCAGCACCATATCACGAGTGTGACGCATGTGCCAGTCATCGTTGTTCCCGACACACGACGCCGCTGTAAGAAGGAGCCTTCGACGGAGAGCATGAACGCTCGAAACATGCCCACAAATCGTAATACTTACGATTTTTTTGAGAAAGAAATTACCGGCAGAGTCAAAGGCTACAAAGTTTCAACTCTACCAGTGATAGCATCCACGTTATTTATTACAATTCTGTCGCCTTCTTTCGGCCCAGAGCCACCATCACAGCCTCGATCCGATACCTATTTATTTGTTATATATTGCTTTTGGGGATAAGAGCTTTCAACGAGTTACACATGTTAGGTTTCTATTGGTTTTTGTTCTGAGATGTTTAAGGAAAGTTTCCTTACACCATTTGTTATTTATATGCCGACGACAAAGACTGAGGGTGACAGTTTTCCGATTCATTTCGCGGCGATCATTAGTCCAAGTTTGGTCTGGCTTGAAAAACTAATGAGAACTGGACACTTGGTATCTCTTCTATTACTATTCGTTGACTACAAATAGGTACATATATAGTCCACTGCATAAAATAGTTCCATTGTAGTAAGTAAGTAAGTTCGTATAGGCCGGATAGCTAGCCCTGGTGTCTTAGTAGTGATTCCAAGGAACTCATTAGTAACGGACCGGAATTTGAACGACTCGACGTCACGATTTTAAAGTGAGTGTTACTTACTGTCACTAGGCTACTCTAGCATGACAGGTCATATTTTGTTTCTTTTTGTTATTTTAGCTTCACGGTAGTAATGCGGGTAATTTATTTTTACTGTTCTAACAACTTTCAACTGCAGTAGTAACAACGGTAATTCATTTACCGTTCTTACTACTGGTAGTAAGATTGGTAGTAACACTGGTAATAAACCATGATTGGTTTTGTGATCGGTATGACAGATGCACCGGTTGTGGCATTTTAGTGACCATTTAAATTTCATTGTTTGTAAAGATAATGTTAATGTTAATAAGATATTTTTAAATACATTTTCAAACTTTGACATTCATACCTACAAACACGAGTATTTATAGTTACATTGATTACAATATATTTATGCAATAATTTTGACATCAAATTGCCTAAACCGGGACATTGGTCACAACTGGTGCATTTACCCTAGGTACATTACGCAAAATCTTTTTGAAGTGTTGGAAGTTGAAGCAGGCGCAGCACAGGCCTGAGAAATGAAATGATAATGCTTTCAGCGCAGCCGTTTGACTAACTTCCGAGACTTTAGAGAAAAGATTTGCACGTACTGTACCTATTGTACAACCCGGTCAGAATATCTGTGCACCTCGCTGGAATGCGGCGCCTCTCCCGCTTCCCCTGTCACCTCTCCGCGCACTCCCCGGTGCGACAGTACGGTAAAAAGTAAGTAAGTTCGTATAGGCCGGGTGGCTAGCCCTGGTGTCAGAGTTTTTAGGCCGCCTGAAGGCCTCTGACATGGCTAAACGGTTGAAACAACCGGGGCCTACAATTTAACGTGTCATCCGAGCCACGGTAGCGCTCAGTTGGAAAATGCCACCCGCGGTCACCCATCCAAGTACTGACCGTGCGGAACGTTGCTTAATTTCGGTGATCGCTGACAATCACCTAGTCAAACTACGCTACGAGCGCTACAGTACGGTTAGCATCTTCGTTGCCGATACACGTCCCGATAATAATTTACGTCCGGACGGTATACTAGACGTCCGGTAATGTATATACGTCCCGATAATTCGATATGACGTCACGAAGTCAGGTGCACAGATATTGTGACCGGGTTGTACTTTTCTTCTTTGTCTACGTATTGTACATAGTATATTTTGTAAAGTAGGTAATCAAGTATTCTCTCTAGCATCCATATGCGTTGGTACCTACTCATAGAGAAACTCTAAAAATCCGGCTAGCGACTGATGTCTGTGGTTATAAAAGTTTTGTGAAGATTTCCCGTGACGGGCCTGCATTACTTCGGATATGAATAGAAATTACTGGATTTTTCGTCATAATGTAATGTACGCAATGTAATGTAATGTACGAATGCCTACTAACTATGCTAAGTGTTTTCTCTGACGATGTTTGTAGTAATATATTTTGCTAAAGCTAAAACAGTCACTTAGGGAATTTTCACTAATAATTTATTTTATAATTTTATTTTGAGTTCACGATGCTCGGAATAGATAATTCGATATTTTAAGACTTTGTTTACTCAGTTTATATCAACAAAAAATATTATTGTTTAAAGATTATTTTATACGGTAAGGATACTTGTATTATCATTGTTAAAGATAATACAAGTGTAGGAATATGTTTTTTTATTGGAGTGGATCCAAATCCATACTCATATGAGTATGATATGATCGTTGATTTTTTATTGCTCCGCTAAAGTTATGATAATTTTACATTTATTTGGGCATGATAAAAATGTACGGGTACACTGTTAAGCATTCACCCTTCTCCATCACTACATCGTATAAAAGATTCGCTTCCCGCTGTCTGTCCCCATGTATGCTATCTTTAAAAATCTTTACACAACAGATTTTGATGCGGTTTTTTTTAATAGATAGAGTGATTAAAGAGAAAGGTTTATACGTATAATACACCTGTGTGAAGCCAGGGCGGGTCTCTAGTAATATTTATAAAGGAACTAGCTCCTGATATTTAGTTCTTTACAGCTAATGGATAATTGATTAAAATTGTTTAGGACTGATAAAGTTATTAATAATATTTTGCCAATACTTTTAAAGTTATTAATAATAGAGCCGTCCACTGCGCAAGCACCTCAGAAACATTTAGCTCATTAGTTTCATAATCTCTTCCTCTAAAAACACGTTAATTTCAAATTAGTTTATAAATCTATCAACTAAGTGTTTCTGTATTGAAACGTAACCTTTCCCGTACTAAGCCGTCGCCCACATCACAATAAGGTTAATCGTTCAACCTAAAGGCAAATGAGGCGAATTAAAACTCAATCAACGCATGAAATTGTAAAATGGAGGTCGCGCTTAATGGGAATTGCTACATATAACGCGCTTGAAAATGTAGGCGTAGGTATCATCATTTCAGCCTCGAAATTTCATTGTAAGGCATCGTCTTCAGTAGACTATATTCAAACTAGGTACCTCACTGCTTTGTTGGATTCTACTCATTATAAAGAAGAACTCCGACGAATTAGACCATAGAATAAGAACTAATGTAATGGAAACCGTAATAAAATAGCAAGAGATATACATCACTTTGTCCCATTTTAAATATGATATTTAATAAGTGTTAGAAAAAGATGCACATGCACACGTAATTTCGAAGGGTTCCACAAACTAGCATTGAGCTATCTCGTGTGTCCAAATTTAAAAAGGTAAAATGAAGGAAGGTAAAATGAGAGATTTAATCCTTCTTACTGGAACATAAGGGTTCAAATTTCTGAAAAAGACAAAAGACCAAGTGGCACCAAATTTTAACTATTTTGACATTCCAATTGGTGATTTTGACGTATGCGACAGACTTTGCGTTTTTTTTTGTTCCACTCACTCTTGCGTATGCTATATGTATGCCTACAGATATGAATAAGACTGCTGTAACGTAGTTTAAAAGACAAAAGACCAAATGGAACCAAATTTTAACTATTTTGACATTCCAATTGGTGATTTTGACGTATGCGACAGACTGCGTTTTTTTTGTTCCACTCACTCTCGCGTATGCTATTTGTATAGATATGAATAAGACAGCTGTAACGTAGTTTTTATAAGCATGTTTTCTATTACTTATCTTCTTCTGAGAATTAGACTGTAGTCACCATATCGCTACAGTTATCATATTCCACAGCTGAGTAGGTACAGCCTGTATAGTCACTACTGGGTAAGTGAGTAATTGAGTATAGGCCTTTCTTTTATAGCACCTTATGTCCTTGGTTCCTTGCCTATTGTTTCCAGGTTCGACCCGCGATTTTGACGATTTGGTCAATCCATTTGTATTTGGATGGCACAACTAGTTGTGCGAAAGTAGTTGCGGGGAACGCCTCTATCTATTGCTGCCAGGCATTCTAAATCAGAAATACAATGTTGAAAAGATTGAGTTGAGCCACCTTTAAGTATTAGCAGTATTACATTTTCTTGTCAGTTACGTAGGACGTTGGTTGCTGTACATAGGTAATGTAAGCACATTGCTTATAATTATATTTCCAATAGGAACAGTTGTAAGAGCGGTTTGCAACCAACTTAGATCATGCTGCCTTAATAACGTCTTGAGTACCTATTCTATTATTTTAACCTAAACAAAGACTAAAAAAACAGTAAGTACGTGAACATTTCTTACTCTTAAAATAAGCAAATTGGTATAATTTGTGGCTATACGAGTACCTACTTAGAAAACCATTTAGAATACGAACAAAAGGAATCAAAGAAAAACAGCGGTACTTAGTTAATTCAATTAATCCCGTAATTTCGCTTTTCTTTCACGCTTCTAAGAATTCACCGCAGCAACCGAGACATTTTTCCACTGGCATTGGAACCGACAAGGGAAATTAACTCCTAAAACAATCCACAAAAGACAGGAAATTCCCTGACGGTTTATACTTCGGGAAGACTTCATTACCACGCTTGTTGCAATGACCAGTGTAAGAAGACATTTTGGTTGTGAGTTTTTGTTCGTGGAGAGAGGTCCAGGATAAGTGGTGCCAGTGGGAAGTCATCAGGGAGGTAATTATTATTCTTAATAAGTTGTTTCATGGTGTTATTGTCGCGATAAGGGAGTATTTGGTAGGTTTTATACATTGATTTACTGTAGCTTTCCTGGAACACGCGTGATGTTAATCGCTTCATTTAAACACCATTCTACATAAATGCACGTCGTATTTGTTTATCATTGCACTGGTTTTCTAGGATGTAAGGTACATATTTTGTTTTAACATCTCTTCATTACAAACAAACATTTCTTAAACTTCTTCTTCTTTTATGATTTGGCGTCGCAGTACTTATTGTGCATTTGTGTCAAGTATTTTTAATATTTTATCAAAATAGTCAGTCGTAGTCACGTCAAAGTCTAATAAAGTCGCCAGTCAAGTCCAAATATAATCCAAGTCATACCTCAGTATAGCGGTGGAGACTTTACTAGATGCGTCTTTGGATATTTTGGTAACAACACGGAACAACATGATACGTCACATTGTATCACTTGCCTACACTCATGCACATAAATCAGCTCACAATCAACGAAATACCACAGTTTTTCACTAATTATCTGTGAGTCTGTGACACCCATTTGTCGAAATAAATAAAATAAAAAAAACTAAAGAAATAAATCAAACCTGCGCTATATTATAATGGGGTTTTGCTTAATAATATTTGCTATTCGAGAATACACATTATAAATGTTATATTATATTATACGCAAAATGGGCTCAGACTAGGTACAGTAGCTCGAAAAATCCGTTAAACTATGATAAATAAATGCGCAGAGTAAAACAAACGCATCAAATGCTTAATTTTTGAGTAATTTCACATTTTCCAATTTGATTTTTGTTCAGTCATTGAATTACTGTCATTTTGGTCACATGTAACCTTAATACCAGAATACACAAAATTACTTTAAATGTACACTGTTATTGTAAAAATAACGGGAAAATCATTTTCCGAAAGACACAAAGCAAATTATGAAATACTGTACCCTTTAGTGGCCCAATTTCTATGCTTATTTGCAATATCTCCTTTGGCACATATTCGGTTCCGCTCCTCTCCACTTTATTAGAGTCTGGGCCTAACGAGTAGGTAAGTACTTACAACAGTTTATGAACCGTAATTTGAACATATTTGGGTTAATATCTTGAGTGAGTTTGCTAAATGATCCGAAGACCGCGAGTGTTCCGGCGTGCAGGTGGGTCGTTAAAACTTCAGCCGCAACCAGAACTGCCAGTTAAAAAAAACAATTTGGAAATATGCGAGAGTGCTCGTAAATTTCGCCATTTTTTGCACCATAAAGGTTTAGACAGAAGCCTCTTTACGCGGCGCGCGACATGTGACAAACGTTTTTTTTGCGATTTTGGGGTATGAAATTTGATCATCTTGATTCTAAATCGCCTTTAAAAGGTTGTGTACCCCGTATGTCGCAAATAGGCAATGTAATAAAAAAGGTATAATGTTTATTTAGGAAATAAAGATTATATATTTGAATGAGTGATTTGCAGTGCTCTGTGAGAAGTTCTGATTTTAAAAATGCATGTCCCATCTCGCGACCTCTGTGGTGTCCAGGCTTTTATGTTAGTGTCGGCCATGTTGCTTTAGAAATCTTTGTATTTTGCTCAATGCCGTTTTAAAATACTGAAGTTATTAAACCTGAAATACAGACTGAAATAACACAAATTCTACTTTTACAGTCGGCTTTTATCTAAATGATTGCTTTATTTATTTCAATATGCTTATCCATACTGACGAAATTTAATCTTTCGAACTAAAATTAATGAATGTTTATTCAAAAATTTATTTTCTGCTCAGTTTAAAAAATGTAATGTAAGTAAAACATACCTACCTAATTTAAACCATATCATCGAATTTGTGTTTGATTGTTATTTTGGTTCGTTTTCTAATATATTATAGCGGTGTGGTAAAATAGAGTAATTGACTGCCTCGGTGGCTCAGTGGTTAGTGACCCTGACTTCTGTGTCAAAGAGGCGTGGGTTCGATCCCCACCCAGGGCAAACATTTGTGTGATGAACATAGGTGTTTGCTCTGTGTCTGGGTGTTATTTAGGTATTATCTAATAAGTATGTATTTAAAATATGTATATGTAGTATATCAGTCTCTGGCAGCCATGTCACAAGCTATGCTTAGTTTGGGGTCAGAGACCGTGTGTAAGATGTCCCCTAATATTTATATTTATTTATATAGAGGTCGCAATATTACCAACGTTATAAGGTTTGCCTCACTTTACGGCGTCAAATACCGCTCTCTAGGAAACCGGGTTACGGATACCGCTATCGCTACCGGAAAACAGAGCTTCAGACATTGCTACGGATAGTATGGGTCCAGTCGTATAGTCGATGCAATATCACCAAAGCATGAATCTGTATACTTCGCAGAGGTTCGTGTACCAGAGAGAGAGATAGAGACAGACAAAACAGGCCACAAAACCTTTGTTAAAACAATCCAGATTTTAGTTTCCGAGAAAAAATGATTGTGCGGTTATTTGAAACCACGGTAAAAGGGAAACTTTTACTGGCACAAATGAGTATTAGTCTAAATGTTACAGTCATAGTGATTAAATAGTTCTACTCAATTTAGATAAAGTGATAATTGACACAAAATTAATCACATTAACTAGCTATTTTATATAATATCTTCGAAGACTTGGATAATGTAATAAAACAAACTCGTAATAAGGACAGATTGTCTCTGGCGCTTCGCCGGCCGCTGCCGCGGCACGCTCGCTTCGCTCGCTCGGCTCGCGCGTTGTTGTCACTGTTCAAACCTAACCTAACCTAGTAGGCAGAACAAGAGTCCAAGGAAAACTATTAATAGGTTAGGTTAGGTTTGAACAGTGACAACAACGCGCGAGCTGAGCGAGCGAAGCGAGCGTGCCGCGGCAGCGGCCGGCGAAGCGCCTGAGACAATCTGTCCTTATTACGAGTTTGTTTTATTACATTATCCAAGTCTTCGAAGATATTATATAAAATAGCTAGTTAATGTGATTAATTTTGTGTCAATTATCACTTTATCTAAATTGAGTAGATATTATGATATAATGGCTAGACAGTATATACACCACTACTTTTTATGAACATCTAAAAAAAATTTGGGGGTACTCTGTGCACGATACTAAACATATATATGCAATAAAAAGTTAATAAATCAATATCCTAAAACTATCCCTTAAAAATTGAAATAATTGGTTATTCTAATCCATTAGACTCCAACTACAGCTGTTTTGCGTAAACAAGACCGTAGGTACTTATTCTACATTACTACACTATACATGAATGAAATTGACATTATGTGCATAATTTTAGTCTAATTTTCGGATAAAATAAAACCTAAATAAATAGGCTACCTAAGATCTTTTTTAAATTTTAACTGTACACATATGTTTTACATCGTGTACTGATACCTACATTTTTTTTTAGATGTTCATAAAAAGTTGTGGTGTATAATATCCAGATTTATTACTTTGACTGTAACATATACACGGTCAGCTGATGCGAACCATAGGCGCCGCCATATTGGCCTCGGCTGCTCTGTCGAGCGCCTTTCACTTTACCCCTGCTCCGCGGCCGACCGTCACACGACATGCAATAGATGGACGAAAAAGTTTGAGGCGATGTAATAAAAGTTTCACTTTAATAAGGTAATCTCTATTGGTAGAGAAAACCAATTACGGCAATTACCAGTAGCTACTATCTAAAGTAGATACATAAATAAAAATGTTTAGATATTTATAGCCATTAGGTAAAAATTAATATCGTCGCAGGTAGGTAATTGCCGAAATGAAAAAATAATTCTCTCAAGATCAAATTTCTTATCGAGTAAGTGTGATGGCATTGGACTTCGTTATACTACTAGCGCCAACAAGCGTGTTTTCCACTTGGAATGTGCGCAATTGCGTATCTTTACATTGCATCCCTTTATATAAATACATACGAGTACCTTCGCAGAAACTGTTTCTACTATAGTCTGACCGTTTAACTGAGACCTCGCCTGCGCGGTACAGGGGCGCCGGGGGAGACGACACAGGGGACTGAGACAGGCGCGGGCAGCGGGTCCCCGGCGCCCGCACCTGTCTCAATCCCCCGTTGTCGTCTACCCCCGCGCCCCTGTACCCGCGGAGGCGAGGTCTCAGTTAAACGGTCAGACTATAGTGCTAAGACGCAATAAGAAAGTAAATGATTTTGATTGGCGGATATCAAAACACATCCTTAGCTATGTAAAGCACCTAGATCTAGAGACAAATCACGTCCCATTACCGAATTCGCTAAACGACCAATCCTAAAATTTATAGACTTTATATTAGTTACGTGGTTTAGAAAAAAAAAACAAACACTATAAATGTATAAGAGAGCGACGATTGTCATGAGTATCATTTGGATTATGTTTTGTATGAAAGCTACCGAATGATTCAAGGGCTCTTTCGTGGTTTCGCCCCGCAAGCTGTTCGGTCCGCGGGGCGAATCAACGAAGCCTCTTTTTGAAGGCCCTCTTTCGCCCCGCATTGTTTGGAGCGGGGCGAAAGAGGGCATTCAAAAAGAGGCTTCGTTGATTCGCCCCGCGGGCCGAATAGCTTGTGGGGCGAATACACGAAAGAGCCGATTCAAGCCGTGGTGGTCTAGTGGTAATGACACCCGCCTTACAATCGTGAGGTCGAGGGTACAAATCACGGTCCCGTACCAATGAATTCCTTGGAATTTATGTACGGAATTTCACACCACTGGCTTTTCGATGAAGGAAAACATCGTGTGTCAACCTGCATACGTCCGTAGAAGAAATTCGATGGCGTATGTGAATCCACCAACCCGCACTGGACCAGCGTGGCGGAAATGGCCCAATCACCCTTCTTGGGTAGGCATACGTCTTGCAGAGGACTATTAAAAAGGCTGGTACAGTACAGTATATTAATGAAGTCGATTAATGTAACATCGTCTTGGGATTCTACATTAGTTTAACTAAATGGAAAAGATGCTTTACTCGTAGAAGCATCAGAATAAAAGACACGAGTGAGCAAGACGGAACGCGAAAACGAACGCACCAGCACTTAGGCAATAAGGTTCTTCGTACAGTTTCTGAGCCCAAGATTTATGACGTTTAGGCAATCTGTAGTAATGAAAAGGTGTGCCATAAAGGAGAATTGCGCTGCATTTTCGCGTTTTTATGATAATATTATGACGGAGGGCCATTACCTAGGCCACGCAATTTCGGAGAAACGAGCGGGACCCCACGTGTGATGTCGTTTACAAATGCTCATTGGACGCAGTGTTGTGTGCTTGATGACAAGGTATGATTTGATTATACTTTTTAATGTAATTTTGGCGTGGGAATATTGAATGTTTGCAACTTTTTAAAATATTAATAAACTACAGGCGGCGGCGTAGCGTAAAACGTTCACCATATTCATAATTGCTCTGATTTGCACCACGTATATCACGTTGCAGATTCTTTTAGAAGTCTATGTCCAACAGTGACTATACTGTATAATGAGTATGAGTCTCCGAAGATACACGTTTTTTATTTTGTGTTCATCATAATTCTTGAAAACTGTGAGTAAATAGATTAAAACTGTCACAAATAAAATCGTTTAAGTAGGCATATAGCTGAAAGTAGTTTTTTTTTTGTGAAATGGACACCGAATATGAAAATTACATGTTATAATTGACTTTAGCTCAGCGTCACCAATGAAAAAGGCGATAAAGAGGCCATTTCAATAATAATTCTCGACACGAAACGAATCATTTCCATTTCCGAGCCTCCGCTGGAGAGCTCTCGGCTGGTGTTACGATTACGATCTAGCAGTTTAGGCAAACGTGAACAACTTAATGGCAAAATGTAAATTCGCTGGGAGAAAAATAAAGTTCTAAAGGTTGGTTTAAGTTTATGGCACAGACTGACAAAAAATAATTGAATTATCTTTATTTATACTTATGATAGCCGTAATACCAAATGAGAGAACGTCCACCTTACAAACGTGTGCTTGGAGTCAAATCCGCGGCTGTATTGTGTACGCGTACGTTCGTTTTTTCTCCTGCTCATGCCAGTTACTCGCACCACGAGAGCGAGCGGGAGGAAAAGCGAAGCCTAACGCCAAAACGCATAGTCAATACGGGGGCTGGTCTCTTACCAAAGAGTTTTGTACTTTACGTATTATTATTATATCTGACTTAACATGTTTTCCTTTACCGAAAAGCCAGTGGTGTGAAATTCAGTACATAAATTCCAAAGAACTCATTATTACGGGGACCGGGATTTGAACCATCGACCTCACGATTTTAAGGCGGGTCTCACTTTCACTAGACCACCACGGCTTATTTATCTCGAATTTTGTGTTAGCTCCATAGTAAAAGTTGTTCGTAATGATGTCTTAACCAAAAGAAAAAATACGTGTCCAATATTTTTTCGATAATCTAACTCACGGACCAATCATAATAGGTTTGTTAATGTTTTAATGTAATGTTATTGTTTAATGTTTTTTTACCCTGTTATCATGCCTATTATAGCACCAAAAACTCATGGCGTATAGAATTTTGTTTATCAATAATGTTACTTATAGTATTTACTTCCTTTAAAAGCAGTAAATACTTAAATCTCTTCTTCCACCTTAATACCTCCAGGAGACTAACCTTTAAGCATCCTTTTGCGGAGAACCTTTTACAGTAATTATATGGCTAAAATGAATAATTTCAAACAATAGGCCTTGCCGCGCCTTAACCTTTGTCTTTTTACCTGTTGTGTTCTACATTAGTATCTTCCTTAATATTCATTATTAGGGAGGGGACATTCGCGCTAATTTTTGCTTTGATTCGAGCTCGGGTGCGTTTTAATTCATTAACCTTTTCTTTGTTGTTTAACAGACAATTATTTTGATGAAAATACACTTTAAATGAAACCAAAATAAATTAATTGAATTTTTATACTAAGTTTATCATAATTGCAGCGATAGGACGTCCACTGCTAGACATAGACTTTAGTTAAAATCAATAAAAATAATCAAACGCGAATTCTAGGCGTGTACCGCATTTGCTGTCTAAGTAAGTACATACTTAGAAATGTAGTTAGTCCGCGCCACACAAGTCGGCGGATGGGAAGTTATGCACAGAACGCTACACAAAAGGCAAAATATAGGTATGTGCGGGAGCCAGAGAGACGAGACGCTAGGGCACACCCGCCCGCCAACCTCATGCTTTCCGCGCGCTCCTTACGCCCGTGCTCACCACTACGCAACTTGCGTCGGCATTGTGCACACATGCGTAATAATTAGCAAATCACGGTGAAGTGTCATCCGCGGCTAACTTCTCATCCGCCGACTTGTGTGGCGCGGACTTATAAGTATCTATCATGATCTGTTGCAACATTTGAATCGAGATCAACTTTATGTATATACAGCGAAACAAAAATTAAAGTAATAGAAATATAATATGAGTAAAGTAACGAAGAATAAATAAATTAACATTTTTTAGAGCTTCTACACATCGAAATCCACAGACGTGTGATGTTTTCTTTGATCAAGTCTGGAAATTATATTACAAAAAGCTCTGCTTTTTTAAATGAATGCACTTAGGTTTTATATTTATATTTTTAAACACTTACTCGTAATACTAGGTGTATTTAAACGAGCTCGGTTTCGTATAACATCAAACGAACTGAACTCACCCAAATGATTCAGTGTTCAGTGAATTTGAGATAAACATCGCAGTTATTACACAAGATTTCTTCCAGATATTCCAGATTATTTTCTATTTCCTCATAAATTTCCAATTCAGGGAAAAAAGACGAAATACCGTGAAAAGGAGTTTGTTTCACGCGTCTTTGAGCTTAATCTTATTATTGAGAACGATCGAGCGGACTAGGCCATGTTTTAAAAGCCCAGAGTTACTTAGGCAGAGTTTGTGCAATAATTATTTTTCACAAAAAATGGCAAAACCACCTTCCATCGCGTACAAAATTCGAATATTTCGCTCGAATTGTTTCCATTACTCTTGATTTATCAAAAACGGCTCAGCCGATTTCTGTAAAATTTGAATGGGACCACCTTGAGAGTATACCCTTTCGAACTAAAAAGAATTTTTTGATTCGGTTCACAATTAACGAAATTATCGATGAACATACACAAAAAAAATACATACACACGAACATAGAACCTCCTCCTTTTTGGAAGTCGGTTAAGTAGAGAAGCGTCGCAGGTGAGGTCGCCCATGTGCCATTTTACTAATTTTGTTACGTTGTCATTGCTAGTACAACTAAAAGTGTTTGATACTTGGTAAACACCAATTTGGTTTTCATTAGTACTCGCGTCTACCAAGTACAGTCGGTACTTCGGCTGCTGATTAAAATCGTATTGTTAGTTCACAGTATCGCCACGATGGTTCTCTTTTTCACAAACTCTATATGGCCCTTGAGATATTTTTTAAAATAAATGTAATAAGTTGCCATCCATCCATCTATCAGTCAATTACGGAAACCAAACCCTTCAATATCCTTTCATGTTATCATCCTATGATAATTAGGTATACGGATAATGAGGTACAAGACACTAACGTATTCAGGGTTACTTCTAATCGATTAGCATCTTTTTAGGTGCTTATTCTGTACATCAAAACTAACAAGTTTTGTTCTGCGACTTTTCTCAAAACTCAAAAAATAAAATTGTTGTTCCATAGAAAAATATCGTTCACCCGCGACAAAATGTATGGAACAGCTGTTTTTTTTTTTTTAAATTCTGACAAAAGTCACAGAACAAAAGTTGTTAGTTTTGATGTACAGAATAAGCCACTAGATACAAGGATGCTAATTGATTAGAAATAACCCTGTATACTCAATACATTAGAGATCAATAGTACCTATTATTTGAGAGTAGGTAAATAATAACATTTATTGCTATTATCGTCGTCGTTTCATCCGTAACTATAGGATATTTATAGATCTTCTATTAGACGTTCACTGATGGACATAGGTCGTATCCCGTACGTACCGGCGAGCGCAACGTAAGACGTCCACCCACGAGACAACGGTAACTGATCTTATCAAGACCTCAAGATCAAGCCGCTTTCAACCGGTTTTATTGGAGATCTTTAGGGGAGGCCTATGTCCAGCAGTAGACGTCCTATCGCTGAAACGAAAGAACGAACGAAGCAGATGACCCTGTTTAATATAGGCAAGTCCGCGCTTGACCACCAATTCGCCTGATGGTAAGCGACGTTGTGGTCGACTTTGCCATGCTTTAGTTTAAATTTCTTAGAAAACAGTAAAGCCGGTACGACTTTTGGTAAAGTTGTAGATCTGTTTTAACATATTCGGGAATCCTGTCAAGTATCCAATCATCGGATATGCGATAGCTGTGGGCGTATCCAAATGCCATCGTTTTGGGATATTAAGCACTCGATGGGGTAAATACGCGGGTAGTTATTACATTCCAGGTATTTGAAGACTTTGAAAGAATTTTAGAGCTAAGGCAAATAGTACCTACCTACCTACTTCTTACATCTCTATGAGTAAAATTTTTAGATTTAACCGGTACCTAATAACATCAAATGGAATTTAAAACAAAAAAAACTACGAGTTGCACTCCGGAAGTGCCGGCAGAAGTGAAAACTTGAACATATAAAGTAGGTACTATCATTTATTTGGTAAAATACAATATGTATGACACACGCGCAAGCGCCCTGCGCTGTCTTATGAATTTTCGATCAGGTTGCATGTCCTGACTCGAGTTTAATTTTTTTTACCCATTCCAAAAAGTGCACAACATTACTAAAGACGTTTAAACTTCCGAAAAATGCCAAGTTGATGAGTACTACTACTTTACGTCACTAGTACCTACCATTTATTTTACGGCCTCGGTGGCTCAGTGGTTAGTGACCCTGACTTCTGGATCAAAGAGGCGTGGGTTCGATCTCCACCCAGGGCAAGTATTTATGTGATGAACATAGGTGTTTGCTCTGTGTCTGGGTGTTATTTAGGTACTATCTATATAAGTATGTATTTAAAAATATGTATATGTAGTATATTAAATCAGTCTCTGGCAGCCATATCACAAGCTTTGCTTAGTTTGGAGTCAGAGACCGTGTACAATAAAATTAAAAAATAAATAATTTACAAAATTCTTCATGTGTTTAGATAGTTGCTGAAGTATTGATGGTACGAAAGTCCAACTAAAATTAACCCTAAACTAAACAGCCTAGTTCTAAAATTAGTCCCTAACTAAATAGAGTAATCCTCTAGCTGTACAAGTCGAGCCTGATAAACGAGCCTGTAATCAGCTGTCGTTACTGAGCATTACTTTCTCTTTTTAACGGCCTTTTAACCGGGTACGACTGTCTCACTCGCACATTTGAAAGCTTGTGTAGGTAGGTACTTAGGCATTGGACTTCTATAAACTCTATGTAGCCTATGCTCACTACACTACGCTACACTAGCCTATACTCGTACATGGTCATAGGTATTAAACGCAAAACCTTTTAAGGGCGGGTCTAGTACATCTAGACAAACCACTTTTGTTCTAGGACTTTTGGAAAATCAGGAAAAAAAAAACAGCATTTTCATACAAAAAATTCGTCAACGCGCGGCAATAAGTTTCGATTTTTTTTTTCGAATTTTCAAAACTCGTAGTACAAAAGTTGTTTGTCTAGATGCACTAGACCCGTCCTTAAAAAGTTTTGCGTTTAAATACCTATGACTATGACCCTGTATATCATTTATCAATCATAACACGTAACAAAAATGTATTAAAGAAAAGTTGGTATCTTTCGATTCAACAGAAAAAATAGAATGAACTGTTCTTTTCGTTTTTTTGGACTTACTGCGTCCAATTAAAAACGAAATATATACAACAACAGCTATTGTGTAGGTGTTTCTGTCAATTTGGTGTAAAGATATATTTATTTAACACTTGGTTATTTTGTCATAAACAATCGCGACATATAGGAAACTCATGTGGATATTCAAAAGTTGATTTTTTGATTGTGATTTTTAAACCGACCAAAAAGGAGAAGGTTCTATGTTCGTCTGTTTTTTTTTTGTATGTTCATCGATAATTTCGCCAATTGTGAACCGAAACGAATTTTTTTTAGTTCGAAAGGGTAGGTATACTACCGAGGTGGTCCATTAAAGTTTAAAAAAAAAAATCGGCTGTGCCTTTTTTTTGTAAAAATCAACAATAATGTAAACAAATCGAGCGAAATATTCGAATTTTGTACACGATGAAAGGCGGTTTTGCCATTTTTTCGAAAAATAATTATTTATATTTGCGCGAGCGAGATGGTTTTTGCTGTAGGGATATATGCCCTTATCCGAGAGTTATTTTTCCTCGACAGCCTAATAAACAGGCGTCGTAAAGTAAGTTTAATTAGTTTTCTGATCAAGTCCCACGTAAACATGCTATTTCCGAACATACGACGTGTTTATGTTTATTCTTGAGAAAATTATCTTTGGATAGTGAGAGGAAACCACGCGTTCCTACTTGGTTTATGGCAATTAGGTTTGAGTCGGTACACGTCCCACATCTTCCATTACGCAAGTAACTACTTAAGTAGTTAGTACATTTATTTTTCTGTTTACTGTAGATTTTAAAACGATATTAGACCCAATTATGAAGGCGCTATCGTATAATAGCTAATTAGAATAGTTCTGTTTCTTTTTCCCCCTAGGCATTCGATAGAGAGAACACTTTTTACGTAGCTATTAAATTTACGATGGCGCCTTTTTGCATTGCATTCATTGCAGTTGCATTCATATACTGTATGGGCAGTGCACTGTATCTTAAAGCGATTTGTATTTACTAGTAGATACTCACAACTTTTTTTGGCCGAATAACTATGCTATTTAACATTTTTGTTGCATTTTTTACGTGATAACGTATTAATCATAAATCGATGAAAGCTGCACGCACGAAAATGTGTCACGTTCCGCCTGAGCCACGCGTGCAAGCGAGAGCGCGGAACAAGCGATAGAGAGGCAAGATCGGTCTAAACGTTCGGCTTGTTTCAGTTGTTGATTCAACAATGTTTTCTTATGACGTTATCACGTTAAATTATCGTCTGTAAACCAGCTTTACAGACCACCATTTTTTTTATGGAATAGGTAATCCAGGATACTACACATATTGGAAATAGAGAAAGCCCGTGCCCAGCAGTGAGACCAGTCAGAATAGGGACAGAAAAGTCTGCAAATAAAGTCTCGACGTTTTATTATAGTAATTTTAAAAATGTTACGTAGATATATCCTAACTAAATTTTAAAATTGCGCTTCGATTTGTAATGGAATAATTTATTTAAGTACATACCTATATTATACAAAGAGAGAAATGTTTTTAGTTGGCTAAAAATTTCGCTGAATAATATGTGTGTACTCGTACCCATAAATTGTCTATACTACCTACTTAACTACTTTAATCGTGCCTTTTGTTTGCATATTGTGTTGACGTTTTTGATTTACTTTTACTGGTTTATTTACGTTAAAATTGTTAATTGCTCATACAGAAGTTAAATAGCCCACTGACCTATATGTGCATGTTACTGTAATGTAGTATTTAAGATTATCACATAAGTGAGACAAAATGTTTCTTGTGATACACAATAAAGATCTTTGAACCTATTTTATACAAACTAGTAAGTAAGATATAAGATATAAGTATTTACCTAAGCAATTAAATTCTATTATTTTTGCGATGTAACGAAAATATCTGGAATTCCTCTAAAAATCATAAGGGCTGTTCTTAATACAGTTTATCTTTTTGTTTTGAAATAATTCCACTTCATATCTATTGTTATTTCTACCCGAGAGTCGGCTCGTGGACTACCACACGTGTATAGTGATCATGTCTTTTTCTTACATTCTCAGCAAGGCCGTCTGAGAACTTCTCCTATTAGGCAGAACTTCTTGTTGTTCGGTAAACCAATGTCACCGTGCCAACGTAACAAGATCTAAGACCTAGATCTACGGACGAATGTCATGATGACGTTACTATATTTCCAGGATAACTTTGGTCTATACTGAAAGACATGGATGTATGAAAACTTATTTTACTTACTTACTAAGTAAAGTGTGGAGGTAAATATGTGGAGGTTATTTCGATTTAAGCAAATATTTAGAAAATATTTAATTTCGAGTGTAACAAGCAAATGTAATCAAGAATTTAAACACTTGTGTGTTGTCCATTTCAGCCATTTCTAAAGTAAAAATAAAAACCTGCAGCTGGTATAAGCATGTTATCTAATACTTAGGTAAGTATAGGTATACCTAAGTATTAGATAACATGCTTATGCTTATGCTTAAGCATGTTATCTAATATTTAGGTAAGTAAAGGTATACCTAAGTATTAGGTAACATGCTTATACAACTAAAATTATTGTCACAAAATCTCAATACACCCACTTGAAATATTTTACAAGTTACCTCTCTAAGACTTAAGATACAAAATATTTTACAAGTTAAGAAAATCCAGCTCAAGAGAAATAAAATAAATAAAAATCCCGTTTCGGCTTAAAGAGCTTGAAGTTAAACTATGCCGGCAGGTGGGATCCCTGGAAGCTAACTTTTTCAATTTGGGAGCGCGTGTTTTAAAAATAAACATTGCAACGAGATTCAGTTTGACAAGACGGATTTTATTTTTATAAATAGATTACGCAGCGAACATACGAAATGAATTAATAACTTATTTCCTCGACGTTTTGGACCAAGTTGTTGCATCGGTCGTGGTCACGGGCAGACAAGCAGTCGAGCAGTAGTCTGCTCGTAACCACTACCTATGCAACCTGCTAGCTTAGCAAACGATCACGAAAAAAAACTCTTTCGAATTTGCGACAGTCCCGTAACATACCTAACAATAATATTATCAAATCCCGAAACTTTATGGATAACAAATTGAACTTTATTTGAAGTGCATATAAAAATAAATTAAAGACATGGCTTCTACAACATTTATTTTATGACATATCTGAATTTATGAAATTACCAGAAGTAAATAATTTAAACTAGATTATTTCTCTAAGATTATTTATGTGGATTACTGTTGCCTCTGTAACATTATTATTTAGATAATATTATGAATTTATAATTTGTATTTTTTATTTATTTTGTAATTATGACACATATTTGAAGGGTACATCATTTGACCTGTAACTTGGCGCTATTAATTATGATTATAGATCTGATAGATGACAAATCAGGGCATAAGTAAGGCAATATCGGGTTCATTAATTCAAAACATTTACATTCGGTTTCAACCTTACAAAAGTAACTCTATGTACCTATCATAAGAATTTTTTATTTAGATATATAAATTGTTTCTGAAATCGTTTTATTATTTCTGGACATTGTTCAATAATATCCAACATTTCCAAGCGCTTGACCTCTCGTCCTCTGTAAACACCATCAGAGAACAAAGTGGAAATGATTCCTGACTATTAATATTTGATATCTGTATCCGAAAGGGTTCGGGAAAACCTCAAACTTTTCACCCTATCATGATAATGGTGACACAGAATAAATAGTGATAGTATCTGTATTTAACTAGGTCAGTTTAAATGTGTACCTGTTACCACTGATATCTATTTAAAACAGATTGATAATGCTATTGTTACTACAACAAAAAAATGAGAAATTCTTTCCAAGCTTTAGTCAAAACTGTCAAAAATGTACATTTTGGAATTTAACCTTATTTGTATAAATAATCCGGAAAAATCCACCGAATCGAGATATTTTTCAGGTCTCTTTCTAACTCGTGTCATATTTAATCGATGCATCTCTTTCAGATTTTTTTGATCGACCACATTATCCCACTGGTATCTCTGTGCCTGTTACTATTTTTGTTATCCTTATGATCGTATATGCGTAAATGCAAATGTAGATCACTAAAATATTGGCGTGTGTGAAAGAAACTGTAACAGCTTTTTCCAGAAACGTATTAGAGCCGTTGTCGGTACACACGGTGCCGTGTAGTGACGACACGACTCTTGAGCGTTGCCGCTCTGTCATCATACGTAGGAATATCTATAGTATTAAGTATCTCAGACGATGAATTCCGTTGTACACTGCATTTTTTTTTTTTTTTTTTTTTTTTTTTTGAATGACTTATAGCTGTTGGCCACTGAGGCCTCTACAGCTTACCGGACATGGGCGAGCGCGGATGGCGGCTGAGCCCTAAGATTAGGTTATAGGGTGACTAGCGCAAGGGCACCTGAGAAGGTACGGACCTCGGCTTGGGCCGTCACCCGGCGGGGGAGATCAGACTTGCCCGGGCACCCCAGATGGGGTGTGCCCTGTGGCCCTAATGGGTTGAGCTGGTTGACTATTTGGAGAGAATCTAACCGATCTTCTGACAGATCCGGAGGGTCCTCGACCTCGCCGGCGAGGTCGGTGTGTGACTGTGTGCCTATGGTAACCGGCGCCTATACCAAAGACGGAATACTTCCTGTTGCAGGGAGCTGTCGGATCGGCCGACCCCAGCGCCGCAGATGTGACTACGGCGATGGGGTCGTCCGGGTCGCCCAAGAGGTGTTTTGGGCGACGTCTGAGGGTGGGTGTGTTTGTCGTGTCTGTCGTATAGTCTGAGGCTTGGACTACGAGTGGGTTGGGGTGGTGGGGCGCCCTATCAAAGTAGCGGCGAGAGAGGTACTTGATGTACTGAGTGATGGAGGGGAGTTCGAGATCGCAGTGCAGGTCAGAGTTTCGCATGAACCAGCTAGCTCCGACTGCTTTGCGAATGAACCTGTTCTGAATGACCTGGAGTTTGTCCAGATCAATGCGGGAGGCGTGGCCAAAGACCACGGAAGCATAGGTCATGACTGTGCGGATACACGTTTTGTAAATTGTCACCTTATTTCTAAGGGACATTTTACTACGTGAGTCGAGAAGTGGGGAGAGGCGGCCTAGGAAGAAGGCTGCTCTGTTACGGACTATCTGAATGTGTTTGGAGAAGCTGAGTCGACGGTCGAGGGTCACGCCAAGGTATTTGGTCGTGGAGGCCCAGGGAATAGGCTGGCCGTGAAGCGTGAGTTGCTTTTTCGGGTTGCCTTTGAGTATAGTGGGATGAAAGTACATGGCTGCACTTTTATCGGGGTTTACCGAGATGGCCCATTTCCTAAACCATTTACCAAGCTGGTCAAGGGCTTTTTGGACATGGGTCACCTGGAGGCTCTTTTTCCAGCCTCTGGAGTAAAGAGCAGTGTCGTCCGCGAAGAGCGCAAGCTCAACGTTGGGAGAACGGGGGATGTCGTATGTGTAGAACGAGTATAGCACAGGGGCCAATGCTGAGCCTTGAGGGACTCCAGCAGTGATGGGGCGGGGGATCGAGCGGGCTCCTTCGACCTTGTAGGAAAACTTCCGACAAGATAGAAAGTCTTGTATTATGAATACAAGACGGTCTGGGAATTGTTTCGCAAACAGCTTGAAAATCAAGCCGTTGTGCCAGACTTTGTCGAATGCCTTCGCTACGTCCAGGAAGACCGCTACGGATCCCTGGGGCTTTGGCGTGGTAAGAAACCCGTGACTGGGTTTTTTGTTGAAGCCTTCTAGAATGTACTCCGTTATGCGGTGTACTTGTTGGACGCAAGAGTGTCTGGCCCTAAAGCCAAACTGCTCGTTGGGAAGGATATTGTTGTCCTTTATGTGGGACCAGATGCGCTTCAGAATGATGCGCTCATAGATCTTCCCCAGAGTACTGAGGAGACTGATAGGGCGATAGCTGGATGGCTCGGAGGCCTTCTTGCCGGGCTTGTGGATGCCGATGACATCGGCGGACTTCCACGCTTCGGGGAACATGCAGTTGTTCATAGCCGCATTGAATATGCTGACTAGAAGACACACTAGGGATACTGAGAAGTGCTTGAGCACTCTGTTGGAAATGCCATCAGCACCGGGAGCTTTCCTGGTGTGAAGGCGCTTTATGATCGACTCAACCTCCGAAGCCGTGACAGGCTCAAGGGCGTCAGTGGGGGGGACGGATAGTCTTTCTTCGACTTCTCTGTTCACCGTATCGAAGTGAACAGGGTCGACGAAGCCTAAGCTGGGGCTGCATTGCGACTCGAGGCTGTCGGCCAGGCATTCGGCCTTTTCCTCGTCCTCAAACGCAGGTGGGAGATTGGGACGGGTGAGGGGGGGCATATTCGTAACTACGTCGGATTTCAGAGCTCGGGCCAGCTTCCAGTATGCCTGGTGAGATGGCTCGATCTCCGAAAGTAAACTGTCCCACCTCTGATTGCGGAGTTCACTAATGCGGTTTTTTACGGCACGCTCGTAATACCGCAGAGTGGCTCTGTTCTCTTCGGAGGGACGGGAGTCGTAGGCCCTAGTGGCGGCGTGTTTAGCCCTCAGAAGGTCCCTCGCGTCCTCCGGCAGGGCCCAGCGTCGGTCATTGACCTCTGCTGGGACCTGCCTGGAGCACTCACGTACTGTGTTGCGAAGGTGACTGGTGAGGGCGTCAACCGAGAGGGTGACGTCATCGCGGGAAACGATGTTGTCTGGGATTTTGTCTAGATCGGGTGAGCTGGTGGCCTCCAGGGCTGTGCCTAGTCGGTCCCAGTCCACCACGGTCCTAGTACGGGGAGGTCTGTCAGTTGGGTCGGGACCTAGTCTCATGAGGACTGGTCTGTGGTCAGAGTCAAGTTCGTGGATCACTTCTAACGAGCGTAACCGGAGGGTTACACCCTTTAGTAGCGCAAAGTCTAAGATGTCGGGTCTATGGTCGACGATGAAGGGAAAGTGAGTTGGGGAGCTGGGTGGGATAATTTCAAAGTGAATTTCGTCTGAGAGGGAATTGAGAAGGTTGCCCTTCGTGTTGGTCGTGTTGCAGCCCCATATTATGTGCTTGCTATTGAAATCGCCAGCCAGAATGACGGCGCTACTTAGGGAGAACAGAGCTTCAAAGTCACTTTTTTCAAGTGCTTTGTTGCAGGGGAGGTAGCATGACGCTATGGTAATTGGTTGATGACCAGTCATTGAGAGACGGCAACAGGAAGCTTCCAAGCTAATCAGGGGTGGGGTATCTATGGGAATACAGTGAAGGGACCTTCTGTAGTAGATCAGGGTACCGCCCCTTGGGCCGGTAGTCCTGTCACTACGTACCAGCGAGTAGTTTCCGATTTTCGGATCCCGCCTGCTGGGTTTGAGAAAAGTCTCGCTCACAAGTAAGATATCGACTTGGTGAGTGGACAAGAATTGTTGAATTAAGACACGTTGGTCTTTTTGGTCGCTAAAGAGACCGTTGGCATTGAACCATGCCAAGGATAAGGAGTGGGGCTTCTCTCTTAATGGTGTACTATCCATAGTACTTCTTAAGGAGGTTTACCATGGCGGCTCCATGGACCTTGACATGGTCAAGGAGCGTGCGGTGTTCGGCCATGAATTGTGCGGTGTTGCACGGATTAGCGCGGACCTTAGCCGTGAACTCGGCTAGTTCGGCGGGGTCTACTATGGCGTGGTGCGTCATGAATTCTTTAGCGAATTCAATGTCGGTGATATAGCTCTCCATGGAAGAGCTATTGACGACGGCACCTAAGGGGGCGGGCTTAGCGGCCTTAGTGGCGACTTTGGGGGCTAGAGATGCAGGAGCGCGTGTTTGGGTCTGAGGGCGGGGGCGCGGTAGCTCTGGCTTGGCCGCGGATCCCCGTTGGGGCACTGCGCGTTGCCAAGCGTTGGCTACGGGGGCAGGGGCATCCACGAAAGTGGAAGGAGGGGTCGCAAGCTGGAGCTTGGACTGTGTGGGGTGGGTGGGGCGAGTCGGCCTGCCCCTGGGCTTGGGCTTGTGTTGGCCTTTAGCGGCCTTTGGAGCCATGGGGCAGCCGCGGTAATTCGCGGTGTGCCCCTGGGTCTCACAAAGGACGCAGCTGGGCGGGGTGGGGTCTTGTTTAGTGCGCGAGCACTCTGAGGTGCTGTGCGCGCCTGCACATTTCACGCAGCGGTATTCTGCGTGACAGAATCGCGCTGCGTGGCCGTATCGTTGGCAGCGGTGGCACTGCCCCGGGACGCCCCTTTTGTGAGGGGCCTCGATCTTGAAGCCGGAGAGCTTGCAGACCGAGCGAATAAGCTCGATCTTCTTGCCCTCCGGGGTGTTGTCAAGAACAGCTAAGACCATGTCTAGCTGTTTCTTTGTCCTGCCGCTGGTCATGCGGTGGACCTGACGTGCGGGAAGCCCCTGGGCGAGGAGATCCTGTAGGATGTCCTCGGTGGGGATTTCCTTTGGAATGCCGCGAATTACAGCGCGGTACACCTTTTCCTCCTCAAGGGCCTGCATGAAGAACTGCAGGTGCTCCTCTTGAAGGAAACGGGTGGCCAGTCTGTAGTGATCGGGGGTCGGGACAAAGATGGCTATGCCATCATGATTGGGCTTACCCGTGAAGGGTACTTGCAGCTCCGTCAGACGACGGGCTACGTAGGCCCATTTGGTTTTGTCTACAAGCGTGAAAGCTCTGGGGGCTTTCTGGGCCTTGGAGGGACCGGGCTGAGACGAGGAGGAGGTGGCGGTGGCAGTGGCGGTGGAGGCCGCAGGGCAGGGGACCTTAGGTGGGGGCGGGGGGGAAGAAGATTCGGCGGGCCGCTTCTTTTTCTTCCGCTCCACCAAGGTGAAGGGGTCGGACTCTCCCTGTGTGTCGAGGATTAGATCCTCTTCCATTTGGGAGTTGGGGGACTCCGGGGAGTCCGCAGTCGGAGTCGCGGGGGCCGGTTGATGGACCGCGAGGGGGGCTGGAGCGGGGGCCTCGAGCAAGAGCGAGCGGCTCTTGTCGTAGGGCGTAGCCCTAGAAGGAGCGATCGAGCGAGACCGCCCACGGTGGGAACGGTCCTTGGCGGCGTTCCGACCGCGTTCGGGGCTCGAGTGAGCGGAGGCCCGTGAGGCGGGACCTTTGAATTCGGGCGTTAGAAATGCGGCTGCCGCCTTGCTCTTTGGGGAGACTTGGCGGGGCGCGGGTGAGGGCGGGGGGGCAGCCTTAAAGGCGGGACGGGGGAGCGTCTCAGGGACGAAAGGGGTTTCCGGCTCTAGGCCGGGCAAGACTTGTCTTGCGGCATGGATGAACGCGTCGATGGCGTCAACGGAATCTTCGTTGGACACGTAGGCAGCCCGGATGTAGTTTAGCACCTCGTCGAGTTTGCAAAACGCCTCCCGGGTTGCCATGGTGATAAGAGTGAGGGTGCCGGGGGAGGAGGTCCCCAGCGGGGAAGAAAATGAGAGATCTCCCTGCCGGGTATAGGCAGGGAGGTGGGTACCTAAGTGTGCCCTAGCGTGTGCCGGCTGCCAATCTCAATGTGCAGCCGGTTGTGTGCCTAGCGGCCCTAGCTGCCACAGGGGAGAGGCAGGGACTCCGGTTTTTAGGCCGGCCGTCCAAGCCAAACACACACCCGAGGAATAGGTAAGGGATGGGTAGGGTGGGAGGGAGATGTCTGGTGTCGGCGAGGGTCGCTCCCAAGGCCGGTGGTTCCAGACCCAGCCGGATTCCGTTGTTCCCCTGAAGGGGGAAAAACGTACGTCCCGGGTCAACGCACGCTCAGCTTCGTTGGCACGGTTACGTATCCACTGAACGACCACTAAGCGTGGATTTCTTGTTTAGAAACGAAGGGTCGCTCTGAAAAGAGCGTTTTTCGAAACACAGGATGGGTCGCTCTGAAAAGAGCGTTTTGCGAAACTGGATGGTCGCTCTGAAAAGAGCGGTTTGGGTGGCGGAGCACGGAGCGAGTCCGGCACTCGCGATTTACCGCGGTACGTAATTATTTGCGCTTGCACAAGGCCAGCGCAAATAAAACGTTGCCGGGCAATCGGTGCACGGGCTCGGAGACTCGGCGGCCGACTGATGGCGGACCCCGCACAGGGCGGAGCGAGCAGCAGGAGCGGAGCGGCGGAGACGTCCGTACGGCGCGGCGAGCAGGAGCGGAGTGACGACGTGTACACTGCACTCGGACACGCCAAGACAAAGCAGGCAAGGGTGTAGGCACGGTAATGATATCGAACAGTATTCCGTCTTCATACAAACAGTCGGAAAGCGAATCATACCTACGCGCCTCGGAGTGCGGTATGCTCTGGTATGCTAGTCAGTCGCGGCGCGTCGTAGTGTCGAACGAACGTGTGAATTTGTAACTAGTAAGCGTGCGATTTACGTTTTTAGGGTAGGTAGTTTTACTACAGAACCCTAAAAACATCAAAAGAACACAATATGTATTTTTATTGAACGCTTCATTTTCATTTACAGCAAATTTCTATTATGTAAAAGGTAAATGTAATAATTTTACATCATAATAGATAGAAACTAGTGTCATCCTCTGCGGCAGCGCCACCACATAGAAAAAAATCAATAGTACCTTAAAATAATGTACATTAGACGTACATGATGTACGTATAATATAATTACTGTACGTCCATTAACGTCCATTAGGTACTGACAAAATAGACATCAATTGTGGCTCTGCTGCGGAGCATACTCTCCAGCAGAGCCACTCCTAACTTGTTTTCAGGAAAAATAAATGCGACTGCATTATGATGGAAACTGTTGTACGTTTAGTAGTTAATGCGTACGTGTAAATACATTACTTTAATGACATTTACTCGATTAGGTAATTGTAAATCTGTGTAAGTAGATGAAATTAAAACACTGTAGGGGGGCAGCCCTAGCGCGTGATACGGTCTTCGTGGCCTCGTGGTGCTGTAGGTATATATTACAAGGACAGGGTCGAGCGAGTCACAATACTGTTAATATCATTTATACTACACCTGCTCGGAAATTACCTTGATACTTTATCAAATTTACGGTAGAAAGTACGTCATTGCATATCGAACAAATATGCGGGGAGAAAACGCATCTGAGCGGGAGAGAAAAGTGTATGAAAATCCATTTCTTACATGGTTTTTCTTTTTTAATTTTGGGTAAGACTATGCGCTGGTAACCTAAATATCAAAAGCCAAAAAGTTTTTACACTGAGTTTTTATCTCCAAGTGCGCAAAATGACACTGGCCACTAGCTGTGTGTTGGATGGTGTCAAACAATTTGAAAACAGAACATGTGAAAACTGCAGACGCCATTGGCGCCATTTTCAAGTGTTACATTAAGCTTCACTAACTGCAACAATTTCAATATAAATTTCAATTAGTAAAGATTTAGTTTTTTATTTTCCTCGTAGGTGGAGTATAAAGCACTATGTATCACTCGAGAGAAAGTGCGATTCCCGATCTCGGGTGTTTTAAAGCCCTCGCCTACGGCTCGGGCTTCAGACGACACCCTCGACAATAATCGGTCACTTTCTCCTCTCGGTGAACAATGTACTATACCGTGGTGTGGGTGCGCGGCTTTTTTCCAGAGCGATTGCATAGAAGAGTATAATCGTCTATATGCTACATCTCGCACCGTGTAAAGGTGGGCATACACGATGCGATGATTTGATCAAATTTTCGCTTCATTCCAACTGGGAGCTCATTCAATTAATTCAAAGGTCCTCAATAACTACGAACCAGCTATAGTTAACTACCTATATTTGGCCTCCACTGAACTGATCTGATGAATTGATGCGATCATCGCGTTCTGTGCGCCCAGTTTCAGGTAGTAGTACAAATCGTTAACTACCAATTCCTACCTTTGAATTAACTGAATGAGCTCCCAGTTGGCATGAAGCAAAAATTTGATCAAATCATCGCATCGTGTATGTCAAACTTAACGGCCTTGGAGAAAATCAAAGGTGTAAGTATCATATATCAAATTTGTTTGTGTACTGATAACAATATTGAACTAAGTAGGTAAGGGCGAGCAGTTTTCAGATTGTTTAACTCTAATTTCTTCGGAATAAAATAACTCGTACAATTGGTACTCGCACAGAAGGTCGTTTAATCCCTAATTAATTATTTTACACCAAAAATAAACGATTTCATCGAGAAATAAGAAGCTATACTATAAACTAGCTAGGTATTTGCTTATTAGTCACATAAAACACATCATTTAAAAAGGAAAAGTAGGTACCTAAGTATTGCAAAATGCATGAACATCGATTTCCCAAGTCTTTTCTTCAGGTCGTTTAATTCCTAATTATTTTACACGAAAAATAAAAGATTTCATCGAGAAATAATAAGCTATACTATACACTAGCTAGGTTACTTATTAGTCACATCAAACACATCATACAAAATGAAAAGCAGGCAAGTATTGCAAAATTGTAAAATGCATGAACATCGATTTCCCAAGTCGCGTCGTCAGACGAGTTACATTGACCCTCGTTCCCCGGGCCATCAGAAATGTTGGAATATCGGGGTTTTACAATTTCTAGTGGATTCATACGGGAATGCGTTCTAGTTTCTTATTTTCAGCTGCATATTGTCGAACGGTAGAGAATATCGATGATCACCCCTACACTGTCGATTTTCCTTCGATACGTACGAAGCGGTTTGACTCAACATTTCTGATTCGTACCGCCAGGGAATGGAACAGTCTTCCTGCTTTCCTGTTTCCTAAGAGATATAATCTAAAACTTTTCAAGGTCAGAGTGAATAGGTATCTTAAGTCTGCGTGCTTCATTTTCGACCACAACGTCGCTTACCATCAGGCGAGTTGGTAGTCAAGCGCGTACTTATTCGCGATAAAAAAAAATCTTTCTCATAGCATACTTTATCGATAGCAAGAGTAACAATCTTCCATTCGCTAGGACTAGAGATATTTTAATCTATTGATATTTGAGCTTCATTACTCCAGTTTTAACCAAATACAAAACGAAGGATTTATTCAAATCAATTGTATTTTTGTTGATCTGCAATACACTTGCTTGCTGGTTAAATAAATATGGGATACCTATATATATATATAATAACGCAACCGAAACTAAATTTACTCTATCAAGTAATTACTTCACTATCACTACATAGTATAAAACAAAGTCGCTTCCTTGTCTGTCTATATGTATGCTTATTTGATATGCTTATAGAATATATTGTTATATTTTTAGACATTCATTTTTGTAACAATTTTATACTGACATTCCTATTTTTTTATTTGACATTTTCGACATTAATTTAATTATTGATATTATATTTACATCATTGAAGAATATATAATTAAACTGATAAAATTGAAATTATTGAATATGACTATTGTAATATAACTGAAAACAATATTGTAGTAATGTATGAGCACAATTTAAATTAGTCTATATTATGTTTTATTACATTTATAGACCTTTTTATTTATGTATAATCGAATCGAATGTTTTAGTCGACCAATAATTACTACTATTTTATTGACGTGTACTAAACTGTATAAATAAATGAATATGATATATCTTTAATACTACGCAACGGACTTTGATGCGGTTTTCTTAAAAGATAGAGTAATTCAAGAGGAAAGTTTATACCCACATATAATATACTTCAGCGAAGCCGGGACGGGACACTAGTAGTAATATATTATTAGCACAACTCATCCATTAATTTACTAAGTACATCCGTAGATGGCGTCCCGATCTACATGAATATAATTGTAACGAGTGCGCATTTTCACTGAAAACAAAAACCCGCGATTAATTAATTAACACAGCATTCCGCCAAATTGAAGTGCTGTAAAGTGGTTATTTCTGTGTGCTTAATTAAAACATTGCCGGCGTGAAACACGCTTGTTTATCTCTTTCAGAGTTATACTCGGCGCACTCGAGCTTGCCTCGGATATATTAAAGCTCTGGACACAATAGATTACGAGATATTTAGTTATTTATTTCAGCAAAAACACGTATCTACAATTATAGCTTATATCTAATTAGTTACAAGTCACCCTGTTACATAGGGCATGGCTGATTTTAATAATTGAATACAGTGTAATTGGTAGTAGGTATTCTAATAAATAGGTAGCAATTATAATGTAGGCTAGGATCAACAATGTCTAAATAAATAAATACTAGGGGAAATCTTACAAACTAACTCCAAACTAAGCATAGCTTGTGATATGGCTGCCAGAGACTGATATACTACATTTACATATTTTAAATACATACTTATATAGATAGTACCTGAATAACAGCCAGATAAGAGCAACATCATCAGAGTTCATCACACAAATGTTTGCCCTGGGTGGGGATCGAACCCACGCCTCTTTGACCCAGAGCTCAGGGTCACTAACCACTGAGCCACCGAGGCAGTCAAAGGACATGTTCCGGAATAATTATGTCCCTCAATATAAACAATAACTCATATAATCTGAACTAGAAAAAATAGGACATAAACCTATTGCGCGCAGAATTTAGTTAAATTTTAATGTTTCTAGGCTGAGGTAGCGTGCATTTGCTTTTGTTATTTGCAACCGTCATGTCAAAGAGCCGTAAAATGTTGCGAAATGTTGCAGCGTTATGTAAATTTAATGTAGCATCGATCTCACATCACGTCGTCGTAGCATGTCACGTCTTTATTGCCAAGTGTGGTCGACTGATCAAGGTGCTGATCTGTTACCTGTGACTTAGTTGATATAATGCTAATACTATGTACCAATTGACATAACTCAACAGGCTAGATGACTAAATAATTATTTATTGCAAAAATAGCACGACCGACTTCACCCGTGTACAGAATTCGAGAATATTTCGCACGGATCCACGTAGCATTTTTCACATTATTGTTGATTTATCATTTATCACAAATGGCTCAGCCGATCAAAAAAATAATTATTGAAATCGGACTACTATGAAAAAAGTTATGCGTGGTTATACATTAAAAATATATATATACCTACGCGTCGAATTGAGAATTGAATTGATCCAGTTTGGTTCGTCGGTCAAAAAATATAATTAGTCCGTTAGATAGATTATTTAAAAAAACATTAAGCGTCTGATCCACTTAAAGAAGACGTCGACGGTATGAAGGTCTTTACGTTTCATTTGACACTTTTCTGTTTTGCAGCCTACCGATTCTTTTAAAATAGCATTGTTCAGTATTAAAGTGGTGCGTGAAAAAAATACATCATTCTTTCTTTAGTTAAAATTATCAATTTCACGTAACGTTTTAGTACTGGACATGGCTATTTTATAAGAAACGGCAAACTGCAAAAGCAGAAAGCGTCAAATGAAACGTTAATTAAAACCGACAACATTGCTCGCGGCTCGTCAAGGTTTTATTTTGGCTCGCCACGCAGTGTTGCCAACACTATGACTGTGACTACGTTCTATGACTTTCGCTTGGTAAATTTCTTCGGACATTTTTTAATAATTTCTGTAGTCTTTTGCTTCTACTGTGAGTTCATGGACTACATTTGTGTCTGAGAAACCGAGACCTATTTTTTATTCAACTCCTAACCCACATTTTAGGACATTTTGGATATTTTCATTAATTTCGTTGAATGCTATAGCGAGGTAACGTAAATTTTCTAACATTTTGTAAAGTCGCGGTTTTAAAAACCGACAAGTGTGACTCGTCAACAGTAAAGCTGTGTTACCGTTTTCAAAACCTGTAGACTACTAAACGTAACCTTTTTTTCTACTGAAATCCATTGACATAAATTATTCTTCTCCTAATTCTACCCTGCCGTTATCCGAAATCACATAAGGGTGCGTGGGCCCCAAAAAAATCGAATTTATGAAATCTAGTGAAATCTACTGATTTTTAAAAACCTAGTGAAAATCTATCACACTACCAAATTTACATCGAAAATCTACTATAATAGCAATCAGTCCACTAAGAACGGTCACACTAATGTAAAGTCGCGGTTTTATAGATTTCGATTTTAATAAGCCAAACAGTCTTTAAAACCGCGGTATATTTTTTTACGTGGATCAGACGCTTAAGACACATATTTTGTCTTTTTCAAATGGTTCATGATATAATGATTTTTTACCAATTTAGCCATGTTACAGGCCTTCAGGCGGCTTAAAAACTCTGACACCAGGGCTAGCCACCCGGCCTTTACGAATTTAATTTACTTTTTACCTACCATCATGCCTATTCAAGGCAATATTTTACTAGAACGGTCTTGATAATAGCCAAGTCTTTCCGATACCCTCTTCAGGACATTTCACGTAGCGGTCATAGGTCATAGGTTTCGCTCGACCTATACGTGAAATGTCCTGATGTAACGACATGTTCAATATCATTTTATTCCCTGTGTATTCAAAGCTTTAAGTCTTCCAGTGCTCCCGGGCTCGTAGCTTCACTCACGAACATGAAAAGTTTTGTTTGCAGTTATAACGTTGTTAGCCAGGCACTAGACGTCTGTGCATTGTTAGTTCAGAAATATGATAAAATGTTGCGAGTTTATTTAGAAAAATGGCAAAACCGCCTTCCATCGTGTACAAAATTCGAATATTTCGCTAGAATTGTTTACATGATTGTTGATTTTTTTAAAACGGCTCGGCTGATATTTATCTGTAAAATTTAAGTGGGACCATCTTGGTTGTACTCTTTCGAACTAATAAAATAAAAATAGAATTTTTCGATTCAGTTCACAATTGGCGAAATTATCAATGTTCATCGTGTACAAAATTCGGATATTTCGCTCGAATTGCTTACATTATTGTCGATTTTTCAAAAACGGCTCAGCCGATTTCTGTAAAATTTAAATGGGACCACCTCGGGAGTACTTATATCCTTTCGAACTAAAAAAAAGTTTTTCGATTCGGTTCACAATTGGCGATATTATCGAAAAACATACACAAAAAAATACATACAGACGAACTAATAACCTCCTCCTTTTTGGAAGTCAGTTAATAAAAATGCTACGTTCTTTACGCGACTGGGACATGTCTGTTGTATAGGTAAGTTTTGGTATTGTGCTTTCAGTATTTTTTAAAGCTTGAAGGTGAAGTCTCTATATTTTTTTCTTCTTTAATTAGGTATTCAACTAAACGATAAGCTAGTGTACAACATTAAAAAAAAACCAGGATAATGCTTATTATTATTATTTTCATGCATTATGCACAGTATAAAACTGCATATTTTGTATCGGTATACATATTTCTAGCCATCTTAACCATCAACATCATCCAGATTAACGATGTTATTTATATTTTTTTATCAATTCTTACATCTACAATCAATCGGATTACGATGCTCTCGAGAGCTATATCCACATTCGTAGATTAGTAGTTTATGCAACTGTCATATAATGAAGGGTATTAAAACACGAGTGTGAGTTTATGAAACGAGCGCAGCGAGTTTCATAATGGTAACGAGTGTTTTAATGCCCGTGTTATATGCAGTTGCATACACTACTTTATCTTCACTAATAAAAATAAAAATAAAAACATACTTATTGCGAAATATTAAATTCACGTGTACGTGTATTGTCACAGTGAACTTGGCGCCATTAAAATCTAACCAATGAGAGCGCAGCTGCGCGCGCAGGGTCAATCAGGAGCGAGCGCGCGCTGTTCTTTTTTTATTTCATAGGCACAAGATCTTACCAAAGAGTTTTGTGTATGTAAGTTTAGTAGTTTCGACGAAGTTTTCACGTATAACCCAACTGTGTTCAAAAGCCAGCCTAATATCAAAATTTTATACAACTTGTATGAGGATATTGACATAAGGCTCGCCAGGTTAATTGGTCGCGTTTTATTGATGTTATAATGAGATTTTACGATATCGATGTGGATATCATGTCATATCATGTCAAATTGCTTAAATTGAGTGTTTTGTTGTCTGCGCTATAACAGTAGTCACTAAAAGTCAAGTATTGGAAACATAAGTAGAATGTTACAACATTAGTGTAGATAAACAAATTGAACATAATATGTTAGGCACATATTATGTGTAAGTGTGTGGTATAGCCACTCCACGTTGTGACGCAATGTAAATAAATATAAATATTAGGGGACATCTTACACACGGTCTCTGACCCCAAACTAAGCATAGCTTGTGATATGGCTGCCAGAGACTGATATATACATACATATTTTTAATACATACTTATATAGATAGTACCCCAATATATGTAAGCGATTCAACGGTCACAAACATATGGGATGCGATTCGAACCAGTATCTCTAGAATACCTACCTACTCCAATATCTCCTCTAGAAACTATAATGCCTCAAAGACTGTGTCAGGTTACAGTAGAGTCATATAATACCTACCTACCAAATAACAGTTCCCAAATCATGTATAAAAAATTCTGTATACTTATTTAAATATTTTACGAATTTGTTGTCTATTGTCAAAGTTACTTAATTGAGTAATGTTCACTAGGTATGCGAATTATGCCATTTTAATAAAATAAAAAAAAAAACAAATCTCGTTATCTGTGAATGCCAATCCACATATAAGTGTACTTAAAATATACCTAATAATGAATTTCCAAAAAAACTGTACGATGGATATATCAATTTTAACACGTATTTACTTATATTGTACCAAATACACGACGTACGTCACACCAAGCCTATACGGTATACAAACTTATCTAATACGCGAAGGACATTGTTTTTGAGATTTTGGCATCATGTGTATTGTTTATAAATTATTATGAAAATAGGTATATCTTTTTAAAGACAAGCTTTTGAGATCCTGGATATAATGTAGCCAAGACAAGTAAAACACGACGGGTATATCTTGTTTAGTACAGGAGTTCCTATGGCCACCTTCCGACTCCATCATCAGGTCGGCTCCACAGCTCCATATTTTTGCATTGTCACGCAATATACTTAATATAAAGTAAAATTTTAGTTCAATCGGAAACCGAGAAGTTGGTCAAATTTAACTTGCAAGATTCCACCCGAACTTACGTACCTTTGAAACAAAACTTTTATTTAAAAAGCTTGTAGCAAATTGTATTAATTTATGTCATTGTATTTATTTCCTTGTTTTTTCATCTGTATTAATTAAGAGACAACGTTTGATTAAATTTCTGTGTTCGCTCACAGAGCGTGGCCGCAATACAACACACAATTAGGGATGTGAAAATGTTACTGTAACTTTGAACATGAAAATGAAAAATAATTTATTTCTTTCAGTACAATACATGACATTTATGTAGCCATTGTCATCAAACTAGTTGTGAGAACACCTGTATTTTGATGAATAGCCTTCCTAATAATAACATCATTATGGATTGTACAGTTTTAATTTTAAAGGTAACTAAAAATTCTTAACTTTTTAACTAAAAAATAATAATATTGTTAAGTTTAATTAAGGTCTTACAAGTCATATTACCTACAGTGTTTTTTGTTTTATAAGTTTATTTACGAACTGGTCTGGGAAAACCTTCATTCTATAACATGGAATATTAAGCTGCAAAGTCGTTAACGCTTTTAAATTAGGAAGGTAAGTATTTAGTTCTTAATCCTGTTTTTCAGCTTCTGTACCTTAAAACTCTCAACAGGCTTAATTTTAAAGGTACCATCGTAAATTTTATAGCAATTTAAAAAGTTGTTCTCTCTTTCAAATACTTATGGAAACAAGAACATTTTAAACGTGCTTACCTACAGTACAGTTTTTGAAACAATAACGTAAATTAAACCACTTAAAAATCGCTGTCACACATGGGGCCTGATTCTCTATCGACAAAACGTAACGTAACGCAGTAAGTTTTTTTTTTATTTCCGTGAATTCCGTTTTGTGAAATGTTTGATAAATGTGAAATTCGTTAAAATTAATTATAAACCGAGTTTAAGTTATGTTATTGAAAAATAAACATTTTTCACACGAATTACTTAAAAACAAAGAGCACGTTAGAGCCGCGTTACGCTATTGTTTTCATACAGAATCACCCACCTGTACCGTACGCGCTAAGTAGGGACAACGATATTATAAGCTTCAAGATTTTATTCAATGTTATGAAGTTGTTATTAATTTCACGTTGGTAGCGCCGTGAAAATTGACCACACTGATTAAATTTCAGGGTTTACTCCGAGAGCGCGGCTGCAAAACACCCCAGAATTAGGGGTGTCAAATGTGGGTGTAACTTTACGCAGCGGTTACGGAATACCTTGCCTTGGTTGTATTATTTAGGAAGGAATATTTTGCTGCCTAAAGTTATTAACGCTTTTAAATTAAGTAAGTTCTTAGATCTGACACTATTTGCGCCAACTTAGACTAAGATTTAAACTAACCTCTCTCTATATAGTTCAGTCTCATTCTTTCAAATGTAACTACTTAACAAAGAACACAGACCCTGGAGTCTGTCAAAAATTTAAATAAAAACAAATGTAGTGAGGGGCTAATATGCCGCGATTCACAAATTATGACTTAGTAATTCAGCTGTACCACATTTGTAATATATTAAATAATTAATAACTGTAGTATCCCTAATTAAATTAAAAGAAATCTGCCAAGTACGACTCGGACTCGCGCGTGAAAGGTTCCGTACTGTATGGGAGCCCCCCCTTAAAAATTTATTTTATTTTAATTTGATTATTCATTATTAAAGTAGGCATGCAGCTAAATATTTTGTGAATATTTCAAGCATCTACCTGTTACCATTATTGATATCGAGTGGAAAGCGGCTAAAAATTTAGATTTTTTGTATGGGAGCTCCTTTTACCCTTTGGGTACGGAACCCTAAAAAGAACAACTGTCACCCGCACCACGCTACAGCGCAATTCCCGTTTCTGTGCATTTTGACCCTCAATGTGTTCTTTTTCATAATAAAAACACACTAGTATGTACCTACATACTAATGTGTTTTATGTAACCCACCAGCCCGAGGGGGGACGACATCAGCAGATCCATCGCTGGACACGCGTGGATGAGATCAGCCCGAGACAGGGAACACTGGCACAAGGGAGGGGAGGCCTATACCCAGCAGTGGGTCGATACCAGCTGATGTTGATTATGATGATGAATGTGTTTTAACAAGACGTGGTAGTGACACCCGCCTTGGAATCGTGAGGACGTGGGTTCAAATCCCGGTACCGTGCCAATGAGCACTTTGGAATTTATGTACGGATTTTCACACCACTGGCTTTTCGGTGAAGAAAAACATCCTGAGGAAACCTGCATACGTCCGTAGAAAAAATTCAATGGCGTATATGAATCCACCAACCCGCACTGGACCAGTGTGGTGGATATGGCCCAATCATCTTTCGTGGCTAGGCCTACGTCTTGCAATCTAGCTGGGACAGACTAGTATGTACAGCATTAACGTTGATTAAGTTTATATGTACAATACTAAATTGTACATAGCTGTCTGGAAAACCTTGCCTTGGGTTATTCTTTGCGAAAATTTGAAAACCAAAAGTCGTTAACGTTTTTAATAAAGTCGCGTTTACACTCTTTATTAAGTTTTCGGTCGACGTGATTTGAATGACTGGGTGAATTGTGAATTCGAATTTAATTTGTGAAAATCGCAATGAAATTTGGATGGTTGGAAAGATAAAAATTATAAGCAATCAAAAATATTATAGGTACATTCTCTTCAATCTATTTTTAAACTTCCGTCTTATTCCAAAACAAGTTTTAACTTTAGTACTGGACTTAATACCAAACTTACACCATGGACTAAGAAAATAGTAGTTTATGCAACTGTCATATAATGAAGCGTGTTATATGCAGCATACACTACTTTATCTTCACTAATAAAACAATAAATAAAAAAAAACATATTGCGAAACATTAAATTCACGCGTACGTGTATTGTCACAGTGAACTTGGCGCCATTAAAATCTAACCAATGAGAGCGCAGCTGCGCGCGCAGGGCCAATCAGGAGCGAGCGCGCGATGTTATAATGAGATTTTACGATATCGATGTGGATATTATAACATCATGTGAAATTGCTTAAATTGAGTGTTTTGTTGTCTGCGCTATAACAGTAGTCATTATAAGTCAAGTATTGGAAACATAAGTAGAATGTTACAACATTAGTGTAGATAAACGTTGTTATAAAACGAAGTTTATTATTAAAACACGGATCAAATAGGGCACCAAAGTTAAACCTGTCAGACCCCTAGTTTAACCACGGTCTAACTTAGGTATGAGAATTTGAGCTTAGAATTTAATTTGAATTATTGTCATTCGGCATCTTTATCAGAATTTAGAATTTAAAAAATATGGATTTCTGTGTAATTTTTCGGCTCGAGAACAAAAATACATCAATAAGTTCAAAAACGACAATAACAAAGTTTCACTTTTTTCTTGCTTGGGTTTTGGCTTTTGGCCTTACATACACTCGCATTTGCCATGAACGTGAAACAACGTAAAAATAATGAATTAAGTTTTAATATTCGATGGATACTTAAATAAACAACAGTTTGGAATATTTATGCATTAATACGCAATTATTTAAGTGTGTTTTAAAAAAAATTTAAACATGCAAGAACGGATGAATGATTGTAATTCTTATTTTTTAAATGTGGCTAACGCTTAAACCATGGACTATCATTGGTTTTTCTGATCTTTTGTTAGTCTTTAATTTGTAATAGAAACGTATTTTAATCCTTAGATTAACTTTAATACTGTAACAACCGTGAATCTGCTAGGCCTGGTTTAAACCTGGTACTAATGAACTTTTTTGTAATAAGACTGACTCTAAGAAGATTTTAATATTAAAACGGTTGAAATTTCTGTATTAAGAATTTGATATTTATTAATTGTCAATCGGTCAATCAAAATCAAGAATCGTTCGCACGAACATATCAGACACCTACTCGTAATTATCTCCCAAATCAATTTGAGCTGAAACCCACTCAATACACACTCGACTCTCAATATATAGGGATCCAAATTAAACGATCTGCAAAATCGAGTCACCTCAGTCATAGATCGACTACCTTTCATCAAACGCGTGGGTCTCAATGTTTATTGTCAACACATCGCTTAAAGCATGCATCCAGTCAAAGAAGATATTTTATAATAATATGATCCAGTGAAACAGCAGCAAGAATAGCTGTTCTAGCGAAAATAGAAAATTATTTTTCGCAAAAAACAGCATGACCGACTTCAACAGTGTTCAGAATTCGCGAATATTTCGCACGGTTTGATTTTACATTTGTCACATTATTGTTGATTTATCGAAAATGGCTCAGCCGATTTCAATAAAATTTTAATGGGACCAATTTCGAGAATTATTGAAATCGGACTACTGCGAAAAAAGTTATGCGTGGTTATACATAAAAAAAAATACATATACGCGTCTAATTGAGTACCTCCTCCGGTTGGTTCGCCGGTCAAAAATAGTTTTTAAGGAGAGCCGTAAAGTGGAACGGACCTGGAACCTGAGAAAGAATTCTATTAACGTACAAAGTATCAGTCTGTAGTAAAAGAGTTCGAGGGTTCAAACCGTTCCTGAAGGTAGGTAGGTTTTATGGAACTTATGTAGGTAGGTATGGGTTTTTATACCATTCGCTTTTCGGTGCAGGATGTTTGGTTTCGTTTATTGAAATTGACTTTGAATTGGTTAATTGATTTAGTTTTTCAATTAAATCGGTTATTGATCAAACTAATAGATTGACTTTAATGGCATTGGGTGGATGAGACTGATATTTTTTTTAAGTTGTACCTAGCTATGTTGTCTTGTACTAAGAATATTTTGTGAAAAAGTGATATATAATCATTTGCCAAAAGAAATAATAAAAACAGACGAGACTCACATTTTTAAATCCAAATTAAAAAGTCTATTATTGGGAAAGGCGTATTATTCGATCAATGAGTATTTAACTGATAAATTTTAGCCAAATGTATTTTTTTATTTGACATGCCAGTAAAAAATTGAATTATCTAATTTACCTATAAATTAACTCCGTAGCGACGTTATAAAATCAATATCTTTATTATTATTATCTGACATTCACAAGTTTAATATAATTGACATTTCTTTTTTGACATTGTATTAATTCTTCAGGAAAAAGCGTAGTACTATGACATAAGTGAATGTCTGAATGAAACATTTTAATTTGATTTGCAGTATTATTTTATTTTTGACTTAACTATATTTTGACATTTGTCATGGACATAGTATTCTTGACATTTATCATTGACATAGTATTCTTGACATTTATCATCGACATAGTAGGTATTCTTGACATTTGATGCATTTTGATGGCTTAATATATTTTGTAACAATGGTAATTATTATTCAGACATGATTGTTGCTCTTGTGTGTTTGCTGTGTTTGGTTGTTGAAATTTCAGATCTCATTTCCTGTTTTATTTTAGTGTTATGACTTCATTTACTGCAAAAGTTGTTATCACCTGTACTTATATTCCCTTGTTTCTCTCATTTTTGCATACCGAAAGGTCGAATACGGCGTTCATTTTGTTGTATTTTTTACCATCCTGTTTTTTCTGTACCCATATGCGCAAATAAATGTTTATGAATTAAATCTTGAGACGTATGTAAGTAAGTACCTATTTTAGATCAGATTTAAATTTTTTAAACTGTATTTTAAACATTGTTATCTGACGATTCCAAGTGCAATTGTAATGTCTACGGAACTTTGACTTGACAGGAAAACATAGTGAGGCACCCTGTATATAAGTACATCAATCCGCAGTGGGCTAGCGAGGTTACTATGACAAAAAGTAATTAGATTACAAAAAAGGTCTATATATATGCTTAGTTCACTGACCAATACTGACCATAGGTAGTGTGCCTAGCAGGTATGCCGGCTCGTCTGGCTGGTTATGCGTCGCGTTCAACAGAGGCTAAGATAGATTTTCAAACAAGATAAGCTCATAATACTTACATTGTATTAAAAATAATTTTATTTCACAGAACCCGAGCCTATAAAAGCAACGGCTTACGATGTTGTATTGTAAATTTTATCTCGCCATATCTCCGCGTTCAGCTGCAATAGTGGATGCCGGGGTTATATTATATCCCTGTTAATAGCCCATCGACGGATTACAATGCCGTTCTAATTACGGCCTTCGATTATCTGGAACTCGCTGAAGTACGTATAATTCAAGCCAAAAAATAAGGATATGTCGAGTTATTTATCAAAAACTTTTGCTCGCGGCTCCGCCTGCGTAATATTTTGATTTTTATGCTACGAGTATCCCATGGGAACCTTTTATTTTTCCGGGATAAAAAGTAGCCTGTCACTTTCAAATTAGGTACGTCTATACCATTTTTTTATCGCTTAAGTCCGCGCTTGACCACCAACTCGTCTGATGGTAAGCGACGTTGTGGTCGAAGATGAAGCACACTGATCTAGAAGATACCTATTCACTCTGACCTTGAAAAGCTTTAGATTATATCTCTTCGGAAACTAGAAAGCAGGAAGACTGTTCCATTCCCTGGCGGGACGATTCAGAAATATTGAGTCAAACCGCTTCGTACGTATCGAAGGAAAATCGACAGTGTAGGGATATAAATGTGGCGTCCAATCAAGTCAATCTGTTGCTCTGTTTGTGCGTGAAAGAGAAACAAATTATCATCGCAGCCGTCGAACGTTCACTGCTCAACTTGGTTTAGGTTTTTATTATAGTTACACTTTTATAGGGTTCCGTACCCAAAGGGTAAAAACGGGACCCTATTACTAAGAATTTGATGTCCGTCTGTCTGTCTGTCACCGGGGTAATCTCATGAACCGTGATAGCTAGGCAGCTGAAATTTTCACAAATGTTGTATTTCTGTTGCCTCGCTACGACGACAAATACTAAATACGAGTATAAGAGGGGCACCCATACAACAAACGTGGTTTTAGGAGTTTTCACTCGCTCTTAATAACGGCAAGAGGAATGGGGCTCACGAATACGGTACGGAACCCTTCGTGCGCGAGTTCGACTCGCACTTGGCCGATTTTTTTTATTTTTACTAGCAAAGATAAAATTATCATATTTTTTTATTAACTGCAATATATTCCAAAAAAACTACACATGTTAGCTACTTCTACATAATAATTAGATCATTGACAGAGCCTTGAAGGTCTAAAGCCCTCATTCTGAGGTCTAAAGTTAATTCAAATGCTCCACTCGACTGTCTGTTGGCAGTATGCCAAGCACGCTGGCTGCATTACCTACCACGCCGAACGGCAATACTTATATTACCTAAGTATTGCCTATATGTATAGGTATTATAATACACGCCAGCATACTCGTATTTGGTCACGCATGGCAAAAGTAAAATCAATTTTCATTTCATTTCTTACTAACCAACTTCCAAAAAGGAAGAGGTTCTATGTTCGTCTGTATGTATTTTTTTGGGTATATTTGTGCCAATTGTCAACCGATTTAAAAAAAACTTTTTTAGTTCAAAAGGATATTTTCAAGGTGGTTCCACTTAAATTTTATCGAAATTGGTAGTGCCATTTTAAAAAAATCAACAATAATTAAAAAAAAAATCGTAACACCGACTTCCACCTTGTACAGAATTCGAACAATTTGCACGAATTGATGTGACATCCATGTAAATTTTTGATGATTTATCAAAAACGGCTATGCCATTTTCGATAAAATTTAAATGGGACAACCACGAAAGTACATTCTTTTGAACTAAAAAAAGAGACTTTTGAATCGGTTAACAATTGGCGAAAATATCGATGAACATACACAAAAAAATACACACAGACGAACATATACTATAATATATGTTCCTTATTGAAAGTCGGTAAAATCGTATAGATCGATTCGAGTGAACTATTCGAATTTTGTGCACGATTGAAGTCGGTTGAGCCATTTTTTTTTTGCGATAAATAATGATGATATCAAGAGACATCAGTAGACATTATGTTGGAACATTTTGTTATTTTATCAAGTGCCGTCGGGTAGGTACCTACTCCCAAAATACAAAAGTTATCTTTGTAATAGGCATTTCAAAAATGTGAGGCGAACACAGGATATGAACCTGCGTCTTCGGATCACTAGCCCGACGCTCTCCCAACTGAGCTAGCCCGCCTCCGCCAAAGCGCCAAATTTTAAAGTGCTTATCATGACTACCAACTTATAGCGTTGGTGGCGGCAGTTTTTTGAAATGCTTATCACAAAGATAACTCTTTGAGATAAAAAACTAGCGTGGAAAGCATTCTAAATAAACAATCATATCTTCACACACCCAAAGGGTAAAAACGGGACCCTATTACTAAGACTCCGCTGTCCGTCTGTCTGTCTGTCTGTCTCCAGGCTGTATCTCATAAACCGTTATAGCTAGAAAGCTGAAATTTTCACAGATGATGTATTTCTGTTGCCGCTATAACAACCAATACTAAAAACAGAAAAAAAATTACATTTAACGGGGGCTCCCATATACTCGTAACAAACCTGAATTTTTATCTGTTTTTCGCCCGATATTAATAATGGTAACAGGTAGATGCTTAAATTTATTCACAGAATAATAAACAATTTTATTAAAATAAAATAAATATTTGAGAGGGGTTCCCATACAGTACGGAACCCTTCGTGTGCGAGTCCTACTCGTACTTGGCCGATTTTTTCCTAACGTGTACTTATTTTGGCCGCTACTGTACTGTAATTTTTCCTCTCAGAGCACTGAAGTGGAGTAATTATAGCGTTTCTTGAATGTAGAAAGAAATTCAAAAGGTTTTTCAATATTTCCGCTTGAAATGAGTGGATATTACCAGTACCGACTCGTAGTCACACCAACCAGGACACGAGTTTTGCTAGAAATTGTTTAGTAACCTTCTAGGTAATTATTATTCAGTAAGAAATATGATAGCAATAAGATTGTATGATTTGATCAATAATATTATATTTATCAATGTGAATTAACATTTATTTATATATTGTGGTAAGTTTTAGCCACGTACTTATTCGTTTAACGTAAGTATGTAAGTATGGTCCTTACTGTGTAATTTATTTGTGGCATAAGTGGCATTAAGCATCTAACCAAAAAAAAGTTATGAAATGAATATAATAAGATATAGAATATTAAAAAAAGTTACTCTACTTTCGAACAAAACCCTACTAGTAAGTAGGAAGATCAAATATAAAATTTGATTATTGATTATTGTATTAAAAAAACCTTATTATTAGGTATTTTGTACTTAAGTGTGACCCTTATTATAAACTTTCACAAAATTTGTAACTTGTATTCCAAAGAGACAATGGCGTAAATGGAACGCCAACCCTTTAGACTAAGTACTATTAATTCTTCTGTGCCTTTGGCTCCTGAAATCCAACAAAAGCTATCAAACTACCCTCAAAGAAACTTAAGACTCAAAGCAGTCGTCTATGTATCTCCCATCTGAAACTGCCAACAAACTTGACGTTTTCAATGAGGGACTCTTTAAAATGCCACTTTAAAAACAGCTTATTCAATTTCAGCATTAAAACGTTATGAATTTCATTGCGACAAGGGTCGTGTCGATGGAATTAAAACATTAGTTGTTTGCCGCCATCTTGCCACTTGCTTCTCGCCATAGCTAAATATCGCAGGCACAGTATATGACAGTGACCAATCTTCAAGGAAAATTCGATAGATGAAATAAAAAAGTAAGTAAGTTGGTTTGTATATAGGCTATCCTTGGTGTCAAAGATTTTAAGCCGCCTTAAGGCCTCTGACATGGCTAAACGGTTAGAACAACCGGGACCTACATTTTAACATGTCATCCGAGCCACGGTAGCGGATAGTTGGGAATGCCACCCGCGGTCACCCACCCGAAGACTGACCGTGCCGAACGTTGCTTAACTTTGGGGATCGCTGACAAACCTCTACCGTCTTACCACAAAAGTTTTACGCACGCTTTAGACAATGTTTAACAGTACAAATTGCATGGTTAAACAGTGTTTATAGCGTGTTTAAATCTTTTGTGGTAAGGCGGCTAGTGAAACTACGCTATGAGTGCTACGTAGGTATAGATGAAATTAATAATACAACCGTTAGATGGAACAATCAATGGGTTATTTAACTTCATTGCCTTATAGAGACAATCTGTGTAAAACTCTATCTAAGCTGAAATCAAACTGATACAGGACCAAGCTTTAAAGTATTCAAGAAAAGAACTCTGGGTTTAGTACGTAACGGGCAAGACATCGCTCAGGTCCGTTTTAAGTTATTGCTTCTCGCGTTCTTGTAAAAAAAATCGTGAGGCGCCAATTCGACCATACAATGACAATAAGCCCGATTACAGAGGCGCCAGCGTCAATTTAATAGCAACGTAAAAAGCGTTCTCTCTATCGAATGCCTAAAGTGAAAAAGAAACAGAACTATGCTATTTAGCTAATATAATTACGATGGCGCCTCTGTAATCGGGCTTATTAAGCTGTTATCTACCTCTAAATATGATGCGATTTGAGTAATTTTGTTTTCATGTAATCAGCATTCAATGGCTAGGATTATACGTCTTAGTATTTACAGTTTTTTAGATTACCTTTATAAGCCTCTAACAAGTCATATTTTTACGCAAAAACTTGGCTGAAAAGCATAAACTAAAAACTTTTCCGAAAAAAAAATAAGACGAGCGTGCAATATTTTTTACTCAAGCTATTGACACCAAAAACATATTTTTTTGTTACAATTTAAGGGGTGCAACTTCGAAAAAATATCTACAGAGCCACAGTTCCTGTGTGAAAGTAGTAATAAAATGTCCGAGCGGCGTCATACACACCGACTTAGATATTTACGTTAAAAAATTCACAATAACCCGATTTCTCGAACATTGCGCGGCATTGTAGTCGGCTTGCAATCGCCTTACGATTAACTAAAAAGCCTGCCCACTACGTAGCTTGGGCAGAGTTTTGGCTTTGACACTTTTTATGCACGATTGTGACTCAATGGATATTTGCTCGAAGGGGTGAAAAGAGTTTTCTCTCCGAACGTATATTTTACCACAAATGTACCGATTTTTTTATGATGTCCAAAACGCGAAAACTCTGGACGATTCACGATCCTCTTAAATTTATTCAAAGAAAGCGCAAGTAAACCTACGTCATTCTGTGACACTGTGACTGCCATTGCTGTTGATACCGGCTAGGCGGGGCTCAGACCGGATCGCACCGGCGGCGGCGCGGCGCAGACCGAGCGGTTTAATTAAATTTTGCTTTATTTTGTAACACTCCATTTTGGGGGGATTTTAACAACACCTAATGAAACATTTGCACGCCATTACTGTGTATATTGATACATTAAAGTAGGGTTTCAAGTTAATGAACGCTGTTTCAGTTACTTAGATGGTTTATTGAAAATACGTAGACCTATATTTTTTCGTTTGCGTTTCAGCGTTGCCGATGCCTATTACCCAAATTCCCCAAAAACTGAAGTGAAATTCCCCAGATTGGGGAGAAAAAATAATCCCGACTATAGTTGACTGAAACAGCCAACTCGAAGTATATTTTCATTTTCTGATTTTCGCCTAGCAAAATTCGCAATCGTCCTAGCGCGGAACCGGGCTCCACCAAAAGTACCTTACATTCTGTATGGTACCCACAACACGGGCCTCGAGCCTAGTGTGGGACCAAAGGATATTTTGCTTGTGAATCCTGAATCTAATTGTCTTGACAAATTTCAACTGTTATTCATGTATTTCAATTTTAATAAATAAATAACTTTGACTTTGACGTTTTCCGCATTTCCCCCACATACAATCAATCCCCATGCGCGGTTGGAAAGAACTGTTCTAAACCGGTTTATTCCGTTCAACCGATATGCGAACTTTATTGAACAAACACCCTTAAAATTAACCTCAATTAGAACGAAACCAAAAAAAATAAACTACATGTACTTTAGGTCTTAACCGGTTCGAAAATTAACCGGGTTTTCAAGCCTTGCTTACCACAGATGACAAGAATTATCTATATACCTATTGCGCAACGACTCGCGTCACTTTTACAGACGCCAATAAGTTTGATTTGACCAAAAGAGGAAATAAAAAAGACAATATAACGGAGGTTGGATTGTCCGCAATTTAGGGAATTCTTCACAAAGCGGCACCCCTGTCTCTATTACACATTTTTCGATTGCGATATCATACGAGTATGCATGCAGCGCGTTTCTGCAGTATTAATCAGGTCATTTGTGTATCTTGTCGTTGTCGCCTTATAGTTTTTTTTTTATCGGGCAAAAGTGCCTTTATTAACTACAACAAAACTACACTACTATTACATAGCAATCATTGGATCATCCAACATCTTTAGACCTTTGAAGGTCTTAAGATAATCCAAATGCTCAAGCCCACTGCCAGTTGGCAGCGTGCCCAGCATGCTGGCTGCATTGCCACGCTGAATGGCAGTGCTCATGCGTTGAGCAAGTAACAAGTTTGTCTTGAGTTTTAGGTCACTTTAAGACAGCTTAAAACCTTCTGACATCAGTGAGCGGTAAATAAAATTAAAAAGTAATGATTTACTACTCGCGGTAGCTCTCAGTTGTCGAAAGTTAATAACCTATGGACCAGTTGTATTTTTTGCAATATCAGATTTGGTCCCAAAGTAACGTTCGTTATATTCATAATTATTTATAGCTAGTTTTTGCCCGTTGCTTCGCCCACGTGGTATTTTGATTTTTGTGCTTTCCCAAATGAATCTTTTATTTTTCAGGTTAATTAGCCTCGTCACTTCCTGTCTTTCAAATTATGTCCATGCCAAAAATCAAGTCAATCCGTCGATCCGATGCTGCGTGAAAGAGGAACAAACCAACGTCCCAACAAATACACTTTCGGATTTGTAATTAGTAAGGAAAACTGTCTACTACGTCTGTAAGTCTAAAATAATTATTTTTCGCAAAAAACAACAGAACTACATCATCTGTGAAAATTTCAGCTTTCTAGCTATAGCGGTAACCCGGTGACAGACAGACAGATAGACGGACTGAAGGACATCGGAGTCTTAGTAATAGGGTCCCGATTTTACCCTTTGGTTACGGAACCCTAAAAAGATGCTAAATCGATTGCGCCCATACTTTTACCTACCTACATAACGAAAATGCACCCTCAATGCCAAAAGCATTTTAGAAGAATTTCCACCTTCTCCTCATACCAAAAAAACCCAACAAATACACTTTCGGATTGGTAATTAGTAAGGAAAACTGTCTACTACGTGTGTAAGTCTAAAATAATTATTTTTCACAAAACATTGCAAAACCGTTTTCCATCGTGTACAAAATTCGGATATTTAGCTCGAATTGCTTACATTATTGTAGATTTTTCAAAAACGGCTCAGCCGATATCTGTAAAATTTAAATGGAGCCATCTCGGGAAAATACTCTTTCGAACTAAAAAATAATTTTACGAATCAGTTCACAATTGGCGAAATTATTGATGAACATACACAAAAAAACATACAGTCACATAGAACCTCCTCCTTTTTGGAAGTCAGTTAATGAAAAAGAACAATTTCTACATTAGGTATTCCTAAGTAGGTATATATCATCACTAACTACAAATACCCAAGTGAGCCATTGAAACCTTCGAAACCTTTCGAAACTAAGCCGTTTGCGTTGGACTCACGTTTTTACACCGCCTCGTTTACTTGACAAGGGTGAAGTCTTGACCAGTATTGATCAGGCTTTGTCGCGGACATGAAGCATTTACTTTGTACCTGCTTCTTTAAGAACTAAGGTGTAAATGAACTGGTAAATAATTATTTTTCGCAAAGAATGGCAAAACCGCCTTCCATCGTGTACAAAATTCGGATATTTCGCTCGAATTGCCTACATTATTGTTGGTTTTTTCAAAAACGTCTCCGCCGATTTCTGTAACATTTAAATGGAACTATTTTGAGAGTATTTTTTGAACAAAAAAAAACTTTTGAACAAAAAAAAAATCGATTCGGTTCATAATAATTAGCGAAATTATCGATGACCATACAAAAAAAAATACTCACACACGAACATAGAACCTCCTCCTTTTTGTAAGTCAGTTATAAGATAAAAGTACTCCCTGGTTTATTCAAGGATTTTGTTCTTACTCTATGTAGCAAAATAAATGAAGAATGAGAATCTCACCTATCCTAAATGAAATAAATTAACGTAGGTACAAACATACGACGCGCCGTAGACGCAGCGTAGCAATGCTACGAGCGTCATATTTTGAGCTACGAAAAGTTTTGTACACCTCAATTTCAAAATGTACCTGTACTGTACTGTACCAGCCTTTTTAATAGTCCACTTCAGGACGTAGGCTTACCCACGAAGGGTGATGATGGACCTACTTGATTGTCTATAGGTATCATTTTTATTTTTTTATTAATGCTTAATTTATACATATTTAGGTATTTATTTCCACTGAAAACATGTCAATATACAACTATTAATAAAACAATTATTATTGTCAACAATAGGTTACAATATTTTTTACAAATATGCCAGTAACACTAAAAAACCTTGCAAAGGTTTGTCGTAGCGTTAGGTTTTACGCTTTAACAAATCAACTTATTATTGTAAAGTAAGTAAACAACGGTAATTCATGCGACACCGTAGGTAGCCGAGCGAGCGCCCGCGCTACGTATACAACACTTTATATGAGACGATTAGGTATGTAATTATGTATGTACAATACAGCTCCTACTCTTATATTTATCGCTTATTCGCTGTGTAAAAACTCGTGAAACTACTAGTAAAAAGAAAAAAAAGTTCACAGGAGCGGACAGAACCCGCATGACTATTAGGTATAACTGGTGTCTTCAAATTAAATTTTTCCGCGTCATAGTTATTCTTGGGAAGCCGTGGTGGTCTAGTGGTAACGACACCCGCCTTACAAGGGAGGTCGTGGGTTCGAATCCCGGTCCCGTACCAATGAATTCCTTCGAATTTATGTACGGATTTTCACACCACTGGCTTTTCGGTGAAGGAAAACATCGTGAGGCAAGCTACGTGAGGTAGAAGAAATTCGATGGCGTATGTGAATCCACCAACCCGCACTGGGCCAGCGAGGTGGATATGGCCCAATCACCCTTCTTGGGTAGGCCTACGTCCTGCAGTGGACTATTAAAAAAAAGCTGGTACAGCGGGGCAATTCTGTCAACCAACCTCGTTACTAAGGTGACACGTTCTTGAACCTGTCTCGTTTTTCTGACAGTTTTGAGCTGTCGGAACTGTCAGAAAAACGAGAGAGGTTCAAGAACGTATCACTTCCGTAAAGAGATCGGCTAACAGAATTGCCCTGCAGTACAGTAGTTATTCTTAATCGTAAATCAGAAATCACCTATCCGAAAACTGCCATGTCAACCATTGCTTCACTTCGGTGGTCGGTCAAAAACAACTAGTGAAGCTATATACGCAATGAGTTCTACTCATAGGGCGGTGCTTGAATTGACATGGCATTACGACTATGAACTTAGGGTTCAAAATAGAAGCTCAGCCTAACAGACGTTTGAAGTTTGTCCACCATTATTGTGAAAACGATTTTGACATTTGATCACTAGTTCAAGTGTCATTTGTGTCAAGATTACTTAGCAGTTTCTATGCGTTTTCGGCGCCATATTTCTGAGATCATGCCACGGATGTATAGTACTCGTACCATGCATCTAAACTTTTTTACTTTTGCCACTTGTACTGTTTTTCATTATTCTGAGGTTCTACTAGTAAGAAATAAAACTCGCGGAACGTTTTCCACCTAGTGGTATCGGGATCGGGTTCAATATTTTCTCGGGAACAGCGTCCTTGTCCCGATAACGTCCTGATAACGACCCGCCACCTATTGAGACTTCTTTCGAATAAATTCTGCATAGGTATAGTGAGGTCGTATGGTTTGGGTTGGTAGAAATCACAGATATGGCGGGATAGGACCTACTTACGCAATAAGTTCTCTGCTCAAACTCACAAGAACTCATAACACCAATAAATTACTGAATTAACTCGTCGCTTTAGCCTTAGTACGTCTGCTGCTGGACATAGGCCTCCCGTAAAGATCGTAAAGAGGTTTACTGAATTAATTGAGTAAATTAATTTCGCAATAATAATATTACTCATAGAAAATAACAATGCTTTGTGTTATGGCCAACTTTTACCTTGGGATAAACCACGAAATAAAAAAATGTAAGAGCTGCAGTCTAACAAGGAGTCGTTGTATCAATTTTCAAACTTCTAGCATAAATATTGTAGTAGTCTTATACTAACTTTCATCCCCAAATTTAAGGGGTTGTGGGATGAAAATTCCAAGTTTTAGAACTTTTCCGTTGTATGTGGACCATAACAGTACTTTTCTTTTTCTTTCAAATTTCCAAAATCCCTGACAAGATCGTGTCAGGGGTATTGCGACTAATTATTATTTTCAGCTAAGATTAATTACAAAATAATGTATATCTAGGCTGAGTATTATATTACAAATATAGCACATTAACCTAACTTATTTACTATTTATTTCTCTTAATTACACGATTACATATTTTAACACTATATTCTATAAATTTGTCTCTTACATTCTTATCTTTCATGATTTCGTTCAAATTATCTTTATTTACAATGATGCCTGTTTCCGATTCGAAGTCAAGTCTTTCCCTACCATATACTGGGCACTCCGTCACTATATGTATAGGCGTCTCTTCTTTTATCGGCTCGCAGATGCACGATGGGCTCTCCCGTAACTTGAATCTGTGCAAGTACTGAGAGAACCTACCATGCCCCGTCTTAATTTGCGTCGTTATTCCTATCGGTTTTAGTACCCTGATTATGTTATACGATTCTATAACCCCCGGAAAAATGCCTTGGTCACCGATGCCGTTTCTCCGTTTCGGTAGCGGCGATCCCATCCCATTCGTCAAGCGATTCCATTCGTAAATGGCGCTTGACGAATGAGATCGGACAACTATCATAATTTGGTTTACTTTTCAGACTCAAAGCTGCAATTTTTGCTAATTGATCCGCCCTCTCATTACCCTCCAGCCCCGCATGTACTTTAACACCATTACAGTACTAGCCTACATACCAAATTTCAGCTTTCAAGGACTTCAGGAAAATACTCCATTGTTCCATGCGATTTATGGAAGAAAATACCGGGTAAATCTAGTAAATCAAAAATTTAGTATATTTAAATGTTCGAAAAGAAAATGGTACTTTCGTAGAAGAAATAATCAGAGAAACCGGGTAATACGCTTGGATAAATTCATTCAGTTAATTCTGATAGACATAATTATTCTATTTACATTATACCCCTAGGGCAGTAATAAAGCTTAACAGTGACATAATAAGTGACGTTACACACCAAGCTCGGTTGAATTCAAACGGTCGAAGCAAATCGCACGTGAGGCAATATTGCACGCTCCGTCTTTATGACGTCACCAGGGCAAACAAGGCAATAACTCGGATGGACTTGAATTATTTACAAGCCATTTGCAGCGGATAGCTTATTGTAATAGGGTACAAATTGCATTGACAGATTGACACTGCTTGATATGAGCGGCTATAGATGATAAAATCGGTTTACTATACGGCAGTTGACTGCCAAAAAGCAACGTTGAGGCGTAAGAGGTCTGTCACAGAAGAAATAGTTATTAATTCTAGGTTGAATAAAAGTCCCATCATGAATAAATACTCGTATTAAACAATAAAATGAGTTGTGCTGTACAAAAAGTTCTTTGAAAAATCAATGGATTTCTCGTTGGAGGATCATATTTTGAGACTACCTGCATAAAGTTAGATAACAAATTCGATGAACTTTGTGAATCCACTAGCACGCTACTTGGCTTGTCTAGGTCTCAAATCCCCTTCTCAGGGTAAGCTAATGTTCTACTGAAGACTATCTAATTAGTTGATACAGCGTAGTACGCGATTAATGATTTACTTACCTGTACCTATGTTATTTATGATAAACCCGACACTTGCATAGTGTTTTTATTTATTTTTATTATCTGTACAAACTTTATTACCGACTTCCAAAAAAGAGGAGGAACGTTTTTCGTCTGTATTTTTTTTTTGTGTATGTTCATCGATATTTTCGCCAATTGTGCGCCGGTTTAACCCTACAATGCATGATTTTTTTTTAATGTTGTCAATAAAATATATGTGGATACACATATATAAAATGTATGTGTATGCAGTGTAGGGTTAAAACAATCTTTTTTTTTATTTCAAAAGGTTATACTTCCGAGGTGGTCCCATTAATATATGCATACACAATATATAAAATATATGTGTATGCATTGCAGGGTTAAAACAATCTTTTTTTATTTCAAAAGGTTAAGGTGGGCATACACGATGCGATGATTTGATCAAATTTTCGCTTCATGCCAACTGGGAGCTCATTCAGTTAATTCAAAGGTAGGAATTGGTAGTTAACGATTTGTACTACTACCTGAAACTGGGCGCACAGAACGCGATGATCGCATCAATTCATCAGATCAGTCCAGTGGAGGCCAAATATAGGTAGTTAACTACAGCTGGTTAGTAGTTATTGAGGAAACAAAATGGTACACCCCCTACCTTTGAATTAATTGAATGAGCTCCCAGTTGGAATGAAGCGAAAATTTGATCAAATCATCGCATCGTGTATGCCCACCTTTATACTTCCGAGGTGGTCCCATTTTAATTTTAGCGAAATCGGCTGAGCAGTTTTTGATAAATCAAAAATAATGTAAATGGACGTCACATCGATTCGTGCTAACTATTCGAATTCTGTACACGGTGGAAGGCAGTGGTTCCATTTTTGCAAAAAAATATTATTGAACCATTACTATCTTACCTTCCACTTTTATTATTTAACTAGCGACCCGCCCTGACTTTGCACAGGTGTATCATACATATAAACCTTCCTCTTGAATGTTTCTATCTATTAAAAAAACCGCATGAAAATCCGTTGCGTAGTTTTAAAGATATAAGCATACATGGGGACAGAAAGCGGGAAGCGACTTTGTTTTATACTATGTAGTGATAGTGAAGTAAATATAGAGCCAATAAAAAGCGGGTACATTCCTTATTTAACAATGTATTAAAGCTTAGATCCGCGGAATAAAGGTTTCCCAGCGCTCATATTTACGGCTAGAAATAAAACAATATCGAAGGATCGTAATAAAACACAAGGGAACCGGTATAATTGTAAAAAGTGCGCTGCTGTACCGGATTTCCTATGGCCTATAAATTGAGGGTAGGTCAGAAACGCCCTTCTACGTGCTCCTCTTGCGTAATTTTTGAATCAAGAATAAGATTTTGTAGAGTTCTTAGTGGTTAATATTATGATAGACTAGCTGACCCGGCGAACTTCGTTTCACGCAATATCTTTATTAATTATAGCCTATGTGTTATTTTGATGTATAAGCATTACTATAGCAAAGTTTTATCTCAATCCGTTCAGTAGTTTTTGAGTGAAAGAGGAAAAAACATCCATACATAGAAACGTTTTCGTTTATAATAGAATAGGATTATACTTTTTTTTCATTTTATTTATTTACAGGCCAACAGCACAAAAATAAAATTTAACTTAATTACACAGATAAATATAAATAGCCCATAACAGGCCTAATCCTAAAATTAGTTATGAAAAGAAAAGAAAAAACAAGCCATAATTAAGTGTCCAGTAGTCAGCAGTACTATAATTTTAATAAATAGACGCTATATTATGCATGTTATTTTAACTATAATTTATTTGATGCTGTTTTTAATTTTTAATTTTTTTAGTAACTATAATAGCCATATCAGATACCTCCAGGCGGCCTAAAAACTCTGACACCAGGGCTAGCCAACCGGCCTTACTTACTTACTTACTTACTTGATAGCATAAACTAAGTTAATAGCAAGAAGAGTCTTAGACGCATAGTTAAAGAGAGTGAAGTGACGAGTAGGTACTCGTCTCTGAGAAACAGCACAGGAATACCAATTCGCTTGTTCTCACACTGAATTACGATTGGACTGGAACATAAATAAAGGTAACAAGGTCCACACCTCTGCAGTTCTTAAAAAGTTAGATTGGAACCCTCCGAGCTTTAGATCAGAATTTCTAACATAAAGGGTGAACCTTGTCTGATGAAACTGTCACGTGCAGCTTCGAATTGGATTATGTAACGTATTTATTTTATTTTTGGAACGCTAGAGCGATTTCATTTGAAATATTGGCAGTGTAGTATTGCACTGGCTGTAATTCAATTCAATAAATTATTACATGAGTTTAATCCACAGATATCTAAACATAACAGATTAACAATGTTGAAGTTAGTTGAGGCAATTCTCACCCACAAATATGCATGGAAAATATAACAAATAGTTAGATTGGCGTTACTTTGCAGAAATCCATCTTCAAATCTTGTTTTGAATAAATATTTAGTGTATTTCGCTATGTTGTTGTAGGCAAATAAGTTGAAGCTCAAAGCTTCAAGAATATGAAATTAATGTATGAAAAGATAACATCGACGATTCATAAATTATTCCTAAACGTAACGTAACGTTTTTGAGACAAGAAAAATGTTGTTTCTTAATTTACATTAATTTTATACACGTACGAGTATAATGTGTATTGAATATGCTCGTTGAAATTGCAATAACAAAGAGGGAAAAGTCAGTTAAAAAGATCTTTCGTCTTATGGTAATAGGTATTATGAGTATTGAATTAAAAATTAGTAATTCAAATTTTTGTTCAATGTAGAACGGAGTTCAAATTGCAATAGTTAGGATAAAAAGGGAAAAAATCGGCCAAGTGCAAGTCGGGCTCCCGCTCGAAGGGTTCCGTACCGTACGGGAGCCTTAATTAAGGGATTTCCCCTTAATTTATTTTATTTTAGTTTAATTATTTATTTTTGAATTAGGGTAGACGCACCGGTTGTGGCCATCTTAGGATCATTTGTGGCCACTTTGCAAAAAAAAAAAGGTATGAGACTACCACAATTTTTATGCTAGATGTCTGAAAATTGATATGACGACTCTTTGTTAGACTGCAGCTCTTAAATTTTTTTTAAATAGTTAATAGAGAGTAACATTTATTACGAAATTTATTCACTAATTTACTGGTGTTACGAGACTTTGAATTTTAAGGATTATTATAAATTTTATATTAAAATAATACTGTTAAAGAAATTTTCAAACATTTAGATTCACACAAGTAATATTTACGGTATTACATTGTTTATTATTATCATTAATGCAATAATTTTGACACCAAATGGCCACAACCGGTACAGTGGCAACAACCGGTACACCCACTATACATAGGTAACAAATATTCTTCCGGATTTATAAGTACCTAACTAGTTTTGGACCGCGTATAATTTTGACTTTTGTTCTATCCCTTAGAAACTTTTTATTTTTTGGAGATAATAAGTAGCCACATTCCAACCTTTGAACCATATTCATGCGAAAAATCAAGTCCATCCGTTGTTGCGGGAAAGAGGAACAAACCAACAAACTGTACTGTACCAGCCTTTTTAATAGTCTACTGCAGGACGTATGCCAACCCACGAAGGGTGATTGGGCCATATCCACCACGCTGGCCCAGTGTGGGTTGGTGGATTCACATACACCATCGAATTTCTTCTACGGACGTATGCAAGTTTTTCTTCACCGAAAAGCCAGTAGTGCAAAATTCCGTACATAAGTTCCAAAGAAACTCATTGGTACGAGACCGGAATTGAATCCACGACCTCAAGAATGACAGGCCAGCGTTACAACCACTAGACCACCACGGCTATCATAAACTATATCTATCATATAACCAAAAACACCCTTTCGGATTTATAATATTAGCAGGATACCTACTCATAGCGAAACGTGTCGCTCTGGTGCTGTCTTACTTCATTATCTCGTACAATAATATGTATCTACTTTATAAAATATCGAAAGTCTTTCTGAGCGTCTGGTGGACGCGACGCGTGACCAAAATGCTGGTGTTTATTTGGCTCAACGCATAAGCATTGCCATTCAGCGTGGCAATGCTGCGAGCATGCTGGGCACGCTGCCAACTGGCAGTGGGCTTGAGCATTTCGATTATCTTTAGACCTTCAAAGGTCTGTGGATGATCCAAGGCTTTTTATGTAGTAGTAATGCAGTTTTGTTGTAGTTAATAAAGGCACTTTTGCCCGATAAAAAAAAAAATCTGCTTTACTCCCTAGGTGTTTATTCATCAAGTATTTGCCGATAAGAGCGAATGTTTCGAGCGAGCGTGCTCGAGTCCCAATCCCGGGCGCGGACCTTTCACCTCTGTTAGCGCCGATTGAATTGTTTTTCATTCAATTCAGCGCGCGTCGCGACTCCACTCGATTCTAGGGCATAATGTAAAGCTGAGCACAGACTAATGAAATTCATCATCAATTCAGTGGCATGATGTATATCGTAAGGACATGAAAAAAAGCGTAAGAACGCTTGCTTTCGTATTCCTTTTAAGATTAGAAAAAAACTCTGATTTTCATCTTAAAAATGTTAACGTTACTTCCAAGATTAACTTGTTCAGGATCTGTGTAAAACTGTTAAAAACGGTTATATTTTAAGATACTACAGTAGGTATACCTATTACCTTGTATAGTCTGACAATTTCCTTTCGATTCCATAACTTACGATCCATACCTATATGTAGCTTACTTGACGGACCAAACGGAATCAGAGTCCTGCATCTGCATCCCTAGCATAAGCACCACGACATAATTTTATCAACTCACCAAAACTCGATACAAAGTTATGGTGATTAATATAAGTACTTCTATATCGTCATCTTAGTATCTGTCACATTTTCACAGGCTGATAAAATTGTCGTGGTGCGAATGCTAGTCCTACAGGGACATTTCAAGAACTCGTGATAAAAAATTCAATTGTCGTGTTGACCTGTGTTTGAACGTCGTTGAAAGTATCGTAGGTTTAAATGTTACACTAAATCAGTTTTTGCAGTAATATAATGCACGTTAAACCTAGTCACTCACTAGCGCTCAGCTTTATCAGGAGTTAGGTAAAAGTTCCAGTGGAACGTGTTTGAGGGATCTTCGGAGCTCAATTTTATTTCTCAGCGAACGTGTTCGACCCGATTATTAAGACAAATATACCTACCCACCGCTATTTTACTTACAAATGCTTTAACGTATTCACAATCTCTCTAAATACTAGAAAAAATAAACTGTGGTGTAAAAGTCGAGCTTTTTACCGAGACGTTGTTTTGATAGGTACCTGTTTAAATGGGTCGCTATAAATATTTCCGTCTTACCACAAAAGTTTTACACACACTTTAGATTATGTTTAACAGTACAAATTGTACGGTTAAACAGTGTTTAAAGCGTGTTTAAATCTTTTGTGGTAAGGATTGTGTGCATCAAATTGTGGTCGATAAAATAACTACATATTTGGATAGTTTGGAAGTTTTATAAGTACTGAAGGGTTAATGTTTTTATTGATTTGTGTTATTGTTATTCGACATTAAAATATTTCAATCACCAAAGTAGATAGGTACATTTAATAACGCTATCGTTTCAGCCTCTAACATTAAGTTTGATGGGCTAAAATTATTTAAAATTGTTGGAATTTTATATTTATTTTTGGGCGATTGTACCTTATTTTTAAGCATTTTCTGGTTATCAAATAATAAATAGTCATAGTCATTTATTCATAATAATTGTATTACATGCCAGAAAATAATCGAAATAGTTGTAAAAAAAAAATTTACAAAAACAAAAATACCTATTTACAAAACATGTGAGAGATACCACAATCATACAATTTAATTTTAATTAGTTCATCGAAACTGTTATTTTATTTTAAAGCAAATAAGTCCGCATTTGACCACCAACTCGCCTGATGGTAAGCGACGTTGTGGTCGAAGATGAAGCACGCAGACCTAGAAGATACCTATTCAGTCTGACCTTGAAAAGCTTTAGATGATATCTCATAGGAAACAAGAATGCAGGAAGACTGTTCCATTCCCTGGCGGTACGAAGCAGAAATGTTGAGTCGAACCGCTTTGTACGTATCGAAGGAAAATCGTAAAACTATAAAACTAAATACTTAGTTTCTCTGCTGACTGTTCAAGCCACACCCTACTTTTGTACTAAGTACTTAAGCTGAATGAAGCGGAGCCCGAAACGTGTAGATAAACATCGTAGAACATCAAGCCCAAGGGAGATAAGAGCCTACTTGCCTACCGTCTTCTCGCCTATTGAGTTTCCTAAATTGTGCTGAAGTATTTTTTTGCTCTTTTAAGATTTCAAACGGAGAGTGTTTTTAATTAAAGTATTTGAATTTATTTTCTGTTTTTTTTTTGTAAAGAAATGTGGTCTTTTATCTACCACCTATAGGCTTTGTTAATCAGCTGCAAGTGGTCCAACGAGCTGAGAGAAGGCTATGATCGGAGTCTCTCTGCGAGATTGAATTGGAACCGATATAAATCCATAGTACTTAGAGCCTAAGTAAACGACAGCTCAGCGGATTGGCAATTTGAAATGGCAGTGGGCTAGGCACATCGCACGGAAGACTAATGACCGAAGAGCGTCGACTCGTCGTTCGACCTGTACTAATAGTACTTCTTCGCCAAATACTACGGATTTTCTGGCCTAACAAAATCTAACATAGACCTATTCGGAGATGCCATGAAAGTCCAATTGAATACCAGGTAAAACGACGTAAATGGAACTAGATTGGTTACACGCTCCGTAGGACTCCAGACCACATTTCAAAACAAGCTTTGGACTGGAACCCTCAAGGCAAGAGAAGACCGGGCCGACCAAAGCACACCTGCTAGGTTATCATACAAGACCACGACAAGAGTTTATCGACGTGTGCAAAGGGGACAGATATATGCTTCATCATAACTCTGTCACGTTCTGACACGTCGATAGAGTTATTTTATGGTCCGTATGATAAGCCCGCTGGCGGTGTTCTATCATGGCGGACATCCGGAAAATGTAGATGCTTGAAATATTCACAAAATATTTAATTGCGTGTTGCGCTACTTTCGCTTCCTGTCATCTGGCGGCTACCCAGCAGACTGCTGGTGCGGGAGCGGAAGCGGCCGCCAGGGGCAAGCGTCTTAAGTACGGCAGCCTGGAGTCGGTGTACGAGTTCGTCCCGTTCGCCGTCGAGACGGCGGGCTCCTGGGGCTTGGATGCCATAAAGTTTGTGAGGGAACTGGGACGCCGCCTGAGGGATAGAGGTCGCGACCCCAGGTCGGGAAGCTTTCTCACCCAACACGTCTCCTTGGCTATCCAGAGAGGTAACGCGGCGAGCTTGATGGGCACGTTTGGGAGAGGGGCCGCACTCAGGGGACTGTAGGTGCTGACTTTTGTCATCTAGGCAAATTACCTACTTAAAATATTTTCACTGTGTTCATGTTTTAATTGGTGTGTAGTTTTAAGCGTGACAGTATTTATTTCATAATTTGAATTATTTCGTGTCTACTTTAATAATAAATAATTAAATAAAATAAATATTTAAGGTGGGCTCCCATACAGTATGGAACCCTTCATGCGCGAGTCCGACTCGTACTTGGCAGATTGTTTAAATAGAAGAGGCTTACTGTACCTACTAACGACTTATAGAGCTGATTCTACTTATATTGTGCTATTAAGAATTTATTTTACAAAGCTTGATAATAAACATACCTAAACAATATCAAGACATTTTTTAAGCGGTCTCCGCCGTCTGGCTATGAATAGAAACCTTTTTTAAAAAGGCCCGAAGGAATTATGGAACTATTGAGACGGACTCAGTGCTCAGAAAATAAGAAGAGCCACTTCAATTAAAATTAACGAGATATCTTCACAAAGATACTTTTATGAGGTTTTTCACTTTTTCGCGAGCACGTCGGAGTGCCTCTAATAAAATTGATACATTTTTGATGAAATTTTACGCTTGAAAGGGATTTCTACATAGTTTCATTGGAAAAGTTCATGAATAGATTGAGTTATAAGCTGTGTATATCTGAAATTACAGTTTTTATAGCATTTGTTATTAAATTGATGTTTTGTGATGGAAAATACGCGCAAATTGTTATCGATCAATGTTTGGCAGTGGGTAGTGCACATAGCCCGGAGGACTGACAACCGATGGGTTTGAAAATTTCTCGAGTAGAGAGCACCTACCGGCAAGCGCGGCGTAGGACGTCCACCCACGAGGTGAACAGATGACCTCATCAAGACCGCAGAATCAGGCTGGTTGCAAGCTGATTCTAGTCGGTCTTATTGGAGATCCATAAGGAAGGCCTATGTCCAGCAGTGGACGTCCTATGGCTTATGGACGGAAGAATGAATAATTATTTTTTTGCAAAAAATGGCATGACCGACTTCAGCCGTGTACAGAATTCGCGAATATTTCGAACGGGTCAATGTAGCATTTTTCATATTATTCTTGATTAGCAGCGCCCCGCGGTTTTACCCGCGTTGTGCCCGTTCCCGTGGGAATTTCGGGAATTTTTATACATATAAACCTTCCTCTTGAATCACTCTATCCATTAAAAAAAACCGCATCAAAATCCGTTGCGTAGTTTTAAAGATTTAAGCATACAGACAAACAAACAAACAAACAAACAAACGAAAATAGCGACTTTATTTTATACTATGTAAGGATTTATTAAAAACTGCTCAGCTGAATTCGATAAAATTTAAACAGGACCAACTCAAAGTATTTTATTTCCAAAAAAAATAATAATTATGGAAATCGGATTTCTATGTAAAAATTTATACGTGGTAACACATAAAAAAAAGTATATGTATATAAGCTTCGAATTGAGTACCTCCTCCGTTCCGTCGGTCAAAAAATTGGTTGTCTGTGAAGTCGGTTTAAGGACGATAATTTTACGTGATAACGTCATCAAAAGCTTAGACCGCTCGTGTCTCTCTATCGCTTGTTCCGCGCTCTCCCTTTCCTCTCTCGGCTCGGAACGTGAAAATTTTTCATTTTCATTGGCTTTTTCATGTCCAGGTATCTCGCATAGAAGTTCATACTCAAACCGCTTGTCCTTCTTTAAAATAAATAATTTGCGCAACAGAAGAAAAATCAGAGACCTTGCATTTCTATATAAACTGATTCATAATGTATCCGACTCTCCCACAATCTTAAAAGACATCTCCCTTAATACTCCTGGCCATTACCCACGTCGTAGAATTTCTAAAATTCTTAATGTTGCTCATGCGAAGACAAACTTAGCTTATAACTCCCCATTACCAAGAATGTGTCGTACCTACAATGACTTTAATGGTTCCGTGAATGATCTTGACATCTTTCACGATTCTTTAAATGTGTTTAAGAACAAATTGTTTAATTATTTAAGTAAACACAACACTAATGGATAGTGTTCTGTTATTTTCTATTTTCTATTGTAATCAAAATAATGTTGTTTATCTGTTTAAGTATCAAACTTAAAACATTTCCTCATTTTGTTATTTCAAATTTTTATCACTGTGACAATACTTTACATCATTGTTCTACCTATTCTTAAAGAATGCTGTAAACACCTATAAGGGGTATATATATCAGAAATATACTGTTTTTTGTGAAAGTGTTAATTCTAGATAATATTTAATGTATATACTGTTGGTGTTTCTTATGTGAATAAATCCTTACTTCCTTACTATATATTTATATATTTATATATTTATATATATATATATATATATATATATATTATATATATTATATAATATTATTATATTATTATATTATTTTTTTATTATTTAATATTATAAATGCGAAAGTAACTCTGTCTGTCTGTCTGTCTGTCGCGCTTTCACGCTAAAACTACTGAACCGATTTGAATGAAATTTGGTACACAGATAGTCTAGAGCCTGAGAAAGGACATAGGCTACTTTTTGATTCGAAAAAATAATTTTAAAGGGTTGAAAACGGGGGATGAAAACCCATTGGCTAGAATCTTAGAAGAAAAAAACTTATTTTCTACCATGACAAATGGTAATTTGCATCTTGACTTTCCAAATTACATTCTCTATGCCCAATGCCCATTCAAGGCTGCTCGAGTTAAATTTAGAGAAGGTTACATGTATTTTTTCAGTTTTATTACGTAGTTTTCATTCTAATAGGTACGCCTACAAAACGCAAATCGAATCTAGCGCGTAGTTCTAGCGGAGCTCGCGTAAAGAAAATTGCTAGAAGCCAAGAGTCTGAAGAGCACACTTAAATGCGTTTGACATTAGATGCCGAGCGCCACGCATCTCAAAGAGCTGCTGAGACTCAAGAGCGAAACCAAGCGCGTCGAATTTTAGATGCTGAGCGTCACGCAGCTCAGAGAGCTGCTGAGACTGAAGTTGAAAGTCAAGCGCGGCGACTTTAGATGCTGAGCATCACGCAGCGCAAAGAACTGCTGAGACTCAAGAGCAAAAAACCAAGCACGTCGAATTTTAGATGCTGAGCGTCACGCAGCTCAGAGAGCTGCTGAGACTTAAGGAAAAAGTCAAGCGCAGCGACTTTTAGATGCCGAGCATCACGCAGCGCAAAGAACTGCTGAGACTCAAGAGCAAAACCAAGCGCGTCGAATTTTAGATGCTAATCATTAGACGTTAAGCAAAAAATTGCATAGTTCCTGTAGGACAGGACAAAAACTATCGAAAGCAAAACTGTCGCCACTATCACAAAGACGCTAAGTGATTAATTCCTTTAAGACACTTAACGAAACGTCACAGCGAAACGTAATTAGATGACAGGTGACATTGTCTGCAGACTTTTATAAATCACAGGTAGCATGGCAAGGGGACACATTGTTTTTCCACCATTATATCCTCTTGAAGAGGAAATAAAGTATGGATTGAAAATGACAACTGACATTAAAATCGGATAAAATGTTTTATTCCCTCTGCATGCTACATGTAACTATGACGTTTAATAACAGGCCGTCATTTTGTCTGACATTAAAAATATTTTTAAATCTTTTATCATTAGAGGTTTAACATGTTTCTTTATTCTACCTTTATGGTACAGAATCATCATACTTTAATATTATCAATCCGAAAAGTTTGTTGGTTTGTTCCTCTTTGACGCAGCAACGGAGCAAAAGATTGAATTGATTTTTGGTATGGATACCTATGGTTTAAAAGACAGAAAGTGATAACAGGATACTTTTGTATCCCGAGAAAATTCGTGATTCCCATGGGATAGGACAATAACTGTTTCTCAGCAATGGAGCAACGGATTGACTTGATTTTTGGGGTGGGCATAGTTTGGAAGACGGAAAGTGACATAGGATACTTTCCTTTCCGAAAAAATTGCGGATCCCGTAGGATAAGACAATAACTTTTTCTCAGCAACGGAGCAACGGATTGCCTTGACTTATTGCATGAATATAGTTTGAAAGATGAAAAGTGACAAAGGCCACTTTTTATCCCAAAAACTTTAACAGTTCCCGTAGGATAGGATGAAAAGTAAGCGAGCGGGCCGCGGTAGCAGCCATCTAAGCGCCAGAAATAACCTGTCATTTCAAGTTTAGGACGTTCCTACATTTTTCGCACTCCTTCGCGGCACTCAACAGCGCTAGCCCAGACTCGGGCTCCATAACGGAGCTTGCGCTCCCGCCATAATGACGGTGTGTGTTCGGAGCACAAGACACATCGTCATCCACCACTCGGGAGTAACCAGCACTGAGCGTCGGACAGCATTCCAACGTCCTGATCCCAGTGCAACGGGTCAGTCATAGTAGCCCAGCGCCTGCCTCTTCAACTGCAGAGGGCAGTGAGAACGGCCATCGCGATACCGACACTTCTCTTCCCCTGCAGCCCCACTGCGTCTTCCAACAGGTTGACGGCCTAGCGGAAGGTAGGGTAGGTGGCGGCACCCACACAACCAGTTCCATCCCACCGCAGCCCCTAATCCTCGGTTGCAGCGTCGCAAGAGCGGCACTGCAGCCCGCCTCAGAAGCAACACTCCTCATAAGGCAGGCAACCTACCGGCCATCCTCTCAGCTCTTAGTTAAAAGCGGCTGCACTACGAGTGCCGGCCTCTAAGCTGCCTTGGGGGAAAGACCCAAAGAAGAGGGAGACTTCGAGCGCCGCCTTTTCAGCTGCCTTAGACCTCCCCTGCCACGACAAGGCGGGAATACACAGGGGGGTTTTATATACACTCCAACCGTAACTTAACCAACAAAAGCATTTCTCTAAGGTATTTTGATGTTTGTCGCTTAGGTTAGGTTTCGCAGCCGATATAAACATTAGCCAAAATTAAAATATAACGCGGTCGAAGCCGCGGGTAAAAGCTAGTAAATAAATAAATAAATAAAATGACACATGCTTTTTCGTGCATGCAGCGGCGTTCATCGATTTATAAGACGTCATCATGACAAGTAATCGGCCAAGTGCAAGTCGGACTCGCGCATGGGTTATGTATCGTTCCGTGTTGGATCCCCATTCCTCTTGCCGTTATTAATAGCGAGCATAAAACTCCCAAAATTACCACAGACGTTGTATTTCGGTCGCAATAGCAACAAATACTAATAACAGATAAATATTTATTAAAAAAAAAATTTGAGGTGGGTCCCCTCAAATATTTATTTTATTCATTATCATATTCCATTCAACAAACGTGACTTTTAAACCGTTTTCGCTCGATATTAATAATATTAACAGGTAGATGCTTGAAATATTTACACAATATTTAGTTGTATATTCAATTCAATAATAAATAATTAAAATAAGATATATATTTAAGGGGGGCTCCCATACAGTACAGAACCCTTCGTGCGCGAGTCCTACTCTTACTTGGCCGATTATGTTTATTACCCTTTGGGTACGGAACCCTGAACACTACAATACCACCTTTTCGAGACGTAGCTCGATGCCCTCGATGTATCCGGGTCATATCATAGCATCATTACATTATCCGATACTTGTTACAGTGTTTTTCCCAGCAAACTTTACCGTAGTTTTCTCGACAAAGTTCCCAACTTACAAGTTATATGGTACGTGAATAATCTCAAGTTCTAACTTAAGTTATAAGTTACGGTTAAGTTAAAACGGCTGTTAGTTCTACTAACTTTGTACCTGTCAGTAAGTGTTTGGAGCCTTGATCTAGTTAGTTGTTTCTTTTGCCAATTTAACATTGTCATCAAATCGACTATACCTACAGGGCAATACAGGGTTATCTATAACTGGTTTACTAAGCCAAAAAGAGGTGATTCGGACCATAATTATTAATAACTTTTACTACGGGGGACCAGACCAAGGAACCAGAATTCAAGAAAAAATCAGCTGTTTCATACATTTTATCGAGTCTAAATTTCATTTTATTAAGAACAGCCGATTTGTTTATTTTTTCCGGGTGGGCTCCATAGTAAAATTTGTTCGTAATGATCGTTTTAATCACTTTTTTTGGCTTAGTACAGGGCAAGCAGATAACCCTGTATACAGGGTTAGATATCGGATCTGTAGTCTAAATCTAATATCGAGCATAAAACGGCAAAAAAACATGTTTGTTGTATGAGAGCCCTCATTAAATTTTTTTTATTCTGTTTCTAGTATTTGTTGTTATAGCGGCAACAGAAAAAAATTATCTGTAAAAAATTCAACTGTCCAGCTATAACCGTTCATGAGACAGTTTTATATTCCCTTCAATAATAAATAATAAAATTAAAATAAAATAAATATATAAGGGGGGCTCCCATACAGTACGGAACCCTCCGTGCGCGAGTCCAACTCGTACTTGGCCGATTATAATATTAAGTAGGATTAATTATTATGCACCGGATAGTTTCATCTAGTTATCACATCGGTGAAAGTCAATCTTCAGCGGCTCCTAGTCCATGTCAAAAGGTTTCCAAAAACAGGACAAATACCAGCGCCCAGCCATGTCCCGTATAAACAATTTATCATAATGTTACGCTCGCAGTAAAACGTGATTGAATTCCTATCGATCAGCTTCAATATCAGCTTTATTGTCATTACATAGAGCATATTTTTCTACAATACATACTCGATTGAATCTAGGCATTTTAGTGAGCATTTTAACTGGTCGTTTTCTTTGTCATTGCTCTGGATGGAAAAATACGAGTATTGTGTGATAATTTAGAAATATGGCGGCTGTCCCAACGTAATACGGTGCATTGTGCTATATCACTTTAGTTATTTTTTTACAAATTGATACAGAGCTTCGTAATCAATCAGCGTGACCTTTTCGCTGAAGAATTAGGTATTATTCCCACGGGTTTTTGCATACGGAGGAAGTCTTCTCGTTTGTTGTTAGGAAAGTATATAGGCATTTGATTGTTCTATCGACGTGGGTGTACCTAGTGTTTTAGTTTAGTTCACTCTATTATGAATATTCCTGTAATTTCAACGTAATTTGCTAATTTGTGGGATACATTAAGGGCGGGATATCCTTACATAGTATAAAATAAAGTCGCTATTTTCGTTTGTTTATTTATGTGTTTGTTTGTTTGTCTGTATGCTTAAACCTTTAAAACTACGCAACGGATTTTGATGTGTTTTTTTTTAATGGATAGAGTGATTCAAGAGAAAGGTTTATATGTATAAAAATTCCCGAAATTCCCACGGGAACAGGCACAACGCGGGTAAAACCGCGGGGCGCCGCTAGTCAAAAATAAATAAGAATTGTTGCAACTGAAAATGTAGAGTTTTATTTTTAAAATTATAAAAATTATAATTGCCTATCTAAATGCGAGATGCTATGGAACCGTGAACCACCTACCCACAACTAGGCCAGGGTGCTGAATTTTGGTCTGAAATATAATCCTAATTACATGCAAAATAAATACCTAAGTAGATACCTACACTATTCCTTGGAAGTCAGGAAGCAATGAGATTGCATCATAAACGTACTCGTACTTACGTAGAGGTTTGCATACATTCGAAATCGTAGTTTCTTATTCTTATTCGAATAAGAACCGTAACACATACGCCATCGAATTTCTACTACGGATGTATGCAGGTTGCCTCACAATGTTGTGCTTCACCGAAAAGCCAGTTATGAGAAATTCCGTATTTACCTACACAAAGGACAATGTCCACTTGTAAGGCTGTTTTGGCCTGGAGTGAACAGTGACTTTCAATGTAATTTTAATTTATATCCAATAGCTTACATCAGTAGGTAACATAATATCATAATAACTTAGTATCCGAATGTTTGCTAAGACAACATCATTCAATTCTTGAGTATTTTAATAATTCTTCAATTTGAATAGGTAATTCAAGAATTCAAGGAGCTCATTGGTACGGGACCGAGATTTGAACACACGCCGTCACGATTGTGAGGCGGATGTCTTATACACCAGACCAGGACCACCACGGCTTCAACATTGTTCAAAAACACACAAATAACGTCGCGTGCGAAAGGTCGTTATGTGCTGGGCTCCCACCCTGCATGTGGAAGATACGACGTGATCGATGTCACCATATTATCGAGCTTTGCTTCTGCATTGTCTACTTTTTAGGGTTCCGTACCCAACAGGTAAAAATGGGACCCTATTACTAAGACTCCGCTGTCCGTCTGTTCGTTCGTCTGTCCGTCTGTCTCCAGGCTGTATCTCATGAACCGTTATAGCTAGAAAGCTGTTTTCACAAATAATGTATTTCTGTTGCCGCTATAACAAGAAATACTAAAAACACAGTAAAATTAATATTTAAGGGGGGCTCCCATACAACAAACCTGTTATTATAGCCGTTTTCGCTCTATATTAATAATGGTAACGTAGATGCTTGAAATATTCACAGAATGTTTAGTTGTACATTCACTTCAATAATAAATAATAAAATTAAAAAAAATATTTAAGGGGGGCTCCCATACAGTACGGAACCCTCCGTGCGCGAGTCCGACTCGTACTTGGCTGATTATTATATTTAGAATACCTACATAAGTAAATCTATAACGGTAATATATATATACCAGGTTATCTGCTTGCTATGTACTAAGGTAAAAGCAGGTGATTCAGATTATCATCATTAACACCTTTTATACTATGTGACCAACCCGGAATTTTCGAGAAAAAATCAGCTGTTCCATACAAAATTGCACCTCGGAATCGAATAAATGTATGAAAACAGCTTATTTTTTACCGACTTCCAAAAAGGATGGGGTACTATGTTTATCTATTATTCGGTTAGGTACTTGATGGTTTTTACATATATATTTTTTTTGGTATGTTCATCGATATTTTCAATAATTGTGAACTGATTTCAAAAATTATTTTAAATTTCGAAAGGGATTCTGGCCTTCCCGAGATGATCTCATCTAAGTTTTATCGAAATTGGCTGAGTCGTTTTTTGGTAAATCAACAATAATGTACATGAATGTCAAATCGATTAGTGCAAGCTATTCAAATTAGGTACGTATACGGTGGAAGTCGGTGGTGACATTTTTTGCGAAAAATAATTATATCCGATGTGGTCTAGATGGGTTTTTGGTATATTTCAGTAATTACCGTAGTCTTAAATTTTAATTCAGCCCATCTTATCTCAATATTACATCATCTACATTCATTAGATACTTTAGTAAAATTTGCATATTAAAATCTAATCTCACTATCTTCTGCTTAAGAAAATAAAGATAAGTTAGTATTCCCCCGTCTGGAATTACTTTTATCTTTGGCATGAAGATGAGCTCGTTCCATTCATTATTCACAAAGTTTCCATCACGACACTTACTGCGGTGATACTGTATTATTTTGAGAAACTTTAGAGGTTTCAAATCGCTTTTACAGGTCTTTGAACTTAGGTATACCTTGCTGCAGGGTATTTTTTTGTGAAATGCGCGCGTTACTTGCCCTAATGTTATATTTACAAGAATTTCATGTGAAATTCTAATGTCAATCTTAGATCTTCTAGCAATCTCCTTCTTTCCACTCCATCTCATTCTACTGTTTTTTATGATTTTTCTTTTAGTGTCCGAGCTGTAGCTCTCTTGAATGACCTTCCTGTGACCATCAGACGTGCACAGAACGTTGAATCTTTCAAGGCCCAGGTTCAGCAACATTATCTCTCAAAGCTCTCTCTGACTGATACTCATATCACTCCTCGTTATTAATTTATTTGTAATACATTTATGCATCTAAGTATGTTTATTTTTTATTGTATGTATTATTTTAAGTATTTATCTACACTAATGTTGTAACATTCTACTTATGTTTCCAATACTTGACTTATAATGACTACTGTTATAGCGCAGACAACAAAACACTCAATTTAAGCAATTTCACATGATGTTATAATATCCACATCGATATCGTAAAATCTCATTATAACATCGCGCGCTCGCTCCTGATTGGCCCTGCGCGCGCAGCTGCGCTCTCATTGGTTAGATTTTAATGGCGCCAAGTTCACGTACGCGTGAATTTAATGTTTCGCAATATGTTTTTTTTATTTTTATTAGTGAAGATAAAGTAGTGTATGCAACTGCATATAACACGGGTATTAAAACACTCGTTACTATTATGAAACTCGCTGCGCTCGTTTCATATACTCACACTCGTGTTTTAATACCCTTCATTATATGACAGTTGCATAAACTACTATTTATGTATGGCTAATATTATGTAGTTTATTTTATTGTTGATTAGGAATTTGTAGTAACTTTCTTTCATTATTTTACTTGTTTTTTTTTATTACGTTTACACCTTGTCCTTATCGTCTTTACGTTTCCTTGCATCCAAGAGAGGTTGTCTGGAAGAAATCGCTTTTAGCGATAAGACCGCCCTCTGTGCCTTTTCTGTCTTTGTTTCTTTTGTTATGTTTTCTTTTTGGTGTCAATAAAGTGTTGTTGTATTTTATTGTATTGTATTGTAGGTAGGTACTGAAGTAGGTATAATGAACGAGAATACTACAAAATCACTAATGAATTTTAATTTCCATTACAACTGTTAAGTCGGTAATTTTTCTTGGTACAAGCCTAATGAATGCCAATTTATTTTATTTTAACTTCGAGCAAATATCTATAGAGCCACACTCCCTAAGTGAAAGTAGTAAAAAAAATGTTGGAGCTCCGTCTACCTACCGACACATATTAAAATTAAATTATTTAAAACACCTATTTAAATATTTAAATTAAATAATTCACAATGACCCATTTTCTCGAATCTTGACGTAATGTCACCTAATTAGTGCTTGCAACCGAGCATTTTGGTGTCGCGAGGCGTTGTAGTTGTCTTGCAATCGACTTACAACTAAAAAGCCTGCTCACTATGTAGCTTGGGCAGCGTTTTGGCACGGACACGTTTTTGCACGATTGTGACTCTATAAATATTTGCTCAAAGTATTTTAAACATTAACTTATACAGCGAATTAATTCTCATGTTTCATTTTGAGACTAATTTACTCGTATTTTATTTGCCTGTTGAGCTTCTATCCAGTTTATTTTGCTGTAAGAGATTTTGTTAATGTCGACTTCTTATTTTGCTATACATATTTAACGAGGTGCTTAAAGTAATATCATAATGTTTTGGAATTTTAAGTAGAACATTAATTAACTTGATGTATCCAGATAATTTAGGTAACTGAATAGATTTAAATTACGTCCATTGTCTAGAATTATAAGCTTGAAGTTTTAACTATATTCCTGAAAAGTAAAGAGCTGTCAACTAAAGTGGTCATATTAGATATGTTATAATTATTCTTCGCAATAAATGGCATAGCCGCCTTCCATCGTGAACAAAATTCGAACATTTTGCTCGAATTGTTTACATTATTGTTGATTTTTCAGAAACGGCTTAGTCGATTTCTGTAAAATTTAAATGGTACCACATCGGAAGTATACGCTTTCGAACTAAAAAAATATGTTTTCGATTTTGTTCACAATTGGCGAAATTATCGATGAACATACACAAAATAAATAAAAAATACATACAGACGAACATAGAGCCTCCTCTTTTTAGAAGTCGGTAAAACATGCATATTGGACAAGCTCGTATAGCCCAGTGGATTGGCAAGTTTAAATGGTAGCGGGCAGGTCACAAAGCATGGATACTGATGACCTTGGGGTCGTAAAGTACTCGAGTGGAGATCACGTAGGTACAAGGTGGACAGATGGCCTCAAGATCGTGCTGGATGCAAGCCCCTTCCAACCGGTCCTATTGGCGATCTATAGAGGAGACCTGTCCCGTCTTACAGTGAAAATACTTACTGTTATTTTATATCGCCTACTAGATGGATCTTCAATAATCCTAAACTACATAGAGAACCCAATTTTCATTTGTAATGTAAAATGCTGTATATTATGCAATACACAATACAGTTATATAAGTATGCAACACCTCTTTGCATTTCACCGCGTGTTAAAACACTCCAAGGCTTCATGTGGGTATATTCTATTATGTGTATGACACGAAAGCCGCGAGAAATATATCACGGACGCGACGTCTTCTGAAAAATCTCCGCCGTCGACGTTGTAAATCATTTTCCAACGTTTGCTTACGAAACTTTTCACAAAAATTCCGTAGTGCAGACGTTTCTGCCAGCTCTTATTTTATTATTCAGACCAGTACAGAATTTTTTTATTAGTTTTCACATTTTAATTTTATAGCGGGATATGGAAATAATGTAAAATAGATTTTAAAACTAAAGCTGGAAATGTTTAGATGAAAAATGTGATTCATTTCAAAATGAATTATTTTATTTTAAAACAGCTGCACGGGGATTGGGTTTTGAATTGAATTCAATTTATTTATTTTCATAATATACAGAGCGTTCTTAGAAGCTAAGTATATACCCTGCCTAGTAGGGCATAGCAAACAATAATATTAGGTAGGAGAAAAACAAATTCTTCTTTCAAAATATTATACCTACTTGCTTGAATATGATATGTACTTTTTTGAATGAACCGTGTATAATGCACAATTAAACTATTTTTATCTACACTAATGTTGTAACATTCTACTTATGTTTCCAATACTTGACTTATAATGACTACTGTTATAGCACAGACAACAAAACACTCATTTTAGGCAATTTCACATGATGTTATAATATCCACATCGATATCGTAAAATCTCATTATAACATCGCGCGCTCGCTCCTGATTGGCCCTGCGCGCGCAGCTGCGCTCTCATTGGTTAGATTTTAATGGCGCCTAGTTCACTGTGACAATACACGTACGCGTGAATTTAATGTTTTGCAATATGTTTTTATTTTTATTAGTGAAGATAAAGTAGTGTATGCAACTGCATATAACACGGGTATTAAAACACGAGTGTGAGTTATGAAACGAGCTCAGCGAGTTTCATAATAGTAACGAGTGATCTTACTTCATTATATGACAGTTGCATAAACTACTATTAGTTTATTTTATAATGCTTCCAACAAATACATAGTTATCAAAAATATAGCTCTTTGAAATACACAATCGTTTTAAATAATTAAATTAAGAAACGAGTCCCACTCTAATATTAATATCAGCTGTATAAAAGCTTTGATGGTAGGCATCGTGGTAACTTGAGTGTACCTACATAGTGCATATTTCTTCGATACCAATATTAAGAGGAAAGATTTGATTGCTTGTTTGTTTGCCTTGAATAGGCTCCGAAACTACTGAACCGATTAAAAAAATATTTTACTGTTGGAAAGCTACACTATCCCCGGATGACATAGGATATATTATATTTTTACAACAAATAGGCATCTTTACTAAACGTGGTAGGTATATAGGTACAATACCTATAAAATCTGTCTCCTTTATCTAATCAAACCCGGGCAAAGCCGGGGCTTTGGCAGCAGGGGCAGGCAGCTAGTAAAAATAACGCTCTATCGACTTGGCATTTTTTGTGCGCCAGTCATCTTTGTACTTTAAATGCTTTATTACCTACTTGCCTTATGTAATAGTACGAATAACGTACCATCTGCAAAGGGCAGTTCAGATTGGCATCTCTATCCATATCCGAATTGTGGCTCACTCGACTGCAGTGTGCGGTAAAGTGCGCTACGCCACTTTACTCGCAATAGCGCCACAGTATAAAATCATTCGGTATTGTAAGTTCCTAAATGTTCTTACGAAATGTAGGCTTCATAGGAATAGAGATTAAAAAGATTAGATTATTTTATAAAATTTTGTATAAATATAGCAAGTAAAGTAATAAGTAGAAACAAATAGATACATAACTTTTGTTGAATATTATATCATAGGATATAATTATGTCATTAAAACACAAAGATGGGAGCTAAGAAATAAAATTAACAAAATGTACAAAAACATAAGCAATAGATATAAGAAATTAGTTATGGAGAAATGTACATTTATTGTAGCTTATCAACCAAGTTCAAGTGAAAGGGTTATTGTTATGTTTTTTGTATACAAGGTTTTTTTAATCGACTAGTGATCAATCGTCACCAAAAGTTACTTTTCTCGATAATTTTTTAACACTACAGAGTGTTTTAACATGAGGAAAAAATGGGATTTATGTACCTAATAGATTTCAATTCGGTACTTTCTTATCCGTATCATAATAATATAATATCTTCACTGTATTAGACCTCTCATGATTATTCTGATCAGAAAACTGCGTTCAACTACTGTTCAAATCTATGGACTATGCTACGTTTCGTCCGATTCTAATAGACAGATATTGCTACGCTCGAAAGCTAGGTAATGCAATTGCTCTTGCATTCCAGGCTAGCTACAACTCTACCCAGCTAGGCTAGCCTGAGCTAGGCTACGAGGCTTAGGTCCATCTAGATAGCCTAGTTGACTTAGTGCAGTGCTCGGAGCAAACCAAGGCTCCGAGACGTCGCTAGGTTCAAATTAATCCGTTTTGGCAATCTAGTGTCGTACCTACGTATGTACCGTATCAGGTTCGTAGCATGTTCTGGATAGTGTGATTAATAATGATCATCTTAGGCAGTGGTTGTGGTTAAGGCTTTGTTGTCTTGAGATTTTTTAAAATACGTAAATATTTATCTAAGTTTAAACTTGGTTTTATTTGATCGTTAAGTAGACTTACTATAAGATCCTACCTAATGGTTAAAAAAATATTAATTAAATTTAAAAGTAGGTAAGTAAGTTCATATATGTCGGGTGGCTAGCCCTGGTGTCAGAGTTTTTAGGCCGCCTAAAGGCCTCTGACTTGGCTAAACGGCTAAAACAACCGGGACCTAGAATTTAACGTGTCATCCGAGTCACGGTAGCGCTCAGTCGGAAAATGCCACCCACGGTCACCCATCCAAATACTGACCGTGCGGAACGTTGCTTAATTTCGGTGATTGCTGACAATTGTCAGAATAATCACCTAATCAAACTACACTACGAGCGCTACTGTATGAATGTACTTTACCATCATGTATAATGGTCCGCTGCTAAACACGGACCTACCCATGGAGGGTGATTGGGGCACATGACATTACATAATGAACAGTAGAGCAGCTTCACACCACTGAATTTAAGTTAAGGTCGTTAGGATAACATTCGATTTTTTCTCAAATTCGGGCTCGTACCCATACAAAACTTCTGAACATCAAGTAGCATTAGTGGATGTAATAAATTTAGTTTAAAAAAACTAAAAAACACGCTCATCAGACCTTAAAACCTAATTGTGGTCAAAGTTAATTACAAGACTTTTCTAAGAAACTCAAAACAGCTATGATACGATTTTCCATCATGAAGTTTCAGTTCATATCTTTCGGCTCCATTATCATATCAGTTCGACAATACCATATTATTGTATTGTCATCAGAACTACATACAGCTGCCAATTTCCATTACGCTACGACCCTTGGAAGATGGTTAAATTAGTTACCTTAGATTCCATTACATAGCTACATACAGGTCGACCTAATAAAAGCGTGTTAAAATATTTTATTATACCAAGGATATTTACCAACAGACGAAAGATTTTGCGATTTTATTCAGTTGTGCAAGAAATAACAAAACAATTTGTTATCTAAACGTAAACAAATCTAAAACCTGTACAACAAATGAGAGTGGAGCTTAGCGTGCAAACAATAACAAATTAGTATGCAAACAATAACAAAGATGGCCGAAACACAACAGAATTAGATAAGCTCTTCCCATTTGTCCCATAAAGTCGCCTCCCTTGGTTAAGGGAAACGGAATGCTTAAAAAGTTGCTGTTGATTATGCCCCACTGTTCGTTTCAGAAAATTCATACAGTACTGTACTGTACCAGGCTTTTTAATAGTCTAACAATAGAACGGAGGCCTACCCAAGAAGAGTGATTGGGCCACGCTGCTCCAATGCAGGTGTGAATTTCTTTAATGGACATATGCACGTTGCCTCATGATGTTTTCCTTCACCGAAAAGCCAGTGGTGTGAAATGACGTTCCTAAATTCCAAAGTGACTCATTGGCACGGGACCGAGATTAGAACCCACAACCTGACAAATTACAGGCCATCGTTACAACTACTAGACCACCACGGCTCAGTTTGAACTAAAAGTACAAATATTGATTACTTAGTGGACACCTCCCTATCTGTCATTGAACTAAAAAGTTGTTGCATGGTTTTTTTTAAGTCTCACTAATTCACTCAAAAATCTTTCGACGACATGGGGCAGAATCTACTAAAGAAACTACCTAATTGTAATTCATAAATGGACGATAATCGAATAAGAGACGAACCATGACGAACCCTAGCTTTGGCCTCACTGCAGTGTGGCCAAAAGCTAAGGCAAATTTTATTCGTTTGGTTACCGACCCACACTAACCTGCCCATATAATGCATTGAGTGACCAAAACTATATTTCATTACCCTTTTTATATTTCTACAACTCATTTCTGTTTACTTTCCTGCTAAGTCACACCTGCCAGACATATTTGCTACCATGCCTTTTGTAAATTCTTAATTACCTAAACTACAGTATACACCTACCCGGTTAAATCAGTGCCAATTTTAAACATTCCATTTCGACCTCACCGGTGGAGCGACTCAGCGGGGCAAAGTGGAACAACTCCAAGGCTCCATCAGATACTTTGATGTTCCCGAAAGGACATAAATAAAATCGTAAACACACTCCAAGGATGCGAAGCGTTTGTCTGAGTCTTTGTGAATTCACGGCCATTACTTCGGTGTTTAGGGAAACGGGAAAAAGAGTTATGAGTAAATACAGTATAATCTCACTAATCCGGCACTATTAAAAACCAGAGGGTGCCGGATTATTATAATATTCGGATTACTGAATTATGAAAAAAAAAAAACAAATAAAATATGTCATTTCTGATAGAGAATGTAATGTATATGAACAGTTGAAAAAAAAACAGAAACTACGTACGCACGTGTTAAGTTTTAAGGTTAGACTGTTAGACGACGACGCGGCGACGTAGCACATAGGCGTAGACAAATAGGCGTGATATTGGAACTATTTTTAAATCTTACTAATGACATAAATGTAATTTTGTAATTTAATTCTGTCATTTTATTACTATTTTATTACATTGATTATTGTTATTATTTGTTGTTGTTTATAAGACACAACTTTTTTGTAATATGTTTCAATTCAGTACAAGTTAATTATTTTCTACAAAGCAAAAATGATGTTATTATAAGTGATATTATTTTTTAATATTAACGAATGTAATTATTGTAATTGATTGACGTGTATCTTTTGTATTTTTGATACCAATAAGTAATATGAATAGAAGGGCGACGAAGGCGCGGCTGGAGGATGCCGGATTATTGGACGTTTCGATCTATTGAAGCGCTCTGGTTTAGTGAGATTATACAATAGTTTTGATTAGAGAAGGAAAAATACGAGGGCAATGTCACAAATTGAAGTAAAATGTGTTTATTTTTCAGGCATAAATGCGAGAAACTCTATTTCGCGATTGTTGTTTATTTAACGAAATTAAATAAGTTATTAAAAATGTATAAAATAGGAAAATGGCAGATAGCGTAGTGCTCATAGCGTAGTTTGACTAGGTTCGGATGTGTGACCGCGGGTGGCATTTAAAACTGAGCATCCGAGCCACGGTAGCGGCTCGGATGACATGTTAAATTGTAGGCGCAGGTTGTTTTAACCGTTTAGCCATGCCAGAGGCCTTCAGGCGGCTTAAAAACTCTGATACCAGGGCTAGCCACCAGGGGGACAGACAATTTTTTTTTCTTCCATTCTGTCCCCCGGGGGACAGATCCGGGAGACAGACTGGAATAATCCGCCTATACGAACTTAGTTACTTTTTTATGGCAAGAGGCACAGTAAGAGGCCTATACCTACCCAGTGGTGGGATTGTGGCGAGAATTCAAATTGAGAATGCGATCTTCTTTTGTTTTCACAATCAGATGGAAATTTTATCTTGTGGTGAATTGACCATTTTATTTTATTTAAATACTAGCATTTGCCCGCGGCTTAGCCCGCGCTTACTTTAGTAGTCTTTGACACTCGCAAATAATGTGCCTTTCTATTGGTAAAAGAATTTTCAAAATCGGTTCATTAGATCCAGAGATTACCCCCTACAACCTCACAAACTCACAAACTTTACCTCTTTATTATATTATAGTATAGATTATTTGGTGAATTTTAATACATATTTGTAAATAGCCTCTTGGTGTTTATTAATTTCAACGCCTACATCTGCTAAAAGTGAACCTGAGATATAGTTTCAGTGCAATTACTAAAAGTACGATATTAGTGCAGTTATATTTTTTTTGGTGACACTGACGTAAAGGCTCGCCACAGGATAAAGAAGGCAATGGATGATGATGATGATGTGTATTAATGTTTATAAAAATCGAAATCTAAGTAACTTTCGAGAAATGAAAACTGTTTTACTAGGTAAGCTTACAAAAGCTCCACCTAAGATAAGATAATATTTCAGCCACCATGGAAGACCTTTAAAAATTCTGAACATTGCTTCATCGTAATGTATTCACGTTACTTATACTTACATAGCATATAAGTAAGTGAAAATGTGTTTTATCTCTTGCCATTATGGAAAGATAACGCAAAAATCGAACTCGCTCTGAGGACTGAACAAAAGTATACTTAAAAGTACACACAAGCGACATTTGAGAGCTATCTAAAAAACATTTTTTAAGTTTAAAAAATATATTACAATTCAGTGTAAGTACGATTAAACTCGTAGCACAGTGCAACGCAGTGTAATATTTATCTATAAAGGTAGATGTCCTACGTTTTCCAATAAAGTTAAATAACGGCAATTTAAAGTTTTAAAAATGATTTTGATCAAATGTTGACGACGGTTTCATCGTAGAAAATATTTTACTTTACTTAACCATTATTAGCAATAAAGAACACGCGCAAGAAGTTTGCTCTAAAGAAGAAGTCTCAGAAGTATGCTATAGTTGAGCATTTGCTTGACGGAGGTACTGGTCATTGGATCGAGCTCCACGACCCAAAAGTCCTCTCCACGGATCGACACTGTTTTTCAAGAATAGTTCGTGAAGCGGTGGAAATCAGAAAACATAGCAATTTCAACCGATCCTCCCGGTTGAAATTGTTATGTTTAGGATCTATGTTATTGACGTCGTAGAATCCTGTTATCAACAAATGTAAATTGCGTAGTGTAGGTAGCAAGACATTATTAGATACCGTCTGTGTTGTGTGTCGTAGTGACAATTTTTCAAGTTCAAGTTGAATTGGCGGTACCAGCTGTTTCACATTCCAGTCTACCCGTGACCACGATCGATGCAACTCGGTCGAAACGTCGGGATGATGGGGTATTTATTTATCTCGTAATTTTAGTGCGCGATTAGTCCCGTAGTATACAATAATAATAAGAAGTCTACTGTTTGATATTGGATCTCTAGACACAATCTTTTAGGTCTAATCAGATTAAATTGGTTCCGGACCACAGTGGAGTCATTTTAATAGGTAACATTTGACAGTTCATTTATACAAAGAAAAATATACCTTACAATAAAGGAATAAAACTCATGAAAACAATATTGACGACGACCGATGAGTGTTCTCGAAGACGGCTTGGAGTTTTATTCCTTTAGTGTAAGGTAGATATATTTTTCTATGCATAAATGAACTATCAAATTTTACCTATTAAAATGACTCCACATTAGTGAGCGTTCAGCTTAGAGCTCACCACCAAGTCGATAAATATCGCTGGCATCTAATGAATTTGACCAATTTGCGCAAATTACCGAATTAAACAGCGCCATCGATATATTGCTCTCAAATACGCGAGCTTTCTCAATTACTCTAGTGACGTACTTTTACCAAACAATTTTAAAACTGGTGGCAGAAAAAACTTGCTTGTATGTTATAGAAATACGTAATGAGCGAAATAAGAAATTAATAAGTGCGTTAATACTAACGTTGTGTAGCTCACTGGGTAAGCCGTCACCAAAAAGCTAGTAATGTGAATTTTCCAAAGAACTCGTTATTAGGGGAACGGGATTTGAACTTACTAGCTGAAGATTCTAAACCGAACGTAGTCCGGACTTGAGTATGCGCCGAATCAAACTATTTGGCGGCTGTGAAGTTAGCTACAAGTTGCACGAAACCCAATCCTCGCATAGCTATTATTTAGACCCAAGTTCACCAACGCAAGGTCAAATACAGTAATCACACGGGTAGCGCTCGTAGCGTAGTTTGACTAGGTGATTGTCAGCGATCACCGAAATTAAGCAACGTTCCGCACGGTCAGTACTTGGATGGGTGACCGCGGGTGGCATTTTCCAACTGAGCGCTAAAAACTCTGACACCAGGGCTAGCCACCCGGCCTATACGAACTTACTTACTTACTTACACGTTTAACTTAATAAAGCGTTGGTGAACTCGGGGCTTCGTGAGCGAAATGTGCTAAAATTAACATTTTAAAAGTCTGAATTTAACCCACAGCCACAATAGTAAAGCTCTCATCGCCACAGACACAGATAACAAGTTTAACTGCCTCTAGCAACCTCTCAGTTCTCGGCATGAATTATTTAAATAGTCGGTCGGCGATATCGAAACTCTTAGAAATTTTAATTGCTGGATTAATATTTTTAAATAGTTTTCTTTTAATTTGATAATGTATACGAAAAGTATACTTTTTTGTGCAATGAAAGATAATTCAAAATAAACTATTCACGCGCGCTGACTAAGATAATTTTACAATTTATTCAGCCCATAACATTTCATAGAAAGGCCATTTAAAAGCTTCATTTGAATCCAGGGTGACAAACACAGATATCCATAAGTAACAGATTTATAATGCTGTCATCACTTGAGGTAATTCTCAAGGAAAAACTTCCAAGCTACTGTCAAAACTGTCAAATAAGTATTGTGATTTAACGTTCCTTGTCTGAAAATCCGACAACAACCACCGAATCGAGATATATTTCATGTATCTTTCTAACACGTGCCATATTCAATCGATGCATCTCTTTTAGATTTTCTCGATCGACGACATTATCTCTCTGATATCTTTGTGGTGACAACGATAAAGTTGCCAGTGTAGCCACAGACGGAATCTCACAGTTCCCGAGCAAGAATTATTAAAATGGTCGGCGAAATCGAAACTCATTGAAATTTTAATTGCTAAATTAATATTTGGGCTACGGCTCGGGCTAGTTCGGAGCTTTATTGGATTAGATTGAATAGTTATTTGCCTAATTTCATGCGAAGTGTGCCGGCGGAGTATCTACCTAATGTTTGTAGGGAGAGGGTTCGAGAACGCTTGGGATAATAAATAATCTTAATATATATGTTACAGCCAAAGTAATAAATCTGGATATTATATATACTGTCTAGCCATTATATATAATATCTACTCAATTTAGATAAAGTGATAATTGACACAAAATTAATCACATTAACTAGCTATTTTATATAATATCTTCGAAGACTTGGATAATGTAATAAAACAAACTCGTAATAAGGACAGATTGTCTCTGGCGCTTCGCCGGCCGCTGCCGCGGCACGCTCGCTTCGCTCGCTCGGCTCGCGCGTTGTTGTCACTGTTCAAACCTAACCTAACCTAGTAATAGTTTTCCTTGGACTCTTGATCTGCCTACTAGGTTAGGTTAGGTTTGAACAGTGACAACAACGCGCGAGCCGAGCGAGCGAAGCGAGCGTGCCGCGGCAGCGGCCGGCGAAGCGCCAGAGACAATCTGTCCTTATTACGAGTTTGTTTTATTACATTATCCAAGTCTTCGAAGATATTATATAAAATAGCTAGTTAATGTGATTAATTTTGTGTCAATTATCACTTTATCTAAATTTAGTAGATATTATACATAATGACCAGTCAATATGTATAATAACTATTTAATCACTATGACTGTAACATATATATAGGTTTATTACGCGTCACGTTGTTTGTCCGCGATGGACTCCTAAACTATTTAACCGATTATAACCAAATTTTGCACACTTACTTTGTGAAGTTTGATACAACTTAAAAGATAGGTTTGTTTATATTTCAATATAAATCGCATTTGTTTATTATACTTTTAAAATCAGTCCGTACAGAGGCGAAGGCAGGATGGGATAGGTTGATGAATTCAGTTTTTTTAGATATTTGACGTATTTTATCAAACATTTTATTTACCTTATTTATTTATTTTATTAATTCAACATTATGAACAAATTTTTATAAATTTACCTAGGACCAAACTTGATATCGTGAATTAGTTGTTCAATGAAAAAAAAAATTGACTAGAAACAAAATATGTAGCTAAGTTAATGTACCTAGTAAGTTTATGTGTTTTCAAATAGGTCAGATGGATAGCCCCGGTGTCAGAATCTTGAGCTTAAAGATAGACACCTAATCGTACAAAATGAAATGTCACCGACCAATATCAACCAATCATAGAGAAATCCACCAATCCAATAACTAGTCTTCATTAGACTGGCGTTGCGGTCGCGTATCAAAGCAACGAGGTAAATATGGTGAACTGCGCCATTTCATCTTGCCGAAATTACACGGTTTCAAAAGAAATAACAAAAGGCACTGTCACATACCACCGGTAAGTAATAAATATCTTTGTGATTTACAAGCAAAATAAATGAAATGAAATCATTTGAAAATGTAAACAGAGTGGAAAATTTCTCTATGGTCAGGAATGTCGGATAATGTCTGTATGAGATCGAAAAATGACTCGTCCAATCGATTAACTTTAAGGTCAAAGTTGATTTTGACCCGGGCGGCCGGCGATGTAAGACAATTCTTAAACACAACGAAGCGGGTCGATTTGTGTTTCACGTGATGTGTTAATATTTTAACCGATTTATTAACAAAAAGGAGAAGGTTCTATGATCGTCTGTATGTATTTTTTTTAGGTTCACGAATCAAATAATGTTTTTTTTTATTTCTGGAAAAGAAGCGATCGAATTTAGCGGTACTTAAGGCTGCCAACTGTTATTTAATACTAGCGTTATTGACTTTTTGTCGATAACTTCTGGAATAAACGATAAAACGTATTTATAATTACATAAGTCCATCGATTAAAAATAATCAAGATGTGAATAGATTAATCGAAATTTCATTGCCAGTCCAACTTAACATCTGATATGACATGACGTCATGCTAGATTCGAATAAATTTAGGAATCGATTCTTTTCATCATGTATTTTGAAATCCCTATTTCAAAGTAATTTCAGTGTTGACACAAGATATTTTTGTAACTTCCCAATACATTTTGTTTAGATTTCCTAGAGATCCAGTTTGGGCCGATCGGTGGATAAAAGTAGTTCGCCAAAGTAAACTAAATTATTTTTGGAAACCTAGTCGCTACACTAGACAGACTAGCATATTCCAAATGTCGTAGCATGTAATGACAAGCAGCTGTCAATTTTTTTAAACTGTTTTTAGTTATATTATATTCCCGAATACTGCTTTAGCTGTGATAACTCAATGCCGGATACAATAACTTTAGACAACTTATTGTCATTACGTAACTATTTATCAATATGTAAATATGTGTGAATTTGATCAAAAATTTTCATTAACATCAAAGTAGCCTTTTTATTTCGAACCAATCAAGCGAAAAAGATACAACCAACACTTTTTTTCGAAAATGTCGTTCTGTACTTTAATTATAGCATTGTTGTTAATATACGCTTTGTTTATAGTCATGTGATTTCTCTTTAATAATTCTATTTGTAAATATTTCCCCTATAAAATTGGGTAATCACTTTTGAAGTGGCAAGTTCACTCAAAAGTTGTCTATGGTACAAAATGCATTTTTCACATTTCTAAGTCTTGGTTTGTATGAAGAGGCTCCTTCTGTGCCCTGTGTAATAGGGCCTATTCTGTGGCTCTGACATAGCTCAGCGGTTGAATCAACCGGGCGGCGCTTAAAATTTTACGTGACATTCGTGCCACAGTAGTACTCAGTTGCAAATGCCATCCGTGGTCACTAATCCGCAGACTAATTGTAATTACCTTGCTTTACTTCAGTGATTGGTAAAAAACGTCTAATCAAGCTTCGCTTTGAGCTCTATCGTAAAATTTCCTTGATGAGGATAAATTGCACTATTCTCCCTCCAACAATTACTAAAGTTAGCGTAGGGAACATCCATAAAACATAAGAGGGTGTCTGTATAATTAGAGCCCACACACCACACAGAGCTAACGGCGGGTCCACACGGTGCGTTGTCACATTTGCTGGCAACAGGCTCTGCTATGCTACCGTTCCGAAGCGCTTCTAGCGAGATAAAAAGGAAAGAGACACTGTGGAAAATGCAGTGTGTGTAAAGCATTTAATTAATTCGTGTCTTTTGCCTTGCGTTAGAAAATGAGATAACAAGGGGAAACGAACTTTTCTTTATTGACGTAAGTTAAACCATCATAATTCTTAAGTATGATGATGGAGGATTGAGGAGGATGGAACGGATCCAATCAATCATAGTGATTGCAAGCCTGCATGCACCGAAAGTTACGAACCATGCCAAAAATTTCAAACACTTGCAGTATTTGACAATTTCTCATTTCGAAGTACGAATAGAATAAAAAGTCAACACACTATATTCATCTCTGTCTTTATTAGAACCTATCTGTACAAGTTAGAGTGGGATAGCACGATTCTCAGAGCTCAAATTAATTCAGAAACATAGCACGAGGCCCGCAGTTGTCGAACGGCCAGAAGCTGCATAGGTGCCGTTTTGGGTCAAAAAACAAAACGCCACTCCTCATCCCCGCTGACAAATTTGCTGCACACTGGCGCTATTAAGTTTGAAGAGGCATGATGACTAAAAAATACAATTGGTGCGTCAGATGAATAATTATTATTTACGAAGATATAGCCCGTTTAAGTTCCGCGTGACGTCAGGAGTGTCAGACAAATGTATATACATTCTTAAGAGACGTAACATCACGACTCCACTCCTAAACTTTGACAAGGTTTATTTTTGCCATTTGTTGTTTTATTGACAAAAGAAAAAATATGTGTCCAATATTTTTTGATAATCTAACTCACTGACTAGTTATAATATTGATTTCTACCCAGTCATCGTGCTTAACGTACTATTACAGCGTCGCTTTCTGCTCTGGTGATGCTTCAGACCAAATGAATAAATCAAGACAGAATGTTGTGAACAAAACAAGTGAGGACGGCTAAACTAAGGCTTGCCGTGTACAGACACAATTACATACACGTACAAGGAAACTAAGCCTTGGCTACTCAGTCAAACTATGGCGGAGAAACACTGACGCACTCACCACATGTTTAAAAAATGTTGTCTGTTCACGACGTTCTGTCTTGTTTTTAGGGTTCCGTACCCAAAGGGTAAAAACGGGAACCTATTACTAAGACTCCGCTGCCCGTCTGGCCGTCTGTCCGTCTGTCCGTCTGTCTGTCTCCAGGCTGTATCTCAGGAACGGTGATAGCTAGAACGTTGAAATTTTCACAGATGATGTATTTCTGTTGCTGCTATTACGACAAATAAATAAAAACAGAAAAAAAAAAATATTTAAGGGAGTTTTCCATACAAGAAACGTAATTTTTTTATTGCTCGATATTAATAACGACAACGGGAAGATGCTTGAAATATGCACAGCATATTAAGTTTTATTATTCCTTACAAAAATAAATTATTAAATTAAAATAAAACATATCAAGGGGGGCTTCCATACTGTTCGGAACCCTTCGTGCGCAAATCCGGCTCACACTTGGCCGATTATTTTTATTTGGTCTGAGGGTGATGCGTGAAAGTGGGAGGAAAGTTGAAAGAGGCGCTTTTGTCGCTACACTCCGTGTGAACCTGCTCCGATGGGTTACAAGCTACAAGTTGATTAACCGGCGTGCATAAGTTAATTAGTTCCGACTAAAGTTAGTTAACACGTTACATGCGATTGATTGATACCCCTTTGCTGATTACGGCCGCGGAAACCACTTAGGTAAACTTAGTTAAGCTGATGGCGTTGCTATTGTGGTTACTTTCAGTACTATGTAAGTTTAATTAAATTACATTCTTAATGTTTTATCACTGAGCCTCCTTATTTTATTCAAAGAAGGAGGCTTCTGCTATTTATTCAGCCAGTAATTAAGTTCGTATAGGCCGGGTGGCCTAGGCCTAGTGTTTTTTAGTAGTTTTTAAGCCGCCTGAGGGCCTCTGACATTGCTAAATGGTTAAAACAACCGGGACCTACAATTTAACATGTTATCCGAGCCACGGTAGCAGTTTTGTCATAAATGCCACCCGCGGTCACCCATCCGAAGACTGACCGTGCTATACGTTGCTAACTTCGATGATCGCCAACGAACACGTAGTAAAACTATGCTATTCGGAGCTGTGCTATTCGGTCATTAGTGTGGTAAGTAGTAGATACAGCTGTCAAACATAATAGGCAAATTGTCAACCACAGTTGTCAACTGATACCTATGGGACGATCAAACTCCTTGGCAGCTGTGTTTTTAAATAATCGGCCAAGTACGAGCCGGACTCGCGCACGAAGGGTTCCGTACCGTATGAAAGGATTTTATTTTAATTTAACTATTTATTTTGGAAGTGAATATTCAACTAAATATTTTGTGAATATTTCAAGCATCTATTTGTCACAGTTATTAATATCAAGCGAACCACGGCAAAAAATTCAGGTTTGCTGTATGGGAGGGGCTGCCAATCCCGTAATTTTTGACGTGACAACGTCTTATAATTCGATAGAGCCGGCTGCACGCACGAAACGAAAAAACATGACTCATGCGGCGTTACCTCGCTCTGAGGCGTTCCATGTAAGGCTTGAAGTGCAAGCGAGAGCGCGGAACGAGCGAGACAAAGAAGCACAATCGGAAGACGTTGTCACGTTCAACTATCGTCAGTAAACCGACTTTACAGACAACCATTTTTTTTTTCTGTTTTCGGTCTTTGTTTTTATAGCAGCAACAGAAATATGTAATCTGTGAAAATTTCAAAGTTCTAGCTATCATGGTTCATGAGATACAGCCTGGTGACAGACAGACGGACAGACGGAGTCTTAGTAATAGGGTCCCGTTTTTACTCTTTGGGTACGGAACCCTAAAAAGAAAGAAATGTTTGTTAGATATGTTTTATCAAAATCGGTTTAGCCGTTTCAAGTTATCAGCTCTTTTGTTAGCTGCGGTAGGAAACTTATTGAGTTGGGAGTTTGTATACTTTACTCTTGTATGTGGTACCTATACATAACTAAGTAGTTTAAGTAAGTAGTATTTTGTGGTAATTATTACAGTACAGTAAGTACAGTTCAGTAAAATACAGGCTACATTTCTATACATCTTGTATTTTATGGAAATGTAACCATTAGTTGGGCACTTCATTCCTACAATCAGAACCATGAATTCAGTAGAGAGCTTATCAGTATGTGCATAATCCTGCGTTGGTTTCCCATCTTCACCACGTTACAATATGCTGGAGACCAACGTGTCCCAAAGGCCCATCTCACACGAGGCAACATTAATTCAACCTAACTTGGAACTAATTATGGTTGAGGAGAGCGATGGTTGATACATGCGTCAAACTCGTAATCGAGTACTGCTAGCGGGTCGGGTATTGCGGCGTTTCGCCCCGCAAGCGGTTCGGGCCACGGAGCGAATCGCCCAAGACGCTTTTTGAAGGTTTCGCCCCCCGGGCGAAACGCCGAGAACGACGAAGAAAGAGGTGGTTTTGGACCACGTTGATAAAGAACAATTTCTTGCATCAGTAATACGTATTTCTTATGGTACAGCCACGAATAAAATGTCATTCACATAATAGGGTAGTTGACTTGTATTGAACTAGTTAAATGTATTAGGATTAGTGAATTTTGCAATTAATTATGATTTGTAAGCTGAAAAGATTTTTGTAGAGCACACAAAGCATAACATAGTATGGTGAATGTATGATTTTACGGGCCATGACGTCATAGTCTGTTATAGTGCGGTCTTTATCTAGCAAGAAAATAAATATGCCTGTAACTTCTTTATTCCTAAGTTGATTTTTTTTTTTTTCGTTAATCGGCTCTGTTTATGGTTAGCTGTTATAAAAAAACATTTTTTTGTCAACTTGCCTGTTCACCGAAATCCCGAAACTATTATTATGACTCGGACTAAGATTGAAACGAACCTCTATCATTGTAAAGTCAGATTTTAATGATATTGAACCTAGCATTACTTTGCAAAAGGCATGCACGGACTAGTGTCTATGGTGCAACGAATCGCAACGCAATTTTAGTTACGTGTGAGATTGGCATGAGATATATTCTGAGTAGTGAAATATGCACGGCGCATATTTTGCTATAATCCCGGTCCGATGCTTTCAGCTCGGCATGCAAAGCCTTCTTTGTGGAGACATAGCAGCTGAAACATTACCATTTACCATATTTTGTGAATATTGTCATTGAATGTTTTTATTTAAATTGTAGTTACGTGAATGCATTCTGAATGGTAATAGGTTCTAAGATCTTACAACGGTTTATAATTCTTTACATTTGGTAATATTAAAGTATCGAAAGTTACCGCAATGCCTGAAAACTAAGCTTTACAACCAATGTCCTGCCCACGTGCGCACATTTGTATTAAAGTGCATTTCACGAAAGAAGTCCCGCGGCAAAAAGTGAAACTAATTTTATAAGATCGGCCAGGCGACACATCTGAGGAACTTCATGCGTGAAAAGTACTCTAGTATAATTATCTGTATGAGTAAAACTAGAGGTATCAGGTCGTATAACGAAAGGAGTCCCCTGAAAAAAATGAAACTAGTTTTAACTGATTGGTCATGAGATTGTGGCGACGAGTCAGAGGGACTTTTTTCGTGAAACGCACTCTATATCCTAAATTGTAGCTAAATTCTCCAAGGCCTCGAGGGATAATTTAAATTCAAACAAAATTCCTAATCCAACCTTTGGAACTGAAAATGGCGTACCTGTGAAAAGTCCGATTTTCCTTAAAGGTTTTTAATCATCGGTAATCCGAACCGCCATTAAGATTTCATGAAAACTAATTAATTATCCCGCTTTATCCGCACGTCATCTCCGAGGAAGGATTAGCCACTTTTTGTTAGGATTCTTTGGTGAAGATTTTTTGTCAAATGATTACAATCTACGAACGGTTTAGATAAAATGAGGCTATTCATAGAAGAAATACGGGTCACGCTTGCATAGCTATCGACGTGAAAAAATACTGGTTAGATTATACAGTTCTTGTTTTTGGACTTCGTCGATGGATTTCCGGGTAAGTGCAAGAGTGGAAGGTGGAAGATGTCATAGCTTCGGAACATCAGAGAACGGAAAGGCATTAAGACTGTGGAACAGCTGTTTAGGCTTGTCCTGGACAAGGATAATTTCAAAGAGCTGGGACGATGTGTTTCATCTTTTACTAGAGTTTACTTGGCCTGGAAGACTTGAAAAGCAGCTCCTTTTTTATAAATTGTATGACTATTGGTACAAGCCGCGGCATATAAGTTATGTGCTGAGCGAAGTGTGGAGGGGATGGCTGCGAATGAGTTTGGTATGGCGGTCACTATGCGCAGGCATTCCCTCCACAGTACCCTTAGCGCTAGACTTACGTGCAGCTACCTGTACTGTACTGTATCAGCCTTTTTAATAGTCCACTGCAGGACGTAGGCCTACTCACGAAGGGTGATTGGGCCATATCCACCACGCTGGCCCAGTGCTGGTTGGTGGATTCACATACGCCATCAATTTTTTTCAACGTACATGTGCAGGTTGCCTCACGATGTTTTCCTTCACCGAAAATCCAGTGGTGAGACATTCCGTGCATAAATTCCAAAGAACTCATTGGTACTGGACCGGGATTTGAACCCACCAGTTCACGATTGTAAGGCGGGTGTCACTACCTCTAGACCACAACGGCTTGGTAGTCGTCTACTAATATTTAGCAGCATTTGCTTTGCATCTCATTCTGAAATATCAACCCATAAAATTTTACTATATAGGTATTCGTACCTACCTACTAGCTGCATCCGCTGTAAGTTTCATTTTTGGCACTTTACCTGGAATATAAAAGAAACAATTAAATTTCAACAGAATTCGGATTTTTCCATTCATTTCTTAGGAGATGTCAACTTTACACAGTCATCTAGATAGAGTTTTGTACGGCCGTTGACATATTACCGCGAACTTTTTCAGCCGATTGTAAAATAAAGTCTACTTTTTACTACAGGACAAGTAGAAAAGCGCCACATTACCACCCCTGCACTGTCGATTTTCCATCGATACGTACGAAGCGGTTTGACTCAACATTTCTGATTCGTACCACCAGGGAATGAAACAGTCTTCCTGCTTTCCTGTTTCCTTAGAGATATAATCTTAAGCTTTTCAATATCAAAGTAAATGGGTATCTTATCTTCTTCTTTCAGTCTGCGTGCTTCTTCTGAGACCTTACCATCAAGCGAGTTGGGTGTAAAGCGCGGACTTATTCGCGTTAAAAAAAAAGTAGTATTCCTTTCATTTTATTTGGATAAGTAGGAATAGTATTGAATCTTTTCTGCATTTATAAGTAGTAGGTACTTATACCACTGCAGCTAGTTTCGTTGCAGTGTTCGTTTTTAGGTCATTCGTTAGTCTCTACCAAAGTGTTACTGGCGGTCATCAACCTGAATACATTTTCTTTAATATTATTTTTTATTACCGGTATGTATTTATGGTATAAAAATGCGAACATTTATCTAAAAACCGGCCAAGTGCGAGTCGGACTCGCGCACCGAGGGTTCCGTACAAACCTGCAAGGTTTACAAAGTTCGTTCATTACGACAAAAAAAGTAAAGAGTTTATATTTATTAAAAAATATATATTTTGTAATGTAACTAAAAATTTAAGGTTTTCGGAATTTTTCCTTTATGTGTGCTATAAAACGTTGCTTCATGCCAAATTTCAAGATTCTAGGTCGACTGGAAGTGCCCTTTAGGTTTTGATTCCCTTGCGAGTACTTGCGAGTTTCAAAATTTGCGGCATAAACGGCTGTATCTTTTGATTGCGTTGGCTTAGAAGTTTGATTTTTTCACAGCTTCAAGGGACAGTAGACCTGAGTAATTGATATAAATTTCAGCTTCATACCTCCACGCGTTCCTGAGAAAAAGGGTCTTGACAGACGGACAGACGGACAACAAAGTGATCCTATAAGGGTTCCGTTTTTTCCTTTTGAGGTACGGAACCCTAAAAACGGTAATAAATTAAGCGAGTGCATCTGTAAGTCTGTGTGTAGTATCCACCTCCCAAACAAATGTAACTGAAACGTTATTGTACAATTTATGTACATAAATGGTGTCAATATGCCTTGTTACGTTTTGTCAGAAACGACAATTAAAAAAAAAAAGTTCCCTTGCCTGTTTTTTGGGTCAAATCTAGTAATTAAAATTTCACCCTCTTTTCGTAGAAAGATTAATAGGACATTTGATACACAGATTTAGTTTCAATGACAATACAATTTTTTGTATTCAGTATTTACGTTAATACAAGATGGCCACCTCCACAACATGGCGGATTACATTTTTTTACACAACCCCCTCAACATGGGTATCAAATAAAAGGGCTTTTCTAGTAGAACACAGTTTTTATTAACAAAATAAAAACAAAAACTACAAACATACAGTTGATAATACTTTTTTAAGTTAAACGGTTTTATAATAATAAATCAAAAATAAAATCGTGGGGCGCAACGTGCATAGTGAAATCTTCCAGGCGAAAGCCCCACGATTTTATTTTAAATTTATAATTTTTTAGCTTTTAGTAACTACATAAAATCGTTTAATTTAAAAAAGTTTTTTGCCAATTTTATTCGTGATAGAAATTAGGAGACGGAGAAATTTGGGAATGGACAAAAATTATGGTGAACCAAACAAATTAAAGTAGGTATTTATTTCCTTTCCTTTAAGGCTTTCATATTTAAAAAGCAAAACGTCACATTTAAATGTATCCTAGTTGGAATTCTGAGTTGTTCAAAGCAACAATTCTGTTGTACCGATATGCGGTAGTAATAAATTAATGAAGGATACCGTTAGTCAGTAGACAGAGTGTGCCAGTCGGCATGTGAATAGCAGAGGTAGTCGAGGCTTGTGGTTTGCGGTTGTGGCCAAAACCTGCCGGCGTGGCGCTACGGTGAGAGATGTACCTATAGTAAAACATATATCTCAGAAGCAGAGCTCTTTATTAAACACTGCACTTATTCTAGTACTCACATTAAAAATCACCGAGTCCACAGACAGTAACGCACTCTGCGTCACCTTCACAAATCGTTCCGATGCCTGCTACGAATGTACGACCAATCGCTGTCGCTGCTCTCAACCGAATGTCCTCATACCTGCTAACCAACATGGCGGGCGACCGACTCATAGACAATCTATCGTTCAAAAACCCGATGAACGATTCAACTCGATTCGAAACCTAACACTCGACCATTCTGACCTCGTGCATGTCCTCATGCACAGGATTAGAACGCTCGTGTTTAACCTAACACTCGGTTGCAGCAGGCATCAGAACTAGATTCATTAATCAATAACAAAATTAATAGAGAAAACATTAAACAACATCATTGATACAAAACATAATTGGTAATTTACTACAGTTTAACAACGAATAATTTCATTTAATGTACATTGCAGAGGCTAATTAATGATAAAATAATATATATATTATAAGCCAAATAAACAACAACGATTTGAGATTCCTCAATTCTCAGTGAACGTACACTAATTACGTTATGATCGTTCTAAGTGTCTATCTATTAACCATTGCGCGGTTACAGTAAATTATATCTAGATGTTTCAGTCTAATGGTGTTTGTGAATCATTCCTTCTCACAAACAACATATTTGGCGTCCGTGAACCCTTCCTTCTCATGAACGCCAATCACTTATAACTATATGTGTCTGTGAACCCTTCCTTCTCACAGACACTATATTGATGTCCATGAACCCTTCTTTCTCATGGACACCACTCACTTATATCTATCGGTGCCTTGAACCTTCCCTTCTCAAATACACCGCGTTGACATAGTATTCTGATTTACTGTGATACAATCTCGCTTAACAAATCAATAAATAATTAATAATTTACGATAGATAATAATAGATAATAAATTACAATAATACATCAATTTAAATAATTGGTAACCAAAATCATAATTGTCGTCTAATGTTTATTTGATAATCTATGTTATTCGTCATCACAATTGTCGCTTTCCTCATGAATACTGTCCGCTTTTTCACTATCATCATCATTTAAACTAAGAGCCGCCACATTAATCCAAGGTAACATCCGATCAGAGGCGACAGTAGTTTTACGTTTGTTTTTCGTTGTACTCAGCCCCGGAATTGCAACCAAGCGATACCTATCATTACCCAGGATCTCAGACACCCTATATGGCCCTACATATGCTGGCAGAAGCTTCTTGCTTTGTCCATCGTTACTAAAAGACGTTTTGGTAATCTTAACCAACTCACCCTCGCTAAATATTCGAGCAGGACGTCGGTTTTTGTTATAATACTGTCTCTGCTTTTCCTGTTCTTCGTCTATTTTATCTTTAACCACTTCTCTTAGTGTTTCAACGTCCTCCTTCTCTCGTGTTTCATATATTAACTCATTCAACTTCGGATCGATTTCGGAATTCATATGTACTCCAAACATGACCTCTGCCGGAGTCCTTCCCGTAGTTTTCTGGCGGGTATTGTTCATGCCCCATTGAACCCTACCTACTTTATCGTCCCAGCACCTGTCGTCAAAATTTAAGTTTTGGGCAGTGAGCGAATTTAGGATTGTACGATTGTACCGCTCAACCTGCCCGTTTGACCTAGGGCTTGCGACTGCATTTAGAACGTGTCGAATGCCCTTATCAGAACAGAAACGTTTGAAGGCGTGCGACGTGAAACACGCTCCTCGGTCACTGATTAGTCGATCCGGGTTTCGGAAAGTATAAAAGATTTCTTCCAAGGTTCGAATCGCAGTAAGGGCCTTAGTATTACGTACCGGTTTCACAAAAGCAAATTTGGTAAACGCGTCAACGATCACCAAGAGATACGAATTGCCTCTCTTGGAACGTACGAATGGTCCCAAATGGTCAACATGTAATGTGTGAAAGGGAACTTCGATTTTTGGTATCGTATGAAGATGACCCTCTTTCGAAGCAACCTTTTTGGAATATGCACATTCCATGCAAGCCTGGACATATTTTTTTACGAACCTGGTCATTTTAGGAAACCAATACGTTTTCCTTAAACGTTCCAGCGTCTTTTCTAGGCCAAGGTGACCAATCTCATCATGATTTAGGCGACAGAGCTGCCACCTGGCGCCTTTGGGTACAACCCAACGGAGGTTTGCCTTGTCCCCATCTAAACACTTATACAGTTTTTCGTCTTTGATCACGTAATTATCTTTGATGTATTTTAACCCTTCAGCGTCAATATCGGTCGTCAATATGTCCCTGATCCTACATAGCTCACTGTCTCCTAACTGTAAAGTTTGCAACCAGTCATCGTTGTTGATAATCATTACGGCAGGATAACGCTCCGGATCTGATGTGCTATCAGCTATTGTTATCGGATTTCGTGACAATGCGTCTACGTGTGACATCTTGGTACCAGCGCGATATTCAACAGAGCATTGGAATTCTTGTAAGTGTAGCCACCATCGAGCAATGCGTGGGATGAGGTCGCGTTTAGAGAATGTTGACCGCAACGCGCTGCAATCAGTGACGATTTTAAAATCAAGGCCAAGTATGTAAACTCTAAATTTCTTTAAAGAGCACACTACCGCTAACGTCTCGAGTTCGAAAGCATGAAAATTCTTCTCTTCGGGAGAAGTCTGACGGCTGTAGTAAGCCACGGGTTGGAACGATTTGCAACCAACCGGGCGTTGCAGCAGGATACCTCCAATCCCTATCCTGCTGGCGTCGGTGTGCAATTCCGTTTCTGCTTTGGGGTCATAAATGGCCAGTATTGGCCGGTCTATCAATTTGTTCTTCAGTGCTTTGAATGCTTCGTCTTGTTCTTCTATCCATTGCCAGGTTACGTCCTTTTTAAGGAGCTTGTTTAGAGGATACGCAATAGCTGCAAAATTTTGAATAAATTTCCTGAAATATCCAACTAACCCGAGAAACTGGCGCACTGAATGTGGATCGGTTGGACAGGGAAACTCTTGGACGGACTGCGCCTTCTTTTCACCAGGACGAACACCAGCTGCGCTTATCTGATAACCCAAGTAATTGATACTATCCTGCAGGAAGCTACATTTTTCCAGATTTAGCGTAAGATTTGCTTTCGCGATTAGTTTTAGTATGTGTTCCAATCGATTAAGGCATTCATCTACATTCCTACCATATATAAGTATATCATCTATATAGGCCGTCGCTTCCGTGAACCTTGCCGAACCCAAAAGCCGATTCATCATCCGCTGAAACACGGCTGGCGCATTAGCTAACCCGAACGGCATTCTATTAAACTCATATTGGCCGTCCGGGGTGACGAAGGATGTCATGGGCTTTGATGAGTCAGCTATTGGTACCTGGTAATAACCAGATGCCAAATCAAGCGTAACGAAAAATGCCTGACCGGAGAGTCTGGCAATTTCGTCTTCAATCACTGGCATCGGGTATCGTTCTTTGACCGTGACAGTATTCAATTGTCTATAATCGATACAGAGTCTCATATTACCGTCTTTCTTCTTCACTAAGATGATGGGACTAGCGTACTCTGACACCGACTCCTGAATTACACCGGCTTCCAACATCTCACCAATCATTTCTCTTACGTGCTCACGTTCCTTGTGTGACAGCCTATATGGCCGGTACACAATTGGTCGTTTACTATTTAGCTCTATGGTCATTTCCGTCAGATGTGTGCAGCCCAGTTCCTTCAATGAAGTCGCGAAACAGTGTTTGAATCGGTTAAGCAGGTCTATTAGTTTAATTCTATGTGTCTCGTTTATCGACTCGCATATATTAATCTTAGTTTCGTCTAATTGATCCCGCTCTATGGATATCTCGTCACTGTTCGCGGCTGCAATACGGTGAACTATACGTACTTCTGTACCTCGGCCCACACCCATGCCTGTCTGAAGACTACATTGGCCAGATACTGGTGTAATAGGCCCAATTCCAAAGTCACCACGTTAAAATTCTCTAAAGTTAGTGACTGCTTAAATTAAAGTTAATTAGTCAGAAACTGCTATTATAAAGGCACCACTTAGTTAAAAATTGAACGATGGCTAACTCTGTTTAGGTTCATCTAAAGGAAGTTCACAGATAAAAAAATGTACTTAAAAATATAATGTAATGCCGTCTACACACCATCAAGTGACCGGCTTGACAGCGATTTAGTTCAATTTTTTAATATTATCTGTGGCTTCGTCGATTTAAAAATTAAGAAAGAGGTAGTCAGTGTTACAAGTTAATTACCACTTCCACATATTATTGCTTAAACAATTTTTATAATAGTATTTCGGGCTTCATAAATAAAAACATTTAAGCAAGTGACCTGGGGCTCTATTTTGAACTTCGAACGACTTCAACGTATACGGAACTTTAATAGATTTTATGAAGAATCCGTAGTAAAGTTCATTCTCCCTCCATACAAGCTCCCTACACGTCTGAACCGTACGAAAGTCAAAAGGGATGCCCCAGGGGCATGATTTTTAAGTTTCGTACAGGACCGTATATGGAACTTGTATGAAAATGGCTAGGACGAATACGCAACTTTACGGATTCTCCATACAATCTGTCAAAGTTCTGATGCGTTCGAAATTCAAAAATCGTGCCCCCGGGGCATTGTTTTTGACTTTCGTATTGGCTCGGCCGTATACGGAATTTGTATGAAGACAGCAAGGACGTAAACGTAACTTTACGGATTCTTTACACAATCTGTCGAAGTGCCGTAAGCGTACAAACCGTTCAAAGTTCAGAAATAGAGTCCCAGAAACATTATTTTTGACGTAGGTAAGTATTAAACTTGTATGAAGACGGCTAGGTCATATACGCAACTTTGCGGATCTTTCGTACTATCTATCAAAGTTAATACGTATACGTTTGAAAATCAGAAAAAGAGCCACAGACCACAGAACGCATTCAGTGCAAGTGCACATATGCAGCGCAAATGGTTCTTTTAGTAGAACAACTATCCGTCAATAGGATTTTAGTTTTGAGTAAAGTTTAGAGTTAATGTTGTTGTTAATCATAAGCGTATAAAATGCATACATTAATTTAAAAAAAATATTCATTTCCGCAATATAAAACTTTACCAAGATCGTTTGTATAACGTATTTCATCACATTAAAAACAAAACAACAACGTAAGACACCGGGACGAAAGTAAAGCCGGGTGTTTTTTAATTCATATTGTGGCAACACTCCCACCATTATTATATTTTACAAAACAAAATTGTTTGGTTTTTATTTCGTTTTGCTTTGCTACTTAGGGTAAATAATAGTCCCAGCCAGCGTAAAACATAAATATAAAGGATCCAAAGGCGTTATCACACACAATAGGTATTGCTGCGGCGGACAAGAAATATGCTTAAACGAATTGATCGTAATAAGATAACAAGGCTTTTTGAGCAGTTAATAAGCTAAACAGGCTGTAAATAGGTAGGTATTCGCTAATTACAGGAAAATACAGACTTCTATTGTCATCTTGTTTCCAGGAAAATAAACTTTTCTTAAAACTAAAAAAGTTGTAAGTATATAAATGTTGTTTTTATTTTCAGATCAGCAGCGGCTAAAATTTCGTCTGCAGGTGGTCTACAGCACTTTCCAAGCTTACTACTAAAGATTACTACATTGAAAACACCAATGACGGTACTAAGACAAACCATGAGAAGGCAAACTCCCTAAAACTGTGAAATTGTGTAAAATATCAGTGTTTGTTAGCTACAAGCTGCGGACAACCCAACCCTAGCGCAGATGTGAAGTGAGCTTCAGTCAGGATCGGGCTATCTGCAGTTTGTAGCTAACATCACAGCTGACAAGATGTATGATTCGGTCTGTAAAATATTTATGTTCTAAATTAGCTACAAGCTGCACAAAACTCAAACCTTACGCAGCTGTTATGTGAGATTGTCAGGATTGGGTTTTGCACAGCTCGTAGCTAACTTCAAAGCAGCCAAAAAGTTAGATATAGCCTATAAAAGTCCTTAAACATTGTATTAATAGACCGAGACATACAACTAGGTAGCTATTATGTTCGGCTGGTATACTTATCCTAACCTAACCTAACCCAACCCTAAGCGCAGATGTGAAGTGAGCTTCAGTCAGGATCGGGCTATCCGCAGTTTGTAGCTAACATCACAGCCGACAAGTTGTATGATTCGGTCTGTAAATTGATTCGGTCTGTAAGTTGATTTAGCCTATAAAAGTCCTTAAATATTGTATAAATAGACCGAGACATACCACTAGGTAGCTGTTATGTTCGGCTGGTACACTTATCCCTACCAAGCTGTGTTAGATAAGAGTTGTGGATAACCAAAATCCTCACACAGATGCTATGTGAGCTTCAGTAAGGATTGGGAGCCTGTAGCTAACATCACTGCCGCCAAGTTGTATGATTCTACTGATGCTATAGTTTACATTTTAAGTTTTCTTACATAAATATATTATCCATGATTAGTCATTACTACTATTTTTAACACAAGTTCTAAATTATTAATTGTAAATAAGTGGTTGTTTTGTTACATTCTACTTATTGATATAAATATTGTAACCTGACTTGTACCAAAGAATATATAATAATACTACGTATAGAACGGCCACTCGTTACCCCCCACCCGTTTGAGTCTTCCTCACTTCCACCCCGCGTCTACGTACCGCATCGTGTACTCTGCGCGCGGGCTGCACTGGCCGGTGGATTTTCTAATAAAAACTACCTAGACTGTGACAATAGGGAAGACTTGTACTGTGTATGGTTGAATATCAATGATACGTAACAAAACAAGAAATTTTAATGTTTCCCTAAGGATAAATAATAGGAACTTATTTTACATTATTTGGTAACTTCCTCTTGATATTATCTTACAAAAGAAGTAGATCGGTTACTTTTTGTTAATATGCTTCCAAATTAAGTAATTGTTATACTATTTTAAGCACTAGATTAATATTCATTTTTGCAAATTATGTACGCAACTGTCTCACTCACGCGGCATGACGTCACGATGTGGTGATCGCTGACAGCCATAGACGTTCCGCACACAAATGCGCGTGTAGCGACCGTGCGTATGTGTGTTGTCTGTGAGTAAGTACTGTGTAGGTGTGCGTAAGACAGTAGATTTTGTATGAAAAATCGCGGAGTGTCCGGGCTGTGCTTGTACATAAATAAGACACAAAATAAATGAATTTGAATACCTATTATAGAAGAAAGCATTTCATATTATAATTGATGTGGTGTTCTTGTGATCTTTTATTGGACTGTTATTTGTTAAGCTGAAGCTTACCTACTGAATACTAATATATTTTTAGTAATTAACTACCTTTATCAAGTGATAGGTAAAATAAAGCTGATGGGTAATAAAAAGTGATTGATATTAAAAACTGCCTGGTAATTGAATGACTGTATCGAATAATTATTTTTGTATTGAATTAAATCTTTTCTTATTTCTTTCTGTAGTTTTGCTTTGCCCTGCCAAGGAAAATACAAACCACAATATAATCAACAGTCTATCATTTATTTAGCCGATATAACAATCTGTATCTTCCTCATCTTGTTATGGCTCCTGGTTGAAGTCTTGACACGATGATCAATTTAGGATGATGATTACATATTAGGGCCATTACTATACATCGAACTGGTTCACAACTTCCTAGTCTTGTTTCTAAAGTTGGTCATCGAGAGGTATCTGGAAATTAATTTAATCGATAAAAATGTGTATAACTACTACATAATTATTTGAAACGTAGAGTCAGTAACAAAAATACCAAAATGTACAAAACCTGATAGCGTTCTCTACATATATGTAGAACAAACAAGCAACCAGAACATGGGTACTGAATAACAACTTATAAAATGTAAGCAATAAATAATTATCAAATTACAACTATTACCCTAGTGCAATATTTCACTATTCTCGCTGGTATAGGTCGAATCAAACTTGTTAGCGACTGTGGATGTAGCTGCGAGCTGTGTGAACCCAGTCCTCATGCTGCTTGTAGGCTGACTGAAGTCAGGATTGGGTTTTGCGCTCCTTGTAGCATATTTCACAGCGGCCAAGAAGTTTGAGATCTGCCCATAATGCCGGGTCCTATGTATGTTTTAGCAAATAGGGTTTTAAGTTTGTTTAAAGCACAATTCTACTGTCATAGGCAAGCTCACATAAGAATTATTAATGACATAGGCCTCCGCTAGAGATATCTAATAAGACTATATGGAAGCGGCTTACATTTAGTACAATCATGCAGTCTTGATAACATCTGTATACTTTGACATCCTACTTTGCACTTGCCGATTGTTGTGATCTTCATTTGAGAACTTGACTCTGTCAGTTGCCCAACTATGGGCCCTGCCGAGCCGACAGCTAATTCAACTTGTCAATCCGCGGAGCTATATTAATTACTTTGCTTCTTCTATGCATATCCTCATTTCTAATTGGATGTAATGGATAGCTTATTATAATTAGATAGCTACTATTAATACATTCCATCAGACATATGACGTCCACTGCTGGACATAGGTCTCCCCTATGGATCTCCAATAAGATCGGTTGGAAGCGGCTTGCATCTAGTGTGATCCTACGGATTAATAAATTGCATGGACAGAAATGTAACTAGGTAAATTACTTACCTAGTTACATTTCTGTGTGTACAAATGTACTTCTTATCTTTGCTTTCCACAAAATGGTAATCCTTTCTTTGTTTCAACAAAAATGTGGTCGGTATGATGAGGTGGATTAATTTGACTCGTTAAGTCCAGCTGTTTCATTCTAGTTTTTGCTGAAAATCATTGTAAGACAGTTTCGTCAACATTTTTGTCATCGCGAATTCACATGAAATATAACTAAAATCAATATTTATAGGAACACCATCAGCTATGTTAAATGTAACTAAGTACATTTAATTGGAGAAAAACACAGCATTTCTTCTTTATAACTTACTTTTGAGCTTAATTATTTTTAACCACCATCTAATTCGGTACTGGCTAAAAACATAACCTCAATTCATTAAAATTCTTAAAGATGACGTCAGACAGCTCTAAAAGTGTGTCTCCAGAATACCAAATTCGCCTAAATCTCTAAATGTAGTTAGATTTAGTTGGTTTTCATTCATTCGATTTAAAATTTGAATGTGACAGTGACAGTGACATTTCTAAATGGTGACTCCGTAATACGATTAGGATTTTTAGCAAATTTGAGGCCTTTAGGTCGGTTAGCTAGTTAGATGGTACCACCATAATTGGCCCTATTATCCACATAAACAACGCCATCTTTGGCATGATAAATGCCCCCACTTACCATAAATTGTTGGCTTGGTTTTCCAACAAGCTTGCCGCTCAGCAGTATTTTCCCAGTCCTACTAGGAGTTGCGCGACACTTAACAGTTGTAGGCCCGCAAATGACAACGTCCTTATCTACCGTGACACTGACTGAAATATCATCGACCGGTTGATCGTCCATGACGGGTAGCTCGCTGCTAATGTCGTAGAATTTCAACTCCTCTGCATTCTTATGCACCAGGATGTGGGGTTGTTCGGTAAATGTCTGCCCTAGTAATACCGGGAAGTCAAGTAGCCTGTCTTCAACTATTTGACAAGGTACCTTAGCACTAACACCATCAATACTTAGATCCGTAGTGACACCACCGAGAGAGTAAACAATATCGTTTCCGAACCCTCTCATTGCTATAGGAGCATTGTCACTTTCTAATCCTAACGAGGCCGCCGTAGCGCGAGTAATCAGAGATACTTCGCTGCCAAAGTCAATGAATGATTTCATTGGTTGGCCATCAATAAGGCCTTCTTTGATAAACTTAGTGTTGGTACCCGAAGATGCTATACGCATCGACTTCGGTACGTTTTGGGTACCACTATTGGCGTTATCTACCTTGACTGAACAGTTTTCCGATCTATGGCCAACCCTATGACACTTCACGCAATGTATCACCGTCTGTGGGCACTTAGAATAAGGATGTCCTTTTTGTTTACAATTAAAACAAACCAATGGACTGCCAGTTATGGTGGGTTTGTTAGGTGGTTTATTATTCGTCACACTGTTGTCGATGGGTGGTAGTCTGAACCTAGGCTGCCCTCTATCAAAAGGTTGAGGGATATCCCTATTGCACATCAAAAACTGAAGCAATTGGTCGGGTTGAGTACAACGAAGGGCGTTAGCGCTAGATCTAAGAGTTCTATCGCTCAGGCCGTGTATTATGCAGTCAACTGCTTTTTTGCCTTCGATGTCACATTGATTCAACAAGGCTAATTTTTCATAATAATACACTTCGAGCGATTCATTGGTTCGGGTTTTCCGTTTCAGCATATCTTCCAAGGACTGGCCGAAATTTTGTTCATAGGGAAATGCATTAAGTAGTTTTTGCTGCCACTCTTGCCACGTATACAGTATAGTGTTTAAGCTCTCAAACCACGTTTTCGCCAGTCCTTGTAACTTCTGCATAGCAAAATGTATAGTAACCTTCTCGTCCCAACCGTAGACCGTGGCGCACTCGTTTACCTTTTTAAGCCAAATGTCAATTCGTTGCGTTTTTGAGGAAGGATCGAAATCAGGAATTATGTTCTTGTGATGCATATTACTAGTTGGTAACGAGTTCGCCACGGGCGCTGACTGGGATTTTAGTTGTGTTATGGAATTAAGTAAATTAGCAATATCTCCGGAAGTAAATAGCGAGCTTTCTAACCTGTCGCTCTGTACTCTGTCGCGCGCCCTGCTCGGCGTCCGCACTCGACTCCGACTGCGGCTCCGAAGAACGCTGCGTTCACGTTGGTGACGATCAACGACAGCGCTGCGCTCACGGCGCGCGTCCCCGCCACGTGACTCGCCGATGCTCCGTCGAGTTCTGCTGCGACCACGGCGGATTTCATCCTCCAACAAGCGCGCCCGAGCACGTTCGCGCTCAAGTTCACGCTCCAGCTCTCTTCTAGACTGGCTCCGCTCGCGACCGTCACTACGCAGTCGGCTACGGCTGCGGCGAGCGCTCGTCTCCTGGCGGACACGGCTTCTCGACCTCCGAACCATCTCCGAATTTCTTCGGGATGGTGTTGAGAGCCGCCGTCGCGCCGGGGTTTCATTGCCTTGCGGCATTGCTCCGTATCTCGAAAGAAGAAAATTTGATTAAAAACACGTTACTATCGCAGTCACTCGGTATTTAATCTAAATTCCAAGATATCTCGAAAACGGTGCGTCGCAGCTCGAAAATAAATGCATTTTGCTCCCCCGTAGACCCCACAGACCACACGAGGAACCACATGCCCATATTTTTTTTTTTTTTATTTTTTTTTTTATTTTTTTTTTCATTTAGGTAATCTAATTTCTAAGATATCTCGAAAACGATGCCTCGTAGCTCGAAAATAGTTGCATTATGCTCCCCAATAGACGCTACAGACCACGCGAGGAACCACATGCCGTATTTTTTTTTTCACATCAAAATAAAGTTAGATTCATTATGTAATCTTATTAATAGAATAGATTAATTCTTGGGAAGCTTGTTAAGTCAATAGTTACCACATTCAATTGTTTTATTTTTTAGCTTTTTATAGTCTGAGTACTACCCACATAAAAAAAACTAGTTTTTGGTACCTAATGAATCTTATAACGTTCCATGCATTAAGGGTTGATGTTCTTTGCTTTAATAAGCATAGTTGGGCATTAAAGTGGGTTATCCCCACTTCTGAAATATAGTAAAACATATATCTCAGAAGCAGAGCTCTTTATTAAACACTGCACTTATTCTAGTACTCACATTAAAAATCACCGAGTCCACAGACAGTAACGCACTCTGCGTCACCTTCACAAATCGTTCCGATGCCTGCTACGAATGTACGACCAATCGCTGTCGCTGCTCTCAACCGAATGTCCTCATACCTGCTAACCAACATGGCGGGCGACCGACTCATAGACAATCTATCGTTCAAAAACCCGATGAACGATTCAACTCGATTCGAAACCTAACATACCAGTATACTGGTATCTGAAATTTATAAATAATAAATAAAACAAAAAAAAAAGCCTTGTATTTCCAGCTGTTACACAATTGACAATTTAAAAAATTACAAAATTAAAAAACAAAGTGGGTCGTGTAACTCAGGAACCCCTCTCAGGTGAAGGTCTTATCCTCCTCCAAAGATTGCCATAATTCTCTATTTTGGGCTATTTCGTGCCATTTTGATCCCGCAATTCTTTTAACGTCGTCTTCCCATCGTGTGTAGGGTCTTCCTTTGTAGCGCTTACCCGGTGCGGTGGTCCTTTCCATGTCGTAACAGTTTTGGTCCATCTGCCGTCTGCCAGGCGCGCTACATGCATACTGATATATACTTGGTAGTATTTAAACGTAAGAATACACTTTTTAAGTTATAATGGACTAGGTCAAAAAATTGTCATAATACTACACCTCAGTTGCGCATAGGCCTATCGATAGGCGATTAGGCTATAATCACGCTTACTCAGTTGTGAGTGGAAAGAAACATTGTACTGAACATAAACTAAATCTGTTTGGTCTGTCTAATGGTTTCAAAAGTAGTTAATAATAGGACATTAGGCCCAAGTTAGTTGCTATTAAATTTACGATGGTGCCTTCGTAATTAGCCCTATTATTGAACGGGACTATCGCTAAGTAAGTTCGTATAGGCAGGGTGGCTAGCCTTGGTGTCAGAGTTTTTAGGTCGCCTGAAGGCCTCTGACATGGCTAAACAGTTAAAACAACCGGGACCTACAATTTAACGTGTCATCCGAGCTACGGTAGCGCTCAGTTGGAAAATGCCACCCGCGGTCACCCATCCAAATACTGACCGGGACCATGTATTGTACTTAGGTACAATGTGCATTTTTTAGAGCTTGTTAGATTTTTATAAATTGTTTATCCATAATGCATAGAAATATTATGTACTAGTTCGTTGCTAGTCTTTATTATTTTTATAGCACTTTTACTTTTTTGAGAAGGCTCTCTTAAAAGGAGTAGGTACCTACAATACTTACGTAGGCGTCAATAGTGTGCTAAAACTGTACTTACTAGAAGTACTCAAAGCAAATACGAGTAATAATGAAGTACTAGTACAAAACTTGTCTTATCCCTAGTCGTAACAAGAGTAATTACATCAGTTTCGCTTCAGGCAAGCCAGGCTATTTCGCGTCTATTCTCTGCGCTCAATTTCGACTAGTTTTGTTTATAGGCGGAGAGACGTGGAAGAACGACCTTCACCTATCTGATAACCAGATGAGAAATTCTTTCTATGAAATGTTATTTAAATAAATCTGAATTTTCCCCAGTTTTTGGGAGTTGGTCTATGAGCAAAATAAATCATAGAATGGTTTAAATATCTTTCACTCCACTATATGTTTTTAGGGTTCCGTAGTAAAACGAGGAACCCTTATAGCTTCGTTGTGTCCGTCCGTCCGTCTGTCCTCATGCTACAAAGCCTTTTAACTTCCACATTTATGAACCAAATTGGATAAAATTTGACAACATAATAGTTCTAGTATAGATCTCAATTTCGAATACTAAAAAAAAAGTCAAGGGGTAGCTCCCATACATCTTAAGTAGAGATGAAAATTTTTTTCAACACCACCCCCTTGTGTGTGGTATCGTTGAATAGGATTTCTAAAATGAATGTAAGGTTTCTTTAACCATTTCTTTGTCACATGTACCGTTTCTGAGATGTAAGTCTCCAATGTTGAAAAAATAGTGTTCCCCTCTTAATTTCTAAAGTATAACAGATAGAATGTTCAAACTTTCTGAGCTTATAAATCATATTTAACACTTTATTTCAAAATTGTTTTGAACACTATGGGATAATAACTTATTGATTTATAATAGTAGTTTATGCAACTGTCATATAATGAAGTTACTATTATGAAACTCGCTGCGCTCGTTTCATAAACTCACACTCGTGTTTTAATACCCGTGTTATATGCAGTTGCATACACTACTTTATCTTCACTAATAAAAAAAAAATCTAAGGCCATTCTAAAATCTCGCGCAGGGCCAATCAGGAGCGAGCGCGCGATGTTATAATGAGATTTTACGATATCGATGTGGATATTATAACATCATGTGAAATTGCTTAAATTGAGTGTTTTGTTGTCTGCGCTATAACAGTAGTCATTATAAGTCAAGTATTGGAAACATAAGCAGAATGTTACAACATTAGTGTAGATAAAGAAATATTCTTGGTCATTGACCTCACAAATTTATTTTTTAGCCAGTTATGTTTTTCTAGCACTCAACCATCTTTCGACATTATAAAATTAGTTATTATCATCACCATAATCATCGTCTCCATCTACGGCAGCCTATCATACGCGTGTCTCCACACGCACCTGACAACTTATTATTTTTTACTTCGATGCGTAATTCGTACTCCTTCATTTTTTTTCTTTTTGATTTCTTTGATCTATGTACGAACTGAAAAGAACTCGTCGGTGGCTTAAGAGTACCCTTGCCGTGAGGAACCTGTTGTGAGGAAATCAAATCCGCATACCTACGTAAATAGGATATTATACATATTATCTACATAGAACCAATTTGATAGTGTTGACGCCCTGACCTGTTAAGTAAATACATGTGATGATTAGGGGTAGGTCTATGTTTACTTGACGATTTTTAAGCTGATCCGGTACTTGTAAATAAATTTTGACGAGAGAAAAATTGTGAACAGATTGACAGATTTAAATAAATAATATTAGAAAGTTTAAGTAAATTGACATAACTTGTCGTCAATATAGGAGAAGACGCTGGTTCCCGTAGTACAGCCCCTGGCTAGTTCGGGAATCAGAGGCTTCATTACTTTACCTGTACCTTATTTTATGTCAATAAAATTTTTTGATTTGATTTGATTTTGATTTGTTAGCAGACAAAGAAAGAGGTCCAATTCAACGAGTATTTTTGAAGTGAATACTTCTTTAGCAGCGTTGTGTACTTATTGGGATCGGTAAAAAAATTTTAAGCTCGCGTCAGGACACGTGACCTGATCGAAAATTCGTAAGACGGAGGGAGAGTAGACCGCCGGCGTGGCATAGGCGAGGAAGTAATATCCCCCTCTTTTTTTGCGAATATTTATGCCTGCTCCATGCGCGAGTGTGCGTGTGTGATTTTGTATTTTACCACATAAATGATAGTACTTTATTTGTAGTTTTCACTTTTGCCGGCACTCCCGGAGTGCAATTAGTTGTTTTTTTCTTATTTAGCGTGCCTGCGTTATCCGGAAAAGATAACAATTAAAAATGTATCAGTATGACCCGCAGACAGAGAACCCTAGTCTGTGGTATGACCATTTGACAAACTAAGTAATTAACCTTGAAGCTAAAGTAAAGTAAGTTCGTATAGGCCGGGTGGCAAGCCCTGGTGTCAAAGTTTTTAGGCCGTCTGAAGGCCTCTGACTTGGCTAAACGGTTAAAACAACCGGGACCTAAAATTTAACGTGTCATTCGAGCCACGGTAGCGCCCAGTTGGATAATGCCACCCGCGGTCACCCATCCAAATACTGATCGTGCGGAACGTTGCTTAATTTCGGTGATCGCTGACAAACACATAATCAAACTACGCTACGAGCGCTACGAAGCAAAAGTGACAGATTAGGATTGGATTTTCTGACGTGTGAATTTTCTCTTTTCAAGTTAAGGTCTTTGCTTTTAAACGCAACAGGCAAAGTATTATTTCTTATTTAGCGTGTCGGCTCGTGGCAGGAGCCGTTATCGCGACGGCGCACGGCTGCTGGCTCCCTCCTCACTCCTCATCCATCACCGCGGCTTGTGTACTTAGCCGTAATTCCTTCCTACTTGAAGCTAGATAGGTATTGAACCTAATATTAGACTTAAGTTGTTTATTTATTGCTTCGCAAAAAGCTATAGCCTCGGTTGCGTCATTCGAAATTTAAACTTAAAACTGAAATTATAATTTAACTGCATTTTTTAAACGAATAATTATTATTATGTCACTAATGCGCTAGTAAAGAAATAATTATAATGCTTATTTCGTTTAGATCAGATTCACATTCAAAGATTGAAATTAACAATGTTCTTTTGCAATTTTGTCCTAAAATAGAGTAGACCGTAACTTTTAAGAGAGGTATTATGAATTAAGGTTAGAGCTAGCTCGCATTTTATCCGGCTCAGTCCGGTTATTTTGACCGAGACCGAGTCCGGTTATTATAAGCACACCGGTAAATAGTGTAATTCAGGGACCGATTTGGGAAGTAATGAGCCGGGATATAAGCCGTGATTCGGGTGAAGAATTACCGGTATATCCGGTATTAGAGCAAAAATCTCTGTTACACTGGTTGTCCACAAAAAGTAGCAACGCAACCTCAAGCGCTTTAAAAATATTTGTAATTGTTGTTCATATTGTAAAAAGTTTGTCCTTGATTCTTCGTTATTAGAATAAAATAATACATTTTACAACTTTTTTAAATTTTACCGACTGTTTAAATGTAAATTCGAGAAATAGAATTCAAATTATGAAATAATTATAGATTTAGCTGGTTTCATATCCGGTTACTTCGACAACACCCGGTAAATAGTGTGGTCGCGGGACCGATTACACAGGTAGGTAATAATATACGAACGTTGAGGTAAGCCGGTGAGCCGAAAGAAAATTTATCGTTATATCCGGTATTCGGGCAGATTCTCTGTTACACTGCTCGTACATAAAAAGAAGCGATAAAAATAAAAGAAGCATTGAAAACATTCGTAGAATTAGGGCGTTTGTCCACCGCCGCCGTCGCCGGACCGTCACCGAGAACTATAACGGCGCCGAAGTAGCGGTAGGTACATAATTTACAATAGCCGCGTGTCCACCGTGGCGTTTGGGTGACGGACGTGCAGTGGGCTCCCAACTATAGTAAATGTGTGTACCGCTACTTCGGCACCGTTATCAGCTTTTCGGTGACAGTCTAGCGACAAACGCCCTTAGGTCTTTTACGACGACTTGGCCAGTATGAGATTCGAATTGGGCATTCGGCGCCTAAACCTGTTTTATTACTTGAATGATTAGATAAACAATATATATTTTGTTATTTCAATACTATACGTAAGTAGTTAATTGATAAGTTTATGTATATTATCGTTTGTTGTATTTAAAATATCCCACTTAGGCTCGGTTGCACCATATTGGTAGTTATAGTTAAGATTATTGTCAAATTAAACAATAACAATAACGCTGACTTAAACAGTGACTGCGAAATGTGTTGCACCAGCGTATTCCTTGGAATAGTTAAAGTTATCAGGACTATACAATTCTGACAGACAATTAACGTTAACAATAACATTAACCAGTGAATCGTGGGCGGTTACGGTTATGGTTAAAGTTATGACATCATCTTACAAATTGTCAAATGGTGCAACACATTATTTTTCCTAACCATTACTTTAACATGTTTGTAATGACAAAAGCATGACTGAAAAGAATGACTTTAGCAATGGCTAAAGTAACATGGTGCAACCAAACCTTAATATTATAAAAGTGAAAGTTTGTAAGGATGGATGAAACGGATTGAGATGAAACTTTACAGTAATATAGCTTATATATCAGAATAACACATAGGCTATAAATTATAACGATATTGCGTAATTTTTCCATAATTTAACGATAAGTATTAAGTAAGTAGGAAAAAATCTGTTATCTGCAAGCTATTCTAGAGTGCGCTTCAAGAAATGTAAAAAAAAAACTGTCGAATCGAACAACCGTCAAATTGTTTTCAATTTTCCACCTCCTTTATTAAGAGTGGTAGAGCCTCGGGTTTGAAAGACGGAAAGTGACATAGTCTACTTTTTATCCCGGATAAATAAAGGGCTCCCATGGGATAGCACAAACATCAAAATATCATGCGGGTGAAGCCGCGGGTAAAACCTAGTATTTAATAAACCTGTGATATGAATCAGTTGTAAAGCTAGCTGTATTAATATCCGGTTATTAGTACATCTGGGTATACTATACAGTAGCGGAACCGATTAATTATAATATAGAATAGCGAAGCAATGCGCGAGCCGCGAGGTAAGCCGGTGATCCGGAAGAAGAATTACCGCCATATCCGGTATTTGGGGAAACAAGGTTAAGGTTGTAGTCCAGACATGGTGTAGCAGTGTCATAGAAAAAATCTCAGGTAAAGTGCCTTTTTCGATGGTAAAATGGCAATCAAGCTTATGGTAAAGGGATACTGTCGCTTAATACCAGAGGCGTCAAAAGAAGCTTATTTAAACCCTAGCATCAAAGTTTTTAGCCGCCAAAAGTAGGTAAATCGTTGAAATATCCTAGCCGTGATCCCTCAGCTATAAACGCCTGTAGTCAGGAATCCTGAATATACCGTGCTGACCGTTGTTTAACATCAGTGATTGGCATCCATCCATCAGCCGTAGGATGTCCATTGCTGGACAAAAGCTTTCCCCATGGATTTCCAATAAGGCCGGTTGGAAGCAGCCAATAAGAGTGATCGGCAAAGGACGTCTAATTAAGCTATATCTACTATACTTATGCGCTACAACCAAGTCATCAATCGCTTCGCTTCATTTACAGTGAAGGATGAACTTTACAGCTTCGTGATCGCGATTAGTTACCGCGGGACATCCAGAGAGATTGGGGAACTTATCTCCCGAGATAAACTTCCGGAAACCAAACGAATCACCTGATCCGGTTTAGCTAGATTACACCGAAGGCTAACAGATATTTTTGTAAGTATTGCTATGAAATAACTGTGAAATGAAGCATCCCACACTTTATATGTTTTTTTTTTCAGTAACGTTTTTGATGTAATTTTAACCGACTTCAAAAGAGGAGGAGGTTCAGTTCGTCTGTATGTATTTTTTGTGTATGCTAATCAATATATTTGCCAATTGTGAAACGATTTCGAAAATCATTTTTTGAGGCGATGGGGTATTTTTCTGAGGCTCCATTAAAATTTTATCAAAATGGGCTGAGCCGTTTTAGAAAAATTAACAATACTATTGTAAAATTGTAGGTATACATCGATTCAAGCGAACTAGGTATTCCAATTTCGTTCACGATTGAAGTAGGTTGTGCCATTTTATGCGACAAATAATTATTAAATAACGCCCAAATTCTACTGAAACAACAGTCAGCCTTATTGTATACACATTTCATTCAGATGATATACTTATGGCTATAAAATCTCAGTCATCGTAGTTATGTAATACTTAGATGGCTCTACATTAGAGCTTGGCGCGAAAAGGCCTACAATGGCGGGCATAGTGTCCACACATGTTATTTATTGGCTGAACCGGATAAAAACGTCACGACGCGGTATCAGGCATGAAAAACGGCGCAACCGAGCCGCGCTTTTACGACGCTGCCAGAACTGGGCCAATTTCGAAACTACTACGTTTATGGCTTTCATTTCGATGTAGGCGCTTCGACAGGCTGTATTTCACAATGAGTATATCTCAAATGCCACGTATCATTATCCACTTACTTATATCTATCGAGTGCAAGAGTATCTGACAGTTATGCGCCACTGTATCTGACAGATACGATATGCAACTACATCTGACAGATAAGAGATGCGACTGCATTTAACAGATATTTGATTTTTATCTAAGTAATTTAAATAAATAATTAATTAATAATAAATTAATTAATTTATTTGACTTTTCTTAAAGCTATGTACGGAAATAGGTACAGTTATACAGTTTTATATTAGACATATAACTAATAGTTCAGCTTATTATGCTACATACATTGAGTCCCTAGATCCCACACTAGGAGAATTCCTGTGTCGTGGGATTTAGTGCCTTCCGTATTGATATTGATTAAAATTAATGGTGACGTTTAGTCTAAATTAACCGTATAAGTTTCGTAAATAAGTTAGTGTAAGCGAAGAAAACATAAAAAACACAAAAAAAAAATGATTTTGATTTATTAATATCAGGGAAACTAAGCTAGGTATGTGTTAATTTACTCCATTATACAACTATGGCCAATTATAAACTTCCACTGCTATGCTGCGACAGGATTTGACTAGTATGGGATAATGTTATCCCTCTGGTACCTCTGAAAATCGAGAAAAGAAAAAAAAGAAATGCATTGATTTAATATGGCATGCGTTAGAAAGAGACAAGAAACATATCTCGATTCAGTGGCTAGTTGCCGTGTTTTTCTATCAGTAGTGTCAAATTCCAATTCATATTTGACAGTTTTGACAGCTCTGGGCAAGTTTTCTATACAAGCTTTGCTTAGTTTGGGGTCAGAGGCCGTGTGTAAGATGTCCCCTAATATTTATTTATTTATTTATTTTTGTGGTTGAGAATTCCTTTTTTTTTTTTACCAGGGGAAATCTTTTATAGATACCACCGCACCTCGAGGGCAGGCGGGTGGTTATGTGGGAGTCCTGCCGACTGGACAGTATACCCACCAAAACCCCTGGGTGTTCCACCACTGCGCCTGGTGTCGGGGCTACGGGCACGCTTGCGCACTCCTCCGCGGCACCCGACAGCGCTGGCCCAACTCGGGCCCCACCACGGAGCTTCGGCTCCCGCCAGAATAACGATGTGCCGAACACCAGACACATCGTCATCCACCACCTGGGACCAACCAGCACTGGGCGTCAGACAGCACCCGTGTCCGACAGCCCTGGTCCCGATGCAACGGGTCAATTAAAGTGGCCCCACGCCTGCCACTACGGCTGCAGAGGATAGGGAGAACGGCCATCGCGATACCGACACTCCTCTTCCCCCGCAGCCCCACCGCCTCCGCCAACACGTTGGCGGCACCCGTTAGGGCCGCTGGCAGGACGGATAGACAGCGGCACACTCGCCGCCCGTCCATCCCGTCGCCGCCCCCGCCTCGATGGGCTCGGCCGCGGTATCGCGACGAGCGCGACACCGTAGTCCACCTCAGTCGACTTGCGACCTACTGGCCAGTCTCCGCACGGGCTTGTCGAGGCCCAAGACCCGGAGAGGCCGGCCCCACCTCGGGTTCCTCTTCGTTCACCAGGCTGGCGAGACCTGGCTACTTAGCCCCCCCGACACGACAAGGCGGGAACCCACTCGGGGGGGTGGTTGAGAATTCCTGCCGCAAGCCACAACAGCGCTATCTCTCTCGTTGTAATAGCTCTGTGGATAGGGATTTTATAACATGTGACAGATATGGGTGAATTTCAACAGGGCCTATAAAATCTTCATTTCCGTGTTTTTTTTTATCTTAAGGTTTTTTTTGAAAAAAAACCGCTTTTATTTAAGTTTTTGCTAATGTATGTAATCTTGCTTAATGTCTAACAGATAACTTAAAAAATTAACGAGATATACAGGATTAAAAATTTCGTGCCACGGCGATGAAACATGCGTGCACGGCAATGAAACAAGCGTCCACGGCAATTAAAGAACTGTGCCATGGGAATGAAAGAATCAATCCACGGAAATGAATAAATATTTTTTCTATTAAGATACATACATGCCTGTCTCCATGTTTATTATTCTTCTTGCATCGGCTACTTCTAGTGAACTAACTACCACCGCTGTCATAATATGATATGATGCAAAACTAAGTAACTATTTGTTATATATCTGCTTTCAAACCATATACATACAATAAATATGTAGATTAAAAATATGCAAAAGGAGTAAAATTAAACAAAAGTTAATCGAAACAAAGCTATTTATTTAAATTCTTTCACAATTTTTTTTTATATTTAAAGAAAAATAAAATAAAATCAGCCTCTCAAACTTAAAATCAAATAACACCAACACTATCTCTTTTAACAGGAATATCAGCATTTCAAGTTCACTCGTCACATTATTATTAAGTAGGTATCTCTATTAACTTCTATATTAACTTATAATAGGTCACAATGTTATATTTTTGCACTTTACAAAGCAAAATAGTCTCTTCACAAAATCGTACATTGAGATCTGTAGCAAGTAAGCTGCATTTTTAAAATAATAAGTACTAAAAATACGATAACTTTGGTACTCTTAAAACTTTTCAGGTATAATCTTATCCCTTATAACCTAAGAACACAATGTCAGTATGGCACTAGAAAATTCAGCCCTTCAAGTTTAACTTACAGCTAACTTACACTAATCTGTATTCCTAAGTAAATCACATTTAGGAACTTTTACGAAATTAAGCAAAATTATATTTAATCAGGTAGGTACTTACAAATTTAAATTTGGTCATCACTAGTATCACTATCAAAAGTAAAGAAAGTAGTTTGATTTTTTCTAGGTTTAATATTGAATATTTTATATTCATCTGAATCACTACTTAAGTCTATATCTGGTTTTTTTGATGTTTTTTTATGGTTTTCCTCAAAAGTACCAGATATTTCCAACTCTTTTAAAACTTCAGAGTCAACATTACATAAGTATGAGCACGATGGTACACTTGTAGCAGCACTACAGTTTAAATTTTTTGAAACATAAGTTTCTAAAACTGTACTATCAAACTGATGTACAGCTGCTGGCTGGATAGTTTTCGTTGTAGAAGTTGAGGGTTTAGGAGCCAATGCAAGTTTATCAGTTAATTTGACTGGACGCATTTTACGGATAGAAGTTTTAGGTGTATTTTTAATGGAGTTTGATGAGCGTTCAAGAGGAGTTGATATCTGGGGTTTAGTTGAAAAGTCATAAAATCCTAAGTGATTACCATGAGGGCATTCTTTGACATTGTTTAGACATTCAATATTTGTGCAAGATAAACGACGCAATGCTAAACGGTTACCCGATTCTGCAGTCCAGACAACTTGGTGGACTTTTAAAGTACCTGGGAAAGGTTTCAAATTGTCAGGTAGTAACCAGTCCTTTTCAGTGATCTGATAATCTTCCACGAGTTCTATTTTAACGCCCTTGACAGAAGACTTCAAAGCATTTACAAATGCATCAAGATCAGGAATGTCACTCTGTAATGCAACGTATTGGTCTGCAGTTCTCTTTAAAAGTCCACCAACGCCATCTGGAGCACCTTTGCCGTGACCACATTCGCAATAATTCCAAACTACTTTGATAATTGAAGGAATATTGATCGAAAGTCGAGACATTATATAAAATATTTTTTTGTTACGATATTGTCCAGAAGGAGAATCAGTAACTATATAAATATTTTGGACCAGAGGTACTGTTTTTTCTATTTCTGTCAAAATTGGAATCAGATGTGCCCACACTGCAGCAGCATCGTGTCGCAAAGAAGTACTTATAGTACAAAAACATTGGGTTTTTCTCGTGTGGCCGTCAATATTAAAATATAGAACTGCAGTATGTAGAGTAAACTGCTTTCTGCTACCACCAAAGTGTACTGACTGAATTTCAGAGTTATATTTAGCACTGTAATTTTCGCTAAAATCCATATGTATAAGACAGTCATTTTTGGTCAAATTTTGCTTAATTTCTTTAATTGCATCGGTCTGATTACGAATGTTTGCACAATGATTAAGGAATGGCTTAAGATCAGTTTCAAATTGTTTTATGAGTATTAACGGTTCTACGTGGTGTCGTACTTTTTCAACGGTGATGGCAGTTTTCTCAATCCCATTTTTTGTGTATGAATTTTTCTGTTTTTTCCAGGCCCAATATAAAACTTTTTCCGAGTTATCAATTTCTTGGTATATTAGATGTCTGTTTTTACAGGTAGTACACTTTCTTTGTAGACATTCCAAGTTACAAATGTCGCAACATATGCTCCTCATAACGTCAGTTGTCGAATTTTCTTTTATGATATGATTCTTTTTTAGAGATTCAATTAGCAGATTCATGTTTTCGTGTTTTTCACACAAGCAAGTGTTGCGCATATTTATTTTTGGTTGCAGCACCCAAAAAGGTTTTAAACGTGAAAACGTTACGTAACTAATCGGTGGATAACCAGACTCCATGTATTTTCTGTGTAAATTTTTTATTGTATCCGACATTAAACGTTTCTGTTTCTTTGTTCCATTTCTTGTTATCGTGTCGTTTTTACCTGGACACATGCTTGAATTTTCGTCGTCTTCATAAAACTTGAGTACAATTTGGCGGATTCGAGTTTGTTTTGGATTACTTGTGTCGCTCTTATCATTCAAATCTATCGCTGGCTGTTTTTCTTTTCTTTGATTGGTAACTCTATATTTTCCTTTTTGAATAAGTCTTTCGAACCGTTTTTTATATAAGTTCTTTTCGCGGACAACTTGATCAATTTTTTTTTGTAACCCAATGATCTGGGAGTGTTTAGATTTTTGGTATCTACGGAATTTTTGTTGCAAATCACGTTGAAATGTTAAACTTGCAGCAGAAGAATCGGATGCTGGACTATCAGGACGTAATGTAGAATCTATACTACTGATGTCTGGTGCTAGTTGTGGTGATCCTGGGGGTGTCTGATGTGGACTACTTGTGGCCAGAAAATTAGAGCTACTTGCTACTAGAGTACCAATCCGCAAATTTTCACAGCGACGTCGGTTTGATTTTAAAGATTCAAGACGCGAGCTACGCCTTGTTAGAGGAGTCATCGGCGTGTTATCATTAGGAGCTACTTGAGAAAACCCAAAAGATCCAAAATACGTTTCATTTGGCTCCATCGACGTTTCATTTGGCTCCATCGACGTTTCATTTGGCTCCATCGACGTTTCATTTGGCTCCATCGACGTTTCATTTGGCTCCATCCTTGGTGTTTTAGAATTTTCTACATCATAAATCGCATTTGGACGGGTGTTCTTACGATGAATTGCTGTCTTTTTTTTATAAGAAGCAAGTGCACTCACCAAGTTTTTCTTGCGAAGATTCCGAAGCTTTGACAAAGTCATTGCACGTCGAGGAACAACTACTCCTGCAGCCTTCTTCTTAAGATATCGTTCTCTTTCTTTTCTTAGATACTCCTCTCTTAATAGAGGGTCGCTTCTTAATTTTTGACGTCGCTTTTGTTCAGCCAATCTTTTCCTCTCCTTTCTCTCCTCTTCGGATAATTTTGGTTTAGGCATCTTGGCATCCTAAAAATAACCAATCCATTATTGCAAACTGTAAAATGTGGGGGTACGTGCATGTGTGTAAGTGTACATACGTGTGATATAGTACCAAATGTTATATAATTTTGTAATGTTAACATGAAAAAATATTTTTTAGTTGACTGTAAGTAAAAAAACTCATCAAGTCTATCCTTAAGTGATTTATCGCATTGCAGAGAGAATTAACTTGGCGAGTCTTGTATTGTCACTAATCGGTATTACCTGACAAGTAAAAGGTGCTAACAAAGATGTTTTTTTTTGCCTAATACCATGGCGATGAAAACACAAGTCACGGAAATGAAATATCTCGCCACGGCAATGAAACTAAATTGTTATACAAGGCATGGCAATGAAATGTTTTTTCATCGCCGTGTCTTTTTTTTCATTGCCATAGCAAATTTCGGCCACGGAGACCACGGCAATGAAAGCACGGCGATGAAAATCAAGGCAAAAAATATAAATAACAAAAAAACTATTAACTGTTCGAAGAAATAAACAATGCACAAATAAGCATAAAAGAAATGGCGTTCTATCAAATGCTAACTCAAGAAGACAAACTTAATTCAAATAGATTTATACCTATCCACGGCGATGAAAGAAAAAATGTCCAGTAACATAAAAATTGAATACTTTTATGGCGCGAAAACGCAGGTACGTGTGCACGTCCTTCCGCGTCGGGCACTTAGGCGGCACAAATACGCAACGTTTAGCGCACCGGGGGGGGGATGCAAGTCGTTAGGTAAAACAATAACCTTGAACATGATTAGGACACGGCGATGAACGGCAGTTCTGGGACAAGCGAACTTTTATTAACCATTCGTTGTATTGTTTAAATATTTGAATATATGTATTCCGTAACAATACTATAACTATTCATGTATCAAATAAAACTTTGTTTTAATACAAATAACCAATAGATTTTTATCAATTAGGAATAATACAAAACAAGGTGACGTGTGGACAAACACGGTAATGAAAGATTTTGAGGTTTAATATTTTTTTTTGGAGCATTCATTAGTCCTATTAATAAAATATTTAGTGCTACACATACATTAATATTTCAGCTAACCGAAAAAAAAAAATAGTACATTATAACTATGTTTTTTAGTACCGATTTCATTGATGCCACGCAATTTTTAGTCCCGGGAAATTCACTCATATATTCTTGTGTAATAGCATCTGATAGATATTATTATATAAAAGTATCTGACAAATATGGGATGCCATAGCATCTGGCGTTTTATGAGATGCAACTGTTTCTAGCAGATTTGTGATTCATGATACACGTGCCCTGTGTAAAAGGGCCTATTCTGTGGATTCGCCAATATCTACTGTTTGTACTTTGACAGGACTGGTGTGAGGTACAATATCATTTCATTAAAGTTTACATAAATTAATTTAAAATCCGGCCACTAGGCTAGACGACTAAAAATATAATTGGTCTATAAGATAGATTATCAAAAAATATTAGCCACGTATGATTTCTTTTGTTAATGAAACAAAAGATATAGCCCGTTAAAGTTACGCGTAACGCCTCACGAGCTCCTACGTTTATCTTTGTCATTTACTGTTTGATTGACAAAAATATTGTATCCAATTTTTTTTGAAATCTCACCAACGGACTAATTATAATAATGTTTTTTTTACCCAGTCCTCTTGTCTATTCCAACTTTCAGCTAATTATAATTCCATTTAATATCATATAGTACTTACTTAAGTAGATATAACAACCTCTTTAGTAGATTTTAGGATAAATTTTACTGTCTACACTTTGATAAATTTAGATCTATAGGTTGAAGTTAACTAAAGAACATTTAAATTTAAGGAGCTATCAATAATTAGGGTTCTCTGCTTTTTCGCGGAAAATTGTTTCTCAGATTTTCACTTGCCAACTAACGTTTTGCGGAATTTTATTTCGCCGAAGAATCATGTCCCAACTCATCACATACTTTTGTTTTATTTCCTAACCTGAGGATAACCAACTGTACGTTTGGTCTTTTTTAATATAATAGTTCAAAATGCCAACTTTAAAGTAGCAGAATGTTTTAGTTAGCGTAATATTCATTTAGTTGTTTATTGTTTACCAAATGTTGTATCAACTAAGGTTTAAGTTTGTAATTTTCCATTTACAAAGCGATTCACTTCTGGAACTTCGCCGGTCGATGCCGCGGCACGCTCGCTTCGCTCTGCGTTGTTCATCATGTTCTAACCTAACCAATTTTTTTTTCACACCTAATCTTTAAAGGCGGTTTGATTCTGGCACAATGCCAGCCGCTGCCGCGGCACGCTCGCTTCGCTCGCTCAGCTCATGCGCTGGTTGTCATGTTCTAACATAACCTAACTTATTTTTTGTTTCACTCCTAATCTACCGAAATAATTCTTCTGGTTTCGCAGACCGGAAATAGAGAATATATTGGCATAAAGGTTTGACAAATGATAAATGTCTCAAGTGTTTTGTGTCATTATAATAATCGGCTAACTTATTCCTAATTCTACCAAATGAAACGTTGTCATCCATACATTTGGTAATCGCTAGTTATCAAAGTGAAACATAGGCGAAACGTTGGTTGGCAAGTGATAATCGGCCAAATAATTTTCCGAGAAAAGGCAGGATATCATAATTAAGGCCCAATCTAGTAAGTAATCCGAGAAACTTCAAACATTATTCAGATCGACTAATAAGGGCTAAGTTTGCGAGCTTCAATAATTTATATTTGAAGTTTCTCATTTAAAAGTTCTAGAACTCTGAAGAAAGGTTCTTATCGGATAGCCGGTGAGTTTCGGGTAAGAATATGATTTAATGAATTTCAGCGTAATTACTGTTTTTATTGGTTTCCGATATCAAATGAGGCTTTGCGTCAAAATTGTACGTTTGATGGAAATATGGAGGTCGACGCTGAGTCGAAAATACTTTTTTAGGGGTTTCGTACCCAAAGGGTAATAACGGGACCCTATTACTAAGACTCCTCTGTCCGTCTGTCTGTCTGTCTCCAAGCTGTATCTCATGAACCGTTATAGCTAGAAAGCTGAAATTTTCACAGATGATGATCGCTGTAACAACAAATACTAAAATCAGAATAAAATTAATATTTAAGGGAGAGAGGCTCCCAACAAACCCAATTTTGTAACCGTTTTTCGCTCGAGATTTATTATGGTAACAGGTAGATGCTTAATTTTTTTTACAGAATATTTAGTTATTTATTCACTTCAATAATAAAATTAAAATAAAATAAATATTTATGGGGGGCGCCCATACAGTACGGAAACCTCCGTGCCTGAGTCCGACTCGTACTAGGCCGATTATTTATTAGTTTGTGTTGTCGTAGGTATAGATTGTAATAATTGCAATTCTAAAGACATTTTGAAACTTAAAAGGGCTTTACACAGATTTCACCGACTTTTCGGATCAAATGCCCCATGTGTGATGGACCGGCGAACAAATAGACGGACAGACACAACTAGGGTTCCTTCTAACTTTAAAAAGTTTTTCCAGGTGACTTCGTGTAGGTCATGTATCTCTGTAATAATATTTTTTAAGTCATCAGAAGACATCTTACAAGGCACATTAAAATAGTTCTCATAGTAACAAATTCCTTCCACATTGTTCTCACACCCTCTACAATTCAGAAATATCAATATCAAATATCAAGAAAGTAAAAGCTTTTTACATTGCCTTTAGCTCCCAAATAATATTGACGCACTCAATATAAAATCAAAAGCAGGCATATTTATCCACAAAAAGCAATATCGAAGGCTTTTCCGAGCTAACCTAATAATCTTTTGACAAGTAATTCGATGAGCGACGAAGAAAGAAGGTCGTAAATGCCGTTATTGTTTATCGAATACGGTTTAGTTACATATTATGAATTATATTTACCTAAGCCTCGTGTAGGAAGGGTTAAAATTAGCTGTAAGTACCTACGCACTATTTATAGTAGAAAGCTATGTTTAGTGTTGATTGTTATTGTCGACTCTGTAGATGGGCGTGGTGTGGCATGACGTGGCGTGACGAAGCGTGGCGTGGCATACCGTGGCGTGGCGTGTCATGGCATATCGTGGTGTGGTGTGGCGTGGGGTGTCGTGTCGTGGCATAGCGTGACACGTATTAAATATCAAAATTATGCATCTTATTGGAAATCCATAGAAAGCCTATGTCCAACAGTGAACGTCCTATGACTGATGGATGAATGGATGTACACAAGTATCTACCTATACTATTGCATGCATAATAGTGCATTAATACAGAAAAAATACTTAGGAAACTATCACTACAATAAATAATTCCTTCGTATTTCTTCTTCTCTTTTCTTTTTCTCCAATGTCCTCTTCAATCAACGTTTTGAGATCCAAAAAGTGAACTGACAATTTTAAGGAAAGTAGTTTCTCACTGGTGTAACTGCAAGCTCGAGGACGCCCTGAAGGGAATCTAAGTATTTATTTTCCGTTCGCTCTCGATATTGGTTCAAGTAATGAAATCAACTCGCTCACCGATATTTCCTGGCTGATTGCTTTCATACCTCTTTTTCTTCGCCTTGTAAGAGCCCGTCCACACGGTGCGGTATGTGTGCCGCATAGGTGGACACACGGAGTATGTGGCCCCGGTATAAGCTTAACACTCCTAGACTATGGCTAAGGAATTAAGCCATTTTATCAATTTTTAATGTCAGTTGTCAATGTCAATCCATACTTTGTTTCCTCTTAGGGGATTAATTGGCGGAAAGACAATTTGTCTCTTGTCTATGATAGGGGTGCAGGAGCTTAACTTTTGAAACCTATTTATACATATAGGTAGGTAATCTATACCTGCTAAGCTATGCCGTTCACACAAAGATATAGAGTTTCATTTAACGATTCTACTCTTACTGGTACTGGGTGGTTTAGGCTTAGGCCCAGTGAGCTATCGATAGCATTACACGATAGTACAGTGTGTGTAGGTAAAGTGGTTATTAATGTGTGTCTTTTTTCCTATGTTTCGTTATCGTTGAATAATTGAATACTGTCAATAATAATAAAAAAAAACGCTTTTTAGGTTTTAAAAACTTAGCGACGTGGCATTGTAACGTATAGACGTTTTGGTACTTTCTTTTCTCTTTTGTAACCGGTACCACCGGTATCAAATCAATGGTCTCTACTTGATGATGGACCGGCACCGCACCGCGTGAACCGACTCTCTAATATCATCAGATCGGCCGAGTTACGTCACTTTAGCACGAGATGCCGCCGGATTGCTGTTGCAATGAGATTTTGCATTATTTTTTTAAGGTTCCGCACCCAAATGGTAAGAACGGGACATTATTACTAAGACTTCGCTGTTTGTCCGTCTGTCACTAGGCTGTATCTTATGAACCATGATAGCTAAACAGCTGAAATTTTCACCGATGATCTATTTCTGTTGCTAACAACAAAAACTTAAAACAGAATAAAACAAATGTTTATAAAAGGGATAAAATATATAATAGGAATATTAATATAATAGGACAAAATTCTTTTTGTTTACATACAAAAAACATAGTTTTTTGCTTGAAATAGGGCTAAGGGTATTCCCATACGGTACGGAACCCGCTTACCCGTTTCGTGCGTAAGTTGAACTCGCATTTGGCCAATCATCTTCGAAATAATGTTTGGATGATGTATTTCTATGTCGACGGACCGGTACCGCATCATGTGAACCGGCTCTCTAATATCATCAGATTTACCGAGTTACGTCACTTTGGCGCGAGATGCCGCTGGATTGCTGTTCCAATGAGATTTCACATTATTTTTCCTTCGAAATAATGTTTGGATAATATTATTTGGTTCGTTTATCCAGCGATTGCGATGTCAAATTACAGGAAGATGTGTTTTGTGTACGAAGATAGAACTATTTATTGTTAACACAAAGAGACAAAAACTAATCAAAACTATAACATGTGTAGGTAGGAACTTACGGATTATGTTAATTTTATGGAAGGATTTCTATTGAGGATTTCCACACCGTTGGCTTTTCGGTGAAGGATTATAATAATTATTTTTCGTAAAAAATGGCAAAACCGCTTTCCATCGTGTACAAAATTCAAATATTTCGCTCGAATATCTTACATTATTGTTGGTTTTACCAAAAACGGCTCAGCCGATATCTATAAAATTTAAATGGGACCACCTCAGTAGTATACCCTTTCGAACTAAAAAATAATTTTTCGATTCAGTTCACAATTGGCGAAATTATCGATGAACATCCACAAAAAATAATAATAATACATACACACGAACACAGAACCTCCTGTTTTTTGGAAGTCGGTTAAAACACTGTGAGGCAAACTGGATACGTCCGTAGAAGGAAAAGGTGATGTTCTCAAACCTGGCCCATACCTGGCACGCTTTTATATTATAGACAAAAATATGACGAATCACGAAAAAATACTGGAAAAAATCCAAACGCTTTAGAAAAAATGCAAATCATTTATCATTATCGCAGGCCTAGCAACCCATGATTTTAATTTTCCGCCATCTTGTGTACCTAGAGAATGAAAAAGTTAATTTTAGCGTTGCCGCTTTGTGGGAAATCACCCGAATCACGGGGAATCTCAACTCGATTGGGAATTGAAAATAAACGCAGGGATTTTTTAAATCAAACTATGTTTCCCGATTATTTTGTCGATCATGAGACATTATTATTTAAAAATGATAAAGGATCTTCATGTTAAATATGAGTGTCGTACTTAGTATGATTTGATAAATAGTTTTGTCGCGAATATCTAAGGAATTTCGCGAAAACACGCATAATTGTTGATGAGGTGAGCTACGACATTTGCCAATCTTGGTGATTGCGAAAATACAATGTAGGTATCAAACCATCCTACTACATGCATTACATTAGTAATTGGAGAATTTCGTCTCGTTTTTCTGGGAACTAAGAAAATAGAAACTGGTAATACTGTTTAAGATTTGCTATTGTTTTATCTCGTTCGGATTTCAATGTACGAATGCATTGTGAGTATTGTAATGTCTTTGCGTTTGCGACAATTCGATTATTATTATTTTCGACCTGGTTACGATGATGGACTTCGAAGAAAACCCGACAGACCGGACAACCGTGACATTTAAATCTGCAGATTTTAAATCTTGTTGCCGATTGACTCCTTTCTTACATCCATGATCCACAGCATGGTGGATGTCATTTAATGGCGGTTAGTATGGCAATAACGCTAAGCAAAAAAATTGTTTGCTTTTTAATTGACTGTTTGATTAATAAACACTATACCTCATCGAATTAAGTTGTTTTTTCTCCCTATTATAGCTTAGAGCCCGTCATTGAGCCAAAGTCCTATACAAAAAAGAACATGTCCTTTGATGGCATATGTGAATTCACACATACCTACTCACTGGGCCAGCGTGGTGGAAATGGCAAAATTACTCTTCGTGGGTAGGTCTGTAGTAGACTATTTAAAATGCTGGAAAAATATGGAGATAGCCTATCCAAGATTTCCAGATAGATAGCTATAGACTACTAATTTAACGCATGTCAACTTCATTATGTTGCAATAAATTATTGAGTTTGAGTATTTGTTGTTAACACAGAAATAGAAAAACAAATAAAAACTAAGTATAATACATGTACTAACTTACGAATTATGTTTACTTAATTTAAGGTATTAAGAAGATTTATAAATACGAAAATAACCTAATTAAAGTAATGAACTCAAATTAACTCCATTTGTGTTATCAGAACCTACAAACTTCTTTCAATAAACATTTTAGGTAGGGCCCACGGGATTCAATTAGCTTAGCTTAAAACTTTAGTTTGCTTAGGCCAGTGCTGTTATTATTAGAAATTCAAGGTTAGTAGGCTTCGCTTTTTCTCCTGTTCGCGCTAGTTACTCACGCCTCGAGAGCGAGCGGGTGGAAAAGCGAAGCCGAACGTCAGAGCGCTTACACAATTAGGCCCCTGCACTGGGTCAGTGTGGTGGATATGGTCCAATCACCCTTCGTGAGTTAGGCCTACGTTCTGCAGTAGACTATTAAAAGGGTTGGTACAGTATAGTACAATATCTTCCTGTTTTCTTTAAGGATTTATATTTGAATGGAAATTTGACGGTTTCCAGAGATTAACGTTATCTTAGTTTGTGATCTCGAAACGAAACGTTGGTTTAACGACTCGATTTCGAATCGAGCAGGCGGGCGTGCAGTGGAGTGCCAAAGCTTGGCACGTTTGGGCTGGATTGGTGTCGGAGCCAACTTCATTTGACCTAGATAAAACTGTTTTACGATGATTGTAAAATAATCGACTTTTCACAGCTCATGGGAAAGTTGCCACACACAAACCCAAAGTTTGTTTTAGCGTGATTTTAGCCGTGATTTTCTAAATTTCTAACGCCCTTGGAAACCTTCAAACAACAATTTTGAGTGAAGAGTGCGTCAATGTGCGGAAGTTATTTGGCACCGCCGTCGCCGTCGGGGTTTGATTTTATAATACTAGGTAGTATGCCTTGCACCTAGTCTCCAGCAGGTCTTCGGCCACTTTATTTTTCCATCTACACCTACTTGGGACGTCCAACATTTCTTCGCCCTTCCGGCATGCCCAAATAAGGTTTCTTTACGGCAAGATCCTCTCCCATCCGTTCTAGGTCTTCAAGTCAGCGGATTCTGTGTGGGATTTAATTGCACCATTAATATTGGGCTCCTCCACCAGGTCATCAATTTCACGATTGAGGTGCCAGATTGGCACGCACTCGCGCAGGATAAAGACAGTGGCTGACTTTGGTATCGAAGGCCAAGACTCGCTTTTGGGTCGCTAAGCCAACAAAGATAGATACATAGGTAGTATGCCTACGAGTATGAACATCCTAGTGTATAACACTAGGATGCTCTAACACTAGGATTAGGCTCAATAAATATCCAACAGAACCATTTCCAAGTTTTTTAATACACATTCAATAGGCATAATGACTAAAAAATTTAATTAGTCCGCCATAAATATTGGACACGTATTTTTTCTTTTGTCAATAAACAAAAATTGATGAAAATATAGCCTGTTAAAGTTTCGCGTGACGTCACAAGTGCCATACAAATGTCATTCATAATCTCGCACGTCCTTGAAAACTCCACCTTGAAACACCGTCATAACAACATAATTTTGAACAAAGTTGCAAAGTTAGATGACAACGTCGTCGGCATGGTTTGATTTTATCGGGCTATGCCCGGGGAGCCCGATAGGCACGATATTGGCTCCGGTAATAAAATCAGGCAAGCTTACGCTCCCTAACTGAGTTGGGTTTGGAGCTCCTAAGTCGTGCTTACACGAGCTATCGGTATTGCTCAATCTTGGACAAAAAATTTCAAATCACGTTTCGACTGGATTGGACAAATTTGTAAAAGTTTTCACCATGAGCGTGTTTTTTTTGTGTAACCTAACCATATCGGAATGCGGGTCTAACCTGGACACGATTGGCACAGGACCGAGACAGATGGCACAGTAAGAAAGAGGCCTATGGAATAAAGAACTTTGTGCCTAAACTAAATTACCAACATCTTGTATCTTGTACGGGAGCATGAATAAATAAAATGAAGAATGCTGTGGATGATAAAGACCACTTGTTTTCCTTGGTGCAGTTGGGTAGTACAGTTGACCGGACCACGTTTAAACAAAATTAACAGTCGTACAGTTAGCCGGACTAGGCTTTGTTTTCTATTAACCGTGGTACAGTTAACTGGACCACGGAAAAGTATTACAGTATTACAAAAAAAGCTGTTACAAAAATGGAGCAGAGTTGAGGAGGTTTTCTTGTTTTAAGAAAATAAAGTGCACGGGATTCATAACGATTCAAGTAAGAATCATTTATGCTTTACTTAGCTTTAGTTTTATTACTCTTAAATTTTAACTGTTGAGTTTCTATCTAGTAGTTTTACCGTCGTCGTTCAATCACTGAATTATTTTTTATCCTTAATGACTTTTTACAATTCACTTTTTTCACATCAGGACAACAAAGTGATTAAAGAACGCCCTCATAATAAATGCTCAGAAGACGAAATCAAAAATGATGTTGATATAGCGATGGCCGTTTTAAAAGAAGACGTTTTAAAATCTGACCGACCTATTCCACAATTATTCAATGAAGCTATTGTAAAACTACAAGATGGTGGAATCGATCTTGTAACGAAATTACCTGAATTTCAAAACATTCAACACAAGTTATACAAAGCTAGAAATGACAATTTAGGAGTGCAAAGACTTGAGTGTAAAGATCCAAAAAGATCACATTGGGCCATGCCTTGGAAAAGCTTCGCTAGTAATTGATGGATTTATTTTTATTTTTTGTAATTTCGTGGATTGAAAGAATGAAGAATGCTGTGGATGATAAAGACGACGAACCCAACCGTATTGAAGTAGTAGTGTAGCTTGAACAGATAGGTGTTATTTACTGATCACCGAAGTAATCTAACAAATAAATCATGTTGAAAATTTCGCACTGAATAACCTAGTTATTCGATTTTTTAGTCTTCGAATGGGTGAACGCAGGTGGCATTTATAACTGAGCACTACCCGGTTTAGTAGAAAAATTAAACTGTTACTACTAGAGGTTTTAAGTCATCGCTATATAAGAGGAGGCTAATCGGATTAAAACTCTGAAACGAACGGGTCAATTCTGTCAACCGATCTCGTCACTGAAGTGATACGCTCCCAAACCCCTCTCGCTTTTTTGATAGTTTTGATAGCTCAAAGCTGTCAAAAAAACGAGAGAAGCTCAAGAACGCGTCACCTCAGCAACGAGATCGGTTAACAGAATTGCCCCGCAGAGCTATTATAGCAGTCAAGCGTACTTATAATTATGTGTACTTATAAATCCAATAATGATGATTTTGCATGCCATGATGCTAGAGCATGGTGCACATTATTATGTAATCAATTTTACACCCACATTTTACCCATGTCTCCGCCAAATAAATATTTTGACTTGGACTTTGAAGCTTACACGTAATTGCTTCCAAAAAAATCGTGGCAGTGCGCGGTGCTATCTTAGAGCAAATCAAAAGGTGGCTCGTGTAAGAGAACCATAGCTCAATTCCTGAAGCTCTTACGGCGCGCGTCGGAGATTTGATTTGCGATTTCGACACTCCGGCCCTGCGGAGCTTATTTCACGAACGGCTCAAGTTTTACGATAAAAGCGAGATCATCCTCGTGACTCGTGCGGACTGACTTTATTTCTAAATGAGACTTATTTAATGATAATGTGTAACATGAGACTTATTTTCCTGAAAACGTTTACCTACTGATTTTTACAATCTACGTAATCAGCATAGCTTGAGTAGGTGTTTCTTACTGATCAGCGTAGGTGCAAAGATAACTACGAGTAAGTACAGTCAGTTGCCTGGAAGAAATCGCTTAAAGCGATAAGGCCGCCAATTAGATACCTATTGTTTTGTTTTTGTCCTTATAATCTGTTTTTTATGTAATGTGGTTGTCTAATAAAGTGTTGTTGTTTGTTTGTTTGTTGTCAGTGTTCGCATAGGTGAAAATGTGTTGGTAGCATTTAAAATACGTAATATTGATGCGGGAAATTGATCTTGGCCAACGTGGAACGAACAAACTCTTCCTTCATCGTTCTCGGCGTTTCGCCCCGCGGGGCGAATGAGGGCCTTCAAAAAGAGTTTCAGTGATTCGCCCCGCGGGCCGAACAGCGTGCGGGGCGAAACGACGAAATACCCTTACAAATAAGCACTACTAGTTATGGATAGATATGTGACGATTGATACGTCTAGAAACCGTGGTCTAGTATTGACACCCGCTACACAATCGTGATGTCATGGGTTCAAATCCCGGTCCCGTACCAATAAGTACTTTGGAATTTATAGTATAGATTTTCACACCAAGGGCTTTTCGGTGAAGAAAAACATCGTGAGGCAACCTGCATAGGAGGAACTGCTTGAACACTTCCTCCTTATTGAAAGTCACTTGTAAAAGATTTACTTTGAAAATTAGAGGTCAAAGGTTTGTAAAAATCCACTCTTATTTATTTATCAAATACCAACATTATGTAATATTTTATGTCCTTAACCTTTATCATAATTATCCTTACATTATCTATGAGCGTAGGTCAAAGAAAACGTGTCAATAATAAGGCGTAAACCACAGATGTCGCGGGAAAGGACATGTATCAATCCATCAGGGATATAAATTAGGACGAAACTCTTTGCTAAACTCACCACCACGCATAGATAGCTATTTACACAATAACAGTAACTCATAAAAAATAATATTAAAAAAACATTTGATTACTGACATAACTGCCTCGGTGACTCAGTGATTAGTGACCCTGACTTCTGGATCAAAGAGGCGTGGGTTCGATCCCCACCCAGGGCAAACATTTATGTGACCGACTCGGAATTTAAGAAAAAACAGCTGTTCTATATCTTATACATTTTGATGATTCCAAGTTGAATTTTGTATGGAACAGATGATTTCTTTTCTCGAATTCCTGGTCAAGCCAATTGTAAAAGTTTTTCATAATTCACTCTTTTTTTACCCACGACGGAACGGAGCAGGTACGAGTATATGCGTTTAGGGTGAGAGATGTTTGTTTGTGGGTGCGTTTGTGCAAAGTAATGTTCCCACCTATCTTCTAAACTAATGATCCGATTTTGATGCGGTTTTCAATAACGGGTTTGTGTTGGTGAGTTCATGTTCTTAGACAGGTGTCATGGCTGTTACTCACTAGGGGGCGCCACAATATTAGTGCAAAACAATGTTGCAATATAATCAAAACGAAATGTCCGATTCCAATTCTGTTTTCAGCAATGTGTACGTGGTAGCTTAATGCATGTTCCCAAATAATAAAAATTACGTCTTTTATTCTTTTTCGATGAGATTTTTACCGTCGTGGGTTTTTTTCAAAATTTTCAATTTTGCTTAATCTTGTACAAGCAGATAAACCTCTAAAATATTCACACGACGCTGCATTCTACAATAACGTGTCATATAAATGAACATTACATTATTTACATTTAGCGGTGTTTGCGTATTTGCTACATGTAAGTGTAACGGGCGGCGATCAACGAGAAGGTCTCTCTCTGAATGTCTATGGCATAAACATAAATGCACAATAATGACTTAAACATGGCTTGTCGATTTAATAATAATGCCCTACAGGAATATCGTGGTATACAGGGATATTGGAAAAAATATTTACCGGATATTAGATACATTGAGTATTATTACTTTTGATTTTCGATATTTTGACTTCGTTGGAAGCTTTAATGTCGGTAATGGTTAGAAAACCGCAGGCGTAGGTGTAGGAAGGAAGCACGAGGGCGGCTTTTGACTGTAATGATTTATTTTAAACAAAGTCCGATTTTAAAATTGTTGTGTTTTTTTCATTGTGTCAAGATTTCTGTCACGTTCTTTTAAAACAACTATTATTTGTTTATTGGATTTGCTTAGAAACTAATAAGCCAAGATATTCTTTCTCTGTCGAAATGAGAAGACAGCAATAACCGCAACAACTTAGCTTTGGGACAGTTCCATACCTCGCACCGCCTTATTAGTAAAATCAGAGATAGTACTTTGAAGTAGTTTTTTTTTTTTCGAATAGGTTTGCGTTTGACTACACACTACCTGATGTTAAGCAGATATGCGGTCTAGGATGTAACACGCTAGAAGATACCTATTTACTCGGGATTTGAAGATTAGTCCGTGTTTTGTCTTTTACAAGTAAATTAAAATTGTCGGAGAAAGAATGAGACACAAACGGACTAACCACAGCTTAATCGTCCAATACAGCTCCAAAGTAACGGCTCAGAGACCATTATAAAGAGTTCTAGAGTGGTATTTAACTGACGAAACGGAGGAGGTTTGCAAGTCGACGTGTTTTTAGGGTTCCGTACCCAAAGGGTAAAAACGGGACCCTATTACTAAGACTCCGCTGTCCGTCTGTCTGTCTGTCTGTCTCCAGGCTGTATCTCATGAACCGCTATAGCTAGAAAGCTGAAGTTTTCACAAATGATGTATTTCTGTTGCCGCTATAACAAAAAAATACTAAAAATTGAATAATAATAATATTTAGGGGGTGCTCCCACACAAAAAATCTAAATTTTTAGCCGTTTTTCGCTCGATATCAATAATGGTAACAGGTAAGTAGATGCTTCAAATATTTACAAAATATACTTTACTTTACTTATTGCTTACTTTAATAATGAATAATCAAATATAAAATAAAATGAATATTTAAGGGGGGTTCCCATACAGTACGGAACCCTTCATGCGCGAGTCCGACTCGTACTTGGCAGATTATTTTTTTATGTTTGACCACGCATGACTTTTCACAGAGTAATACGATTTTAATCATTCTTTTTCGTTTGGTAGATCAAACTTCATAAGTAGTTAAATTTAAATTTTATTGAAATCGGCTGAGCCATTATAGATAAATTACTACTTTTTCGAATTCTATACGTCGTATCACCCTGTATAGGCTGCTTTATCAATTAGTTTACCTCTTGTACATAAACAGGTTGATTTCAAGGGTTCTTTTAATAAATAAATGTTAAATTGTAATTAGGCCATTTTCAGTTTGTTATGAGGTTGATTAATTTGTTGGTGGCTTCTTACCTTCGTATAGAGTGACCAAAATTGACCGTTAACGATTTTGTTACGGTTTTTTAGGGTTCCTTACCCAAAGGGTAAAAACGGGACCCTATTAGTAAGACTCCGCTGTCCGTATATCCGTCTGACCATCTGTCTGTCTGTTACCAGGCTGTTTCTCATGAACCGTGATAGCTAGATAGTTGAAATTGCCACTATAAGAACAAATAAACTAAAAACAGAATAAAAATAAATATTTGTGGGGGGCTCCCATACAACAAACGTGATTTTTTGCCGAGGGGCTACCATACGGTTCGGAACCCTTCATGCGCGAGTCCAACTCGTACTTGGCTGTTTTTTTTGTTGCCTATGACTTTTGTAATGAGAGTTTGTCATCTCGATCAATTAATGGTACGAGTAAAAATTACCTACGTATAAAAGCTCTTAAAAATTGTAAAACAATTATTACCTATTACACAACTATGTAGAAAAACAAAACATCTTCAACAAGACACTGAACATTCCTTCAGGAGATCTGAACGAGGAATATAAAGTCAATACACAACAGCGGGACTTCAGCTCCGCGAGTGTTTGCGCCACGCCTAACGAGATAAAAGGGACCAGAGTTATGTTTGACGAGGACAAATAAACAAGATAAAGCAATAACATTTCATACTTGTGTTTGGTGAGTTGACAATAATGGGAAGTGGCCTGGTTATTTCATAATTGACATCTACTTATAGGGCGAATCAAACTTATTTGCGGCTGTAATAAATAAATAAAATAAATAATAATAATAATAGTAATGCTAGCTACCTTCAGGCTGCGGAAAACCTAATGAATTATAATTTTAATGTGACCGACCGTGTAATTTTGCAATGACAATGTGGATATAATTTTGTAACGATAATTTAATTTAATTTCTGAGGATGATCCAATGCTTTTTGTGTAATAGTAGTGTAGTTAATAAAGGCACTTTTACCAGAATAAAAAAAAAAAAAATTTTGTGATAATGATTTTGTTTTTGATTTTGTAATGACAATTAATTTTCAATTTTGTAATGATAATTTAGCAATGAGTCTTCCCAATGTAATTAATAATTTGCCACACCCTTAAAGGGTCATATGTATTTAACATTATTTTAACATGTAATCTAAGAACCGCATGGAAAAATTACATATGTTGCAATAAATAATTGAATTGAATTGAATTGAATCCACGAAAAAAATCAACTATTCCATAGAAAAAGTCCGTTGATGGTGGACAAAGTGTATGGAACAGCTAGTTTTTATCGCCCATTTGGAGTGACTTTGCCCTAAAAAGATTGTGCTTTGATTACCGGTGATTTTTTTTATTATAAAAATGTGATTTTCCCATTTGAAATTATTTTGCCATTTTGAGAATTGATCAGTTTTAGAATTGGGCATTCGTAAAATTGAGCATTCTTAGAACTATGTGCCATTACACTACTTCAATAATTCCATTATATTACTGCGTCTAAGCAGAAATAATAGTTCTAATTGGGAAAATCACGTGCTCTCTAAAATTGTGTTATAACTGTAAAATTCGTCTTCGGATCCCGAGTAATAGGTATCTTCTAGGTAAGCGTGCTACAACCTAGACCGCTTGTCTGCTCAACATCGGGCAGTATGTGGTCAAAGGCAAACCTATTCAGAACCCAATCTTGACTGAAGCTCACTTAACTGCGCGAGGTTTGGGCTATCCGCAGCTTGTAGCTAACACCACAGCCGCCAAGAAGTTTGACTCAGCCTATATATATGTAGAGGCTGAATCAAATTATTCAGTTATGATCAAGATTATTCACTCATTATGTGGAAATATTGAAACAAAACACAGATCATAAAATTACAAAATCTAATTGACAGAATTGAAAATTTTTGAAAGATTCCAATTTTGTAACAATCCAAATTATTTTTACTCGATTTTATTGAAGCATTCATTATGTAGAAAAACTGTTGAGTTAAAAATACTAATAGATAGATAGATAGATAGATAATTCTTTATTAGTACAATTACAATACAAAAAACATACGAAAAATAAAAACATTACAAAGTTATACCAAATGGCGGCCTTATCGCTTCAAGCGATTTCTTCCAGGCAACCAAGGTAATAAGTACTACAATTGAGTTAAAAATACTAATAAATACGGTACCTATGTATGTTTTTTTCTCTTTTTGGTACTTAAGTAGTTTTAATGGTAGAGTAGATAATATACCTAATTAAAAAACCCCCGACACAAAAACATTTGATATAAAACTTTCAATTGACAACCATTTTGGGCACATTTGTAGAATTTTGGTTCTTCCATCACCACTTTAACCCACCATAACTCTTAAACGGCTCAATCGATTTTTATAAAACATAGCTAAGAACACTCTCGATTAAGTCTCCTTTCATCCACAAAAAACTAAACCGAAATCAGTTCAGTGGTTCGGGCGCTATGATGCCACAGACAGACAGACAGACACACAGACAAACAGACACGTCAAACTTATAACACCCCTCTTTTTCGTCGGGGGTTTAAAAATTATTCGAAAACGTGCAATCAATTTAAAATCCTAACTAATAGTACTACTCCAATCACCTTTAAGACGATTGTGAAGTGCCAACTTAGCCGTACAAAAACAATAAGCTGTTACCTACCTCTAAATATTATACGATTTGAGTGTTTTCTTTTATGAAATCAGAACTTCATTTGCTAGGATCATACGTTTTAGTTTTTACAGTTTTTTTAATGACCTTAAAGTTATAAGCCTCTAAAAAGTCATATTTTTACGCAACACTTTGGCTGAACTGGCATACTGGCAGAAGAACACATACTCATTTACGACTTAACATGCCTAATGTGAGATTGGAATTATTTAGGAATAACTGCGTTTACATGGCACCTCTCATTTATAACTCCTTACCAAATGGAATTGTGGACTTGCCTTATTATAAATTTTGTAGAGAGTTGAAGAAGTGGCTAGCGAGCAATAGCTTTTATTCATTGAAAGAGTTTTTGGACAACGCATCTTGCCGCCTACATATTTATCATAAGAAATATTAAACATGATATTTTTTTGTCGTTGTATTGTTAAATGTAGAATTAAACAAATGTGTAAATTTGCATACCTTGTATTAGGTTGTTATTGGCAGTTAATGTTATATTTAAGACCTTTATTGTTACCCATTAACTTGCAAATAAAGAATTGAATTGAATTGAATTGAAAAGTATACAAGTACACTAAACTACCTAAACCTTAAGTATCTGAAAAAATAGACAAGAATGTGCTTTATTTATTACTCAAACGATTGACCTTAATAACATAACATTTTGTTACAACTTAAAAGGTGAAAAGAGTTTTCTCCCGGAACGTACATTTTATCCAAAACGTAAATTGATAGTCCAGAACTTGCCAGTGAATTGTGTCGTCTATATGCCCCTAATGATTACCGTCATCTCAGGCACCAAAAATTGTTAGCGACCCCCTTTAGTCGCACTGTGGCCCGTTCAAGGTCTCCGTTACCACGTACCCTCACAGCACTTAACGCCCTTCTGGACATCAACCCATATTGTGACATATTATTAGCTGATGAATAATAAATAATAAATATTAGGGGACATCTTACACACGGTCTCTGACCCCAAAGTAAGCAAAGCTTGTGATATGGCTGTCAGAGACTGATAGACTACACATGCATATTTTTAAATACATACTTATATAGATAGTAACTAAATAACACCCAGACACAGAGCAAACACCAATGTTCATCACATAAATGCTTGCCCTGGGTGGGGATCGAACCCACGCCTCTATGATCCAGAAAACAGGTTCACTAACCACTGAGCCACGGAGGCAGTCATGGTCAGAATGGAAGGTGATACTGTCTAAATGTTTGAATATTTGTGAAAAGACTGTGTGAATAAGTTTTTAATTTATAAATCGTTACATGCAAATTTTTAACTAATGACATAGTAATTAGTGTAATTGGTGTAATGCAATACTAATGAAATAAATAATCAACAAAACAAATAAACAAATGTACCGCGAATTTATTGGTGTTCTACAGAAAACGCGAAAACACTGATTGATTCACGATCCTCGTAAGTACCAAACCTGTCGGCAAAGATATTATGTAGAGTCCTTAATTAATTCTTGTTTCAGCTTATGAAGGTACCTGGAACAAAAACAAAAATGGGTTAGTGCACGGAATAAAAATGCATTTCAAAAAATCTTAAAAGATTATTCAACAATTTTTCCGTCAGACTCTGAATTCATCATAATAATATTTTCGATATGTTTCTAAGGCCCAGACTCTACTAAAGTGAAACGGAGATGTTTAGCTAGGCAGACCATACGCTTCTTCTTATTTTATACCTATTTTGGCGTCGCATGGTTTATGCAATTGCCAGTGTCATGTATTTTTGGTATTTTATAAGAATATTCACAGTCGTAGTCACATCAGAGTCCAAAAGAGTCGCAGTCAAGTCCAATCTTAGTCCAAGTCATACCTCAGTGAAGCAATGGAGTTTTTTTAAGAGGCGTCTATGTAGTTTTTGTAACAGAATAGAACAACACAATACACCACATTATATCACTTGCCACTCATGCACGTAATTCAGCTCATAATCAATGAAATACCACATTATTTCACTAATTATCACTGGTAGAAACATAAGTTTTACAAAATAATACAATGCGTGGGTATGTATTTTTCGCGTTCCCTCCAAAAGCTTACACACTTCCATTGCAGAAAAATTATATCTGTTGTTTCATAAACATAACAAAGTTCCCAGAGAGCTTAGAGATACAAAGAGACGCCCATAATTTTTTGCATCTGTGGAATTTGATGTTATGGCCTTCTTCCTAATTTGTTCTACTTGTTGTTGAGCAATGACAACAGCTGCTGTCAAATTCTATACAATTAATAGGCAAAAATTCTTTTTTCTTGATACTTTATTTATCCTACCTTAGTTACGGCAGCTACGAGTACATTGAGCTCCTCAGCATGTAGGTCCTAATTTGTAGGTAATATTAAAGTTCTTCTCGGATATGATTATGTTTTGTTTCTCACTAAGAAAACGCATTTTTGCAATGGGCCCATATCTTACAACACAGACCTATTTCTACTCTACTTCTCCACTTGGCTCCAAATTGGTGGAGTTTGGGCCTGAAACGATAAAGATAAGTCACTATAATAATGCCATTATGGCAAAATTTAGAGAAAATTGTACAAATATGCCCTTACAGACGAAAGTCAGTTCAAAATCGAAGCTCATAAAGTGCCATTTCATGCTAGCAAAATGTTAATATTTTCTCAAAGATCTTGGCAACAGAAATCGAATCAATTTTCTTAGAAAATATTTACATATTTTTAGTCGACGAAAGAAAAACCCGGAGTGTATTTTATATATGAAAGGTCTGAAACAAATGATGAGTGATGAGTTAAGGCATGCAGGTATATCAGCACAAAGCTGATATAGGTACCTATACCTACCTTAACTCATCACTCATGGGGCTATTTTTAACCGACTTCCAAAAAGAAGGAGGTTCTATGTTCGTCCGTAGACATGTATTTTTTGTGTACGTACACAAAAAATACATACCTACGTATTTTTTTTTGTGTATGTTATTCGATATTTTCGTCAAGTGTGAAGCGAAAAAAAAAATTTTTTTATTTCGAAAGGGTATACTCCCGAGGTGGTTTCATTTAAATTTAATTGAAACCGGCTGAGCCGTTTTTGAAAAATCAACCAGGTATAATGTAGAAATTGTATTTATCAATTCGAGTGAACTATTAATTAGAATTTTGTACACGACGGAAGTCGGTTTTGCCATTTTTTTGCGAAAAATAATAATGTATGTCACAAATTTTTAGGGTTGCGTAGTAAAACAAGGAGCCCGTATAAGGCTTTGCCCGTCTGTGTGTCGGTCCATTGGTGTGTCTGTTAGTTTGGCTGTATGTTTGTGGATCGAATCGAATTTTGACTTTATGATAGTTTCAGTATAGGTAGATCTCAACATTAATTGTGTATTTACGGGGTAGCTCTCAGACATGTAAAGTGAGGGAGTTTCGTTTCTCCTCTGCATCCTCTAGTGCAGAGTATCGTTGACTATTCAACGGCTGACTATTAAGTCGGCTTTTAAACTAAATGTATTTTTAATTTAATTTTTAAGATGCCGAAGATGATTAAAGATCTCTACATTTTTAAAGTACACAAGATAGTACAGGTCTCCATCATTCAGAATCTTGAGCTATACCTACTATACCAGAGCAAAACAGTGACCTGGGGTGGCACAGCGTCGTAATCCGCAGTATCAGCGCCAAGCCTTGACCTACTTGCTGAGACCGTAACCATGAAACGTTACATTTGTTTGAACTTTGACGAGATTCACAACTGTCGTGAAGATGTAACCAAAGATTTAAACGAATGGTACCAAACACTGGGGAGTGTTTGAGTTTTCAAATTTTACTGTTCCACAGTTTGTAGCTGAGAATGAAGATTGTACGAGAATGTATAAAAAGGTAAAAAATATTTTAGACGAAAAAGAACAAAAAGAACTTTTTGTAAGGAGAAGAAAAAAAATATAGTTTCCCCAGTCATAAGTAAAACTTATTTCCCATTGAGTTATTTTAAGTTAATATAACCATTTTTAGAATTTTCAGTAGGTACCTACTTAGTTTAGTATTTCGGTTAATTTTCTTTTACGATTTTAATGTTGATATTACTTCTAAGGAAACCAAAAGCTGCAAAAATGTTTTTGATAAAATTTTATTGTGGATTTTTTTACGATTCGATGATGCTTTATTTTAAAATTTATTTTAGCAAGGAAGTATTATTATTTATCCCCAAAAAGTCTAAAAGTCCAAAAAGTCTTTCTAGTAGGTAATAGAAAACACGTCATTTTATACTGGAACATCGTTCCCGGTCACGTGCCAGTCCCACGTCATTTTGCGCCACGTTGCGCTTCTGCCCCAAAAGTATGCGCCACTTAACTTGCCCGCGTGATAGACAGCAACTAAAATATACCTAATGCTGTTCCATCAAGGTTGATTTTTCTAAGAAACTTTTCGAAAAATATCAATAAGTTTGGTATTATTGCTCAAAATAAAAACCAAAATACAATACTACAACAACTTTCAAATTAAATTATTAATACAAACTTTTTCTTTGGTACTTGATAAATAAATAATACATAAATATTAGGGGAAATCTTACACAAGGCCTCTGACCCCAAACTAAGCAAAGCTTGTGATATGGCTGCCAGATACTGTTAGACTTCTTATACATATTTTTAAATACATACTTAAACAGATAGTAACTAAATAACACCCAGACACAGAGCAAACACCTATGTTCATCACATAAATGCTTGCCCAGTAGTTAGGGTAACTAACCACTAGGCCACCGAGGCGCGTACGTAGGTACGTGTTTCTTTTGAAAATGCAATGTTTACAGGTTTTTTACATTATTACTTACATTATTCCCCAGAAACAGATACAAAAATGTTATCTATTCCGTCAAGGTTGATTTTTCTAAAAAAAAAACGTATCGAAAAATGTCAAGTGGTTTGGTATTATTGCTCAAAATGAAACCAAAATACAATACTACGACAATCTTCGTAATAAACTTTTAATACAGGTTTTTCTTTGGACATGATGTTACGTACGTGTTTCTTTTGAAAATGCAATGTTTACAGGGAATATTTTTATACAGGGAACATTATTACTTACATTATTCCCCAAAAAATAGATAGGTAGAGAAATGTTAATAATGTCTAGCGGTAGAAAACAGGGCACTTTACATCGGAACATCGTTCCCGGTCACGTGCCGGTCCCACGTCATTTAGCGCCACGTCGCGCATCTGCCCGAAAAGTTTCCGCCACTTGCCCGCGTGATAGACGGTAACTAAAACGTACCTAACTTTGTTCTGTCAAGATTGGTTTTTGTATATAACGTTCAAATTAATGTCTTTTATCACTAAAATAAAACCATAATAACATTAATAGTTTGTCTGTATGTATTTTTTGTGTTCATCGATATTTTCGCCAATTGTAAAACGATTTAAAAAATCTTTTTTAGTTCGAAAGAGTATACTGCCGAGGTACTATTTAAATTTTATCTAAATTGGCTAGGCCGTTTTTGTTAAATCAACAATAATGTTTCACAGGCCGCGTCACACAAGTTGGCGGAAGTGAAATTTGCTACAAGCTGCGCAATATCCAATCCTGACTGAAGCTCACACAGAGCCGCGCGTTGATTGTATATTGCGCAGCTTGTAGCTAACTTCATTTCCGCCAACTTGTGTGACGCGGCCTATAGGTAGGTACAATTATAATCGATGTCATATCGATTCGTGCAAACTATTCGAATTCTGTACGAGTGCAAGGTGTAGTCGGTGGCGCCATTTTATGCGAAAAATAATTACAAATACAAAAGATTTATTTAACAAAAGATTAGTACTAATAATTGAATGTAAAATATCGTTATGAAGGTTTGCAGGTTGATTGCGAGCCCTGCACTAGGAGAATCCTGTATCGCAGGGCCCAGAACATGTTGTTTGCCAAGTCATTTGTGCGGCTTATGGTGATAAGTTACAAACTATGAAATATGGAGAATTATTTTACGAATCACACATTAATCACGATTTTTACACCATTAAATATATTTTATTTTCTTTAAATATAGATACTCGTACCTAATATTTATACGTCGTAAATTATTGTAAAAAAGTTTAAAAAATCCCAGGCAATCTCCATTTCGTTTTCGATCAGTAAAGTCTACAGCGACAAGCTGAATGCAAGGCGCTTCCAATCGGTATTTTTGGGAATCCATAGGGGAGGCCTGTGTGAAGCAGTAGACATTCTACAGACTGATAATGATAATAGTGGCAATGCTAATGACATCTTCAAAAAAGAGATAAAATCCCAAACATAAAAAAAACACGTTAAAAATACACGAGTATTTCTAACGTGTTCTTTTTTACCTATTTTTGCTTTAGGTACGGCGGCATTATTCCATGTTCGAAATAGGAAAAACATGTTACCTTTTCTGTACTCGAAAGCAGTTTGGAAAATATTGCCTCTAGCGGTCAGAGACTTGAGAGGTAACTAACTAGGTCCTTGTAAACGTTTACAAGGATGTTTTGCCCTCAAGCTTGCTAACGTGGGTTCTTTCCTCAGAGATCTAGAGATGCCATTCTCTTAACACGACACGGAAGATAATTATGGGTATGTACCAAAAAAGAATACTTCGCAAAATGTTTGTTATCGTTACATAATATTAAAGAATACAGTGTTGTGTGAGTGGATATATTATGAACTAGCGACCCGCCAAGGTTTCTCAGGTGTATTATACATGTAAACCTTCCTCTTGAATCACTTACTTGCTATGTAAATATTTTTAAAAGAGTACCTATGTAAAAGAGAGAATTTCAAAGATCTTTAGTTAATATTTGTGTATAATTATTTTATTATGATCTTTTAGGATTTAAGTTAAATGATCTCTTCTTTATACGTAAGTAGGTACATTATAAAAGTGCTAATAGTGTAAACAGCTTTAAGTCATATTGTGGTTAGTTAGAATTAATATTGTATTGTGTAATTTTGAATGTAAATATACTCGTAATACCTGGTTTGATTCATCTAGGTGTAAGAAGGAATTACATAGCCTTAAATTGTAAGTAAAACAAATACCTATTGCATGTCCGTTAGGATAAGCTATTGTGTCTAAATAATTTTGTAACACCGTTCAGAGCAATAAATGATAACTTTATCTTTATCACTCTATCTATTAAAAAAACTGCATCAAAATCCGTTGCGAAGTTTTAAAGATATTTGCATACATGTGGACAGACAGAGCAGGAGGCGACTTTGTTTTATACTATGTAGTGCTAGTGATAAGTGAATTAACCTGCTCTGTAACTTCTGTGGGTAATTGTGTAATTATTGGAATTATGCATTGTGATATTAAACAGACATTAATAAAGTACATAATTATGTTTCACTAAAAATGGCATAGATTGCCGATTTCTACCGTGTACAGAATTCGAAAAGTTAGTACGGATCATGTATATCAGTGTAGTTAATTTACACATTATTGCTAAATTTTGAAGAACGACTTCGATGAACATTAAATGAAACTATTTCTGAAGTAGGTATGGCTACCAAACAAAAAAAGATCTCAAAATTGGTTCATAATTTTTGGCGGAAGATTTGCGTAACATACACACAAAGAAAAACATATAGTCAAATTATTGAGAACCTCGTTTTCGGAAGTCGGTTATAAATTAGATGCTTAAAGATATTTTTTATAGGTACGTTAGTTTTGCACTAAGCAATCTACACACTACATAGCTCCAGTTTTTTGGCACATAAAAATATGGGGATTAAAAAAGTGAAACGCGACATTTTTTATTTTGTATTTTTGACCCAACCTGTTCTTAACCCACGTATTACTTTATGAAAAGACAGAATCTTTAATGTGCGAGTCTGTTTCAGATTTACCTATGTGTATTTGTGGGTGCAGTGGCGGCGCGTTACAAATAACATTTTTGCGCTAAAAGTAAAATTTATTGCTCAAACTGTGTAGAATGGTGGTGGGTACAACTAAATAAGTGAGATGCTTTCGTTTAATCACTTCTTGAGATGTTTCTTAGCTATGTTTCCATAACAACTATGTTCAGATGTTTAAAATATTTATTAATTTTAATCTTGTTTTTTTACGTCTGTTAATTTAACACAGTGCTTATTTTCTAGCTCATCTGAGCACATTATTAATGAAGAGTGTTATCAGAAGTCCATTAGAGCATTTCAAATATTAATGCTAATGATTCCACGGAGCAACTTCGGAAAGCTTTCAGTTTATTTATTTTTATCATATTTTTAACGACCATGTTTTATTCCAACCTCGTCAGAAATTGTCTAAGTACATATCCAAGGAATAATCTATAAATGTAAAAATTAATGTTTGTCTGTATGTCCTTTAAAATCCCCTTACGCAAAACCGCAGGGGATTTATGGACAAAAATTCCACTTATAAGTAAGCCTTATAAATAAGCCATTTTGTAGAATCGTAAACTATGCATTGGATCATGTGATGATCTTTAGCAAAGTTGTTGTGCATGAGCCAAAGAAGGTTTCTGGGTTGGTGCGACAGAGTTTTGTATTCTCGTTGGGTACAGCTAGTTTGGCTATGTAATGTTGCAAACGGGGAAGCCGTTTGCAGCACCACAAGTTAAAAAAAAGATTAGAGAACCCGTAATGTGGCAAGCGGGGAAGCCGGTTGCCGCACCACAGGTTAAGAGACTTCAGAGAAACCTAACCGAAGAGTCCTACCTAGTGGATAGGATTCCTAACGGTTCGGAGAGAGGAGATTAAAACAGAAAACTAACCTTAGTATTTACACATTTATTTACACCAGACACACACTGCACTTATAGTCTATACGTTTTTCTTGAAGCGAATAGAGAAAGAATTTTGCAAAGAGTCCGTGGAATGTTAGCCTAACAGGGGAGGGGTAGCACACAAAGAAAACACACTGGAGGCTGGCCGAGGTTGGAGAGAAGACAAGCTGGACTCGCCGATAGACGTAGCGCCAGCAGGGTGCTGGAGATGGAAGCGCCTGTAGCGCCAGCTGTGCATTAGCGTGTATACGCCCGTGGTGTTGTGGCGCTTGAGGTAGAGGCGCATGTGCGCTAGCTGGGCGCTAGCGTGAAGACGCCCATGGTGTTGTTCTGGCGCTTGAGGTGGAAACGCCTGTAGCACTCGCTCGGCACTCCAAGGTAAGTGGCAAGGTCAGTGGCCCCAAAAGTTGAGGTCCTCCTGAAACAAAGTCAAAGAGACCGAAGAGAGAAGCCTCGCGTAGAAGAGTTACCAGACGCTCATGCTGTCTTCTCTGCAGGACCCGTCACCACGTTCAAAGATCACACGTTAACATGTATATTTTTTTAAAAAAAATACCACAAGACATGCACCATCTTTCGTGTCTCTTTCATGACTTCCTTCTCCAGACTGCCCAATTTTACAAAACAAGGATCGCTGATCCTGTCAAAGAAAAACACATAAAACTAACAAACAAACAAACTAACAAACTAACAAACTACATTTGTAGAGAAACTAACCTTTTTGTTAGCTTCTCTACATTCAGACTCTTCCAATGATAACACTGCCAACTTATAATTCTAGTTATGAAATTCAAATTTTTGAAATGTTTTTCTTTGACAGGATCAGCGATCCTTGTTTTGAAAAATTGGGCAGTCTTGAGTTGGAAGGGATCTGGAAGACACCTTTTTTCCCTATAATAATGTAATAAGTTTGAATTGAGTTTGCGTGAACGTGGTGACGGGTCCTGCAGAGAAGACAGCATGAGCGTCTGGTAACTCTTCTTCGCGAGGCTTCGGTCTCTTTGACTTTGTTTCAGGAGGACCTCAACTTTTGGGGCCACTGACCTTGCCACTTACCTTAGAGTGCCGAGCGAGTGCTACAGGCGATTCCACCTCAAGCGCCAGAACAACACCATGGGCGTCTTCACGCTAGCGCCCAGCTAGCGCACATGCGCCTCCACCTCAAGCGCCACAACACCACGGGCGTATACACGCTAATGCACAGCTGGCGCTACAGGCGCTTCCATCTCCAGCACCCTGCTGGCGCTACGTCTATCGGCGAGTCCAGCTTGTCTTCGCTCCAACCTCGGCCAGCCTCCAGTGTGTTTTCTTTGTGTGCTACCCCTCCCCTGTTAGGCTAACATTCCACGGACTCTTTACAAAATTCTCTCTCTATTCGCTTCAAGAAAAACGTATAGACTATAAGTGCAGTGAGTGTTGTGTAAATAAATGTGTAAATACTAAGGTTAGTTTTCTGTTTTAATCTCCGAACCGTTAGGAATCTTATCTACTAGGACTCTTAGGTTGGTTAGGTTCGCTGAAGACTCTTAACCTGTGGTGCTGCAACTGGCTCCCCCGCTTGCAACATTACGGGTTCCTCTCTAATTTCTCTTTTAACTTGTGGTGCTGCAAACGGCTTCCCCGTTTGCAACATTACAGTAAGTAAGTTCGTATAGGTCGGGTGGTTAGCCCTGGTGTCAGAGTTTTTAAGCCGCCTGAAGGCCTCTGACATGGCTGAACGGTTACTACGTGTTATTCGAGCTACGGTAGCGCTCAGTTGTAAATGCCACCCGCGGTCACTTATTCGGCTATCAGAGATGAGACTGAACTGCGACATTTTTGTGATGTTTATAATACGCATTTAGAAAGCTGTCAAGAAATGCTGCAGTTACGGCTGATGACGTAAAAGATTTATGATGTTTGACATTTTTCAATTCAAAAATGCATAATTATTCAGTTCAGATCCGTCTGATCACAGTGAAGATGACCTGCAAGCTTATTGTATTATACCTTGAATATCTACATACAAAAGACTTATTCAACAAGTTGACTTTACCTTCTAAGGATTCTCGGGATGTAACTATTGTTTATACTATGTTTTTCTACGCCGTTAATGACTGAGAAATGGGATTTGGATACCACAGTGAGGTTTATGCAAGTGTTTAATGCATTTCAGTTGTGTTTGTGGGATTTCTGTTCAACAGATTACAGAAAGTAAAAAGAAACGAGATGCAGCTTGTTTGTAACACCTAACTCAGGTCATTTTTTTAATTTCATGATCTCGTCCAAATGCAAGATTTATATTCTGCCAACAATGGAGGTACGAGTAGTTCTTCTACTAGGAGAGGTGTTAGTAATTTTTAAATCTTTTATAGGCATTTTTTCCTGCCCATAACAACGTTTAAACTGAACTGACTGACTGTCTCGTCGCTACTAATTAGGTATAAACAGCTACTCTGCCGTGTCACTGTCTCGGCCCAGCGACGTTTTACTGTCTCGCCGCTCTACTCGGTAGGTGTAATCGGGCTTTTAAGCCAGTGGTAAGGAAACTCGAGCTTAAAATCCAAAGAATTCGCTGGATTTGAGCCACTGACTTGACTATTTCAGGCCAGCTCCCTCCCACACAGATACCAATAACTCAGAATTAAATTTGTCAAATTTAATTTGATATTGAAAGTTAGCTAATCTCTGCGGTTAGCCGCTTTTGATTTATTGCGGGTCTTGCTGTAATGTTTGGTCGAGGCAACGGATGGCCGTAACAGGTCTTGGCCAAAAACTCAAGTCTGCTATACAACCAGCGCGGCAATACTGTAGATATCCTGGCCAATTTTCTGTAGTATGGTAGTAGAATAGTTGAATCACATTTTAACAAATTTGCTACTGCCTATCAACTGTTATGAGATTGTTTATACAAAGGGCCGCAAAGTTTTTGAAAAAGTACCTGCATATTTACGTAATTCTTCTGATAAGTTTTTTTTTAGAAAACTTACCGTAAAAGAAAACTTTGGATGCTTAACTGGATCGAAGGTTTGGGTTCGATTCCCACCCAGGGCAAATAATTATGTTTAATACATATGTGTTTGCTCTGAGTCTGGTTGTTTTTGGTAATTATCTATCTAATTATACATTTAAAACATGTATAAGTAGTATATCAGTCTCTGGCAGCCATATGACAAGCTTTGCTTAGTTTGAGGCCAGAGACCGTGTGTAAGATGTCCCCTAATATTTATTCATTTTATTTCTTATAGCGTATTTCTGACGCGTTTATAGAAAATCTTGATGGGAGGCCTAGATCTAGACGTAGATATCCTACGGCTTAGGTAGACGATGTAGCTGTTATAACAATAACTTGTTGTTTTTCATCATAAATGTAGCCATTTCAAGCTTACTCTCTCTGTATCAAAGAGAGTCGATGTAATATTATGATATAATTAAATATTTTGAACCAGGAAAATTGTAAAAAACATCTGAAGAGAAACCTTCCTAATACGAAAAGAAAGACAAGAAACAAGAAAAATGATTGGGTACAGTACTGAGTCGAAATGTTCTTGGGGCATAAAGTGAGTTTCCTCATATTTTTTTAATTAAATATTTGTGCAGCTGCGTTCAAAACAACATGCCATTTTTGTACCATTTTTGTTTGCCATTTTTCAATGACGTTAATAAACTTTTCTCTAAATTCTCTTACAAAAAAGATTATTAGTAGGTAGTTTACTGTACCTACTGTAACACCCTTTTTAACAGGAGGGGTGCTTTGGTCATAGCCACCACTGTGGCCCAGTACGGGTTGGCGGATTCACATACGACATTGATTTTTTTCTACGGACGTACGCGGTTGCTTAATGATGTTTTCCATCACCGAAAAACCTTCGGAAAAACTCAACGGGACCTGGATTTGAACATTTGAACCCCACAACTTCAATCGAGATTGTAAGACGGGTGTCACTACCACCAGACCACCACGGCTTAGTAGTTAGGTACGGATAAGTATTTTACCCGACGACCTTTTAGTCGATATACTATATATACATATTTTTAAATACAGACTTATATACCTATAGATAGATAGTAACTGTATAACACCCAGACACAGAGCAAACACTTTTTTTTTACGAGGGGGAAATCTATAAAGATGCCCTAACTGCATTGGGGTGCAGAAGGGTTATGTGGGATTGTATCCACTAAAACCCCCTCGGCGGCCAGACTTTGTGCCTTCTTGGGAGCTCCGGGATCTCCAAAGGAACACACCGGTGCTCCCAGCACTTTACACGACTACTCGCTTGGTGATTAGACCAGGCTTGAACCGTCCTTTACGACAGCGTTGCCACACACGCTGCCGTCCTCCTCGAGCCCGCTTGAGTGGATGGCCAGAGCCCCAACTCTGTCCACCCACGAACAGAGCAAACACCTATGTTCATCACATAAATATTTGCCCTAGGCGGGGATCGAACCCGCACCTCTTTGACCCAGAAGTTAGGGTCACTAACCACTGAGCCACCAAGGTAGTCAGGCAGGCGGCATATACGATAGTACAGGTCGAATGAAACCAGGTCTAGCGCCGTTCAGATGTGATTAAACTGCTACTACGCAACGACTCTCTCTTGTTCCCGGCCGCCATTCATTTTCATTCGGCATAATTACTGTGACTGTACTTGTGTGCATTGCACGTCTGATTGCAAGAATGCTTCCTAGACTTTTGTATTTTTTTATTGAAAAATTTACTAACCACAGACACCAGGGTATGTGCTCTTTGTTAACTAAAATTACAATTGTTTGATTATACTATAGAAAGAGAGTTAGTAGGTACTTGAAGCTTCTTAGCTTTTTGGATATTCACATGTTGTGTTTTTTTATCATTATCATCAATTTGTAATTTTGGGAGCGAGGTGGAAAATGGGCGAATAATATCTCCTTAAAACCGGACGATCTCTACGGAACCCTCCCGCACGTATTGTAGTTAGATAGGGATTTAGTATCACAGAATTTACGTTTCACCAGACACTTACACGTCGCAATTTCATTTCATTCACAATACGAGTATCAAACCGCAAATAAAGAGGTCCGTGACTTAATTAGTGTAGTATATACAGCAAAAACGGTGTCATGTGTGGCCCACAAATTAGTCCGTCCGAGCCCGGTAGTGCGCGATATTGAGCCTGCAAGGGTCAGGATATGGGTCCCTATTTTTTGCGGACCTACGTTGTTAAGATGGACCGATACGTCATGACGTTGGGATAGACTAATGTTTTTTCTAGCTAGGTTATTGGGTTGAGTGGATTTGCTCTATTTATTTTGTATTAGCTGTTTTCCTCGATATGGAGACTACTTCTGCCTGTAAATTTTAGGAAGAAATACTCTAATCGCATTATTAAAAAACATAAACTTATTTCGGACTCCGTAATTTGTCTTTTATAAGGGAGTTTACATTGTCTAAGAAATAAAAAGACTAAACAGACTGATTACTCGGAAATAACTGCGTTTATTAACAAAGCGGCTGAAGATTGTGAAAACCATATCATAATCTAAGATGAAGTTAAAAAGACTAAATGAACACACAGAAGTGTAGACGCACTGAATAGAAAAATGGCTACGAAGCAGTGGTCTTGAACCTACCGATATTTCGCTATTTCTACCGATTTTGCACCTGTAAAGTCTATTGGGACAAATTGTCCCGATTTTCTACCGATTTGCAAGTTTTCAGCGAGCCGAGATAAAAACGAGGATATGACTATAGACTCTTTGTGTGGTGATCATCACAAACCTGAAAATCCTCTCATATCGATATATTTTGGTACCAATATATCGTTTTTTTGGTACTTCTACCGATTTTGCATTTTTTCGTTCGAAACCACTGTTGCGAAGGAATGCTCTGTATGTCAGTCGCATCGAACTCTGGGCCAGTCCCAATGCAGGCCTTTATCCAGCAGCGAGGTAGCCGTTCTGAAACTGATAAGATGATAATTTCATACTTTGCTGATTAATATTCTGTTGATAAAATAATTATAATGGACCTAATACTTTACTTCTGAAGCATGAAAATTACCTCACAAACTTTAGCTCAATCAAACGTTTGAGTCGTACGCTCATCTATGTATAAACACAAACTTTTAAGTACGTTAATCAGCATAAGTAAATAGTCGCAATGAAATAAAATTGTGCTTCTAAAAACGAAAAAGTCTTCCCCGAATTTTCTCATGTAGCAAAATAGCACTACAGAGATAGCGACATATGAAATGCTCGCAATGTTGCTAATAAAAAGTCAAAGATACTGTTTTCTGTACAAAACAGGCGGCTATTATATATTCTATATGGTTAGTGCACTCGGCATTCAAAGCTTAGGTAAGTAAGCTCTGTATTATTCGTCATGAATATTTCTGGCTTTTGCGAACAGGGCTGGCGTTAGGGCGCCTATAAACACAGTTCGCGGGCGACGCGGCGTCTAGGAAAGCCAAAAAGGAGAGTGGATAAGATCTGCCTTAGGTTAAGAGACTTGAAGAATGACTGAGTTTGGTTACGATTACAAAAATGTAGTTTTTGTTTGGCGGCCTTTTAGTTTATGTTACTTGGTGTGTAGTGCGCTATCTAAACCAGTTTTGCACCGGACTGATGACCGATACCGCAGATATAGGCAGAAGACTGCGACCACTGTCTTATTATCCTTAGATTTTGTACGGACCTAGTTATTATAGCGTCTGCGCCTGAGACTGAAATATAAACAAAACTCTACACCGGATACATGGTACTTATATCGTACAATGCAGTATATTAGGTACAAGAAACTTGTTACTGTCTCTGTCTCGATGTCATGTCAAGGACGTGACATGAACCGTCACCTTAATTATACTTTCATTATTTTTCGCAAAAAATAACATAACCGACTTTAACCGTGTACAAAATTTGAATAGTTTGCACGGATCGATGTAGTAATTTTCACATTATTGTAGATTTATCAAAAACAGCTAAGGCGAATTAGATAAGATTTAAATGGAACCCACGATGTATGGTCTACCAAATAAAAAATTTTAATCGGACTACTCTGTATAAAGTTGTGTCATTCATAAAAAAAAATATACGTATTAAAATGAGAACGTCAGTTTCGCCGGTTAAAAAATACCTTGGCATGGCGTCCCAATGGCAGGGGCAATGCGCCCCTCCTTGAAACCGGCACTGTCTAAGAGTGTTGCTCCGGCTGCCTCGCCTTATCTTGGGAATGCTTTCTACGTTAATTCTTTGTTTAATTCAGGGCTTAGACTATGTTAGGTACATCTTTCGTAAAAAGCGTCCTTGGCTTACATTTAGAACTTGGTTGTTAAGTAATATTTTTTGTAAAAAGAGACTCGCAAAACCAAAATGGAGCCTCTTTTTTACTAAATTTGACATCAAAGGTAATGTTTTAAAAAAATCTTTTTGTAGATTACAGAAATGCCATAATTTTTACAAGGTTTTGTTTAACTTGCAATGAATGTATGTACGTACCTATAGGTACGAGTATGTATGAAAGTTCGGGTGAAATCTTGCAAGTTAAATTTTACCAACTTCCCGGCTTACGATTGAGCTGAAATTTTGCACGCATATGTATGGCGCGTGACAATGCAATAATATGGTACCATGGAGCTGATTTGATGATGGAGTCGGAAGGTGGCCACAGGAACTCCTGTACTAAATAAGATAGACCCGTCGTGTTTGAACTCGTTTAACTTGTCTTGGCTAGCACTCTGCTGCTACATGACATCCAGGATCTCAAAATCTTGCATTTTAAATGATATATTTTTTATAATAATTTGTTTACTCCTAAATTCTCAAAGCAACAGTAAAGTGAGGTAACTTATTAATTAGTGTTTCGAGAAGCAAATTAAATCATATTCACTAAATCATTTTAACAAAGCGGTAAAATCGTTCAAAAGCGAAAAGGGTAGCCATGTCAACCCCTATAACTCCTAAACACATTATCCTACATTCATCCCGGCGATGTCCAGAAATTAACAACCTCTTAAGGGCCTTTATAATCCTCAAATTCTATCTCACTCGAGCAGATTGATTTTCAATATTTAAGGTAAGACATTAAGCGAATATCTAAATAATCGGCCAAGTGGGAGTCGAACTCGCGCACGAAGGTTTCCGTACTGTATGGAAGCCCCCCTTAAATATTTATTTTAATTGAATTTAATAATTAATTATTAAAGTAAACATATAACTAAATAATCTGTGAATATTTCAATTTAATTAATAACCTGTTACCGTTATTAATATCGAAGGAAAGCGGCTAAAAATTTAGGTTTTTGGTATGAGAGCCCCGCTCAAATATTTATTTTGTCTTGTTTTTAGTATTTGTTGTTATAGCGGCAATAGAAATACAGCATCTGCGAAACTTCAACTGTCTAGCTATCACGATTCATGAGATACAGCCTGGTGACAGACGGGCAGACGGACTGACATCTGAGTCTTAGTAATAGGGTCCCGTTTTTACGCTTTGCGTACGGAACCCTAAAAAGGATGTTGCGACTGTTAACATTAATGATTAAATAAGTTTTTAACGGGCTTTGTTTTTGAGAACCTTTGAATTTGGCATAGATTTGATACTTTTTTAATACTTGCTACTACTACTTCCTTTAATACTAAAATTACTATTTAATTAATACAAATTGAAACAGTCAATTTTTAGAAATTCAGTCTCACTATACTTGTCTTACTTACACTCGTAATTGTGTGAATGAGAGAGCTGTGAAAAGACCATTAAGACATTATCCCACATTCATCCCTGATGTCCAAAAATGAGCAATCTCTTAAATGAGATGTGAAAATGCAAATATTCCCCTAAAAAGTTAAAATTAGCTTAATTTATTTTCCGTTTTCACGCTCGGCAGCGGATTTAATGTTGTTTGCTCACAATTACATGACATTTGTGAAAAATGCTCGAGTCGATGTAATTTCGAGACTGTTTTCCTAATCTCGCTTGTTCTGTTTCAAATTACACTCGAGTGATTACGAAAACGTGGTTCCTGTAATCTGGCAGTTTTATTTGTATTTCGTCATTATCATCATCTGGGTTTTGCATCATGTCTTTGCAACTGCCTCGGTGGCTCAGTGGTTAGTGACCTTAACTTCTGGGTCAAAGAGACGTGGGTTCAATCCCCACCCAGGGCAAATATTTATGTGATGAACATAAGTGTTTGCTCTGTGTCTGGGTGTTATTTAGTTACTATCTGTATAAGTATGTTTTTAAAAATAAGTAAATGTAGTTTATCAGTCTCTGGCAGCCATATCACAAGCTTTGCTTAGTTTGGGGTCAGAGGCCGTATGTAAGATGTTCCAAAAATATTTATTTATTTATTTATATTTATCATGAGAAGTAGTGCTCATAGCGTATTTGACTAGCTGTTCGTTAGCGATCATAAAAGTTAAGCAACGTTCAGCACGGCCAGTCTTCGCATGGCAGACTGCGGGTGGCATTTGTGACTGAGCGCTACCGTGGCTCGGATGACACGTTAAATTGTAGGCCGCGGTTGTATTAACTGTTTGGCTATGTCAGATGCTGGCCGCCCAGCGTATATGAACTTCCTTAGTCTTTTTTATCATAAGGTCGAGATATCTTCACTGCTCGTATGCTTCATAATTTCATGGTAAAAATTCTGAATTTTCTTAAGAGCGGCCATTGTGTGTCTAGCAGTTTGTTAGCAGTAATTTGTTATTGATAAAGGAATAACAAATCATCTGAGTTTGATGCTGAGCCGATTTTTATTCTAATTGATTTTCAAAACTGTAAACGCCTGTAAATAATTCAGTGCAGTCATAGTTCTAATACGTGACGGGACTGTTTTAACTAAAGCATGCACATATTCAGCTTAATATTGTTTTAACCTCAGACCAAATGAAAAAATAATAATTTTGGAAGTAAACAAGTGAAGCTGGCAGAACTACGCCTCGCCTTGTATAGACACAATTACACACACACACATGCACGTACAAAAAACTACGCCTTGGTTTGTCAGTCGAACTATGGCGGCGCGACACCGACGCACTCACCACATGTATAAAAAAGCGGCCTCACGACTTTCACGACTTACTGTTTTGACTTTTTTATTTGGTCTGAGGTTTGAACACCAAACGATTTATTTGTCTTCCGACATTTTCAAGTTACGATTTCTCGAATGCTCCACCGCTTCTCTAAATCCAACCTTGCCTTCATCGACCCACGTCAATAAACGATCAAATCTCAAATTACATACAAGGGAACTTCCTCTCTTGTATCCCTCATCAGTACAGACAAGTAATCTCAAGCCTGTCACGAACAAAATACTTCAAATGAAATAATAACTTTGCTAACATCACATAAAATCATTTCCCGGCGCAGCGGCGTTTAAATTTCCACTTCAACTTTCCACACAACTTAATGTTGGTGAATAAATAAAGCAACACAAATTGCTTGGGCTAATGACAAAGGCAGCACAAAACAGGGAGACAGCAGAAGTTTTATATATTAATTCGCAGTATAACAATTACAGTTATTCGTTAATTCAACTAAAACTGTTTATAACAAACGCGTAATGCTGGATAGTAAACCTTTTATAGTTGTACGTCGGTGGACTCAACATAACGAAATAGAAAAAAATCAAAATATACTTAATAAATTGCAATGTAAATTGTTAAAAACCAACTTGCAAACATAAATACTCTCTATAATTATATATAGTTTAGCTTCAAGTCCTCGGAGAAAGACTTAACCAAAAAGGAAATATTACAGACTAAAACTATCAAAAATACTATAATATATGTAAAGAAATAAATAAAGACTATTATATAACATAAATTTAAATGCACTAAGAATTATCTAAAACACTATTGTAATCTGTAACCTTTTACTTAAAGAAATTTAGAAATATTTTTTGTGAAACCTTTTATTTATACGTATATTTATTTATAAGTATGTTATATATTATTTTTTTGTTGATCCATTTCGGCACAAACAAAAAGCATACTTACGGCAGGTGCCATTGGCGCTTGGACGAACCTGATATAAGAGGCCCGACATTTCCTGTCAGTGAACACTGATATGTGCATTGTTCAAGCGTGTAATGTAAGAAACTTAACTTCTCTACTTTCATTATTTTGTGATACCAGCTCCGGGCCAACTTTATACTCGTATCATTACATACACGTGCTAGTGTATCGCTTTAACTGCTCATATCGCTCATAACGCTTGCTCCCACTTCGCTCAAAGTGCTCGCTCGCTCAACCGTGTCGTTTTGCGCTTGCTTGTAAAAGCTAATGCCTGTAACCTGTGGAGTTATTAGACGCGTGAGACTGCTCTAGCAAATGTGAATTATAAATATTGTTATTATATACAGGAAAAAGCTTTTCTGTTTTCGAGTACCTACCTAAAACGGCACTTACGTCAGATAGAAAAATATTATGAGATTTAGATTTAGGCTGTTCGTACATAAAGCGATGCCAGACCAATACGTAAACTCAAACGCGATTCTCGTCTTTTTTTTTATTGAAGTTTAAAGTCCTAGTCAAACGTGAGCAGTATTTGCTACTGCAGTGGCTAATGGCAAATAGGGTCCAGCATTCTATCGGTTAATTTGAATAAAAGTATAGCGGCTATAATCTGTTTAGGACATTGTTATCACTAATTCACTCGGACTTCGCTGCAAAAATAAACTGCATTATTTCTAAAGAAAAAAATGTCATGCTTTTCAAACTTCGATGAGAGTCATATTTGTTACTGCTATAAAAACAGACTTATAACAATAAGAATCTGCATTTCCAACCATCCATTTGCTGTAGGACGTCCACTGCTGGACATAGGCCTCATGGATATCCAATAAGGCCGGTTGGAAGTGGCCTGCATCCAGCGCGTTCCTGCGATCTTTATTTTATCGTCAGTCCACCTAGTCGGTGGACGTCCGCAGCGTAGCGCTTGCTGTGGTCTCCATTCGAGAATTTACGGCCCCATCGGCCATCCGTTCTTCGAACTATGTGCCCTGCCCTTTGCCACTTTAATTGAATCTGCATTTAAAATGTGTCAAATAAGTAATAATATTAAGTATTAACTGTTTTTTACTTACTTTTGGTAAGTAAAAAACAGTGATATCAGTATCGATGATAATGACGATTTCCAGGCCGTTTTTGGCCACTGCGACTAGTAGTAGTTTCTTCTTAGGTTGACTTGATGGGTCCTTATATAACTAACCAATTTTAGCGGTAAGCAGGTACCTACCCAGTAACTTAATGTACAAAAGTCCCTATATATTATTCTCGATATTTTTAGAAATCTAAAAGCGAGAAGCATCGCGACGAAAGCTTCTTGAAAAGATTTACCAAACTCCAAAGTTGGAATCATATTTCATCCTCTCAGACCTAAATTAACTCTCCATTTATTTAGAAGCCGTGACGCGGAGTTGCCTCCTATTTGCAGATTAATCAAAACTTTTGGTTTGTGTGTTTTTGTAAAATGTTCATTTGTCTGAGTGCTTCCTTTTTCGAGAAGTTGCGGCCAAAACAGGAAGGGTTTAGATCACAACGCTCCCGAAATACATCCAAATTCAACCCAAACATTGAATTACGAAGTTTTATTTGGAACTTTTGTACAAATGCTTCTGAAATATTGCTGTGTAGAGCAAATCGTTCGCACAAACTAACTTACCATATTTGCTATAGAATTGATCTACTTTCAATAAAGTTGAACATAACAGAAACAAACATACCACATCGAATTTCAATACATAAACAAAGAATGTTATTTTAGTGTCTTCTAACCTATATTATTATAATACCGAATTGTATTCTATCATTAGCTTGTGGTGTAGGTGTTTGGTACTTTCTTTGTTGTCTATTAAATAGCATAGGCTGTTAAAATAATGAGACCTATACATATTACAATTCGATAAATGAGCCAAGTAATTTAAGTCGCCGAGTGCTACCTGAAAGATAGGTACACCAGCTCATGATTAGACGATATCATCAAGTATGTCAGAAGGCGATGGCTGAGGCTTCTTTTAGTTTTTGACTTTGATGAATTATTTTACTGCTATTTAAATTCCCTGATACCAAGACTAGCGTTTAAGATGGTACAAACTTAAGTAATAAATCGGCCAACTACGAGGCAAACTCGCGCATACAGGGTTTCGTACCGTATGGGAGCCCCGCGGCAACAAAGAACACTGTTGTATGGGAGCCACCCTTAAATATTTAGTTTATTCTGTTTTCGGTTTTGTTGTAGCGGCAATAAAAATACATCATCTGTGAAAATTTCAACTCTCTACCTATCACGGTTCATGAGATACAGCCTGGTGACAGATAGACAGACGGGTGGTCAGCGGTCTTAGTAATAGGGTCCCGTTTTTACCCTTTGGATACGGAACCCTGAAAATTTGAAAATCAGAATATCTACATTCAAAAAAATGTATGTTGCGTTACGCGTTTAATTTCTATCAATACCCATTTCAGAGCCAGTTTTATTTTAGAGATGAAAATGCTTCGAAAACGAACGTGGCCGACACCGTGACCTAGTCTTTACTTTACCCATTTCTTGGTTAATCCGGCAGCTATAAAGATGCTCGTGCCAATTTATCTGTAGGCGAAGGAACAAAAGGAGCCGTCCAGTAAACCTTGAGCGGTATTGAACATAAATCAAGAAGTATTCTTGCGGCGAGGAAAGCGATTATCTTAAGAAATTAACGATCAGAATAGAGTAGTAAAGTGTACTCGTAGATGGTAAACTTGGTAGATTTAAAATATTTGAAGGCCTAAAATCAATTAATTTCATTTTGCTCAACGCAAAAGCATTGCCATTCAGCGTGGCCAAGATGCCAGCATGCTGGGCACGCTGCCAACTGGCAGTGGGCTTGAGCATTTGGATTATCTTTAGACCTTCAAGGGTCTGTGGATGATCCAATGTTTTTTACCTTTGAAGGTCTAAAGATAATCCAAATGCTCAAGCCCACTTTATGTAATAGTAGTATTGTATTTTTTTGTAGTTAATAAAGGCACTTTATTAAATTCATAAGTAGACAGATGCGAATCATTGCAAAAAAAGCCGGCGATGCATGAAAGTACCACACCATTGTCAGTTATTCAATTGCCAATCCATAGTATGCAAGCGCTAGTTACTGTATGACAATGTTTATCGGAATCTTCATTTCATTAGCCGACTCTGGACTCATTCCTGACCGATATCATTCACACTAGCAAATCTTGTTATGATTTAGATACCAAACTACATTGCCAAATATTATCAAAATCCATTCATAAATAGCGTTACAGGAAAGTTCTTTTTAGGAGAATACATATACAAAAATCGCCGACGACAAAAACGGTCCCATCTCAGCATGGTGCAGGTTAAATACAACCGGCGCTGGTCTTCCGTCGAGACCGGCAGGTGACGTCGCGTACAATTTGCGGTTTGCTTCTAACAAAGCTGATATAGGTATGATATTCAAACGGTTTTGCAGATAAGTAGTAGACTTTTTTTGCAAAATATCGCAGTTCATCGTATACCTTTGCGATAAAAGATAAAACCCAGCTAAACACAAACCTCGCAGGTACTTTCTAATATTACACAAAATAGATACCTTGGAAGCTCCGTAAACTCCCAAGTTTTATTGCGGAAATTCGTAATATTGTAGAGAAAGCCTTACAATCCGGTTTCCGCAATAAAATACTTGGCGTTCTCGAGGCGTTCATGAAAACTTAATGACAGGTAACGATAGATAACAAAGGGTAGGCCTAGGGGAAGGAACTTTGAAAGTAAGTTTGTATAGGCCGGTTTGCTAGCCCTGGTGTCAGAATTTTTAATATTTTACTATACCTACTTATGATTTTATTTTATTACATTACATTTTACTACCGTTTGATAAGAATAGTTGATATGGTCCAATTGCAATTCGTAGGAGGCAAACGGTAAGCAGTGAAAGTGTCGGTACAGTTATTATTAAGCCACTTGAGTTTATCCACTTTAACCATCCCGATTAAAAAACGGGACGTACAATTCGTTCGATTGTACGTCCCGTTACGTAGAGCACATCTACATATATAATATGCGGCTACCTATCTAAAGACGGGCTGATTATCTCGCTTGGGCAGAGGACGGCAGATGAAGCGAGCGCTTTTTTATTGGCATCCAAAAGACACCTTACGAGATAGAAGACGACCTAAAAAAGATGGAGCGATGACGTTACGGAGGTTGCAGGTGCCACCTGGACCCGTCTAGCGCAAGACCTGATTGTACGGCGTATATCTACAAATATCCAAATGTTTATAATTATTGTGAAGGGCTAATAAAGGCTATTATCTAAAGACAGATCTTACTGATCGTTGCTTCACTTCGCTGTTAAGAAAATCCTAGTTCAGCTATACCTGATTTTGAGTTTTCGTAGCTCCCGAAGCTCACATATCTACGGGAGCTACGTAACGTCAATATCAGGTAGCACAGAGATAAGTACTCTTAAGTCTAGTTAGGCCAAGACAAAACTTTGGAAGGTCGTTTAGACCGAACGGCCAGCCATGGAGTTAAAAATGCTAATGCCTACAGACGCCTGACGTGTCTAGGCTGCATCTGATACCTATAAATGTAATAAAGTGTCATCCAAAACACGGTTATATCCATGACAGAGTTCATTTATAAATTCCCGGTTAGAATTCTGAAGACCGATCGTACTGACCGTAGGGTGATTCACTTCTTTGATCACTAAATAAGCTGAACGCTTATATGTCCTTGCTACAGGACTCAAACCCTGCGCAGCAGAATTATTATTACGGCAAAGGGCTTGTTAACTAAAAAAATATAATTAGTCCTTCAAATAGATTGTCATAAAATATTAGACACGTATTTTTTATTTTGTCGATTTAACAGAAATTGTTGAAGATATAGACCGTTAAAGTTCCGCATGACGTCACTAACCGCTATTAAATGTATCGGTTAGTGCCGTCACGAGCCCCCACTCTCAAACTTTGACAAGGTTTATCTTTGTCACTGATTGTTTTATTGACAAAAGAAAAAAAAATTACATGGCCAATTTTTAAAAAAGTGTAACTGACGGACTAATTATAATAATGATTTTTATACCTAGTAAACATCCCGCCCAATATACGGTAATTCGAGTTGTATTTTTGGACAATAGGTACGGCTACTGGGACAGCGATTTTGGCGAGAGTATACGGCATTTTTTCTCCAAATATACCAATTTGAAAGTAAAAATACAGCAATGTAATCATATGCAACATCACGGACTTGTCCCCGCCGAACGACCAACATTACTGTCAAATGCTGTAGGCGTTGAGGTTTCCACCGCATGTTAGCTCCCGTGGTGTGGACATTTCGCAATTAGCTTTACATAGTCAGTGCTACGCTGTGACCGCCACGGAAACTTTAAATTAATTATCAGGTAGCGTAGATAAGAAAGTTCAGATAGGCCTAGGGGCCATCACAGGGAAGTTTGGATCTGTGAATACCTTTGTGACTTTGGAGTTTCGAACTAACTGACGACCTTTTGTTTGTGTTGTGGCCGCTCTGTCAATAAAAGTGGCCGAAGTGACTGAGTAGCACTTTATTAGTTTAAAGACAATGAAGCCTGTCTTGAAATCAGAAATCAGAAATCGTTTATTGCATCACTATGTACAATGTTCTTAGTAATAAATAAAATAGTTCCAATAGTGGACCCTAACGGGCGTGCAATATTAAAAGATGTCTTAGCTAGACATAAGTAGAACTCTGTTTCCCGAATTCCTACATGAAATTTTTCACAAAATTGTTTAAATTACTTATATAAGAAATTGGTTAGTTGGTATAAGTTGAGTGGTTAGACCAGACAGACAGTTTGAATATTTTGAAGTCACTTACACCCCGATCGGCGGATCACATCCGGTGGATAGAAAGTGACCAAAATGTTCGCGCGCTTTAAGCTGTGAATTTAACTACAAGTCAGTAACTGGTACACTTGAATGCCTGCTACTGGCATGCCACTTTTGATCACGCGTGCCGATTTAGCAGCCTCCCCCGTACGCTTACATGTCAGTAGCTGGTACCTGCGCGTGCGAGTAGTTGCGTAGTACTGTGCCAGCCTTTTTAATAGTCCACTGCACGACGTAGGCCTACCCACGAAGGGTTATTGGGCCATATCCACCACGCTGGCCCAGTGCGGCTTGGTTTCACATACGCCTTGGAATTTCTTCCTTGGACATATATATGCAGGTTGCCTCACAATGTTTTCCTTCACCGAAAAGCCAGTGGTGTGAAATTCCGTACATAAATTCCAAGGAATTCACCGCAGGACCGGTTTTGAACCCACGACCTCACGATTGTAAGGCGGGTGTCATTACCACTAGACCACCACGGCTTACATAAGTAAGTTGCGTAGTAGCAACTTACTTATGTCTGCGGCACAAGGAGACAGGACTGCGTAGTTTACAACCGCCATTAACTCTGGTTCGGCATATTTCCACAAAGTTAAGCTACTTTTAATACGGGCAGAGTTTGCATAGGTGACCGCGGGTACCATTTAAAGCTGAGCGCTACTGTTGCTAACATGACTTTTTTTTTTATTCTGAATAGATTTGCGTTTGACCACATACTGCCTGATGTTGAGCAGATAAGCGGTCTAGGTTGTAGCACGCTTACCTAGAAGATACCTATTTACACGGGATTTGAAGACGACGTTGTACTTTAGCGGGAAGACAGACCCAGGCAAAGCGTTCCACATTCTGGCTGGTCGTATCAGGCATGAGGATTCGAAACGCTTGGTTCTAACGCGCAGAATGTCCACCATAAGAGGGTGGCGCTTTGGTCGCGTCTGTCTAGCCGTATGACTCGAATTATTGTAGGCTTTGGGTCAGGTCATTCTAAAAACGTAAATAATTTTGGACTTCAAAAGCTTTAATGACATAAAATATAATTTTATACTTAATTTGATGTGTGAAGCTGTGGAGGATCGCCAAAACGTACCTGAAAAAGAAGTAGATATAAATACGAGTAAGTAAGTATTGAATCACTTTGAAATACGTAAATGATTGTTATCTAACAGCTTTTTAAACTATTCGCTTCTTTCCATGTTACAAACAACTAATACCTGGTAAATATTAAAATATCGCAACATTTCTGCCAAAACCTGGGTAAACATATATTCTGAAATTCAAGTTTTGTAGCTCATAGATAATATACAAAAGGTTTCTTATATAGGGCCTTATTCAAGGCAGAAAGTAAAACGTTACGTAGAATAAATTAAAGTACATTGCAAAGGGTCCCCACTGACGGTACTTTCGAATGTGTCCATTCAATGTTGTGAAGAACCCAATTTAGTGAAGTCAAGGTTTCACTTCATATTATACATGGTCGTTGTTTGAAAATATAGGTACAATACAATACAAGAACATTTTATTGAAATGTGTAATTGACATGGACGGTCATGGTAGCACGTAAAGTAGCAAAAATATAGATAGAGTAGTGGCACTTATGGATAAATTCACAAACGTTTGAGCTTAAAGTTGATCAGATGAATTACTAAACTATTTTTGTCGTTTAAAATGTTTATTCGTATCTCAATACGAAGAAATGACAAGACATTTCTAGCAACAAAATCACTGTTTCAACATTAAGTAGGTTCGTATAATATGCCAGATAACTAGCCCTGGTGTCAGTTGGAAAGTCTCTGTAATAGCTATACGGTTAGAACGCACAATTTTAGTGTCATTCGAACAACAGCAGCGTTCAGTTGTAAATGCCATCCGCGGTCACCGATTGTAAGATTGTCCATGCTGGGTGTTCGCGTAATCGTAATATTTGCCTAACGCGGCAACACTGCATGTTGTCACCAGACGTGCAGCTGTCAGACACTGACAGCTGCACGCGCCGGTTTCCCGCGCATTTGATATGACATTTGCAGTCGTCTTCGTACAACTAAGCCGGTGAGTGTAATTATACAAGTGAAAGTTTAACTCGGTGTTTCTGGTGCTGTTGAAGCCGTTTTGCCATCGGGGACCCCATATTCACTGGGCAATACTGGGCATTGCTAAACTTTGGTAATCGCTAAAAAACATCGAGTCAAATTACGCTATGAGCGCTACGTTTAGGTATTGAATTAACGTGTTCCATTTGGAAGCATCATCAGTGGGAACCTTTAGGTCATCTTAAAATGTAATCACTATTTGGCAGGCGGGAGAAGATAGACTGGACGTAGGTATAGGACTTGGTATTTTATGATACCTTGTTACTACAAACTTTTGAGATGGGTAAAGGTTAGATTTCCTTTAATTTAGTGTTCATAGTTTAAGGAAAGTTAAAGCTCTGAGATTTTTATTTCCACATTTATATTTATTGCTGCTCATGTATGTTGGTTTTAATTATTTCAATGCATGTTTAGCATTCATAAATTCATTTAAGTACCTACTTAATTTAATTTGCCTAGTGGATTAAGTAACAAGTTGAATTGGCAGTGGACAAGGCACATAGCTCTTAGATATCAACTTGGCATTTTTTTGTATATTGATGCTTGTAAAGTTGATGATATGATTGATAGTGTCGTTGAGTTTTTGAATGAAAGCTACGAGTCAACGTAGCTGACGGTAATACTAAAATTTATTGGGGAATCCTATAACCAGCAGTACACCTCAGTGCTTCAAGACGAGAGTTTTTGATAGATGTGTGTTGTTAGTGATGACATAATGGAACTGATTTAATGGATAAGCTTATGATAGCCCAACGTGCTATGGAGAGGGCTATGCTCGGTGTCTCTCTGCGTGATCGAATCCGAAATGAGGAGAACCGCAGACGAACGAAAGTTACCGACATAGCCCAACGAACGTGCAGCGCACACAGTTCGAAGAACGGATGGCCGATGGGGCCGTAAAGTTCTCGAATGAAGACCACGGACCAGCAAGCGCAGCGTAGGACGTCCACCGACTAAGTGGACTGACTATATAATAAAGATCACGCAGGAACGCACTGGATGCAGGCCGCTTCCAACCGGCCTTATTGGAAATCCATGGGGTAGGCCTATGTCCAGCAGTGGACCTCTTACGGCTGATAGATAACCAGAAATAAAGTGGACTTCTTGAGGCTGATGATTGGTTTATTTTGTGACTATTAGATTTAATTTTTGTCTTTAAAAATCCACGTTTCAAAATCTAATCCATACCTTAAGATAGTACCAAAGGTAGGGACAATAAAATGGAAATAGAGCTCAGGGTGTAATCGAGGCAGTTCTGAAAGTTTCAGCCTCGGGAGCCATCGGGCCCTTTGTCCGCCCTCCACCCTTCGCCTATCGAGATCTGAGCTTTACAATAACTACGCCGGATTGTTTGCTAACAAACCGAATAGCCGTACCTTCTGTAACGTGATACTTGAGAATATCGTGTTTTGATACCTAGCTGTGTTATAATATTTGAACAAGATACTCTATTCTATATCTTTACTGCAGTGTCACACATACACACCCACCAACACACATCATCACTGTAGTTCTGGAGATTCTAAATTGTATGATTGTGTTGATGATAGTAAATAATCGTAACACTAAAATCATTTCAGTATAATATAATTTTCTTTTCATTTTCAATTATTTAAAGCAATGTTTTAATCAACAATGTATATTATAATTTTATTTAGTAACATGCTTGGTCTTTGTTATACCTACTATGTTATGTTTTGTTTGTTTCTAAATTTCGCTTTTCAAAATTTTATGTCTATTATACCTATATATAGTTCGAGGTTTGATATGGTATGATAAGTCTAATAACGCGCCAATTCAGTTCATGGCAATTTATTTGGAATGGGCCACCAAGAGACCGGCTTAGCCGAGTTTGGGGCCCGCTGTTAATCCAAATGACTCATTTACAATCTAAGATAATATTGTTTCGCGAACAATAATTTGTACCGATTTCCTTACTCTGTTAATAAATAAACTTTCTTTCTTTCTTGCTTCTTCTTTTTACTAGCTGTCCATGCTGGCTTCGCCCTGGTACAATTGTTATAGCTGCAAACATTCTCGTTCAAATACTTTAAAAGATAGGTAGTGAAAACCGCATTCGAATGTGTTGTGTAGTTTGGAAGATACAAGCGGATACTCAGATGGGCAGACAGACACACAGAAAGTAGCGATATATTATGAAGTGAATTTAAAAATTCCTTACTAATGCTATAAATCCGAATAATTGTTTGTTGGTTTGTTTGTTAGTGACGCATGAACAAAGCAACAGATCGATTTGATTTTTGTCATGGATATATCTCATTGGTTGGAAAATGTTAGATTTAAGCCACATATCATCCAAGACGAATATGACTTTCTTGTATTTTGTTTATACTTTCAACCGGCGTTATTTTTTAGTACACCACCTAAATATATACTTGAATAAAATAAGCTCAGTATACCTACTGTACAATTATAGGTAGTGTAGGTATTAGACGAAGCCCATTCTTCACAAAACTAAAACCCTTTCCTTATTTCCGTTGTAAATGCGCCCTTTGACTGTAATGTACATTTGAAAGAAAGGGTAGTTGACTGCTTCATCCAGTTACTAACACTGCACGATGGTAACCCTTCCGAATACAAAAGGCTTTTGTGCGCGAAGGGTCGGAAATTTTCAGCGTGTGTTGCAATAACCAGGATTAGATCATAAAAACACGTTAAATAAATTCCCTTTTGTCCAAGTGAGATTACAAAAGTCACGCGTGAATTGTATTTTTGGAATTAAAAGGTCACAAATAGACTCTACTGCCTTAAGCGTTATCTACCTTAAGCGCGTCCTTGACTATTTGGGTACATTGCTAGGAAGCAAGAAGGCAACCTGAAAAAGTTGATGGTTGCGAGGAAAGAAGTCGACGGCAAAAGATTACGAGGTCGGAGCTAAATATTATACGTTGGTCCGATCAGATTAATACCAATCTGGACACGTCAGTTTACGAGGACATCTCACAGAGAATAGAGCGACTACGGAAATATGAATTAATGTAAGGGACAAAAGGCCATTTTTCAGGAGAGCCAAAAAACGATCGCAATTTTTTTTATTTCTTTATATCTTTTTTGTTTCTTGTCGGATTTAAATGACTTCTAGGGCGAAATTGCATACAATTTTGAACTGTTTATGTTAAAGATATCATTATTTGAGATATCCCTGTAGATTAGGAATTGACATGTCCCTTACATTATTTTTTTCTGTTAAAATGACCGAAATTTTTAAAAAAAGTTAACGTAACGTACATCTCATAATCAAATACGAGGTAAAATTGCAGTGAAGGACATCGCTTCAATAGGTTTTTTTGAATGAATAGCCCCAAAAGTTTATCATAATCATTTATTTTCAATGTAATTATATTTAAAAATGTGTCACTGACGCTAAGTTAAAAAAAAAAACAACATAAACAACTTCTTATGTAATTAAAAGTCTTAAGAAATACTTTTAGGTAAGTAATATCACAATAAAATGCGTTAGAAAACTTTTTAAATAATGAAAAACTAACGTTCATTATCATAAAAAGACCGTGTAGGAACTTTTATATTCAGACTTCCATAATATAACAATAAAAGCTTACAAAAAAAGTTAAAATACGTATAAATCTTTGTAAATTAAACAAAATTATAATATAGTTCTGAACCATGTAACAAGAATAGTACTTATTAAAATTAAATTTGCTTCTTTTATGGCAACAGGTTGTTTTAATTATTTGTGGAACTATGATTAAGTTTATCCTATTCGTTTGACAAAACAAGGAAAGGCATGATCATTATTTCAATTCACTAAATATGACTGCAACGTACTAGGCTTGTATAGGTATAATATGACTTATCAAGACTTTCCTTGTATTGTCATATTAAATTTACAAGATTATAATAACTTATGTATTTACGTAACACTACTATGTAGGAACTGCCTATTGCAATCAGGCACATAAAAGGCGTAAGGCAATAAGGCAACGCTGATTGCAATAGTTCCTACATAGTAGTGTTACGTAAATACATAAGTTAATATAATCTTGTCAATTTAATATGACAACACAAGGAAAGTCTTGAAAAGTCATATTATACCTATTAGTTAGTTACTTCCATAAAGAAACAATAAAATCTATTAAAATAGATGATAAAATACTTATGCCTAGAAACATGTTCAGTCAAAATTAAACAAAAACAAATAGGGCACCTAAATATCCATGGTTTACCTATAACAAGCTATTAAAAAATAACAAGACAATAACCTCGATTTTAGCAAGTAAATTATTTGTAAGATGAATCTTATCCAGTAAGTTTTTTTTATTTTACAACAAAAGGAAAGACGTGAAAAACCGGATTCAAACGCTTTTAAGTGACACTTACAAATTGGCTATATGTTTTCAAGACTTTCCTCTTATTATCCAATGAAAGTCATAGAATTATCTTAACTGTGATAATAACTTGTTAATAATGTTTACCAGAATTAACATAAATACCAGTATCAAAACAATGAGAAAATCTTAGTCAACATTTCTGTAGCAATGCTTTCATGATTAAATTATAGTGAAGAAAAAATAAATGCTTATTCATCATCATCTTCATCATTCATCATTCATGATTTATTGATCATTCATTCATTTGAGGTTAATCCTAAAATTTACTGTGCGTCTTCATCTTCTTCGTCTGTTTCCATTGAAGTGTCTAAAACTGCACCATCATGCGGAAGATTTAGGTAATCCGCGTGAAATGTTCTAAGAATATTGTTTTTATTATTTATTAAATGTTGTTTTTATTAGTTATTATACGTAAATACATAAGTTAATATCATTTTGTAAATTTAACATGACAACACAAGGAAAGTCTTGAAAAGTCATATTTTACCTATACAAGCCTAGTACGTTGCAGTCATATTTAGTGAATTGAAATAATGATCATGCCTTTCCTTGTTTTGTCAAACGAATAGGATAAACTTAATCATAGTTCCACAAATAATTAAAACAACCTGTTGCCATAAAAGATACCAATTTAATTTTAATAAGTACTATTCATGTTACATGGTTCAGAACTATATTATGATTTTGTTTAATTTACAAAGATTTATACGTAGTTTAACTTTTTTTAGAAGATTTTATTGTTATATTATGGAAGACTGAATATAAAAGTTCCTACACGGTCTTTTTATGATAATGAACGTTAGTTTTTCATTATTTAAAAAGTTTTCTAACGCATTTTATTGTGATATTACTTACTTAAAAGTATTGCTTAAGACTTTTAATTACATAAGAAGTTGTTTATGTTGTTTTTTTTTTTAACTTAGCGTCAGTGACACATTTTTAAATATAATTACATTGAAAATAAATGATTATGATAAACTTTTAGGGCTATTTATTTAATAAAACCTATTGAAGTGAGGTCCTTCACTGCAATTTTACCTTGTATTTGATTATGAGATGTACGTTACGTTAACTTTTTTTAAAAATTTCGGTCATTTTAACAGAAAAAAATAATGTAAGGGACATGTCAATTCCTAAACTACAGGGATATCTCAAATAATGATATCTTTAACATAAACAGTTCAAAATTGTATGCAATTTCGCCCTAGAAGTCATTTAAATCAGACAAGAAACAAAAAAGGTATAAAGAAATAAAAAAAATGCGATCGTTTTTTGGCTCTCCTGAAAAATGGCCTTTTGTCCCTTACATTAATTCATATTTCCGTAGTCGAATATTAATGTAAGAGGCCAACTATTATAGGACATGTCCCGTAGAGGCAGCAAAAATTATAAATCTGTAATCAAACCACTTTCCTATAAAAACCTCTGCCTGTTTAAGTTTGTTTGATTTTCAATTAATATTTGTTTGTCTGCGTAAGGGCCAGTGTATATTTTTGTAAATTGATGTAAGAGGCACATCGGACTTGAAAAACGTAACTTGTAATAGCGTAAGGGAAATCAATTGGTTAATAGGATGATAAACTTAACGTATGAGACATATTGCATTTTTTATGTCTGTTAACGTACTTTTCACCCCTTATTTTTGATATTTTTGATCACTTTTTTTTGTGGTAAGCGACATTTTTTTCAAGATATTAAAAAGTTATATATACCATTCGATAGAGCTCGGAATTCTGAATCCAACGATGTATATAACTCAAAATCACCAAAATGTCCCTTACATTAATTCATATTTCCGTAGTCGAGAGGATGATTGCGCAAAATTATCAGAGAGAAGCTAATGAGAGAGAATCGCTTGGGAGGTGGTGGTCACGACTACATTACATAATTCGACTCGAGGAGGAGGAAAACGCTTTCATCCTGTCATTCAGGCCAAGAGCTTGTTATGTCTGCCAAAACTGAATGTACAGAGTGTAATAATAAAGAGAAGTGCAAGAATTGACGGTTTTATTGCTTAGAATTTTTTAAGTAACTTGGATAAGAAAACAGTTTTTTTGGATCCTGGATTATTTGTATCAAGTTAAATTGCGTGAACTTCATAAGGATTCATAAACGATTGACCATTGAGGCCTCCATTTTAGCCAAAAACGCGGCTAGTTCTGTCCTTCGAACGCGTTGTTCGATAAATCGACTGAATGGGCCCATTTTGCTGAATATTTATGAAATAGCCCGCCCGAGTGCCCGACATAAAGGGCCCTTTTGTCTCCGCGAGGGTTGTTGGGACAAGTCGATTGTGATCCGGTACTCGATAAAAATCAATTGCGTAGATTCTTATTTAGATAGTTTATGTGCGTCTGTGTAGTATTTTATTACAAAAAAATTAAACTTGAATTTTAGTGTAAACTGTTTTTTATGACTTTGCGAGTATAGAAACACATTTCGACGGTCGAACATTTTTACTTGGGTTCCGTACCCAAAGGGTAAAAACGGGACCCTATTACTAAGACTCCGCTGTCCGTCTGTCCATCTGTCCGTCTGTCTCCAGGCTGTATCTCATGAACCGTTATAGCTACAAAGCTGACATTTTCACAGATGATGTATTTCTGTTGCCGCTGTAACAACAAATAAAAACGGAATAAAATTTATAATTAAGGGGGGCTCCCATACAACAAACCTGACAACAGGTATATGCTTGAAATTTTCACAGAATATCAAGTAGTATATTCACTTCAATAACAAATGATAAAACTAAAATAAAATAAATATTTAAGGGGGACTCCCATACAGTACGGAACCCACCGTGCGCGAGTCCTACTCTTACTTGGCCGATTATTTTAAACAATTACAAAACGATTGATAGATAATTAGGCTTTGTGTACTGTACTGTACCAGCTTTTCAATAGTCCACTGCAGGACGTAGGCCTACCCATGAACGGTAGGCATTATGTACCTATGTGAATACGACGAACCCGCTAGAGAGGCGGTACATGCAAACAACATTACGACAGTGTGACAACATTCAGTTAAAACACCCCTAATTTGCAGTAGATAATTAAATTAAAATACCATATTCAATATATTTGAAATATAGCAAAAAATTGATAACGTAAAATCAATTCATTCGTTCGATAAAATACACACAGTTAAAATTGCATACTACATCAAACTACATTGTACTGTACTTACATCATGATTCTGACTTTTTAATTTATTGGCAAGTCGGGTAGAAAGCTAAAACCATAGAATAAGAACTAAAGTAATAGAAACAGTACTAAAATAGCAAGAGATATACATCACTTTGTCCCATTTTAAATATGAAATTTAAAAGGTGTTAGAAAAAGATGCACAAGCACCCGAACTTACGTGATTTCGAAGGGTTCCACAAACTAGCATTGAGCTATCTCGGGTGTCCAAATTCAAAAAGGTAAAAAGTAGGAAGGTAAAATAATCAGAGTAATGAACCTTCTCACTGGAACTAGAGGGTTCAAATTCCGAAAAAGACAAATGACCAAGTGTAACCAAATTTTAACCATTTTGACAATCCAACTGGTGATTTTGACGTATGCGACAGACATTGCGTTTTTTTTCCACTCGCTCTCGCGTATGCTGCATAACCAGAAATGAATAAGACGTAGTTTTAACGTAGTTTTTATTTGAATAAAATTTAGCAATACTTCTATTACTTGTAATTCTTCTGAGGCTAAAACTGTCTCTTTTGTTTGACTCCTAACCTCGTAAGCAATTTATTTAGTAGAGATAAAAGAGCGCTCAATTCAGCTTGAATTATTAAGTCGATCCAAATTTGTTTTTCACCTTCTTTGCTAAATTATTTTTGAACGTTCAGAAATATTTGATCATCATATTACTGGCTTAAATATTTTATTGCTCAGAATAGATATTTGAGTAAAAACCGATAATCTGAGCTCTCAAGGTGAAACTCAATAGATGATTCAATCAGATTTCAAATGATCGTAAAGTTCAAAGTCATTTCAATTTTAATATTGCTTAGTATCCAAAATTTGCATGCAGTTACGTGGGGAATACGTATTATGTAAAATATTTTTGATTTGTTGATGCAGCAAATTGCCACGGTTTTATTTTAATTTAATTTCCTTAAAGATTAAGAACTTTCTATTTATAGATGAACACCTTAGTGGTTTAGCGATACCGGAGACTTATAGGGGTGCTCGTAAAAATATGGTAGAATTGTATAAATATCCAGACAGCATGAAGCCCGTGACCGCACTTTGGCTTTCACCGCTCTTATTTTACGTGAAAGGAAAGCTTTGCAATGTACCTACCGCGTTAACCTTTTCCGTTAAAGTAAGTGATATATCTGTATACCGTGGATGCTTGAAATTAGAACTCATACGGTTTGTTTCTGCCACGCAGCTGAAGGATGTGGAATGTTTTTCACTGAAGGCTTCTTCCGCAGGGTTATAATAAAGGACCTTTAAGGAAAATATGTACCTACAAGATCTTCATTCTGAAGAGTAAGAAACGCATGGGTAACATTTTCGGTGTTGCCATTGTTTATAGCTGAAGGTGACCTCATATTAGGATATTCACGGACGAGACGGTCAGTTTGTATGTTTTTTTTTTATTCCATATAGGTTTGCGTTTGACTACATACTGCCTGATGTTGAGCAGATATGCAGTCTAGGATGTAGCACGCTTACCTAGAAGCTACCTATTGATTTGCCTCTTTATTACGGAAAAATCATAGATGATCAACCAACCTACGAGTATATGCTTTATTGATACACTAATTGGGGAAGATATTGACTGCTGCACAGTACACGTTAGGGTTTCTACAAAACTTTGTTAACATGTTTTTAATAACAAAAATAAATGTAATTTTTTTATGGTAGCGCAGTATTTAACCTTCAAGTGAATTCAAGATGTAAACTTTATTGTTATAACATGCGTGTCCAGTTGATCAATAAGCACATAGAAGGAATAATTGTATAAAGTACATTTATACTATTGTCCTTTAATTAACTCAAAAGCCCGTCGTTGAAAGTGATCCCTCGAAAACCGGGTATGGACCGGTTCCGGGCAGCATTACCGGATATAAACCGGATCGTTCCGGATAACGATCTATTTCCGGATGATAATACACCGGTATCCGCGTGCTTGCATGTCTATATATAGATAATATTCGTCGCAAAAAGGTGATATTGATATGTTTTACAAAAAGGACAGCATATATGAAAAATTAAATAATTATGTTTATCATAATCAATATAGTTAAATACCTAAATCCTAACAAGGTTTGGAAGTTTAAACAAAATCGGTCAAAAGCGACTCGAGAAATAGGCCGATGTGCCGCGTGGTCTACTGTCCGGAGAACTACTAGTTCTATCATCGTGTAACTTAATAACCGTTTTAATCGAATGTTAGGGCTAGTATAATGTACAGTTGACTGTACTAATCTGAACTAGTGCATGCCTAATTTATGGGGAGGCCTCAGGTGCGCTACGAGTCGCCTAATGGATAAGCTTCACATCCGAGTAACATAACTTGGCCCACAAACAGACAAACTCATATCATGATATGAGCTAGTGTGTTTGTGGGCCAAATGAACTAGGTTCATGAATATTTATGATTATTTTCAAATTAACGACGTTAAACTTTTGGTTTGCGGGGGGATCGATAAGCAAGTAAGTAAAGTAACCAAATAATATATTAAAAAAACAATTTTGTTTAAAAATGCATGTATTTATTACAAATATTACTATTTTTACAGGCTTAGATTATGCAAAAGTGTATGTCACTCTTATATGTTAGTGTATGTCTATGTCATATAAAATTACAAAAAGTCACATGCAAAATAACAAAAACAAAATAATAAAAACAAGCTTTTACTGAACAAGTACTCGCCAAGACGAATCAAACGAGCCGAAACTCGATACAGAACATAAGCTCACCAAAGCAGGAAAGTCGGTGTATGTGAAGGGTCCCGATATTTACAACAAACTGCCCGACGACATAAGAAATGCGGCTTCTATCTCGATTTTTAAAACCAGGCTTAAGAAGTTTCTGATCGGTAAAGCTTACTATTCCTTGAAAGAGTATGATAGTACCCACAACATAAATTAAGTATATCAAATGTACAATGTATCGTACTGAAATTAATTATTACTCTTGTGACTTGTGTTTTATGTACTTTAGCACCAATAAAGATCTGTATCTGTATCTGATAAGGTTGTGTCGTTTCATTGCCAAGTACCTTTGGCCACGTTCCAGCTCCATCATCAGATCAACATCTTGTCAACATAATATGGCATTGCCACACGATTTACACATGTATGCAAAATTTCAGCTCAATCGGTAACCGGGAAGTGGATCAAATTTAACTTGCAAGATTTGATTACAAACCGAAAGACAGACAACGGGACAGGTGAACCTAAATAAAAGCTTGTAAAAAGAGCAGTGGCTTATTATAGGGTTCATATTGATGTAAAAATAAATAGCTCTTCTTAGGTAACAATAAAGGCGATGTTATAATGGACAAAACCGTACAACTTAACAGTGTAAGAGATAAAATTACCAAAAAATATAATACATAACTAGTTCTATAAATAAAAATCGAATGTTAGACAAGTCATTATAAATTTACTGGTTTTTCAAAGTATAGGATCGCTGTTTTTTTATAGCAAAGCTGCGAAACAATAGGTTATATTTCATTTTAAGTATTGTACATTTGTAGGGATAAGAAATAGAAACAGAAAAATCTTTATTGCTTAGCTGTGTACAAAATGATGATACATTAAATTTAAAAGTTCAAACAGCCTGCCCATTTCGAGCGTACAATATTAATACACTTATTTTTACGAAGAATCTTAAGCTAGCGTTATATAATAACATTTAAATAACTTTATAAATTGGGTAAACCGAAGGTAATTAATTTGTGGTTTTCAAAATATTCTTTTGTAGAATAGAAGACTTTTGAAATTAGCCAGGACTTTAGAGTTTTTTTAAACTATTTCCTTCTAATACTTTTATATGTATAGGGAAACAGTTATAGATTTTAATAGCCATAGCATATGCGCTATTTGAGAACATGGCATTATTAAATTGAGGTATACAGATGTCATATTTGTGTTTTGATCTCTGGACTTCGGTACGATTCGAATTTAGGTCACTGAAAAAGACACTTTTATTATTTTTGATAAAATAAACGGATCAAGCGACCATTTCATGAACTTTGAAACTCAGTCAGAGCTTCGAGAAGTTGACTCTGGTTTTTATAAAGCGGAGATTGAGTTTCCCACTATTACCAATAAATTAACTCAATAAGGACCGTTCAAAGATTTTTATTAGAGAGAGCAGATACAAAAAACAAAAGACTTGTACCATTATTTTGCTATATGCTTGTACCTAAATAAATACGGAAAAATAATATCTCAAAAGTCAATCCCCAATTTATTTGCTCGCATTGTGTTTCCTTTATACCGTCAGGGAAAATGTCTATTGCGAAATTCCAGAGCTACATTTGTCAATTAGTCTCATCGGCGAGTAACAAACGTCTTTCAATATAAAGCAAAAGTAATTACTTGTTTCGCAGACAGACGCGGTACTCTAACAAATGAACCGTTTGTAAGAAAACCAGAACATTTTGATAACTTCTCTAAGAAGAAAAACACTGAGTAGGACAAGTACAAAGAAACAACATTTACTTGGACAAACTTAGGTTTTTCAAGTACAAAGAACTTTTGACAGAGAAAATCACGCGTGGGTGACATGGACTCATTTAACGTCTTTTACAGTGTATTTAGTCTCTCAAAAAAAATCAGCAATAGTTATTTTTCTTTGTTTTATATACACTAATAAAATGTAGCGAAGGAGAAGTATATGATCAGAGTAAACTAAGCAAAATCAGTTATAAAGTAAGTAAAGTAAGTTCCTATTATCCGGGCGGCTAGCTCTTTTTAAGCCGTCTGAAGGTCTCTGACATGGCTAAACGGTTATAATAACCGAGACCTACAAATTAACGTGTCATCCGAGCCACGGTAGCGCTCAGTAATCAGTTATAAAACTATGTAAAGACAGCTTATTTATTATTCTAATAGAAAAACAAGAGCTTTCATTTAAACTGTAAGTACGATTATTTTTAATGTATTTTAAATTACTTACCTATTTACGATCCCTTTAAAAATGCATTGTATAAGATAATAAACGAGTTACGTCGATACTAATGCCTGCTTAGAAGTTTTCTGAAAAGTATACCTAGGTTCAATATTATCTTCAAGGATCTCAATGGTAAGCATGTGCAAGCATATCGCCACATTTCAGATTCGGATTTTAGATTCATATTTATTGATTGTTAAACTTTATAGCCGTGGTGGTCTAGTGGTTGTAACGATAGCCTGTGATTCTTGAGGTCGTGGGTTCAAATCCCGGTCCCGTACCAATGAGTTTCTTTGGAACCTATGTACGGAATTTCATACCACTGATACGCAGAAGAAATTCGATGGCGTATGTGAATCCACCAACCCACACTGGGCCAGCGTGGTGGATATGGCCCAAACACTCGACCTGAGTGGGTAGGTCTACGTCCTACAGTAGACTATTAAAAAAGGCTGGTACAGTAAACTTTTTAACAATACTAAGGTCTCAAACACAGCTTATTGTGTCAACAATTTCACCCACAACGGACATTCACTTTTAGTCTCTTGTTTTTTTTCTTTCGGTCATATAATTATTTTTGGTCTTTTGTTTGCCAAAGCCGATTGTGTGAACCTGTTTCTTCACAAATTGTCTCTTCTCCAAGAGGGCGGGGCTCTAAGCAGGCACAAAGCCTCAAGGAAAGGGAGTTATTCAAAACTTGATTTCCGGGCGAGATAACGCGAAGATGCTTATCTCCTCATCATGCTCCTTGTTTTGCCTTCCACTTATTTCTTAAGACTTTTGCGATTATATTTTGGGAAGGTTTCCGAAGCCGTGACATAGATTATTTATTAGATTGTTCGAGTTTTGTTGTTGAGTTTTTTTGGCTTATTTTTTTGCGTAAATTAAATTAAGTGTACTAATATGAGTTTACATTGAGAGGTTTTAAAGAGGTAAATATAATTATTTTTAAATATTAGACGAGATTAGAGTTTTATTTAATTTAAAAGTTATAATTTGTTACGTTACGTTATCACTATCACTACATAGTATAAGACAAAGTCGCTTCCGCTGTCCCCATGTCCCCATTTATGCTTATATCTTTAAAACTACACAACGGATTTTGATGCGGTTTTTTTAATAGATAGAGTGATTCAAGAGGAAGGTTTATATGTATAATAAACCTGTGCAAAGCCGGGACGGGTCGCTAGTGTACCTATATATACGAAATCTGAGCCCTGGTATGAAGCAACAGTCGGGACATTCAGGCTTCAGATGGGTGACCGTAAGTGTCTGCCTACTACTAAAGTAAGTTCGTACAGGCCGGGTGGCTAGCCCTGGTGTCAGAGTTTTTCAAAGCCGCCTGAAGGCCTCTGACATGGCTAAACGGTTAAAACAACCGGGACCTACAATTTAACTGCTGAGCACTACCGTGGCTTGGCTGACTCAATTAAATAGTTCACATCGTTTTAGACCCTTACCCGTGCCAAAGCCATTCAAAAACTTACATCAGAGTACGTCAAACTAATCGACCAATACAAACTCACCTATCCATAAACATAATTAGGGGGACATCTAACACACGGTCTCTGACCCCAAACTAATCGACCAATACAAACTCACCTATCCATAAACATAATTAGGGGGACATCTAACACACGGTCTCTGACCCCAAACTAAGCAAAGCTTGTGATATGGCTGCCAGAGACTGATATATATATATATATTTTAAATACATACTTATATAGATTGTACTTAAATAACATCCAGACACAGAGCAAACACCTATGTTCATCACACAAATATAAGTATAGTGTATATGTCGTATTAAGATTTTGCAATAACACGGATAATTAGAAACGACATATATACTATATCTTACTGAAAAAAGTTAAGATTTTTGCAAAAATACGAGTTGCTTTAGTAAGATTTGATGAACATATTTAATCTTTACTCTGATTGGCTTGATTTTGGTGGCCCGTAAGAATTGACCTTCGATAACCGTATGTGATTGATCCATATTGTACCTTGTTGTTTCTTTTTTAGTACCTATTTATCCGGCCTGGTTTTTTGTCCTTTTGGCCGCTTCTTAATTTACCTTGATTTAGGTTCCGATGTATGTAGATTTCAATGTAGATTTCGATGTATACATCGGTATTCTTATACCTACTATCAAAAGGTTTGAACCCAAGGTTGAAGATATCTCTACGCCTACGTTCCACGGTAAATCGGGACATTAAATCCAGCGCACTGGTTCGATATCCAAGCAATACAGATCCCGATCTAACCTTACTTCTCATTGAGCATGAGGACCAGCTTTGTTCGATGCTAAAAACAAAGGCGATGAATGTGGTTCATGTTATTGGGTGTCCGATGAACATGTACCCTACTGATTGAGAGATCTTAATCTAGGCTCGGGACTATAGTGAAGCTATAATATGGTGTAGATTCCTTTGAAGTGTATTATTGGGTTCAAATATCGTTTTTAATACCATATGAATAATAAGACTGATTATTTATTAATGACGCAAACTGTTAATGTCTCTGTCAGTCAGGTAATTTCGTTTTTGTATAATACACATCCCTAAACAAATGTGTTTCATACAAAAACCAATAGATTGCTTCACTTTGATAGCTAATTTTTAGGGTTCCGTACCCAAAGGGAAAAACGGGACCCTATTACTAAGACTTCGATGTCCGTCTGTCTGTCTGTCTGTCTGTCACCGGGCTGTATCTCATGAACCATGATAGATAGGCAGCTGACATTTTCAAAGATGATGTATTTCAGTTGCCGCTATAACAACAAATACTAAAAAGAAAATAAATTAAATATTTAAGGGGGGCTTCCATACAGTACGGAACCCTCCGTGCGCGAGTCCGACTCGTATTTTTATAAACTGATAGCATGGCATCCTTCTTTCGTCAACCATCTGTTTTGTGCTACTCTTATCCACATGGTGTACTTTAACTAGGCGCCCGTTAGCGATCATCGAAGTTAAACTACGTTCAGCACGGTCAGTCTTCGGATGGGGACCGCGGGTGGCATTTACAACTGAACGCTACCGTGGCTCGGAAGACATAAATTGTAGGTCCCGATTATTTTAACCGTTTAGCCATATCAAAGGCCTTCAGGCGGTTTAAAAACTCTGACACCAGGGCTAACCACCCGGCTTATAGGAACTTAGTAACGCAAACATTTCTCGTTTTCAATTATTTTATTGGGTTAATAATTTATTTTATCTACACTAATGTTGTAACATTCTACTTATGTTTCCAATATTTGACTTATAATGACTACTGTTATAGCACAGACAACAAAACACTCAATTTAAGCAAATTCAAATGATGTTATAATATCCACATCGATATCGTAAAATCTCATTATAACATCGATAAAACGCGACCAATTAACCTGGCGAGCCTTATGTCAAAATCCTCATACAAGTTGTATAAAATTTTGATATTAGGCTGGCTTTTGAAAACAGTTGGGTTATACGTGAAAACTTCGTCGAAACTACTAAACTTACATACACAAAACTCTTTGGTAAGATCTTGTGCCAATGAAATAAAAAAAGAACAACAGCGCGCGGTCGCTCCTGATTGGCCCTGCGCACGCAGCTGCACTCTCATTAGTTAGATTTTAATGGCGGCAAGTTCACTGTGACAATCTTGTAACAATACACGTACGCGTGAATTTAATGTTTCGCAATGCGTTTTGTTTTTAAAATACAAATTAAAAGAGTGTAGATAAAGTAGTGTATGCAACTGCATTATAACACAGGTATTAAAACACTCGTTACTATTATGGAACTCGCTGCGCTCGTTCCATAAACTCACACTCGTGTTTTAATACCTTTTGTTATATGACAGTTGCATAAACTACTATTTCATACCATCTGATCGAAAATGACCAATTGTCATACAAACTCAACGTAAAATAAGTCCGATCTCGAGAGCTTTTGCAGGGCAGGCTTTTCAGGCAGCTTTTTTTTTGCTAAGCTAGGCTATGTGAAGTCAAAAATTGCATGTCCGCTAGGACAGACTGTTGGTAATAAGAAAATTGTAGGTAACTACCATCATTCTACACAGTTTGAGCAATAAATTTTACTTTACTTAGGGCATTTATGTTGTATGAAACTACCACAATCATCCATGTTTTGTGCTAATCTTATTCAGGTGACAGAAAATAGACGACTTTAATATTCTTACACCAAAAATATTTCTTTTTTTTTTCTTACTTAGGATACAGTTACGTAACATAAAATCATAAGGCCCACTAACCCTTATATTGAACCCTCCTCACATGTACATTAGCTAATCTCAGCTCGACACGTCTGTCCTGACGGAATGTCCAATTACGGATCAACCGCAGTCATTACGCGGCGCAGGCTTCGCATAATTGGGGTCAAGACTGTCATTAAAATACCTACTCCGCCGTGCCACGGGAATACCGCTCCGGATTGAGACATCGTAGTGTGAACTGTTGCAAAGCCAAACTCATTCACTCTGCATTGTTCTTGTGGACGTATTCTTTTTTTTTTTCAAATATGTTTACGTTTGACTGCCTGATGTTAAGCAGAAATGAGGTCTAGGGTGCATCACGCATTTTTGTACATTTTTTGTTTGCATCGTCTTGTTGTTTCGTGTGGTGACAAGCGATATACATGTTTTTTACGAGCTTGCAGCTGGTAGAGTCGAGTTGAGTCGACAGCCAGGAAATCTTTACTCTAAATAATATTGATAAGTAGGAGTGATTGCAACCAAACAGTATATTTGTCACGAAATTTTAAAGACACTTTTATCTAGCTTAGAAATTATTTCTCTTCGTTTTAATCTTTCCCTAGACTGGCTAGCTGTATAAATCGAAACCTTATAAAGGATCCCATATTCAAAAAAAGATTTTAATGAGATACGAATCTGGTAACCTCAAACGATTATCACAATTTTACGTGTAAATCGTAAAGTCATTAATATTGTTTGACTACGTGAAGCGGGTCTTTCAGGCTTTTGAGCGGTGTGTTCTATTTTTGGCGGACGGTAAAGTTAAATTACTGGCTAAATGGCCACTAGGATGCAGTGACGGCGCTACCGATCGCGATAACTGTGGTGCCTACCAACGAGAAATAAAAGCACCAACAATGAGAATAAGAAAGACCAAGAAGTGGGTCTACAAGGCCCTTAAAATGCGCGTTAGCGAATTGATACTTTTATTATAATTACCTATCAATTATGTTAAGTATGACCACAAAGGGTATTATTCAAATATAATAAATGGTTTCTTTTTACAGTTATTTTTTAACCTGTTAGGTTAGGTATATTTTTAAATGTATGTGTGCAACTTATACTTATACAACTATACTTAAACTATCATAATATCATTAAATTATTGACTGTTGATTGTTGATTATTGACTGTTATTGACGGTTGATATTGACCTGTTAGGTTAGGTTAAATAAACACAAAACTATTTCCGTGCGATTACGAGCTAAATCAAATTTTATACAAACCTCTGTGATACGAGTAGTTATAAAATGAATTCTCCAAAATTAGAGCGTTATTGACAGCGCTAAAATTTGTCAATTGAGGGAATCGCCAAGTGGCTTTAGCGTTTGTAGTTTTATTGTATACTATTGTAGTAGATTATAGCCTTTGCTTTATTTAAAAAAAATAGTGGTTATTTAGTGGTGTTTCTGGTGGCACAGCCATTACTCCTCTAAATGCTTATATTTTGATAGTAGAAAGACTAGTGGCGCCTACACTTGACTCCTAGTGACACTTGAGCCTTAGGATTTCGTAAAGCCATCCCGCATTTCTGTAATTGCAAACTTGTTAACTTGGCGGGTTTGAGGTCCAGCGTCCTAAAAAAATAGAATTTAAACAAACTCGGTTGCATGCTCTGGAGCAAGGTTGGACTTTAATAAGATAAATAGAAAGGCGAGGTTTATCGGAAAATTGCCGGTGAATATTAAAACCAAGCTCTTACAAAACTTTTAATTCCAACATAACTTAAAAAACATTTCATAAACTATAATATAATAATAATAAATAATAAAAATATTTATTGACCAAAACAACATTTCAACTTATTGACATACATACAATTTTCTTATAAAAAGTTTTAAATGGTAAATATACAGTTTATACATTTTACATATTTAGAAGTATTAATACATTTAACACTTCAACTTTTAATATAATGCATATTCTATTAGTTATTTAATTGGTAACCGGCTGGCTCCCGAACTAGTATAAAAATATTGTGCTACGGGATCCAGCGCCTTCCGTGAGAGGCACTCAGTCATAATGCAGCATTACTGCAATAGGAGCATATACCTACTTATATTAACAGATTACATACATCATTATGAGAAATATATAATATAACTGTTCAAAATTAACCTACTTAAAATAAAAACTAATACAAAAAAAACTTACACTAAAACTTGTACTAAAATAAAAATAAAACTAATCTAAAAGACCCGTGGCAGAGGGTAACGTGGCCAGAATGCTGGCAGCATTGCCTCGCTGAATCGCAATACTAATTATTTGGCCAAAGTAGATGCCAGCATTCTGGTCACGTGTCACCTCTACCAGACGCCTAGCCAGGTCTTTATACAATAAGTGAGCGTCCGGCCCTCACGGACCTAAATTCTCATCAATGTAAAATTTAATTAAAATATTTTATTGGTTAGTTTTTGTTACATTTTGACTCATGATAAAGACCGCATTTTATTGTAGACCGTTTTATTGTGGTCCAAGTAGCGCACATAGCGTAGATTCACTAACTTATTCTTATCTACGCACCACGCAACCAACTACTAGATAAATAGATAGATAAACTTTATTGATTCGCACACTCAGATATAACAATATAGATACAGGAATACAATCAATCAAATTTTTACATCGGAAAAATATTATCGACTACATAAACATAAACATATTTTATTTCCAAATAACATATGTGCCGAACATTGTTATAATAATACTTAGTTTTAACAGAACAGGTAAATTTTAATGTATTTCAATGTAATTTTATGCACCCTGGATTTCGCACTAGGCTAGCCCGTGTCGCGAAATCCAGTGTTTTTCGTTTTTGTAAATTTAGGTATGTACTTTGGATAGACATGATTCTATCATAGATATACAGTACTTATATAATACTTACATGTATCACAAGAAAATTATTACCGAACTACCGGTGGCAACTGGCATATAGGTATGGAGTGAATGTTGTGTATGTGTGTATTTGATGTAAGATGAGTGACGTATCTGCGTAGCGTCAGCCTCATGAGAGTTGGGCTCATACATGCAATTATAGTATAACTAGCTTTTGCTCGCGGCATCGCCCTCGTAGTATTTTAATTTTTGTGCTATCCCATGGGCACATTATTATTTTTTTCGGATCAAAAGTAGCCTACTGTCACTTTCCGTCTTTCAAACTATGTCCATGTCAAAAATCAAGTCAATATTTTGCTTCGTTGCTGCGTGAAAGAGGAAAAAACTAACAAACACTTTCGGATTAATAATATTAAGTAGGTAATGATAATATTACAAAAATAACATCTCAAAGTCTTTTTAAACTTAATTACTAAAAATTAAATTAAAATATAATGAAGTCAACATTAGAAAAACCAACGTAATTTATACAGAAGCTTAAAAATGAGTGAAACAACTGGCAGCCTTATCGCTAATAGTGATCTCTTCCAGGCACTTCTTAGACGACGACGCAGGCGCCTTTGCCTTGAAAATATCCGACGATTGCAAATGCTGAAAACTATTTGTTACTATTAAACCAGGAAAAATCAGGGCTTGTTAAATTGTTTCACAGAAAGGTATTTTTTGATTTGTGTTGATTTTTGTTAATGTATCTTTTTGTTTGTTTATTCATGCCTACAATTCAATGTCTTCTACCTATAGGTTGACTGGTAGATAATGCTATTTAGCGTAAAGTCCTCCTTTTGTAAAAATGGTGTGCAATAAAGTGTTAATAAATTAATTTTTATTCGGAAATTTATTGCAACATTTTAATTTTGAAAACGGTTAAATTCGGTAAAACTTTTTAATTTCATTTCATTGTCGCCAGTAATTGCAGCGAACTCTTCCAGGCAACGGAGCTCGAACAGGAACAGAAAACCGACAGCAGCTTTGCTCTCAACTCTCCACCTTTGAATAAACGAACATAAGTAGATTTCTAATTACACCTGGCGCAATTCCCAGCAGCTTTCCGTCTTAAACATTCTCTTCCCATTTCTAATTGAAGAAAACTGTTAAATTTGTTGGGCAGGGAAGATTGTTTGATCCTCAACCGCCGCTGGGCCGCCGCGCTTGTAAAATGAAACATCGAGGTCAAGGCTTACAACTTTCCTGTGTTTTGTTTAACCAAAAATCTTGAAACAGAATTCGTGGAATTCCGTGCCTGGCGGGTGAAAATGGAGCTCTATATTACAAGCTTTTATTTAGTTTCACCTACCCCGTTGTCTGTCTGACGGTCTGAAATCAAATGTTGCAAGTTAAATTTGATCCACTTCCCGGTTACCGATTGAGCTGAAAGTATACATGTGTAAATCGCGTGACAATGCAATATTATGATGACATGGCGCTGAACTGATGATGGAGCTGGAAGGTGGCAAAAGGAACTTAGCAAAGAAACGACACAACCTCATCGAGTTTGGGTTCAATTGAATGGTCTTGGCGAGTAGTTTGTCTTTCAATGGTAACCAGGGTCTAATGGTGGAGCTGGAAGGTGGTCATAGGAACTCTGTAATGAAACGACGCAACCCTATCGAGTTTCGGCTCGTTTGATACGTCTTGGCGAGTACTTGTTCAGTAAAAGTGTGTTTTGAAACAGAAAAGTTAAAAAAAATATTTTCATTTCATTTAATTTATTTATCATTAATTACACCTACCATTACAGTAAAAAACCAATGCGATAGTGTAAAAAACAAAACAATTCATAAAAATAGAAAATTATAAAATGTCAATTTGAATAATAAAAATAATGTCATAATAATAAAATATAAAAATAAAATATATAATACTTGTTTAAGTTTATGACGTTGCAATTGTTTGGTAGAAAAATGCACAGTAAGAGTAACAAGTACGAGTATAAATTAAGTACTGTTAGTAACTTTAAGCATGTAAAGATTGCATACGAGTATATTTGGGAAATAAACCTGTGTTAGCACGTATTTCATAAGCTTTCGTTTAAATTTAGGTAGTTGAAAAGTTGAAAGTTGATGGCATTATCTCAAAATCGTGAATAACAGGGTAGGTATTTAGTTCGTAATTTAAGAAAAAATAAACTATTCTGCAAATATTTTCTTACAAAGGAGACACGCAAATGATCAGAGGCTAGAAAACGTACAGATGTAGTAAGCGACAAACAAATCGAAAAATTTCTTTTTTGAGAAGTTTGCATTAAATGAAAGTTAGAAAGTAATAACACAGAGAGATACTCTACTTGTGTGATAGAGAGAGACAGGAGTGTGTTGAACCGTTCACGCAAACTAACCTGGTAGAGTCGTTAGCGAGCGTGTTACGGCCGGTTCACACGAAGAATAAAAATTTTCATTGGCGAAAGACAAATTTGTTTCTGACAAAAGCAAAATTAAACAGATGACATACAATCAAGTTCACGTTCAAATATATTTATTTCAATCAAGTACCTAAGACTTTTGAATCGTCTTGAATGTAAGTTCATTTGAAATCATTAACAATAAAGTTAAAAACAATAAATACCCTAAGATTAATGATTGGTCGCACGACTAATCATTAATCCAAGAATGTAACATAATAATAAATGAACAACAACAATAGAAGTAAAACTAACCTCATCTAAAAATCACAACACAATGTTGCCATATGAGAGTTATCGAAACCTACCAGCTGGTTTGGTTGGTAGGTTTACACCACACAAATAATAAAGATGAACCAAAATGAGATTAAATTTAATTAGATTTGCTTATTTACGTTCAAAAAATTAAATCAATCTAAAATTAACAATATAATTGAAAATGTCAGGATAACGATAGTCATAAAAGAGCAATTGTCAAATAATTAAAATGTCAATAAACATGAATTAACCATTAAAATTCAATAAAATTTCAACATAAACATTAAATATCAGGGTCCACAGGTGATAATAAGAATAAAACGCATCAGGCTCTGGTCAAGTCACGTCAGTTGATGTCATCAAATACGTCGGTAGGCCATGTATGAGGCTTGCACAGGGTTAGAAATGGCTAAAAAGAGAAGCTGATACCCAGCAGTCATAAGTAGTAAGATATAGATTAGGTATGGAAAGATACCTATCTACTTACTTAGAATTTAGGTTATAAATGTAATTAGGTTTATGCACAGTTTATCAGTCATTTATTGTCAAATAGCATTTTATTGATCTATTTTATTCGATGTCGGGATGCAAATAAAATACAGTACAAATTGTATTATATTTTGTGCAAAGTGTGTGTGTCAAACCTAGTGCAAAAAGTACATAATCTATCTAGAGGTAGATTAGATTAAAGCAAAGCACCACGTGCATATAAAAATATTTCAGCTTTGTCACATTGTGTTCGAGTCTGAAACGCGTGCACCGCGGCAACAGTAAGCGAAATCCCGAGTAAATAGGTATCTTCTAGGTAAGCATGTTACATCATAGACCGCATATCTGCTTAACATCAGGCAGTGTGTAGTCAAACGCAAACCTATATAAAATAATCTGCCAAGTACCGTACCGTATGGGAACCCCCCTTAAATATTACTTTTATTCAAATTTTAGTATTTGTTGTTATAGCGGCAACAGATAGCGGTTCATGAGATACAGCCTGTGTCCGGTTTTTACCCTTTGGGTTCGGAACCCTAAAAAATCGTCGTGTGACGTGTCCGTCGATACTCCTATTCGTTAGTTAGACAAATCAGCGCGTCTCAGCCGCTGCGCCGTCTCCACTACATGTGGACCGGCTGTAGCGTCTTTGCACAACCTGATTATAACTTCGCTAGCTGATTATAGAACTACATTGTCGCCCGTAGCGCCTGTAGTGGCTAGTTACTTCCGGAACTTGTCTTACGAACTTGTCGTGAATGTTGTTATTACTTAGTTGCTGTATTCTGCAGTTGGGTTTATTGATAAACTAATCACTTTCTTGTAGCAGTAAGAAACTCGGGAACACTATTATCAATATTATTACTTTATTACCTACTTTGATAACTGAGTAAGCATACATGATTGTTTCACTAAGTAAGCGCGCGAAATTGTTATTTTTTTGGTTTTTTTTTATTCTTTTGCATTCACAGATTGACTACCTTCTAGTTGTAAGTAAACACTACCCATTCATGGCTACTAATTTTTTTTGAGTGTTTTGATCATGCAATCAGTCTTTAAGACTATAAGCAGATGAGTTCTGTTCTTTTTGGCGTTTACCTTGCAGCTCCCAGCGGAGCTAGCCCATTTAATTTATGGATTATTTTTTGTTAATCCTCATCAAAAATGTCCCGCCGCTTTTTGAGCCGACATATATTTTCCGGGATAGTGAGTTGACCCGCCAGGGAGTTCGGATGGTTTTCCAGCCTTGCTTTGTATCTCGCTCCATGAAACTCTATTTCATCCTTCACCATGGGCACATCAAGATTGTCGTGGACCTCTGTGATTCTGATAAACCATGGTGCGTTTGATATTTGCTTTAGGATGTAGTTTTGTACTCTTTGGATGACCATTATGTTAGAGGCACTAGCTGCGCCCCATAATTGTATGAATACAATTATGGCTAATAAATGAGTTTTTAAAAAGCTTAAAATGTGTAGTAGTAACACTAAAACAGTTTTTAACAAGGCACAGTTTTTCAACCTACTTCCAAAAAAGAGGAGGTTCTCAATTAATCTTTAATGTGTTTTTTTTAATAATACAAATATAATAAGAAGTCGAAACAATATTTCACTAAATGTCAAGCTTAGTGTTGATCTGTAATATTAAAAAAAAATGCATCCACTTATAATAAATCTCAGACACCTAAAAATTGTTATCCCATTGTAGATCCAAACAAACTATCCAATTCCAGTCAAAGTGTGAAACTAAACAAACGCCGGCCAAAACAAACATTCCCGGGCCGATTGTAAATCACGGGCCGGAAGTTCCAATAAAACAACGTAATTTAGAGCCGGGAACCAACTATCCGGGATAAACGGCCGGTTCGCTTCATTATACTGCGCTTTGGCGGTGCACAACTGTGTACAATAGTAAGTAGCAGACTAATTGCTGATAGAAACATAGTATAAAACTAAAACTATTTTTCTAATAGGGCGACAGATACAACCCCAGAAAAAGAGTAAGTATTGACTCAGGTTTTCAGGCAACAGCCCACGTACTTCGGCTGAATGTATACTGATTTTGATTGATTTTGAAAATTTTTTATTGACAATAATAAATGATACAATGTGTATTTAGCATTACATAACTTAAATAACATTTAACTCAATAAGTTTCATTGTTTTATAGGCTAGTGGCGCCTTTTTAAAACTTTAAGCTAACAATTGCTGATAGGAATTAGACTACTCATTAAAACATTAAATTGCGGGTACTTAGTAAATTGATTAGGCATAAATACTACTACCTACTACTTCGTATGTTTATATCATCACAATACACTTTATTACAAATATAAAAAATACTAGGTATGAGACATTATTATTATAATGATTACTAAGACTTTTTTTTTAAGTGGGTAATTGAATATAATATACTGATAGGGATTTGTATGAGGTCCTTTTGTCAGCCACACGACGTTGCTGACTCATATTACATCTGTGTTGGCGTTATATCACTACATAGTATAAAACAAAGTCACTTCCGCTGTCCCCATGTCCCCGTGTATGCTTATATCTTTAAAACTACGCAACGGATTTTGATGCGGTTTTTAAGTAGATAGAATGAGTAGCGCTCGTAGCGTAGTTTGACTAGGTGATTGTCAGCGATCGCCGAAATTAAGCAACGTTCCGCACGGTCAGTACTTGGATGGGTGACCGCGGGTGGCATTTTCCAACTGAGCGCTACCGTGGCTCGGATGACACGTTAAATTGTAGGCCCCGGTTGTTTCAACTGTTTAGCCATGTCAGAGGCCTTCAGGCGGCGTAAAAACTCTGATACCAGGGCTACCCACCCGGCCTATACGAACTTACTTACTAGTAGATAGAATGATTCAAGAGGAAGGTTTATGTGTATAATAAACCTGTGCGAAGCCGGGGCAGGTCGCTAGTACTAACTAAAACGCATTTCTACATTTTTAAGCCAGTGAGTGAGCTTAGGATTTGATTAGCGATCATCCAAGTCTACTTATGTTTCCCGTAAAAATATGCGCTTAAATGTACCTGCATTGTACATTGTACATGTACATAACTGCAAATAGTCCTACTATCATTACTTTGTACACAAACTGGGCGTATCGCCCAGAGCAAGTTAACGCAACGTTGGAGCGTAATTAAACCACTCAGCTGCTAAAACACACGCTCGAAACAACAGCCCCGTAACTATGCACTTTATAACCGTAAATGCCCGTTTTCAAATGACTGAGTTTTACTAGAAGCTAGGTTTGTTTAACGTAGTAAATAAATAATCTGTACTCGCCTTTCGCGTTGAAGTAATAATGAACAAAAACAAATAAACGATTTTATAATAACTAGAGGAGATTAAAATTAATTTGAAAATTGATTGGCGTAAAAACTAAAGAAAAACGAAAAGAAATAGAGAATTCAGAGACATTGCTACGGATTAGTTTTTGATACTATTTTTTTTATCCGGCTGCTAGGGAAGGGTTTTGTTTTTTGCGCGTGCCTTGTGTTAGATTGAAAATTCATTTATTCCTATGTATGTATTTACTTTCCAAAATTCTGGATGTATTTCGACATTTGAGGTATCAATAGATTTGTCTCAAAAACCCAAGTGTTCTTAGGTAAGTATTTAGAAACAAAAAAAATTGGTAGATTTTTGGCGCCAAATTAGAAGTAAGTAGTTCAAAAATTTTCTCTAACCAAACCTATGTAGTAGGATATCAACACAAAGGAAATTAAAAGAAATTAGAAAAATATGCACGTGTCACGTATTTAATCAGGAATAACTACCACCATTTTAATTCTTTTTAGTGCGTTCCTTATCTGTTGATTGTCTGCAGTCAGCTTTTTTTTAAACTTTGTTGCGTTTCATTTGTTTTAACCCAGATGAGAGGCATTTTATAAATCTGACATGAAAAACACTGTAGGCATGTTATACCTATTCCTTTTTAATTAGCAAGGCAATTTTAATTCTTATGCATATGCTCATTAATGAAAATGTTGACAGTTCATGCCATAATTACAATATGTAGTACCTTACTATCCCAACAACTCTCTGCAAGATGTGTCTATATTTATGAGTGTGATGTTTAGTACTTTTTGGACCATTAATCGAATTATGTTTAACTTTGGAGACGAGCTAGGTGAAAATAAGTATAAGTAGGTAGGTATATTATGCCTAAACTCTCAAAGCATTATCATGTAAATTTCAGTTCCTCGCTGAATACAATTCCATCGCTTTTGGAATACCGGCGGGAAAACTATAGAGGTATATACTATCTAAATCTCTATCTACCTCTGTAGGACTAGGTTATTAGAATAATCAGCGAGCTACAATAATAGCACCTTAAGAGACTTAGAGCTCGAGTTTCAAGTGCAAACAGGGCCGGATTTCGAGCGAACATTAGATGTACGATTAAAAATAGGTGTGTGAAAAATGTTTATTTATAAAAAGTACCTTCTGATTCCGTCGCGTCTTAGACTTCGACGATAAATAAGTAGATGTTTTAGGAAATCTTTAGATAAAGTGTAATAGATGTGTTTTTTTACACAATTTCAAAACAGATGGTTTCTTCTATCCCTAGGCTAGTCCTTGGTTACAAATTGTATCATTTATTTTGGTAACCTTGTTTCTCCAACTATCGTTTGTTTATTAATGAATTTGGTAACTTGTAAGTTTTTTTTTACTCAATTGGTTTTAGCTCTGTTCGATCATGGCCATCACGTTTTAGACCGTGAAAGAAATATCCCAGCTAGTCCTTAATTACAAACTCTATCATTTTTTTTACGTTGTTTGTGAAACTATCATTTATTTATTAGTGAATTTGGTGACTTTGTTCGTTTTTAGGGTTCCGCACCCAAAGGGCAAAAATGGGACTCTATTACTAAGACTACGATGTCCGTCTGTCCGTCCGTCTGTCTGTCTGTCTGTCACCAGCCTATACCTCATGAACCGTGATAGCTAGACAGCTGAAATTTTCACAGATGATATATTTCTGTTGCCGCTATAACAAATACTAAAACAGGAAAAAAAAATTATGAGGTGCTCCTAAACATGATCTTTTTAGGTTTTTTTTTTCTCGCCATTAATAACTGCAAGAGGAATAGGGCTAAGGGGACTCCAACGCGGCACGGAACCGTTCGTGCGCGAGTCCAACTCGACCGATTTTTATTTTTTATTGGTTTCAGTTTTGTTTTATCATGGCCATCACGTTTTAGACAGTGAAAGAAATAAGGTAAATGCTATCTTTACCCCTTTGAAAAGTTCTTGGTTCATGTCTATCGCTATTCAGCGTGGTGATACTGCTAGCATTATGAGCACCTTTGCACCAGGAAGCATCAGGATTAGATTTGTTAGGGCACATTTGAATTTGTAATTTTTATTTTTGTATTTTATTTGTATTGTATTAGGAGTATTGTAACTTCAGCTACCCTAATTCAAACTCTGTGTTGATGTGTTCATGCAGAAACTATGTAATTATTCCTGCGCGCACGTGTCGATAGCTCTATCCATTATATTAGTTTTCCATTATATTATGGCATCTACGAGGCTTCAAAACTAATATAATGGATAGAGCGATCGACACGTGCGCGCAGGAACAATTACATAGTTCCTGTTTAATAGTTCAATAGTTTAATAGTTCCTGTGATAACAATCTTACTAATTTCAATGCCAACAAAACGCAAGCCTTTTTGTTCTCTGCCAAGAAATCCCAACATTCTACCCCTCCCACTTTTCGTGATATACCTGTGAAGATGTCAGACGGCTTAGAGCTTTTGGGCCTTACTCTCTCCCCCGCGTTGAACTTCGGTATTTATCTGGAGTCTATAGCTAAATTAGCTGGAAAAAAGCTTGGCATCCTCAATAAGGTGAAAAGGTTTTTCACTCCGGGACAGCTTCTTAACTTATACCAAGCTCAAGTCCGATCGTGTTTGGAGTACTGCCGCCACCTTTTTGATGGATCAGCTAAATACCAGCTCGAAGCTTTAGATTTGATTGAACGTCGTGCCGTGCGGATAATCGGGGATTGTAAGCTTATCACTGTTAAGCCTAGAAAACAGGCGAAAAGTAGCGTGTTAGGCAATTTTTATAGGATCCATTTCGGCAAGTGTGCGCTCGAACTCCACGACCTGATTCCTTCATCTCCTTTTCACAACAGAACAAGTCGGAAGTCACATGAATACCATCCCTACAAGACGACGTACCACCTGCTCGTACTAAGCAATTCGCTTCTTCCTTCATAATGCGGACCGCCAGGGATTGGAATGTCCTGCCTCCGTCATTGTTCCCTGACAATTACATTACAATTTGTATATCTTCAAGTCAAGAGCGAATAGGTATCTTCTAGGTCTACATACTCCATCTTCGGCTGCAACTTCGCTTTCCATCAGGCAAGTTGGTGGCCAAATGTAGCCCTATTCTACATAAAAATAGATGCTATATTTAGCCACTTGTATGTTCTAACGAGATTAGAGGATAATTGCTATCAAACTTTCGGGAATTCTATTTTGTAAACTACGCGCGTGGAACTTCGCGCCGAAATGATGTTTAGTAAAATCTTATCTGTAACGCAGTAGGTAATTGTGGTCACGAATTATAATTTTAAGACTCTCGAAACAATTATTAGAAACTGTAACTTAGGATGTAAGGTGTGCGCGTTTAATACGCCTTTACCATTGTATTAATTGACCGAAGCGAAAGCAAAGGTCTCCGTTTAAAGCACGGTGATTTTTCTTTCGTCTGGCCAGATGTTGGTTTCCCTCTACAGTTCACAGTTTTCAACGAATCTCGACGAAACTTGGTATACTAAGCGCCACACAAATCGGCGGATGGAAAGTCACTTATGCGCAGAACGCTGCGTAAAAGCCGAAATATAGGTATGAGCGGGAGCCAGAGGACGAGACGCCGGGGCACACCCTCCCGCGCGCTCCCTACGCCTGTGCTCAACACTACGCCACGTGACGTCGGCATGTGCACACATGCGCAATTATTAGCGAATCACGGCGAAGTGTCATTAACAGCTTTTATATTTATTAATTTGACCAACAAAATTAAATTAACTCAACAACAAGTTCTCTGACTCTTGTGCTAGGTTAAAAACTCGTATTACAAGAGCCAGCCTCTTCTATAACGTAGACTGAGTTGACTAAATATTACTAAATAATTATAATATTATGTGCGTGTGTGAGTAACACTGCAATACGCGAGATCTCCTGAGAGTCAAGGTTTAATAAAGATTTACTTAAAGAGATGTGTAGCGAAGTCTACTGGTCGGAGAACTACTAGTTAAATATACTTTAAAATAAACAATTGACTAATGGTATACATACACTGTCAGTCCATTCCGAAGATTAACTTGATAAATTCCAATCAATGAAGCGGAAGGGTTGACAGAAGGTTAAAACTTGTAACGTAGGTGAACGAGGTAGGTAATGTCAGAGGTTAATTAAAACCATTATAAAACCCAATACTATACCATGTAATTATTTTTCGCAAAAAATGGCAAAACCGCCTTCCATCGTGTGCAAAATTTCAAAATTTTGCTCGAATTGTTTACATTGTTTTTGATTTTTCAAAAACGGCTCAGCCCATTTCTGTAAAATTTAAATGGGACCACCTCGGGTGTATACCCTTTCAACCTAAAAATGTTTTTTTTCGATTCGGGTCACAATTAGCAAAATTATCGATGAAAATACACAAAATATATACAGACGAACATAGAACCTCCTCCTTTTTGGAAGTTGGTTAAAACTAGAATTAGAATGTGTGCAGCTTACCCTCTAGTACTTTGCTGATACTGCTTTAATTTTAGTAGTTAGTTACAATTCTACATCCACGCGCCTTTTACTGTGGTAATTATCAACAGCCTAAGTGGTTGCTCACATTCCCACACACAAGCGCTAAAATCTTTCCACAATTGCCCCGACCTTTCAGAGACAAATGCATCGGACCCCATTTCGACCATTGTGGGCATTCGAGAACACTGTATTCCAATTTAAAAGGTTTCCCATCGAGGGCAGGGCGGCGAGGGCGACCATTCAACCGCGCAACGCAGACACATAAAACACATGAGTGTATTCGTAGGTACATGGGCGTAATCACTTTGCTTTGGTTTGCTTGGAATTGTGCGAAAACAGTATAGTACACTTATAATTATTTTTCGCAAAAACTGGCATGACCGACTTCAACTGAGAACAGAATTTGCGAATATTTCGCACAGATCGATGTAGCATTTTTCACATTACTCATTTATGGCTAAGCCAATTTTAATGAAACCAATTTCGAAGTATATTCTTCCCAATAAAAAAATAATTATCGAAATCGAATCACTATGTAAAATGTTATACGTGGTGCACATAAAAAAAAAACAAACATACGCGTCGAATTGAGTGCCTCCTCCGTTTCGTCGGACAAAAAGCCGAAAATCTGGTGGTTTGCTTAACCCATTCACTGCCTTTCTGAAAAGTAACGATATTACCCAGATGCCGCAGTTATTATTACAGTTTAAAATCAACCGCCCATGGGCGGTCTCGGCGTGAAAGTAAAAAAAAATTGCCCGCCGATGGGCGGGCTCGGCACTGAATGGGTTAAAGCTAAGTAGCACGTAAGCATGCTATTACTGTATGTTTGCGCGGATTAAGCTAAAGTTAAGTGGACTGTATAATTTTGGTTGATGCATGCGGTGGATGAAAAAACGAAACTGCGCGGGAGTAGCCAAAGAAAGATGCAGTTTTCGAAGGGAAAAGGAGTGCACAGTACCTTGAGATTCCTTGGAGATGGCCAGGGTGGATTGTTGCACAGGTAAACACACACAGCGATGACAATTATTGATTTTGAACCGGGTTTTCGAATTTTTACACGACAGCGAAAGCGGTTGCCGCCATTCAGTTTTCGATCGAATCTTGTACTTCCACTTCTCCACACCAGCGCGAGAGGCAGCACTGTCCATAGAATCCGCGCTTGTGTGTAGCGGTCTTGCTCGTACACACGCAAGTAGGTATGTGCAGGAGCGGGATAAAAGGTAGGGAAATGTTGCATCAACCAAACGTTACAATTTACGAAGATTACGAAAAAATATATTGAATCGGCGCATACATTTCCCCGGGCTTGAAGGGATGCCTTCAAAACAACTGAGACTAGTGTTTAGCCACATTTCTAAATTATGATCTACAAATACTAAACGAATGTAACTTACGATAATTTCCTAACCTAAACATGCAAGTTTACCAAATTATTGATTAGGTAAGGGACAGAGACGTACAACTGGACGCAAATATGAGCCAGTTGCAGTCCTAACACGCACTATCCGTGTAACTCCATCGGAACCAGGAAAAACTTCATCTACGATAGCCAAAGGCCAGTGAAGGGGAGGGCAGTTGTCTGTTAGAAGAATAACAACAGTCCCGACAGTGATGGGATCGACTGGTGTATTCCACTTACAGCGTGACTGTAGGGAGTGGAGGTATCCAGTTCTCCAGCGTTTCCAAAAAGACTGAACTAATTTGTCAAGTAGCTCGTACCGAGAGAGTGTACGTAGATTTTCATCAATCTCTCTAGCGGGTAAGTATCTTAGGGGCGTGAGATTCTAAAAGTGCGCTGGAGTTAAAGCGAGAGGTTCCGAAGGATCGTTAGACAGAGTTCTACATAGAGGTCGCGTATTCATGACCGATTCTATTTGAGCGAGTACGGTACTAAGCTCTTCGAACGACAGTATTTGATCACCGATAACGCGATACAAATGAAGTTTTAAGCTCTTAATGTTCGCCTCCCAATTTCCTCCGAAATGACTTGCCGCGGGGACGTTTAGTGACCATTCTATGCGATTTTTTGCTAACATATCACCGAAATCAGTTTTGTGATATTTTAAACACAGGAATTCGTGTAGTTCTGAAAGTGTGCGCTTGGCGCCGATATAGTTACTTCCATTGTCAGAATAAATTCTACCTACTGGACCACGGCGGGCTAGGAACCGTTTAAAGCATCCCAAAAAGCACGAAGTGCTTAAATCTCCCGCTAATTCGATGCAAACTGCGCGAGTTGTCAGACAAACGAACAAACACACGTATGCTTTAGTCGCTCGAATACCACGACCGCGACTCATTGTGACCTTGAACGGGCCCCCGTAGTCCGTAGCTGTGAAAATAAACGGTTTCGCAGATTCAACAACACGGCATGAGCGGTGGTCTGCCATTTCCGGAAACGACGGCTTGGGTCGAAGCCGAAAACAAGGCAGACATTTATGTACTCTATTTCTAATTAAATTTCGAGCAGAAAGTATCCAATACTTCTGGCGTAAGAGTGACATTAACAAGTCAGGACCAGCGTGACAATTCACCTTGTGATGATAGTCAACCAGTAAATCGAGAATGTGATGCTTTCGAGGAAGAACGATAGGGTGTTTTTGATAATAATCCAAGTTTGAATTGGTTAAGCGACCACCGACTCTAATGATTCCATTCTCAACAAAAGGTTTGAGATGTTGAAAAGAGCGCTTGCAAGGTTTGCCTGCTTGTAGATTGGAAAATTCAGCGTCGAAGTGCAAGCGTTGCAATTCGCGCAGTATCAGTAACTCTACGAAGTCAAGATCTGAGGCTGAAATACGATCGCGTTGCGGTAAAAGTTTTGCGAATCTACAAACATAAACTACACAATGCAGCAATTTTGACCAAGACGAAAAGCGGTTTGCTAACGAAATTAACAGAGATTCTTCAAGCGGTGACGCAGTAAGTAATGTATGTTTTTTCTCTTCAAATACCTCTGTCACCATAGAAGGGTTGAATGGAACGATAGGCCACTGGGAAACATCTAAGCATGCCCAGGGAGGGCCATCAAACCAAAGCGGATGTCCAATTAATTGAGAAGGTTTCAGTCCACGAGAGAGGCAATCCGCTGGATTTTCTCTACCGGACACGTGATACAAATCATGTGGTGACAAGTGATTTTGTATTTTTGTCACTCTATTGGCCACAAACGTATCCCATCGATGAGGCGATGAATGCGCCCAACAGAGTGCGACAGTCGAATCCGAAAAAGCGAAAACTTTATTAATATGAAAGCGGGATTGGCAAGCGACAATTATGTTATTCAAGAGCTGAGCAAGAACGAGTATAGCGCAAAGCTCAAGACGAGCAAGAGATACGACCTTCTGAGGAGAAACCCTTGACTTTGCGCTAATGAGGCTTACGGTATTTCCGTCCCGATTGTGGACGTGAAAATAAACTTCTCCACCGTAGGCCTTTTCACTGGCGTCAGCGAAGCCAAGTAGTGTAACGACACTATCAGCGATGATTCCGACATGACGAGGAATTTTTATATTAGAGTAAATGGAGTTCTTCTCTAAATTGAGCCCAAGCATGAACAATTTCATCGGGTGGTGTGTCATCCCAATCGCACTCACACAGCCAAAGCTGTTTAATAAGCAATTTCGCATGAAGAACTACAGGGGCCACAAATCCCGTTATGTCCCATATTTTCGCGACACATGATAATATGGTGCGTTTCGTACAAGCTTGTGTGGGTACGCTAAGCTTTAAGCTAAAGCAATCAGATGCGGGTGACCAACACAAGCCAAGAATCTTGTGTTGTTCCGATTCATCGAATTCTTTGACAGATGAAAGACGATGCGACAGTGGAATCGAATCAAGAACAGTTTGCGAATTACTAGTCCATTTTACTAATTCAAACTGACCGGCTTTCATCAGACCTATCATTTCAGATGAGGTAGATATGCCTTCCGTCTCATCTAGAACTGAGTAGACGAAGTCGTCCATGTAGAGTCCGTGGTCAATGATGGCTTTAGCTTTTGGAAAAGAGTCGCCTTCATCGACAGCGAGTTGTTTGATTGTCCGTAGCGCATGAAACGGACTAGATTTCAGGCCAAATACGACACGATTAAATTCAAAAACCTGTAAAGGCTGTTGCGGAGAGAAGCGATACAATATACGTTGAAATCGGCGATCACATTCGCGAATACCAATGCTGAGAAACATTTGGCGAATGTCAGCTGAAAGCGCGACAGGAAACAAGCGAAAATTGACGATTATATTGAACAAGTTCCCTTGAAGATTTTGTCCACTATAGAGGATTAAGAGAGACGCGAGTGCTTGTCTTGCAACTACCATCTAAGACGATTCTTAACTTAGACGTGACCTTGTCCTCTCTTACAACTCCATGATGCGGTATGAAATACGATTGATCCAAAGATTTTGTGTCTGCAGGTACAGGCGAAATATAACCCTTGTCTAAGTATTCGTTGATGACACCGTCGTAGGCCGTCTTCAACTTCGGAGAGGTCAGCAATTTTTTCTCTAAGCAAAGAAACCGTCGCTCACTTGCTTGTCGAGAATCACCAAGAGAATGTTCATCTCCTTTAAAGGGCAGCGCTACTACATATCGGCCATCATCAACGCGAGAGGTCGTGCGAGTGTAAATTTCTTCACAGGTTTTGTCGTCTGGGCTGAGTATGGGTGGGGCGATCAGCTCTTCCAACTCCCAGAATTTACGCACAGCAGAATCTAGAGGATCCGCAATACAACAAAACGAAGCGGTTTCGAAACGATTGATATGAGTTGGTATCTCACCAACAATCACATAGCCAAGGACAGTTTCCAATGCGAGCGGGGAGGGACGAGAAGGTTGTCCTTGAACCTTGTGCGACAAAAGAAGATGCGGGAAGATCGCGGCTCCGATCAGTAAATCGATCGGACCTGAGACGGAGTACGTATCGTCCGAGAGCGGTAAGGTTTCAAAGTTCGACAAATGCGAAACATCGACAGAGACAGTCGGCAAGCATTCAGTTATCTTATCTATAACCAGTGATTCCATGTCGTAATTAATGTTACGATCGAAACGAGAAAAAAATCTAATATTTACCGACCCTTGAACACTTTTAGTCGAACCACCTATTCCCTTAACGGTAGGAACAGCGCAGTTGCGATTCGTATTCAATCCTAAACGTTGGCAGCAACTACGAGTTATAAAATTGCTTTGTGAAGCGCTGTCCAACAAAGCACGGACGAGGTGTTCATTACCACGAGAATCAACGATAACGACACGCGCAGTTGCGAGCAAGATCGTGGTAGGGCCACGCGGAACGAGTTTGTTATCTGATAACGCACAAAGAGTGACGTCACCAGTGCGAGCGGGGCTAGCGAATGCGATGGACGTGTCGTCTTGTCCCGCGGACTGCGGCGGGGGGGCGGCAGCGAGGCGGGCGCCAATGTGCGCGCGCGCAATAAGCGAATTACTATTATTACTAGCTACAGATGCATCCCGAAAACACAACAATGTATGGTGTTTCAAATTACATTTTTTACACAAAGAATTCGACCCGCAAGTTGATAGACGATGTCCAGAACTGAGACAATTAATGCACAAATTATTTGCCTTAACGAATTTAAAGCGTTCATTTGGATTATAGTTATGAAACACAGAACATTTGTAAAGGTGATCGTGTTTACTATTGCACAAGGAGCATGAAGATTGCTGAGAACTGGATGCGGCATTTACATAGACTTGCGTAGTGTAAGCGGTATGTGACTTAGATGCCGTGTCCATTCTACGATCGACATTCTTCTTCGATGCTTCATGTCTTACCGACGAAGTGCGCTGCAATATTTTTATGTGATCGCGAACAAATAATGATAGATCATCGAATGTGGGCATTTTACAAGTTCGTTTGTATGACTCGAATGAGCGAGCGGTTTCTGGGTCTAATTTCTTGAGTGCGATATACAAAAACACGAAATCTGATAGGTCATCGATCTTTAGGTTTTTCAATGCGGCGACTGAGCATGCAAATTTATCTAGAAATTGTTCGAGATTGTTAGGATTTGCGGACGAAATACCTTTGAGATCGAACATTTGATCTAAATACGAAGTAGCCACTAGCCGTTTATCTTCATATTTACTTTTTAGCAAATCGAAAATTAATGAGTAATTTTCGTCACAAGGAGTTATGCCGGCACAGACTGATCGCGCCTTGCCAGTTAACTTGCCTATCAAATAATACAACTTTTCCGATTCGGTTAACGAGCTATTGTTATGTACAGCATTTTGAAAACTAGCGAAAAATAGCGGCCAATTCTTTATATCCCCGTTAAATTCAGGAATTTCGATCGGTGGTAATCTAGGCGATTTGTGTTGAGATTGCGTCACGGGTTTGACGTCATTAGCCTGCAATTGCAATTTTTTGGCGGCGCGTCGAACGCTGCCCAATAGGTCCTCAAACGCGGAAAGCGGCTGGTAATCAATCATATAGTCTGGATTTAATTTAAGTTCGCAGCTAATTATTTTGTCCAACATACTTTGAAAGTCACCATACAAATCATCTACGGTTTCCATTTCAATCAAAAAATGATTCCCTAGATGCTTCCGATTGAAGGTCACTCGAGTGATGACAAATCCTTTGCATACGAGCGAAAATCCTGTCTCTCTTAGCATAAAGCATCTTTAACTGTGAATCGAACTCAGTTGTAGGTGCCATTTCAATGAGATAAATACCTATTAAGAATGCTAGCTTCTGCAATTATGTAAACAAATAAGCGGCGGAGAAACGAGTAGGTACCTACCTGTGTACAGCTGTTAGCGATAGCGAGTAGATGTGAAGGTATTTGATGCGACGTGATAGAACAAATAATATGGGTATATACCTAGCTAGGTTTTAATATTGCGAGTTGCTGGCTTATTACTTCCGAATGGAACAACTTTTTATTTTAAGAATGTAAACAAACTATTTACGTACTAAGTAAGTGGAGTCATGAACACTTAATTGATATAATATAGTAACGATTTACTTATAAGCGGGATGAGCGACAATAAGATAAATTAATGTATGATTTATGCGAATTAATCGATTAAGAAATGACAACAAATTTTACGAAAGCAAGTACCTACCTACCTACTTATTATGAAACGAAATTAGCGATGCGGGTTAGACGAATTTTATGTAGGCAGGTGCCTAGTTGAGATGAAAGCGAAACGACACTAATTTTTATTTTAAAGCATGTACCTATCTAGATATATGTATAATATTCTGGATAGAATTACGAGATTTGCTAGTAGCGATGGAGTTACATTGTATGTATTGATGCGGGTCAAGCGAAACGACTAATCGAATATTTAGGTAAACCGATTTAGGTTTAGGTGATTATCACAAACAAATCTTATTGTTTTTGTGACTATGTACGAATATTAAAACAAGATGCAAATAAAGCGAACGAATGAGATTGAGCAAAATATGATAAAAAAAACGAAATATAGGAGGTAGGTAGGTTGAACGCGGCAACCGAGCGATTTTGTTCAACGAAATTTATGATTTTAGAGAAATACCAGAGTGATAGCTAACACCGATTCAATATCCGGCAGAAGGATCACAGATGTTTGCGCGGATTAAGCTAAAGTTAAGTGGACTGTATAATTTTGGTTGATGCATGCGGTGGATGAAAAAACGAAACTGCGCGGGAGTAGCCAAAGAAAGATGCAGTTTTCGAAGGGAAAAGGAGTGCACAGTACCTTGAGATTCCTTGGAGATGGCCAGGGTGGATTGTTGCACAGGTAAACACACACAGCGATGACAATTATTGATTTTGAACCGGGTTTTCGAATTTTTACACGACAGCGAAAGCGGTTGCCGCCATTCAGTTTTCGATCGAATCTTGTACTTCCACTTCTCCACACCAGCGCGAGAGGCAGCACTGTCCATAGAATCCGCGCTTGTGTGTAGCGGTCTTGCTCGTACACACGCAAGTAGGTATGTGCAGGAGCGGGATAAAAGGTAGGGAAATGTTGCATCAACCAAACGTTACAATTTACGAAGATTACGAAAAAATATATTGAATCGGCGCATACACTGTACATTGCTACCTGGTAAAATGCCAGGTGGTTCGAAAAGATTGCTAACATCCAGCATGCCAGTAAATGTACTGCCATTCTGCTTTTTAGTAGCACGTGTAAACTAATAACTAAACTTTTGAGCTATTTAGAGAGCTTCAGTTTATATGTAACATTGGTTAACATGGGTTAACGGCGTGAACGCGCGATCAAATGGGTATAAGGTTTGAAAACATTTGTGGTAAATCCACCTGAAGTTTTCAAAGTTTCCGCACACGATTTAATTAGTACACAGGATTATTTCTAATCAATTAGCATCCTTTTAGGGGCTTATTATGTACATCAAAACTAACAACTTTTGTTCTGCAACTTTTGCCAAAAAAAAACAGCTGTTCCATACATTTTGTCGAGGGTGATCGTTTTTTTTTTCTATGGAACAACAACTTTTTTTGAAATTAATAAAACCAAAAAGAACAACAACAACAAAAGAACAAAAGTTGTTCGTTTTGATGTACAGAATAAGCCCCTAAATGGATGCTAATTGATTAAATATAATCCTGTATATAAAGAGGTGACACATATACAAACAATAGACATTCAGTACTATGATACCCTAAAGTGTCACATTCTCAAGATATTTAGATGTAAAGATCGCGAAGTTCTCGTAAAGCGATCTTTACATCCAAATATCTCGAGAACGTGACACTTTAGGGTACCAGTAATATATATTGTGTGTATAGGTGTACTCAGATATACTAATTAAATGGTGCGCGGAAACTATGAAAAAAAAAAAAAAAAAAATGGCGGCGGGTGGATATGTCATCGTCCATTCAAAAATGTTCAAACCCCTTTAGAGTTCAGATGACGAGCGCTTTCACGAGTTACTAGAGTACTAGTCACTACTTTTTAACCGACTTCCAAAAAGGAGGAGGTTCTAACCTAGGTTCGTCTGTATGGATTTTTTTGTGAATGTTCATCGATAATTGCGCCAATTGTGAACCGAATCGAAAAACTCTTTTATTAATTCGAATGGGTATACTCCCTAGGTAGTCCTATTTACATTTTACAGAAATCGGCTGAGCTGTTTTTGAAAAATCAATAATAGTAAACAATTCTAGCGAAACATTTGAATATTGTACACGATGGAAGGCGGTTTTGCCATTTTTTGCGAAAAATAATTATCTGGTATAGATTTGGGTTTAAAAATGGTTCTAATTAACCTCTGAATTTACCCTCCTCGTTCAACGTTTCATGTTTTAACCTTCTGTCAAGCCTTCCGCTTCATTGATTGGAATTTATTAAGTTTAGAATGGACTGACAGTGTATGTGTAAACATCCATCTGTAAACCGTTTATTTTTAAGTTTATTTAACGATCAATAATGATATCTACTTCTTTTCGTAACAATATACAATAGTAGGTTTAACATATCTCAATGCATGCTTACCATTTTTACAAGAGCACAAATTAGTCGATGTAATGAACGATTACGTCGAAACACTCGAGTGAAAGTTCTCTGACAAGAAGAAGGAGAAGACATGGTCACCACGAACACCTTTTATTTTGAGGTCAACCCTCAGTGCGCACAAAAATAGAGCTATTGCATTCAGTTCCATTGATTTGGACAAAGTACCTAACAACTGTTTTTTTTTCAGTATTTCTGAGTTGATCTCATTTTATTTTTATTTCATAACCAGCTGACTCGGCGAATTTCATTTCACGCAATATCTTTATAATGAATAGCTTATGTGTTACTCTGATATAAAAGCATTATTATTGAAAAGTTTCATCTTAATGCGTTTGGTAGTTTTTGCGTGAAGGAGTAATAAACAACCATACTGTTACGAGATGGGTTCTTGGATAATCAGTTAAAACGCCGATTATTCACTTTGCACTTTATTGCACAAAATCACAGTACATACGACACAACTGGTTCGCACAAACACGTCACACTGGCAGTGAAATTCACACAACTAGTCACTTCACAATCACTGGTACCGCACTTGAACACGAGATGTTTTCGCTCCGGTATAAAACGCGATAACTGCCACGAACGAAAACCATCGCCCTATTTATATCGGAACAAGGGTTCTCTAGAAATCTGTAGAATATTCGGTGCCATTGTGATTGACAAAGTAAACAACTATTACGAAAACACCAAAAAAATCACACAATAGACGCGACACAAAGACCGGTGCCGCCTGACTCATAAAACCATAAATCTCGCGATTAGGTGTAAACAACTCGCCGCCCGTAATTACCGCTCGCGGCGCGGCCTACTGCATAATAATACAAACTCACAAACTTTCGCGCTTATGATATTAGTAGGAACTCTACAATTGACCTCTTTTCACTTTGCAGAGTAAAATGGCTCCCTATATAAACCTACTCTACATATAAATTAAATCATTACGAGGAAAGGTGAGGCACACACGCTTACAAACAAACTTTCTCATTAATATTATTTGTGTTTTGTTAATTTAGTACGGAACAGTTATATGTATTGTGTTTTGTACATGTTTGTGGGTATTTCCTTTCAAATTTACGAGTCCGGCTTCAATTTATGAGGCAGGTTGGTGTAAAGCTTTTGTTTCCATTTCTGTGGAAATTATTTAGTGCGCTTTTAATTTATTACTGTTTATAGATTTGGTTTGGTGTTACATGGATATTTTTGAAAAGGTTTAATGTTTCGCCTTGTCATTTTTAGGGTTCCGTACCCAAAGGGAAAAAAGGGACCCTATTACTAAGACTTCGATGTCCGTCTGTCCGTCTGTCTGTCTGTCACCGGCCTGTATCTCATGAACCATGATAGCTAGGCAGCTGAAATTTTCACAGATGATGTATTTCTGTTGCCGCTATAACAACAAATACTAAAAACAAATTAAAATACATATTTAAGGGGGGCTCCCATACAACAAACCTGAATTTTTAGACGTT